>OX439391.1:8280973-8995049 GCA_949319315.1 Zelleria hepariella | reverse complement strand
TACTTGTATTTTGTTTGTAACCATCGTCACAGGGCGCGCATCTTTGCCAGGAGCCAGAACAAAATTCGTCACACGCCTTGTCAATAAAGGCGTATTGTTCGCGTGTATTGTGTGTGGCACCCATTGAACGCTTAGATCACTCCACTGTCCACTACAAACGATTTAATATTATTGAGATCACATGCCCGTGGAACGTGTCTTAATTTACATTAGATTAAATACACAATCACGACTTCATCGTAACAGGGAAAAAAACGAGCTTTATTTTGGAATTCAACCAACATGTTTATTTATGCTCATTGCTTAGACGAGTTCGATAAACGTTGAGAAAAACTTGTTGCGTAGATACAAGCCCGATGACTCATGACAAGTTTCCCTTTATGAGGCTCTATGTACATACATTAAAAACCAGCTAATTATAGACAAGCAGACAGTGAAAATGTTACAAGTTGTTTATGCACAACGAAGTCTACCGCCACGACAGCTAAATTAAGCTCGAACCAAACAAACCATTGCCAGTGGCAGCCACGCGTAGACCTTGATGGCCAGGCCTTGGCTAAGAGGTACCTAGTTGTACTTTAATATTGGGGTCTCCAAATCTCTTTTGCAATCAAAATGTTTTTTTTCTTTCCAATTAGTTATCTTTTAACTAGTACTGAGTACTCAGTTAGAGTTACACAGATGCTGCTACTTTTACGATACATGGGACAAGGGTTACAAGCAGGACCATCAAATCACAAGCTTCGAAGGAAAATTCATCTTCCTCGAGGTATCTTTTATTGAAGCTTTTTTTCAAACTGAAATGCTGATGTGTAGCAAAGCTCTTATGGGTGATGCGCTTTGAAGTGCGGGTGCGGCTGGCCGGTGCGACGGCAGCGGCGGCGGGGCGGCGCGCGGCGGCGATGGCGCTGCGTGCGGCGGCGGCGGCGGCGGCGCGGGCGCCGGCCGTCACATATAAACTTGGGTAGGGCGCGCGCGCCAGCCAGTAGGAACGAGGCAAGTGAGCGCTCGCACCGTCTGCTCGCCAAGCGCACAGCGCACGCGCACCGCGGCCCAGCGCCACCCGCCGCGACCCTCTGCCTCTCGTGACACCATGTTGGTTCGCATATCGCACTGAACACTTCTACTTAGGGAGTGAGGACGTGGACTATTAAGTTATTATATTTTACCATTGTTTAGTTGTTTTAAAAAAAAAAAACAAAATGGTTAGTGGCAACAAAGACCCGAGCGATATCAAAAAAGTGCCGCCGCGGAATCGTGAAAAGAAGACGAACAATTACAAGAGAGCCAACTTTTTTTCAAAATTATGGTTCGTTTGGATGATGCCGACCTTTTGGCGAGGGTACAAGCGAGACCTGTACGACGCGGACCTTACAAAGCCCAAGGATAACCATCTCTCGGACAAGCTCGGAGACCGCCTTGAAAAGTAAGTCACTAACATTTTTTTATCCTTTTGCTAAATTATCAGCAAATCTTAAGGTAGATATGCCATGCAAACAAATAGTCACCTTAAGGTCTCATTTTAAGCTCACATACATAAGTACAAAACCACTCGATGTGAGAAAATAAATAAAAAATGCTTTAGTACTTTAGTAGATACCTAAGAGTACGTAAGCACCACACAATTTACCTCCTACTACTTGTATAACCTAAGTACCTGATCAAGAGTCATGACATGTTTAAGTTAAAGCCTGGGATGTTTCGTCGGTATGCACCTCTAAATCGCATAATAATATCCTATGAGCTTCACACTATATGATACCACCTCATAGAAAATCATCCACACAACGCTCCCACATCATTGTACCGCTAGTTCCGTACTGTCATTATATCTACGACATTTCGAACTATGTCGGGCACTTTGTATTAATTAATTGGTGACCAAGCCGGTTTGAAACTTGACAGTAATTATATTTAAAATGTATCACTGCGCTATGATCGCTACCTTTATAACGTTAGAGACTTTACGTCGAACAAACAAAGAAGTTGTTGAAGTGTGTTCAAACGCGGAAAGGCGTCGATTAAGAGTGTACCTAATCAACATCGTAACCTGAACGAAGCTGGGATAATAGGCTGGCAGCGATCTAATGAATTCTTCTACGATACTGAACTGTACGGTGTGTGTACACACGACAGCACGCCAGACTGTACACTTTTGTTGTAAAGTCGCCCGTAACGTAACCGAGTAGAGTGCTAGCGTGTAAGGGTCGACATGCTGCCGTGTGTACCTACCCCTGTAGGTACCTACGCCCCAGCACATATGGTTTAAGTATTTGTGGTGTATGTTCTCTTCCACCTACCTTTATCAACTAAAAACAACTAATGTATGTTTCAAACAAATTATTGTAAATTTTGACATTACCTAGTATTTGACCATTTGACAGTACCTAAGTAACTGATTAAACAACGTCTGTAGGCTTAGCACGCGGGCCATTTTGCCTACTCTCAACTGTCACCTTAGCCACAGTTCGTTCACTGTCACCTCAGTAGTGTTATTAGTGGCTAAGGTGACAGTTGAGAGTAGGCAAAATGGCCCGCGTGCTAAGCCTTCTGGTTCACCATACCAGCACCGCTCTACAAATTACTAATAATAAACGTACACACGACAGCACGTCAGAGTGTACACACGACAGCACGTCGACCCTTACACGCTAGCACTCTGCTCGGTTACGTTACGGGTTAAAGTCGCCCGTAACGTAACCGAGTAGAGTGCCAGCGTGTAAGGGTCGACGTGCTGTCTAGTGTACTAATAAACGTAATAGTGTTTTTGAAAATAAGCTATTTTTGCTCAGCGATTTTTCTTGTTGATGACCAGAACACATAATCGGCTGAATTATTGTTGTTCTATTGTTTACAATAATGAAAAGAATACTATGTTATTGCCGCGAACGAAAAATCGCGTAACAAAAATAGCTCAGTTTATCTACA
Organism: Zelleria hepariella; assembly: GCA_949319315.1. Taxonomy (NCBI): domain Eukaryota; kingdom Metazoa; phylum Arthropoda; class Insecta; order Lepidoptera; family Yponomeutidae; genus Zelleria; species Zelleria hepariella. The sequence goes on along the minus strand of OX439391.1, from coordinate 8,992,121 downwards.
AAATGTAAAAAACTGTGAAAATTTTGAATTTCCCGCCACGTTGCTATCGTCCCACCTTAAGCATATGAAATGTACTTACCGAGGTTTAAAAAGATCAACACGAGCGGGACATGACCGGGTATTTTTTTCGTTATCACGGTAGGTAACACGAGAAAAATTGTCATCCATCACATAAAACTAGATGAATTCCTGAATTCCTGATGAATCCTGCTATAAAACAAATCTTAGTATGAACGTATTATTATTTAAAAAAACTTACACAGCGCATCCTGTTTCCAGCAAGGTCAAGCAGTCAAGCAAGCAGTAAGATGGGTTCCACGAATTTCCTTTTGGGCCTTCTTGGTAAAGTTTGGTCGCTTGCAAGGATACTGGCTCGAAGCCTGCAACAAGATTACTTTGTTTTATTTTTTCACTTTGTGTTAGGTACTAGGTTTTTACTCAAAAACCACATTAAAAAAAAAAGGAAGCGTTTGTTTTTGGAAATTTCTTGCCACCGAAGTCAAATGCACGCTTTCCTACGAAAAGTTTGCGGTATGGAAAATTGACAGAAAGTAAGCAAAGCTATTTATTTAAATTACTCACATTGTTTGAGTAAAGCACTATCGCACCCATTACAGACCGCGGCTCAAAAACGCTCGTAATGTGGTCATTAATTTGACAACCTTCTTTGAGCAAAGTCTGACTTGCCAGCTACTTAGATTAGGCGCCAGCAAAGTAGTATGGAGTTTCGTTACTGTCTGTAGAGTTTTGTTAAAAAAATAGAACTCAAAAATCAGGCGCAAAAAAATCTGAATTTGGTTGTATGCGACTGGCAGTCAACAAAATTATTGCATAGAAAAAAAAGCGCGGCCTTATTGTTTTCGCGCGTTGTTTGAAGTTGATTTTTTCTGTGCGTGCTTTTTTTGTTATAAAAATGAAGTCTTCAAGTGACGAATCCTCTGATTCAATGTGTTTAACACCGCTGGACATTAAAAGGAAACTTGCCACCGAAGTCAAAGGAAAAACAAGCTTACCCAAGAATAGTTTGCGCAATGGAAAATCGACAGAAAGTAAGAAATGGAATGGATCTACGACAGAAAGTAAGCTCAGCTGGTTCTATTTAAATTACTCGCATCCTTTGAGCACTATACAAGCTTGCTGGCCACGCTATGATAGCCTCGTGCTTAGCTTAGCTACGCTCTCGGACCTATAGCTTGATCATTATTGCGACCATGTTTTTTTTAAGGCCGTGTGCAGCCCTTGCTGTTTGCGGTATAAAGGCCTCGATCGCGCGCCAGCAAAGCACCCAATATATGTAGACCGCGGCATAAATCGAAAACGATACATATTAAAAATATTTTTAAAAAAACCTAAAAAAGCCCTAATAATGCCAGATCAGAAAACATCTGTCATACTTAGTCCTCCTTGAAGTTTCAAAAAAAAGGTCTAAAACTCCTTTTTCATTAAACTCCTTTCTCCTTTGACCGTCGGCTACCTAGACCAAAATAGGTTTGTCATATTCTACTGTCGTGGGGTAAATCAGTTTCCTTAATTCCCTTGCCAAAATGGAAGGATTAAAAGAAACTGACTTTGGTCAAGGGATTTCGCATAGACTTGACATAAAAGCTTGATTTTTTTAGGTTCCAATGGACTATGGAGACCTGAGTATCTTCATTGACGAGTGACGACTGATATACATTATGTTGATTCCTCCACGCGTTAATTCGGATAAGTAGTTTTTGAGATTACCCCCATACAAACATAGAAACTAACAAATTACAGTCGTTTCCTCTTTCTTATTAATAATATAATTAATTATATATTATATTATGTAGATGTAGATTCCTTTTATATCATTAAATTCTTTTGTATCATTAAATTCGTATATAACCCTGTTTTTGAAATAATAATTATCTAGTTGTTAATGATAATAATGATAACATAGGTACTACCTATCTTGGTGAATAGAAACTACATAGTTATTCCTTGTCTAAAACTATGTCAATACCATCACTAGGCAATAATTACAGACACCAACCTCTGCAGGCTGAGGCTTGTATGATTCATTATATCAATTACCTCCCTCATGCTTTACCTTTGTAAGCTAAACTGTTTGTAGAATTGCACGCATAGCAGTGCTCCCGGCCAAAATAGAGCAGACATTGCCGTACCTTCCTTCACCCTTCACTCAAAATTTCTAACTCTTAATTACTACCAGTAAAAGTAGAAGTTCGATGCTTTTAATCTACATCTACACTAATACATATTCTAGAGAAATAATAATAATTTGTTTCTTTGTAAATATAGGTAGGTTATTTTGTATGTAGGTTTTTTGAAACCAAAAATCCTATTGAATATGTTTAATTCTTCAGAAAAATTATTTAAATTTTTCATGTGGAATAAAAAGTGCAGTGTTGTACCATTTTGAAATTTTGATTAAATGCGCCAATTTTTCAGATAACTTGCCAAGGGTAATGTCATATAATCTTTTTAAACGATGGAGTGTCAAAGTTAGCGAAAATATTTCTTCAAACTAAGACTCCATCAAACTTTTTTTTTTTAGTCAATTAAAGGGGTTAACTGTTTGATTTATCAATGCGATTAGATAGCACGTTTATTAAGCATAAGAAGAAAAAAAAATCACGGCAAAATTAGAAAATATGCGACCACACCACCTCAAAATGTGGTCTAGGGTGACAATTTTCAAAATTTTCAAAAAAATCCTATAATTTCTGAACGAAGCTACCAGGATTTTTTTTTTTATTATTTTTTTTTAGTTTCATTATGACCTGCCCTTTCACCCAGTTCCCGCTTGACGTTGAATTACGGGACACCCTGTATACAATACAGGGTGGTCCAAACATAGACGTTAAGCGAGAAAATTTAGATAGCTGACACCGAGGACTACCCGAATCACCCCCATGTAGGTATGTTCAACCATTTTGTCGTTTAGAAGTTATGAAGTTATGTTATGAGGCTTCAAAGGTTTTTTTGAAAAAAAATGCCTAGCATTGGATTTTATTTTGTAACTTTTTTTTCTTTCGACTTTTCAGAGATGTTTTTTATTCTTTAGGGTCTCAGATAATTTATCTATTACCAAAAATAATGATCAGCTATGGACTTCTAGAGTCGTGCAAAGCTAACTTTGCAGTGGCTTAATATCGCCTGTCAGCATGGCCTGCAATCGAAATTCACGGAAAAATAAAAAAATAACGATAAAATATTTTTTTTTTTGTTTTTTTTTTCATTATTTTAATTTTAAGTTATTTTATTACCGAATTTACTTACAAAACACAATAAAAAAATATATTTAAAAAAAGTAAGAAAATTAAATGAGGATTTTTTTCCCCTTATATTTCGAATGCGGGCTGACAGGCGATATTAAGTCTAAAAAGCTTCAGACCTCTACTTATTTTTTTCTCCATACTAACTATTTCAGTAATGATTTCTCGAAAACAGTATTTTTGGACTGTGGATCAAAATTGCGGTAACTTTTAGAAGTCCATAGCTGATCATTATTTTTTTGGTAATAGATAACCTATCTGAGACCCTAAAGAATAAAAAACATCTCTGAAAAGTCGAAAGAAAAAAAAGTTACAAAATAAAATCCAATGCTAGGTAATTTTTTTAAAAAAAAACTTAAAAGCCTCATAACTTCTAAACGACAAAAAATGGCTGAACATACATGGGGGTGATTCGGGTAGCCCTCGGTGTCAGCTATCTAGATTTTCTCGCTTGACGTCTATGTTTGGGCCACCCTGTATGCGTATGTTAAAGTATGTAAAACGTCCGCGTTAAAAAGCCCGGGATAGCATACATATATCCATGTTATACAGGATGGTCCAAATTTTGTTTTTTAGATTTCTCGCGCCAAGCCTTCATAAGAAAGACTTTTTTTTTTTCTCTTTTATGTGTTTTTAGCAATAAAGCTTTATTCACTTTCTTTCCTAAATAAGTACGTATAAAGTATATCCTACCTAATTGAATCTACATAGAAAGAGTAACTTAGACGATCTTGAAAGTTTTGATTCTAATAGTAATAGTACGGTTTTCATTTGTTGTACTGAATCTTTAAGTATTGGTATCTAAGGTGCTTCAAAATGCATAATTCTAAGGTCATAAAATGCATAACTCTGGTAGCTACAAGTATTACTAGTTCACATTGAAATTGGTCAATTATTGTCTGGAACTCTGGATGAGCGAGGTGCGTTTCTTATGTTTTAGCTTATTTATGTTCTAAACTGATGCATGTTCACTTGCTCGTAGCCTGACACGGTCACAAAAACTCGATTGCAATTTCCATTGCCTTAGACGCTAGCGCAGGCTATTTATAAGCAACCAGCCTGGAGTATCTACTTACCCCGCGTGCGTTTACCCCCTGGAGGCGCTTTTTTGTTCAAAGTTATATGATAGCGATGGAGTGTCTATTCTTAGCTTACTCATTACCTGGGAACTAGATTGCTCAAGAGACTAACATGATTCCACATTATGGAGTGAAAAAGTGACTTTTGCCAACAGCGCTGCAGGCAGTATAAATAAAATCCCAGAGAGCATGAAAAACGAACTAGTTTTTGCACAAGCACGCTGTTTATAGAAGATGCAATGCAAATAGTGACGATAAAGTCAGATTACATTAGTTCTTGTTTTACTTAGAATGAACTTTAATTAGTCTCTATTTTTTTTATTCAAAGAGACAAAAGAGAAAGGATAAAAATAAAAATAAAAATTCTCAAAATAGGAGTGGACGTGGTGAACATTCAAAGAATATACGAAAATACAAAGTAAAAATAAAGAAATTAAGATGCTCAAAAGTTTTGATTTGAGGTATACGTGTATGTCGGAGTTCCAAGCTTGGAGGTGGACCCGGTGCCGGTTGGATCTCGACCGCAGCCACACACGACTGCAGACTTCGTAAAGCCCGGAAGTTCTCCGAGTCTACTGGAACAATCCGGCATTTGTATGTATGTATGTATGTATGAATGTTCGTTCGACGTTAACTTGAGTAAATTTAGTCGGATCGTCACGAAATTTGGTAGGCAGATAAATAAGGTAAAAAGAATTTTTAAGTTCGAACATGAGCCAAATCGGTCGAGGGGTTGCTGAGATATGGGGTCGCGAGTTCAAAGTTCGGGGCGAATCACTAGTTAATTGAACGAGCGAGCGAAGCGAGCAAAGTTCTCCGAGTCTACTTGAACAATCCGGCGTTTGTATGTTTGTATGAATGTTCGTTCGACGATAACTTGAGTAAATTTGGTCGGATCGTTATGAAATTTAGTAGGCGGGTAAATTAAATTAAAAGAATTTTTAAATTTGAATATGAGCCAAATCGGTTGAGGGGTTGCCGAGATATGGGGTTGTAAAGTTTATATGCAATGCGCGCGCGCCTGCGCAATTGGGGTTAGCAAAAAGTTACACACTCACGAGTTCATAGTTCGGGGCGAACCACTAGTTTAAGATCATATCTCTTTAGCTATATCTTTTAGGTGACCACTAACTTTGGCATTTGGTCCAGAAACGCCCATTCTCCTTTGACGTTACGATTATGTGTACAAATAATAATTCCAACATGGATTGTCAAACATATTTTTTTATTCTTACAGAGTTATTGATTTAATAAGTTTTAAGGATTTAGTTACGTACAGTCAGCCACATGCTAGGATACTTACTGCTTTTGGTTAGATTGGCGCCCTTATGCCGCGCACTGTAGGAGCTGCTATGGGGTATGCTGGGCTGTGGCCGACCATACATAGTTACTTTTAAAATATGCCAAGTTTTTGACCAAAACAGCAATTAAAACTTTGTCCTTGAATGCTTAAGTCAAGACTACTTCTCCTCAGTAGGCCCACATAATATTTTCTTTGGTAGACTCTACATTTTCCGTTTTTGTACTATTATGTATTTCGTTGATGATAAGACCCAACGACTAGTTTTCAATCATTTAGTTAGGCAAAGTAACCACAGAAACCTACTTAACAACATTTCGACAGCATCTTTATACTACGCATTTATCATTATCTTACCATCCTCGCGCCAACCAACCCAATCTTGTTGACACATCCAACTATCTGATCAGTCAGTTCTCTTATACCTATATTAGATAGAGCCTCCTCATTTGTAGTTAGCGCTCCACACTTCTATACGTTATATTTGAACGAGCGAGCGAAGCGAGCGAAGTTTTCCGAGTCTACTTGAACAATCCGGCGTTTGTATGTATGTCGTATGTATGAATGTTCGTTCGACGATAACTTGAGTAAATTTAGTCGGATCGTCATGAAATTTGGTAGGCGGGTAAATGACGTAAATATAATTTTTAAGTTCGAACATGAGCCAAATCGGTCGAGGAGTTTCTGAGATATGGGGTCGCGAGTTCATAGTTCGGGGCGAACCACTAGTTATAAATGTTTACCAATAAATACAAAGAAAATATGATGACTTCAAACTGTCAATAGTAAACTCGCTGTCCGACCATTTAAAAACATCCGCATTTCTCAATGAACTACAATAAAATTATGTAATTGAAGAAGAAAACAATAATCACGATGCCACATCTTATCTTGCTACTACGTGTGCCAACAAAGAACGCATTATATTCACATCAAACAGCAATTACCTAATGAATTGAAAATGGGGTTTATGAAATCAGGAAAACGTTCCTATAACGTATGCATATTAGTGATATCTCAAATCATTCGGCACGTGCGTGACGCTGTGCCCCATGCGCACGCGCTGATATGAAACTGACTCGTTTGGGACTACTAACTTAAAGCCTTCTAAAAATGTCGTACAGTTTCCAGCTCTTTTTACATTTGTTTATTACAAATAGGCGAAACCGCGGCCGCCCTGACCGCTTCGAACGTCGAAATAACTCAAAATGTAAAAGCACAAGCGAAAATAGTTTTTACTACTCTTTATTTAACATTAATATCCTGCGAAATGTCTACACACCCGTGAACACACACCCATTGACCCGTCAAGGTGATATTTTACAGAATAAGCAGACTATTCTACTAAACAAAAGAAATTCGGTTTTCAGAAACGATTGCCACTGGAATTAAATAAATTATCTTTGATTAATAATAAGTATTTGTACTCTTAGCAATCAACTAAATACATATTTACCAACTGTCTCATCTGATGAGGAAAAATAAATATGTTCAAATACCTAGGTTATCAACGCTCAAATTTTACTAAGTACTTGGCAAACGAGTCAAACGTCTAGCATCCTGCATGTTACGTGCTATGTTCATCAGCTTTGAGAACAGTACGGATCCGGAATTAGAAATGCGGAAATGCGGAGATAAACGAAACTAACTAACAAATCCAAGGTGATAGCCCGAAGAAAGTCGAAGTAGGCAGGTCATATTATACGTCGTAGACAGCTTTTAAATCTCAATGAGGGCTATTTTCGAGTGTGGATTTTTTAGAGAATAGAGGCGCGATGAAGTAAAAATTTACTGGAATGGGAGACCCAAAAAGGGGCGTAGAAATATGGGCAGGCAACAGATGAGATGGACTTACCGGTCAAAGTGTCAGGAAAAGACAGGATGAGAAAAGCCCAAGACTACAGCCTTCCTGTGCCAAGATCAAAAAGAATAGAGTCCAATGGAATTTTTGTTTTATGTTTGATAAGAGCTCTTAATTACGTTCGACTATCATTCTTGAATCGACATATTTGCTATGTTCTAGGCTTCTCAGCGGAAAGGCTAAGCAAATATTGCCAATAAGTGCTGCCCTTGCGGCAATTTTCACACTTGCCTTGGCAAAGCAATGATAATATAAATTGATAACACTGCATATTTTGTCTTTAAGGAAAACGTCATCAGAAACGTAAATCCCCAAAATCAATTCCAACTAACTTGGCATCTTTCGTATTCAGTTTCAGTAGATTAGGTAGATTTAGTAGACATAGCTCTTAAAGAGGCCAGGTCCCGAACAATGTGGCAGGAGTTCCGATTAAAAGCGATTACTCTAGTCTCATTGGCTAATGGCGGTGGACATGATGACGCTCATATGCTTCGACGATTGTAACACAGCACAGGAACCGGAATTACATTATTAACCAATTCATGGCAGTAGGTACCACCGGCTGGCCTGATCTGACCATGCCTTTTGAATTTGGAATTTCCTCCTAATTTCTCTCGACGAAATGGATATTACCAAAAAATCTCCATAAAATACGGACTTTAGACTTCAGTCAGACATAGATGCCTACCTAATTTTGAGGTAAAAATAGATGCAATATTGCCATATTACTACCGGATTACTACATATTGCAATAAATAGGCAATTAGGAACTCTACATAATTCATTGTTTTTTTTTATAGATCTGCCATATGGTTGTTTTTAGGGTTCCGTACCTCAAAGGAAAAAAGAAATCATTAGATAATTAAGGATCACTTTGTTGTCCTTTCATCTGGGGTTTTGTATGAAAGGTAAAGGAAAACATTTCCCCCTTTCAAGTTTATACGGAACCCTCGGTGCGCGAGTCCGACTCGCACTTAGCCGGTTTATTTTTTAAATATAATTTAGTAAAAATAAGTGTTCTTAATAATTATCTATCTTTATAAGTTTTGTAACCCAGCAGATTGAAACTTTTAACAGCATTCTTATAAAGTTCCACAATCTTCCGAAAAATACTGAAGCCTCCAACATTAGGTATTGTATGTAGGTACTTCATGTCAACAAGACAGCGTTAGAAAATGTCAAGGATGAGATGCCAAGTATCGGCTGGTGTTGTGTGTGCTCAGAGGTAGGTACAGAGGAATCTATCGTATACACAAGGTGGGGCGCCGCCGCTTGCCGTTATATTAGCCGAGGCAGAGGCGAGACGGGTCGCCCGCTTGACACAAAGGCCTAGAATTTGCGTGTATAGGAAGTACTCATCTAGACGCTAAGCGTCTTGTTAACGCAACACATTGTAGAGCTACCTATTGCACATGACAGGCACGAGGGATTACTCTCGTAAACCTTTATTTGGCATCAACATAGATGCTCGTAGGCTCGTATGCTTTAATTTTTTTCAATTGACACCGATTAAATAATTTGTCAACTGTAAATCTGCTCTAAGTAGGATGCTTGGTCCCCAAGCACACCAATGAAGGCAGAGTAATCTTGTGATTTGATATCACATGACTCATGAGCTCATTTAATGCATGTCCTATGCTACCAAGTAGGTACATAAGCAAGCATTACCTACGATCATAACATAGGTGCTACTGTTTTAGTAAAAACAACATTATTAGAAAAAATTAACCGTTAATTTCCGGATGGGAATTAGGTGTTGATTCAATAGGTTAAGCAGGGACCAGGTAATTGATTAGTGAAATAATGAGTGTTGTCATTATTGCATTGTGTTGCAGCAAATAATACAATATTATAAGAGCCTATGTAACAACAGAGGTAAATGCGACACTACCTTGCTTGTGACCGTCCGCAGCCACCTACCCTGCCTGTTGTGTTGTCTGTCGCACGGTAGTCGTTGACCTCGCCATCGCAACACGCATCTTTCGCACTCACTATATAGGGTGTCCCGTAATTTAACGTCAAGCGGAAACTGGGTGAAAAGGCTAGTCATAACTGTACTGGGAAATGCTCGCTTCGTTCAGAAATTAGCCGTTTTCAGAAAAAAAACGTAGTTCTTTTTTTCTCCACTGATGGCGCTTATAATACGGCACTATAACGGCAGTCAGTTGAAATGTCATCAGTGTTGCCAACGGTACGGCAAATTACCGTAAACTGTAATAATCATAACCAGAAACACAATTCATTGTTTGCAAATTTTATCGCATCACGTAGTTGATGTCAGTATCCTACCTACCTATTCTATATTTATCCAAAACCATTTATGTTTTTGCTTTTAAGAATAAAAATCGCAAATATATGACACGGCATTTTACCGATTGAACATGGCAAGCCTGATTCTTATCTGTGGTGTTTGTGTATCTTTATAGTCTATAAAATATAGCTTGAGCTCTGTGACAGATGTCAAAGTGGTAACTCATCGTACGACAATAATTCTGCACCAATGAAGTATGAGATTATCGTAGGGTAAATTTACCGTTAAAAAATTCAGAACTTGATGGTTATGATTTCGATGACAGCTGTCACAGAGCTCAAGCTATATTTTACAGACTATAATATTAATACTTTCTAATCTGTGAATCTGTGGGAAAAAGCGTTATTTGACTGCCGTTATATAGCCGTGTTTTCTGTGCCATCTAGCGAGCATTTTAAAATCAGCTTTTAACTGTCAGTTGAAAACGGCTCATTATAAATACATATTTCTTAAAAAAAAAAAATGTCGCCTTTGACCACATATCGAGGTGCTGTGGTCGCATATGCAGTGTTTTTTTTTTTCACATAATCCTTAATGACCATACTATCAACATGCATTAATAAATCAAACAAAAAAGAACATTCAGTTGACCAAAAAAAAATGTAGTAAAATATTTTCGCTAACTTTGACACTCCATCTTTAGAAATATATATTATAAGAATTACGGGAAACCCTGTATATGTATGTATAGTACCATCCGATTGAGTGGCCCTTGTACATTGAAATCTCTGAAACGTTGAGGGTCAACCAGTTTTGCGGAGCAAAATAAAAAGGTAAAATCGGGTTTTGAATAAAAAGAAATGTAAAAACTTCTGCTTTGTGTTGGACCTTTGGTATGTAGGAAGGAGCGTTTATGTTGTTTTTAATTTGTGTCATTATGTAGATGGGGTTTTATAGTCGGAACTTCTTCCTAGCTTCGCCGGCGGCGGCGCGGCAGCGCGGCGTAGGTCGCGAACTCGCGATCCTCGGCCCGAGCAGCCTTTGGCCACCCGCCGCTGGGGCCTTAGCCTGTAACACAATATGTATCAATGGCGTCCCAGGTAGAAGGACAAAACCAGGATTTTTTCGTTGTTCTCCTACAACCAGCGAACTAATCCTCTAGAATTTTACTCATAATAATCTTTGCTGTACTACAAAAACATTAAAAGGACCGACACTCAACCGACAGCATAAATAAATCGTAATTAAAACCGTCAACCGGGAGCCCATTTTGGCACCATTGCGTTACAGGCTTAGGCCTCTGGACGCCAGCTAGCAGCCTTCGATTTAAACAAGTTCACGCGCTCGCGCCCACGTTTCTATCGGCAATAATAATATCTATAGTTACGTCACGAGTTTACTTTAGAACCTGCATCGCTCGTAATTTCATTCGATTTTGTTTGGAACGAAGTTCAGTTTACCCGACGGATGTTGTCCGTTACATAAAAAAAAAACCATAAAAAAGCACTTCCCAAAGAAGCTTTCGCAATAGTCGTGTTATAATTAGAGATTTTCTTGAAGACAGAACGTATCTCTAAAAAAATCCTAACATCGATATTTGAACGAGCGAGCGAAGCGAGCGAAGTTCTCCGAGTCTACTGGAACAATCCGGCGTTTGTATGTATGTATGTATGTATGTATGTATGTATGTATGTATGTATGTATGTATGTATGAATGTTCGTTCGACGATAACTTGAGTAAATTTGGTCGGATCGTTATGAAATTTGGTAGGCGGGTAAAAGAAATTAAAAGAATTTTTAAGTTCGAACATGAACCAAATCGGTCGAGGGGTTGCTGAGATATGGGGTTGTTAAGTTTATATGGGGTCGCGAGTTCACAGTTCGGGGCGAACCACTAGTTTTAAGTGAGGTGGATGTCCTTTATTTTTTTGGAGTATGAAAATGGGGTTGAGTGATGTTCGCGTTCGGTCGGTAAAAAGGTCATAATCAAAAACCTATTTATTTATATTTTTTCTATAAAGGAGCTCCCTTACTTGGAGCATTCTCCTGTAATGTAGCGTTACAAAGTCGAGCATTACATCATTGAAGAAGGATAACCGAGCATTACAATGCGCAACCTGTAATGTTACAGATTCGAGCATTACATTTGTAAGGGACGATAACCAAACATTACCCCTGCAGTCCTTTATTTTGATACAACTTGTACGGTCGGCCACAGTCTAGGATACCCCATGGTAGCTCTTACCACGCACCGCATAAGGGCGCTAAACGCCAATCGAAGCAAAAGGGGTATCCTTGGGTAAGGTCGACTGTAGGTACCATCGAATGTTACATTACAGGCGAATGCTCATCAGTCAGGGAGGCTGTATTGTAATCTCAAAATCGAATCTGAAATATTACATCACAGACGAATGCTCCAAGTGAGGGAGCACCTTTACCTTTCCCTCAATGTTTCGATCGCCATGGACTTTCATTTCGCCTTGGCCTTATTCAATTTAAAAATCCACATATTATACAGCAGTTTTTATTTAAGAAAATTATTAAAGAGACTCATACTTTAGGAATTTTGTATGAGCCGTGCCTGTGTGAGAACTGGTTTGTCGGTGAAATTAAACATTAGAGGTCGATAATGAAGTTTCTACTTATTTATATAAGTAAGTGGATGCTTTGTTTGCACGTATAAACATAAGTACAAACATTTTACAATATCATAGTTGTAGAGTACTTTTTAGTGCAAAAATGCAAACACAAAGCTTGAAGAATAACTTTAAGGTTAAGTTATTAGGAAATCGTATCAAATAGATTTTCCACAATGATGTTCAAGGAAAGGAAGGAAAATAAAGTTCAGCTTGGCATTACCTAACAATCTTGGTAGATTAAACAAGGAAAAAAGAAACTACCACGAAGTCTTCGCTGCGCCCTTCCTAGAAGTGAAGCACCTCTATAACCGTTGAATGTTCAATGATCCTGAAACCCCTAAAGGTGCCCCAGAGATAGACTCTGGACTTTCGCTTGACATTAGTCCAGTTCTTCGGACACTATATTGGTAATTCACCTTAGATTTGGCACCGCGTAGACGTCGTCGTAGTTTCTCTTTTTCCTAGTCATATTGATTGCTATTGGCAGGTAGTATGGCCAAGGTAAATTTTACTTGGTTTTGAAAATCTATTGGTTATGATTTTCCTAATAATTTTACCTAGATGTTTTCCAGGTATTTTATCTCTCTTTAGACTACCGCTTGACACCTGCTTGACTCTAATTCTTCAGCCGCTTGTATCAGGTACAGCCCATACCCATGTCGTATGGTGGTCCACGCGTACCTACCTACATGTACATAAGTATTGTCAAAGTAATGAGCCGATGCAAGGATACCGTGCCATAGAATGTGAAAGGAAACAGCACTATTTAAACGGAGATGAGAGGTGTCATGGACACTCACATATAAATTTACGTCAGTGCATCACGTTTTATAAACTATAGGACATTCCGAACTTATTTTTTACCACTATCTATACAACTCTATTCTATAAATTATGTGGGCATCCTTGTATCTCTTCGTGAACCTCAGGGTTTTTGAATTGTTAGTTTGAATTGTAATGTTATAAATTCAAATCACAAATACTGTCTTCGTCACCCCTTTCAATTTGACATTCTTAGACCAATAGGTATCTGTGAGTTAGACCAATAAATGTGGTCTGAAGTTCATCAATCCTTTGTAATTTTTTTAGGGATCATGATTCATTTCTAAATTACACAAATAGGTAATGCTCTCCCACTCTTTTCAATTGTAAAGATGAGTACATATTTAGGTGTATTGAGCTATGTATAAACCTCGATATCGCAGGTGTTTCTAAGTCACCTGGTGAGACTCTCGACGACACGCGAGGAAGACGATCACGCAAACTGGCAAATATAATGCTAACTGGTACCATAATGCTGCGCGCCGTAATAATGGAAATCAATATTTATAATTACATAAACTTGGATGAAATTAAGGACAAGGTGACAGGGCTCGAGAAGCGAGCTCTTGCATTGCCAGCCCTTTAACACGAAAGGCTATGACAAACTATTTTACATTAGAGTACAGAATTAATTAGAGAAGATATTATACCATCTTCAAACTGATCAGAGGCAAGGCAACCAGTTAGGCATGCTTTTATATTTTTAATTCCTGACGCTCTACTGTTTTTTCCAAAATATTGCTAATGAACATTCTGTTCTGACACTTAATATTCCTTTACTTACATACCTACCTTGTTAATTGATTAATTAAGTGTCGAAGTAAATTACTACCGCTTATTGCTACATATTTAGGACTGAGCTATTGTTTATTTATAGATACCGTAGATACGTAATTTGTCGTAGCACGTACCTGACAGCTTGAATAAGACGGGTTTTCCTCTTGCAACCATGCAATCCTGCCACTTTTCTACGCCGTTGTGACAGGTTGTCGGAGCTTTCGAAATCATAATACTTAGTTGAATAAATTAAACTCAGGCTTCGTAAGGAAAATATTTAGATTGGTAATATTTCTCCGGTTAAAAAACAATGAATGATTACCTAATCAACTTCATGACTTAAGATGCCGACGTGGCTTAATTAGGTAGGTATACCTATCTACAAATACATCATTTCTTTTTATTGATAATCCAAACTCTCTCGGGTATTATAATTTTATGACCATTGGCCGCGCGCGTGTGTTAGATAAGAAGATAAATAAACAACAGTTTAGTTGCTGCGAAGGCGACGTCGTCGAATGGTACACCTACCTACTGGTGATGCAGGCTATTGCGAAACCTACTCCGACTAGAAACTAACTGGTACTAAAAATATAGTAAGTGTAAGTTAATTTTGTTGACGTTTTATATTTACGCTCAGCTCTACGCAAATATTGAACAATTGCATACAATTATTATTATTATTTATTATGAGTTGGCTAAGGTGCATATTCATTAAACTCTAATATTTTTCAAATCTAAAGGTACTTTGAAGTTTGATTTTACACGGATTTTACCTATTTAATAATAACTTTCAGAGCAATTTATTTCCTGAAATAAAGCCCGGTCTCCTAAAGCTTTTTTAAAATATTAATTGTGCAGTCAGTCACTCAGTCTTGGTTATTTAGTTAGCTACTTTATTCAGCTGTATTAAGTTCGATTATTGCAATATTTACGTCCAATTAGGTATTGTGGGTTTATGTTTGCGCCCATTACCAAGCTAATAAAAGAATCGCATTGACTCAGCCCCACAGCTCCTTCTGTGACCTTATCGTAGTTATATTAATTACCTACTTACCTGACTCTCTAATTGACTAAGACATTAGGAGAGTCTACTATGATTCGTTGTGAAATACCTACCGGGGAATATGAACAGAACAGAAATATACGTACGACAAAAGTTTAACGAGAATAACCATTTAGGTAACATTATTAGCGTCTACCTATTTATGTATACTGAGGTTTGAGTGCTAGAAATGACAGAAATCGGCAAAAACTTTCCCCCGTACAAAATGTACGTGGAGAATTTTTCGCGATTTCATTTCTTGTACTCAAACCTAAAATTGGCTCCTTAGAGACTTTTGATCCCTACACGAAAGAGGATCGGATGGCATAATTGAACGAGCGAGCGAAGCGAGCGAAGTTCTCCGAGTCTACTGGAACAATCCGGCGTTTGTATGTATGTATGTATGTATGTATGTATGTATGTATGTATGTATGTATGTATGTATGAATGTTCGTTCGACGATAACTTGAGTAAATTTAGTCGGATCGTCATGAAATTTGGTACACAGGTAAATGAGGCCAAGAGAATTTTTAAGTTCGAACATGAGCCAAATCGGTCGAGGGGTTGCTGAGATATGGGGTCGCGAGTTCATAGTTCGGGGCGAACCACTAGTAAAAAAAAAGTTTTTTTTTCATAGATAATGCATGGGGAAAGTTTTCGTAAAAAACTGTCATTTTTAGTACTCAAACCTCAGTTGGTTCCATAGAGTCTTTAGATCTCTATGTACATAAAAGAGGATTTTTTTTCGCTGACCGTATTTTTTTTCCAAAATCTGTGAATGCAGTTCATAATATCTCAAAAAGTTATGGAAGGTCTCCTAAGAACGTTTTCCTGTTAACTATAAGGGTTAAGGTACCTGCCCTTACTGCCCCGTCTCAAAAATCCACCTGTATACCTAAGTCATATTTCACGAATCATCATCATCATCATCATCATCAGCCCATCTCTGCCCACTGTTGGGTATAGGCCTTTTTCCCCTCGCGCCACCTCTCACGGTCCCTAGCCATCCGCATTCCGCATCCATGGACCCTCCGCCGCTGTGACAATGTCGATCGTCGTCCAGTTCTCGGCCGCTACTCTGTCACTGCCTTTGTCCACCGGCCATCTTCCCTCCTCGCCAGGTGTCCACGAATCCTTTCACGAATTAAGAAGCATATATTTTTTTTTATTGTACAAAATAGTCATATGAATAAACATTACGAAGTTTATAAAATCAAAACATGACTATGCGAATTCAACGAGAAATGATAATTAAAAACTTTGTCAATATGAAACTTAACCCCCCAGAATCATCCTTATCTGAAATGTTGCAACGTGAGAGGATACCAGTTCCTCGTGTTTTTTTAATTCTTTCCTTTTCACATTCCGTGTAAGTTCCATGAGCTTTGTTATTTATTACACCGAATTTTATTTTTTTGTAAAGTGAACACGAATGTCGATATACGCAAGAGCCCTCTTCAACTGCACCACCTAACGGATTCTGTGCGTAAAATACATTTATAACATGGACGGATATCGTTTTTCACTTGGTCAGAGATGACGTAGGCCCGTTAAAAAGAAACCAAAAAATAAATAAGTAAATTGGTATTTCAGTCTGATTGTGCGCATTGCAACGGAAGATTAACATAAAGAGACCCTGTGCGGCAGTAGGTAACGGTTCATACTAAACTTGATATCTTGCAGATACAAAATTGTTTTCTTTATCTGGATCTGCTGGGCATGGTTTTTTTACTTGTAAGTATCCAAAGTTATAGGGAGATGTTAGCATGAGTAAGTGCCATAAAAAAAGTGATTTCATGAATTTCGAATAGATAGTTATAGGAACCTACCATAGAGTAAAATTATGAAAGGATACATATTTTACATAGGTACGGTCGGCCACAGTCACAGATACCCCATGGCAGCTCTTACCGCGCGCGGCATAAGGGCGCCAATCGAACAAAAAGGGGTATCGTATCCTGGCGTGTGGCCGACTGTACATCCACAACAAACGGATTGTTAAAAACTGCAAACCATGACTAAACGGTACCTAGTGGTTAAAATTTAAATATAATCTATAATCTGCCTCTCTACTCTTGACGATTTTTTCCAATACGGCCGCAATATGGCGCAATTTACAAAATTTAATATTTTACAAATTAAGACGCATTTTGTGTTTTTATTGAATAAAACAGCCTTACCTTTGAATAAACATTACAAAGTATTTAAAATCAAAGCATTACTATGCGAATTCAAAGAGAAATTAATTTTAAAACTTTTTCAATTTGATCGCAATAGCGTCAAGGGTAACCCCCCAGGCTTTGGTGTCAGCAAAATATGGTAAATTACCCAAAATATAGCTATCGGTACCGAATTTTAAGGTTAAAATTGTTGAGAATTTACAAAGAGAACAGGACGAGACCATTTACTTTAGATTTTATCATACCATGACGCAGGACGGCGCGCGGCAACTTGGCAAGTGTGTCATCATCAGCTAACAGTGGTAGGAATGTACACACGTACCGGTTATCAATTTTATTCACGAGTACCCACAGAACTTTCACTTATTCTTTATTTACATAAAATAGCGAAGCTTCTACCTCTACAAAAAAAAACTAAATAGAAAATTAAAGAATCACAAATATTGCAATAGGTTTTTTAAACAGGTCTATGCTATTTATTAGTTTGTATTTGTCCTGACTTCAAGATTGTGTTGCAATTGATGTACTTAAGGCTGGAAGATAGCAGCGTGGCGGAAAATTCAAAAATTTCACAGTTTTTTACATTTTGTAGCTAAACTGAGCTATTTTTGTTCAGCGATTTTTCTTATTTATAGTTATTGCCGTGAACGAAAAATCGCTGAACAAAAATAGCTCAGTTTAGCTACAAAATGTAAAAAACTGTGATTTTTTTTAATTTCCCGCCACGTTGCTATCGTCCACCCTTGAGCATCCGCCCTAAGTCTGCATCTGCAGTCATTTTTATTTTTCGATAGGATGAAAAGTCGAGAGCGTTACTTTTACGCAACGAAACTTTTTCTTTTTCGTTTTTTTTTAATGACTTTCATTAGGTATAATAGGTACCACAAAACCTGATTAAAAACTCGATGCGCATATGTTAGATGCGCAACGCCAATTCGGCAATTGATTTCATGGTCAATGTCAAATTCGAACAATACTTTACAAAACAGATTATATCAAAGTCTACCTACCTGCCTCAAGGCGCACTAGACTGATCTTGTAGAGTCACTTTTACTTATGTGCGAATAATGACGATCCCAATTGATGCTAGCCGGCGCAAGTGCATTAACCCTACATCTTTGTATGACCCATAATAATTATTTTAATTTGTAAGACAAGTTTTTGCAGAGTTAAACTTGTTATTCAAATATTGTTTGAACCAAATCGGGGCAAAAAATACAATTAATCAATGTTGCAAATGAATGGCTAATATACACACGATCCCATATGAATAGTGGGTTTAACTTGTTCACCAGAATGCGAGGCCAGCATGTCATGACATCAAAACCTGCTAAACTTCAACATGGTTTTATTTTGTCGTACTTCCTAAGTATATGTACGAGTATAATAATATTTTATTCATTGTTTGTTTAAGAATAAGAATGTAAACAGGTACCCAACCTTCTCAATCTTCAATTAATCATCTCGTGATCTCGTGATATCTACGACAATGATGCGACAAGGAAATTCACTTCCTCGTCGTTCACAAGAGTTTTTTTATTTATCTTAAGACAGACATTCTCATAAACTCCCTTTTAAGATTGTTGAAACACAAAAATATCTTAGCGACTCTAAACAAACCTTAATTTGCAGTACCTAGTTCCATTCATTTTAAAACCACATAAATGTATATGATGAAAATATTCCGTCATTATAATTTTTCGGAATTCGCGCTTAGTGTTGTTATTGTTATGCTCAGCTCTACATTATGTTTGGATAACTTATATGCTCATATTGATCCCCAGTGGGGATGTTTTTCACACGTTCTTGCAAATCAATGCTATATTCTAAACATTGTCGCCTGCAAAGTACTTCGTTCCGAATATGGGCCTAACATATTAGCAGATCCACATCCATCGTCTAGCTAGTAGACGACCTGTGTGATTATTCAATAAAAAAAAAATCCGCTCAGGTGCTAGTCCTCAAAACCGGTTTCATTTGCGGGAAATATAATTACATATGTTATAGGTACATCAAGGCGAGGCGGTGGTGGTCTAGTGGGTAGAACAGTGGACTCTGAAGCGAAAGGTCCTAGGTTCGATTCCCGGTGCGGGCATGTATCTATGACTTTGTTTAATTTCAAAAGTTATGTACATTTGTGAATTTGTAGTAGCAATACCACTCGCTGACGGTGAAGGAAAACATCGTAAGGAAACCTGAGCGTATGAGGCATTATACCCTCAACGCAAAAATCGCCAACCCGCATTGAGCACGCGTGGTGATTAAGCTCGAACTCTCTCTCTGAGAGAAGGCCTTTGCCCAGCTAGTGGGACATGTACAATTGTACAGGCTACATCTTACTCTTACTATAGGTACATCATTTGCACAGCGCAAGCGTCCAATGGCACCTCCTCTCACCCTCTGTGAGGGAAGGGACCAGTCGAAATCCGCAGTGCTTGGTGCATCTTTCAGATGGATAGGCTATACTATCAGCTTAGTAGGCCAAGTCCATGCGGAGCCAACTAAGTGGCAGGTTTTCCACGATATTTTCTAATTTACCTATGAATTTAGAGGACTTAAAGGTCTACAAGCAGGTTCTTACATAAACTGTAAAAATTTCAGAAAATGGCTGGAAGAAATCGCATTGGCAAACAGAAAAGGACGCAAGCCGTCACTGCTCCGGGCGATGACCAAGGCCTTCTGGATGAGCTACGCGCCTTCCGGCTTCATGTTCCTGATTCAAGCCCTCTTACTCAAGTGAGCACTTAGACTTTATTCGATTAACACCAGTGCGCGATGACACGCAATGGACATATTAGCAGTGTATGACACCAGTAGTTACCTATACCTACCTACAAAATTGACAGTTTGTTTAATGCGGTAAAAATCTAGAATGACGTTCATTAAACTTATCTATCTAGGTACTCAAAGATGTGATATAGGTACTAAGTAAGTGGACATCTCAAAATAGTTTTTTTCTGAGATGACAAAGCAATGCACTAAGCACTAGGTGATATTTGTTCAACCGTTCAACCGTAGAGCATTTAGTTTGAGTTTTGTTCCGTGTTTATTTTTGTACATAAACGCTTCTCAAATAATTGTCAGGCTACTTATGAAACAAACAACGACGAAATAAAGAAATACGTTGTACAAAAGCAATCAAAAGGTGACACACTGAATCGTAGACGCTACACCGTCTTCAATAGTTATTAAAATAATTATTGTTTCGAAACAGGCCCTTCCAGCCAGTGGCACTGAGCATGCTGCTAAGCTACTGGGAGCCGGGCTCAGACATGACGTATGAGCAAGCCTGCTACTGCGCCAGCTCCGTCATCCTCATGTCACTCCTCATCGCCTTCCTCAACCACCACGGTACCTACTCTACGCAACAGTTTGGAATGAAAGTCCGCATTGCTGCTTGCTCGCTCATCTATAGAAAGGTAAATAAACGCGAAGCGATTTCTTCAAAAGCACTAGCTATAAATGTACATAGGGCAATTGCACCAGTGAATGAACAACCCCGAGTGAATTAACAAAATCGGTTATTTTTGCTGAAATAAGGATCCAGCTAAGTTCTACCGTTGGTAATATTATTTTTTCATTATAGCAGCTACCTTTATTACATAATATTTGACAACACCCGCTTGGGCCTACACGTGTCAATAAAATAGCGACCGTCTAAAGTGCACCGCGTCGCGCACGCTCGAGTTTGTATGGTGAAAATTAAATACTAACGATTTCCGTCGGTACTGACTGTCACATTCATCTTGACTTATTGGACTTTCTGTGTGTGATACCCGAATTAGCATTTCGCAGGTGCGGGAAGGATGGATAGTTTTACAAAGCATAAATGGATGGAGTGTATCAGCAGCCAGCATTGGGTCAAAAAATGATATTAATTTCTCAAAAAAATTGTGCAGACCTTAATAATCATGAAATAGTTGCATATTTTCAGGATTATTTGTAGTTATACCTAAGTAAGATTTTGAATTGTTGCTTTTTCCATAATTTACCTATTTGATTGTTTAAAAATGATGAAAATAATTATGTTGATATATGTTTAAAAGTAGTTTATTAACATGAAAATACAGTAATCAAAGCAAAAATTAGTTTTTTTTTTATAATTATCAAATTATAATGTTCATTCACGAGGTTATTACCTAGTGTTGATTCACCTGCTTCTAACAGGTTTTTGACCGTTCATTTCTCCTTCTTATTTATAACGATAAAGTTATTAGAGAAGTTGATTAAGTGCAATCTGGAATAAATGATCTTGCCATAGAATCAAGATGTATGACGATTGTTTGTCCTGCTAGGACAAATTCAAATGAGGTTGAAAAATTCGCATCGACAGTTACTTGACTCGGTGGCTGCACGGTACGCAAGAGGTTGCGGGTTCAAGTCCTGTCCCGAGCGAATTTTTTAACCTTACAAAAATCGTTATGAAAATTTGTTAGTGATTTCTAGTTGAAAATATTTTTTAATGTCGGCATCAATCCTTAATTGTCCATCCACTGGTCCTACCGGGATTGATGCCGACATTAAAAAATATTTTCAACTAGAAATCACTAACAAATTTTCATAACGATTTTTGTAAGGTAAAAAAATTCGCTCAGGACAGGACTTGAACCCGCAACCCTAGTAGCTCTAAAAAGGGTTTGACCGTCGGTTTTATAAAGTATTTTGTATTAGCACGTTTTGTACACATCCAGTAAAAAACAGAAAGATCTCACTCAGCACGTTTTGGTAAACTATTGTCATAACAGGTTATGCAAACCTATGGTAGAGTCTCTGACCGTTTCATAACAAGAGGTTTTTATACTTTTCCAGGTAATGCGCATGAGTTCTGGCGCATTAGCTCAGACGACGGCGGGACAAGTAGTAAATTTACTCTCGAACGATGTGAACCGATTCGACTACGCTTTCATTTACACTCACTTCATATGGCTGCTTCCGCTGCAAGTGGTCATCGTCTGCTACCTTATCTACATCAAGATCGGCTACGCGGCGATAGTTGGAGTCATCGGCATCGTCTTGCAAACCATTCCGGTTCAATGTATGTTTATTTCCAATTATAAATACCTCACTGGTTTAATAAAATTTTAATGCATTAGTATTAAATTTGACGATTATGTCGTTTACAGCTTACATGAGTAAATTGGCTGCCCGTTTACGAATGAAGACAGCGCACAAAACCGACGAGCGTGTGCGGATAATGGACGAAATTATTAACGGCATGCAGGTGATAACTTGATAAGATGATAATTGAATATAGGTATTATTGTTATAATGACTGTTATTGTAACTTACTTCAATATGTTTTGATTTTAGGTGATCAAAATGTACGCTTGGGAAAAGCCGTTTGAGAAGGTGGTGGCGATGGCACGGTTCAACGAGATCAAATGTATCACGTCGGCTTCCTACCTCCGCGGAGTCTACCTCAGTTTCATGGTGTTTACCGAGCGCCTCACGCTCTACGTCACCCTGCTCACATACTCCCTCTTTGGATTCCAAGTCACCGCAGACATCGTAAGTGCTCGTCTTATTAACACCCACTTGTGTTTGTCTCTCTCAGTGGTATCTATGTGTGTTTAGGACTGTAAAGATATCCGTTACAGGTGTTTCCACTGGCGCAATTCTACAATACTCTTCAAGGCACCCTGTCGATTATAATGTCAAACGCCGTCTCATTTTTGGCGGAGGCATTGATCTCAGTGCAGCGGCTAGAAGCGTTCATGCTGTTCGGTATGTGAGACCGTAACTCAGGTCTCGGCATGTACCTACCTATTTCAGCATGCGGTGCACGCTTATATTTTAGTCTAACTTTACTTTCACTACACTGCTCCTCTAGACGGAGTAAGATCGACCTACAGACGGGAATGGGCTTCAAATACTTACTTATTTATTATACCTAATTATTTAACTTTTACCTAATTGCATGAAATTACTGTAACAAATATCTGACAATATAGAGACAATACTATTGTTTTTGTGTATCTTGGTTTTGGTTATATATCTTGGAGAGGTGAAAGACATCTACTTCGCGACCTAGCATTTAAATAAATGGTGTTTACAGGCGTTCCCGATGGCGCAAATGTTCAACATCCTCCAAGCTACTCTTGCTATCATGGTGCCTTTCGGTCTTGCCTCGCTCATGGAGTCGCACACTTCCATACTTCGTATCGAAAAATTATTACTTCTGGGTACGAATTATGAAATCAATGAAAACTGTGATGTCCTCCCAAGTTGTCTTGTTATTGTCCAATTGTTTTTTTCTATGTCTTCATATCATCTTGCCGCGCAGGATTGGTATTTTGTAGGTATACTGTTCAATACATTTCGCATTCCTGTCGCTCCTAAACCAAATTACAGACACCAAAAACGTATATGTTCTAATTTTCTTGTTTAAAGTAGGTATAATGTTTTCGACAGAGAAAGAAAATTAGCGAGAAAGAATATTGAAAAGTTTAAAATGTAGCCCCCTGAATGAAATCTCGGTTCGCACGTGTGGACCAGAGAAATAATTAAAGCCCAGCATGAAGGACCATATCTAGCTCGATACCTTTCGATACATTACGGTGCTATTCTCAATTTGTTGATCCCCGTAGACCAGGGCAGAGAGGTGGTCATGCTGAGCCCATTTTGTTTTGACACATTATTATAATATATTCATGTAATCATAAATATCTACCTAACGCTATATGTATACCTACCCTGCGCTTGTTTTATGTTCGTAATGTTATAAGTACTAATCTTTGGCTTACTCTAATTTTAAGGGTGCATAAATACGTGTGACTACTAATATTTAAAAGCTTATATTATTTTAATAAGTAATTAACAAATGGTTGGATCTGCCTTTTCTGTAATTAATAACTTAGACTTCAAGGTGGTATCTGTATGTTTATCTGTATATTTGCTGGCACTTTCAGTTTTTAACATGAAATATTTTTAACAACAGATGAAAGGGAAGACCTCCGCAGTGTCCCTGATGTCGACATCGCAAAATTAGTGCAGGGCGTAGAGGATAGGAAAAATAACAAGAACCTTAGCGAAGTCAACCTCCGACCAAACACATTCAAGAAGATTGATGCGGAAGGCATATTCAACCCTGGTAAGTCACGTGATATCCTCTTATCTGCCATTGGACTTTCAGAAACTGTAGCTTAAAAATATTTATTTTCCTGTTTCCAGGTTTTGACGCCAACGAAAGAGCTTTAGTAAGTCAAGTCAACTTGGCTCCAGTGAGTTTAGATGTGGGTGTTCTCATTCAGAACATCTCAGCCAAGTGGACGGAGGACGGACCTAGCATTCTGAACAATGTGAATATCAGCATACCTAAGGGAAAGCTATGTGCAATTATTGGATCAGTTGGATCAGGCAAGGTACTTAAAGCTTTCTTGTACAATTAATATTTTAGGATATAAATGTCTAACTCTAGAACATATTATTCACAACGACATTTGTTTCATTGTAGAGTTCAGTGCTGCAACTATTACTCAACGAGTTGCGCCCAATCGCAGGAAGAATTCATTTATGCGGTCCACTTTCCTACGCTTGCCAAGAGCCTTGGTTGTTCGTCGCTACTGTCCGGGAAAATATCCTCTTCGGTTTACCGTACAACTCTAAGAAGTACAAAGAGGTAAGACCAGAGTGTCCGCAATAACACTGTTATGTACTTACTTTCTGTGCGTAAGACATGAGTACCATTATAGTTAATTTACTATTTGCAGGTCGTTCGAGTGTGTGCACTTCAAAAAGACTTCCAACAGTTCCCTCATGGTGATCAGACATTAGTAGGGGAGAGAGGAGCTTCTCTGTCGGGTGGACAGAGAGCTCGCATCAACCTCGCTAGAGCAGTTTACAGAAAGGTACGGCAAACCGTTAACCCTGAGATTGCGTTTTTTAATCGAGTCCTACGATTTCGGTCCAGTTGTAACGAATGCTTGTTTCAGGCGGATGTTTATCTGTTGGACGACCCATTGTCCGCGGTGGACGCGCACGTCGGCCGGCAGTTGTTCGATGAATGCATCAGTGGCTACCTGCGGCACACCACACGCATACTCGTCACGCATCAACTGCACTACCTCAAGGACGCCGACTTGATCGTGGTCATGAACAATGTAGGTACAATTGTATACACATTAGATCCAATGGCTACCGGTGTTTAAAAAACTGTGACATGTTGTTTTCGATTCAATGTTAGGTACAACTTGCGGATATAATTTTGACGTCATAACCACTATATGTAGAGTCGGCATTGCGTCAGGCAGGGTATTGATATTGCGATTGTTATTTAATTTCAGGGCGCCGTTGACGTAATGGGAACATTTGACGAACTGATATCCTCAGGAAAGGACTTCGCCAAGCTGTTGACCTCTTCAGATGATGATAAAGATAAGCAAGAGAAATCTTTGCCGATGTCCAGGAGAACATCTGCTAGGGTGTGTTATCAAGCTCTGCTTTCACCATTTAGGTTTTTTTTATAGCGCTGCAGTGCTTCTTCGAATACTGACCAGCACTCTATATTTCAGTTATCTACTACAAGACGACCCTCTCTGACTGATTCGACCTCAGGAGAGGGACCAGCTCAAGAGATGGAAGAGGAGGAAAGAGAATCAGGTTCCATGGGGTGGTCCGTGTACGGTGCTTACCTCCGGGCTGGAGGCAAAGGACTAAGCCTGTTCTTCATGGGACTATTACTTATTGTTGGTCAACTATCAGCAACTCTTTGCGACTATTGGGTGACTTTCTGGTGAGCAATACATCATTTGATAAGTTCAGAGAAATATGCAAGAATTTAGGTACATTCACTAGCGGATTTAGGGGGGGCTAAGGGGCTCAAGTCCCCCCCAAAAGCAGATGCTCAGATGAGACCCTCTATAAAAATATTTTTTGTGTACTTTGTAATCTTGAAAACCTAAGGTCATTGGGTTCAAGCCCCCCCCCCCCAAACCAAAATCCTGGATCCGCCACTGGGTACGTTTATTGACGTTTATATTTTTTGTAGGACTAATGAAGTCACAAGACAAAAGGAAGCTGCTGCAAACGGAACCTTAAGAGAATTGGACCGCTTAGAAGAGCCGAAAAACTCTACGTTCACTATCACAAGCTACTTCCATGGAATCGAATCACAATCAAGTGTGTAGTGTAAATTAAAATAAAGAAATACCTAGATTCAAAAGTAAAATATAGAGCAAATAAAATAAATATCATTGTTTTCAGATTTGGATATTCACGCGAATATAGGACCATTAGACACAGTGCAATACTTATATGTGTATACAGTTCTCATATTGTGCTGCATCGTATTCATAACGGCGCGAGCCTTCATGTTCTTCAAAGTATGCATGACAGCCTCCCGCAATCTTCACAACGACATGTTCGCTTCTATGCTCCGTGGTGTCATGCGCTTCTTCGACACCAACTCCTCAGGTAAGGCACACTTCTATAAATTTCTAACCCCCCACTTTTGTAGATACTTAGAAAAAAACTCATTCTAATTATGTATTCTGTGACAGGTCGTATCTTGAACCGTTTCTCAAAGGACATGGGTGCTTTGGACGAGCTGCTGCCGCGGTTCCTCTTGGAATGCATTCAGATCTATCTCGTGATGTTCAGCATTTTGACTCTCAACGCTGCTGCGTTGGTTTGGACGCTACTACCCACTACAATCATTCTGTTACTGTTCTACACCATACTGCAGATCTACTTAAAATCAGCCCAATCTATCAAACGTCTCGAAGGAACAAGTAAGTTATTTTCACAACGATGTTAATTTTCCATTAAAATGCAATTAGTTGTTAATTAACATTTACCTATCGTCATTTTTAAACGTCAATGTGCATCTCCTTATACACAATTACTGTTTATTTTATCGACTGCTTTGAACAAAATCTAATCCAACATGTTTATTTCACAGCTCGGAGTCCAGTGTTTTCCCACATGTCGGCCACTCTTAACGGAATCAGCACGATTAGATCATCAGGAGCTCAACAAAGACTGATCAAGGCTTTCGACCGGTTCCAGGTAAAACTTTTATCGACACTTAATAGGTGCCTTTGTCATTAAAAACCGGTCGCGAAGGTATGCCACGTTCCTCACCTATCCTTACAAACAATACCTATAGAGTAGGTTAGATGCCATATTTTGCAGCTCAAATCTAAACCTGTTTGTCCCAAGCTTGTAATTCATTGTCGTTATTTAATTTCCAGGACATTCACTCGTCAACATGGAGCAGTTACTTGGCCAGTGGCGTCACCCTGGGCTTCTGGTTGGACTTCATCTGTGTCATATACCTCGCCATCGTCATAGTCGCGTTCCTCGTCATTGACAGCAGTAAGTTTGAATATTTTGAACTAATGCGCCATTTTTGCATGTGATTGTGGGTACTAAGTATGTGTGAACTAGGTATAGTTGGCTACAAGCTAGGATACCCCTTTTTGTTTGATCGGCGCCCTTAGGTATGCCGCGCGCGATTAGAGCTGCCCTGCGGTATCCTAGCCTAGACTATGGCCGACACGATGTAGGGTTGCCATAAGTCCCGTATATACGGGACTGTGCCGTATTTGACCATCTCGTCCCGTGTGTTCCACATGTCCCGCATTTGTCCCGTATTTCAACAAAATACGGAAATTGGCCAGAGGCTCAAGTGATTTTCAAAATGTAATACCGGTGAATTTTCGGGCGCTCTGCGCAAGTCAGTTCCATTTAGGAACAAGAAGACAAAAGATAAAATTGTTGAATTTTCGTGCGCGCTGCGTATGGGAATTTCGATCGCATAATTTAAGGGTAAAACGGTAAACTTTCAGACTCGCTGCACTGGCTTTGTAATGAAAATAGATTTCGTCCAAAGATAGTAATTTGGTCCATACCGCGGCTTATAAAAAGGGTAAAATCGCGTTTAAGGCGCTGGGCATAGTGAATTAGCCCGCGCGCAAAGAAAAATGCACAAAATCGATTCCTGTAGAAAGAATTTAGAATTAGTTGAGACCTATCTAACACAGCCAGTTTTGTGTTGATATCCATAAGATATTTTGCTTGAAGAAAAGTGCGCCGCCTATTTTTTTTTCAAGCAAAATATCTTCAAAACTTTTATGAATGTCAACACGAAACTGGCTGTTGTAGATAGGTCTCACCTAATTCTAGGGTTTGATATGTGAAAATTTTCGATTTGTTTAGTGTACTTATTTGATACAGGAATCAATTTTGTGCATTTTTGTTTGCGCGCGGGCGATTCACTATGCACGGCGCCTTAAGAGTCCCCTTCAGGACCGTTGGAACTCGGCGGACAAGCGCATGAAATGCTGTTCTTTCAGGCTATTTTTCTTATCATAAAAACTATTTGCAAAAACCTCCGTATTGGTCATCTACTGATATAAATCAAGTTTCAGCAAAATCCAGCCTATAGTTTAGAAATTTAACGGGAATTACGTTTGTATAGGAAAATGGTGCTCTAGCGCCCTCTTATGGGTGATTTTTTGTGCTGCGCGCGCTTTTTTTAATGAAAAGAAGCAGAATAGTTAACGTCTTATTTTAATCTTGCACCGCCCGCCACTGAAAAAATATATACGAAGGGAATTTCGATGCTTGCCCTATGCGACCTACGCCACCATTGCTTGTATGCATGCGTGGTATGTATGGTGTGGTTGAAAAGCTGCTTTTCGGCGTTGAATGTGCCATGCATTTTGGGTATCGAAAGAGAAAGTCCCTTATTGGCTCCTACCAGTTATGGCAACCCTAACGATAGGGAACAATAGGGTACAATTTGGATCAATATGTAATTATGTACCTACTCTTCCAGAATACGTATAGGAGTACTAATTTTATAGTTCTGTAAAATAATTACCCGACTGCCCAAAGCAAAAGAGGGTTATTAGATGATAGTAAAGAACGTTTTTTGCTACAATTTCCTATTTTCCATCGATTTGGATTCTTAGCTAGGTACAAATTTTTAGATGCACATTGCACATGCATTGTAATGTAAATTTTAAATACCTACTTATTATCCTTTTATGCACATATTTGGTAGGTCTTTACCTTCAATTATTTATTTTCGTGCGTGATGGATGAATCCTACTCAAGTTCGCCTCTATTTACAGAGACAATATTCTCCGGCAATGTGGGCTTGGCTATATCGCAAACTCTGATTCTGACTGGAATGCTCCAGTTCGGCGTGAGGCAGACCGCTGAGGTGGTCTCACAAATGACCAGTGTCGAGCGGATATTACAATACACTAACATTGAACGAGAACCACAATGGGAGAAGGGAGGTGAGTTGTCGACCTTTTGTAATAAGAGCCTACCAATAACTTGACAACAAAAATAAATCCGCGAAAAAAACGAGATATTCGGGTCCTTATTGGTCACCTAACGTAACCATATCGAGGTTTACAGCTCGATACGTTTGTTCTGCAAGGCTGAGTTGGCAGTCCATAAGGATGTATCTCACACTTGTTTGACGTAGATCGGGATAAACAGGGTTAAAGATACTGTAACAAAAGGTGGTGTGACATAAGTACTGGGAACAAAAGTTATAAACCCATGTATACGCTCTAAACTCTAACCCAACCTTATGCTAACCCATCTGCACCTTACTATGTAGATTTAAATAGTGGGAGAGAGCATTGTATCGGGCGTTATACCTAGCTGGATATGACGGACATGCTATGCTCGACCGGTTACCTATAGTTTTGGTTTCATATCAGTTACCTTTTCTAGCGCGAGAGACTCCAAAGGGCTGGCCCAGTCTCGGACGCATCGAGTTCCGCAACTGTTTCATGAAATACACCCCCGAGAGCCTGCCGGTGCTGAAGAACCTGAACATCGTCATTGAAAACGGATGGAAGGTAAAGCTGCTGTCAGCCCCGGATCTAGGGGGGGGCGTGGAATTAATAAGCATGGTTTCGTACTAAACATTTAGACAGTGGAATAGTACTGGTTATAGTCAAGACAGGGAGAATTGGCCTGGAAAGAGGGAGGCCGCCTTAGTTGTGGGACACCCTACAGTGGCTCCTAAAGTTCCTAACCTGGGGTCAATTAAATCTGGGGTAAAACAGCTTAATGGTTGCCTGGCAGAAATCGCTTTTAGCGATAAGGCCGCCAATTGTATGCTAACTGATAGTTTTAAGAATTACCCTTGTAAATAATTTATAGTGTGCAATAAAGAGTTATCTATCTATCTATCTATCTATCTTCTTTGCGGGCAGTAGCAGTAGTTTTGCAAAGTAGCACTGCGGCCACACAAAAACTTTTTTAAAAGTTTAGTTAGGAATATTTTTAGTCTCAAATGCTTATGAGGGGCGCCAATGTCAATATTTTGCAGCAGCGATTCGGACATTGACTGCTGTTGCCAAATTTATTCCAATTCTTGGGCACGTAGACAACGCTACCGTTAAGAGGGCGTTAGAGCACCATTTTCCCATACAAAAGTAGTTCCGGTTTAATTTCTAAACTACAGGCTGTATTTTGCTGAAACTTGGTTTATATCAGTAGATGACCAATATGGAGGTTTGCAAATAGTTTTTATAATAAAAAAATAGCCTGAAAGAAATTAGAGCGATGCGTTTTTCGCGCCGAAAAAGGGGTTACTTTCAGCTGTTATTTACTTACATTATTACACTGTCTATTGGAGTCTAACTACCTTGGGAACATCAATAATGTGTTGTACTTGGCAGAAAAAAAAGATTTTTGAAGTATTTAATAAAATTTAGAAATGGCAGCTGAACTACGAAACATTTTGGGAAAATACTTAGATCTATTAAATTACAACTACAACTAGTTACTCGCGAAAGGACACGAATTCACGTAGACTCATACAGCCGCATTGCCTCTCACTTTTCCCGCGCCCCGTCTCGCTCTGGGTGAAACAGCTAGGTATAGAAAACAGTGTTTCACGCGCTTGGCCGTCACTGAGTTCCCACGGTCCTGAAGGGGCCTCTTATGAGGATTGTGAAGGGCGCGCTCTACTCTCGCCCATACAA
This sequence comes from Zelleria hepariella, assembly GCA_949319315.1. Lineage (NCBI taxonomy): Eukaryota > Metazoa > Arthropoda > Insecta > Lepidoptera > Yponomeutidae > Zelleria > Zelleria hepariella. The sequence continues at coordinate 8,960,946 of OX439391.1, read as the reverse complement.
ATGGAGAGCTTAATTAGTTTAAATATTATCCGATTTGATTGATTGATGTTGATTTTGGTGTCAATGGTTTTTGTATGCCTCATGTATTAAATAAAAAATAATAATATAAAAATATACAAAATCTCTTAGGAAAAGACGAATTTTCGATTGCATTTTTGTCATTCCCCAGAAATGGCGCCGTCTCGTTTTTTCCAACTGCCTGGTATTGACATCCTGTTTGGTGTTTTAGGTGGGAATTGTCGGCCGAACCGGCGCTGGAAAGTCTTCACTGATTTCATCGCTGTTCCGACTGTCGCTCGTAGAGGGCGAAATATTAATCGACGATGTGGATACCGGCTATCTGTCGCTACAGGTACAGTACTTAGTTCTGCCAAGTATTATGTACCTATGTATTCATTGGTATTACTTAACTCTACTAGATCTACCCAACCAACTAAACCAGCAAGTAACTAGGTATCTACGTCACTACTTAAACAATGTTCATTTCATTACAGGAGCTGCGCTCAAAGATCTCCATTATACCTCAAGAACCAGTGTTATTCTCGGCTACAGTCCGCCACAACCTGGACCCCTTCAACCACTATGACGACGAAAAACTTTGGCAAGCCCTTGAAGCTGTAAGTTTAATCTTTTTGAAGAACTGTGTCTAGCACGAGGGGGATACACCCACCGCTGTCCCTCGACATTCATATTCATATTTTTTGACAAACCTACTCCACCTTAAAAAGGACCCTGGCGTACAATGCCAATTGAAAAAAAACCCCAGGTGGATACTGAAAGACTTTTTATTTCAGGTCGATTTGAAAGCCGCCATTCCTGCGCTGGACTACAAGGTTTCGGAGGGTGGTTCAAACTTCTCTTTGGGCCAGCGTCAGTTGGTCTGTCTGGCGCGAGCCATCCTGCGCGGCAATAGAATCCTTGTTCTAGACGAGGCTACCGCTAATGTGGACCCTAGGTAAGTGCATCTAGGAAGCTACATATAGTAACGGTTTTATGGTAATTGTACTGTTCCGAAAATTGAATTTTTCTTTATAAAATTGAGAAGTAGCCCAACCAGCCACGTTTTTTCTATTCTTATATTAACTTAGTGCCACCATATTAAGTCCATACAGTGCCGCTAGTATTTACCTACTTATACATAGTTTTGTAAACGACGCGCAGTGCCTGGAATTAGCTGAATAGCAATTTTTATTTCGCGCGGATGGAACTTTGCTACAGTAATTGTGTCCGATCGCGGGGGTTGACATGAAAAGGAAGAGGTCCAACCATTACCTACTCTTAAACCGGATAGATAGATAGAGGGCTAACGTCTCTCCTTGCTTTGCAGAACGGACGAGTTCATTCAAAGAACGATCAGGACAAGATTCGCGGACTGCACAGTGCTGACGGTGGCGCATCGCCTCAACACCATCATGGACTCAGACCGAGTGATGGTGATGGACACTGGCCGCCTGGTGGAGTTCCACCACCCCTACAAGCTGCTCAGCAACCCCGATGGACACTTCACTAAGATGGTCAAAGAAACGGGCGAGTCCATGTCGGCGCAACTCTTCGAAATAGCGAAAAAAACGTTTCTCAACAACGGTGGAGTGATAGAATAAACAAATAGTAGTTACGTATGTTACTGTGGGTGGTTAAAGCCGGCCCACTTTTACTTTTCCTTGACGTCGCGATTGACGCCGATGGCTGTTCTCGCGAGCGTCAGCTATGTGCATAATTTGCATTATTTATGTATGAGATAAGTGCCTACCTACGAGTATGTATTCATATTCCACATTCGATGTTAATATCATTAGAGTTTAGGAACATAATTAGTTGAAATCGCGTCGTGTAATTATAGGTAGGTCTAAGTGCAGGGCCCTTAGCCTGTAACGCAATGGCGGGTCAATGGCGTCCCGGCAGAAGGACAAAACCGGGCTTTCCTCGTTTTTCTCTTACAACCAGAGAACTAATCCTCTAGAATTAGAATCAAAATATTCTTTGCTGTACTACAAAAACATTAAAAGGACAGACAGCGTTAGCAAATCGTAATGGAAGTCGTCACCTGACAGCCCATTTTGGCACCATTGTGTTACAGGCTAAGGGCCCAGTACATTTAAATTGTAAGGGCTTTCAAAAGTCGGAACCCATTCATGAATTCATGAAATATTTGTGAAAGTTGTTTATATCATTTCCATAAATCAATACAATGTTTGAAATTAATCTTAGGACATGGATAGGACAGAATGGAAACTGTGTTATTTATTTTTTAATAGACATTGTATGTAATGTAGCTAGTGATGGTTCTTACAAAAAAAAAACAACCATTGTGAATGCCATAGAGGTTATCCTCGTGTAATTAAAAAACATACCTAAGCTTTAACATTATTGTTTCAATCACCATTTACTAACTAAATAAATGCATTTACCATGCAAATTCATAAAGTAGGAGATTAAATAGATTCTAGCAAAGACTGGAATGCAACTTTAACAAACTAATAAATATTTTAGATAAAAATGTTCAAACAAATGAAGTCATATTATATTATGAGATGTAATATTTTTAGGAATAATAGGGGCCTACAATTAAGTACCTATTTTGTACTTTATAAATTAATGTGAAATAGATAAATAAATACATAGATACATTTCTACAAATTAAAGTTAATTTGATATCTTATTGATAAAATTCTGTAACATTTTTATGTTTATTGGTCAAACAATCATTATTGATCATCCAAATCTCAACCAATTATTATTGCAAATAATCTTATAGGTTTAGACATAATCTAAGTCACACCATACATGCATTATTAATTAAATTCAAGTTTACAGTGACTAAAATACTTGATTTAAGAAGGCCTCCATCTCTACTATAACTATATTAAAATTAATAATACAAAGATTTGAGTTGGTACTTAGATATATTATGTGAGTGTGGTAGTGTCACTGTGTGGCTCATTCAATTTGAGATAACCTTCAAAAATACAAGCAACTGACCCATTTAAAACTATGATATTGAAATAAAATAATCCTAACCACTCCCAACTGAAACCATGTAGCTTTACATGAAATATAGTATAAATAGTACCTTATTCTAAATCTGGAAGGTCCTCTTCTTCAGCAGAGCTGGTGTCTTCTTTCTCATCACCGAAATCACCCATTTTACTAGAGAACATGTCATTCATATCATCCACCTCGTCTCCACTGTCATCCTCATCTTGCCATCTGTTAAAATCAACTTTTAGCCAGTGGTGCTTCTTCTTATCAGAGGTTAAGGTCGGCCAGAATGGTTCATCTATATTTTCTTTTGCTAAGACCACTTCTATATATCGTCCTTTATTAATAAATGCACTTTTCTCTGGGTCTATTTCATCGTACAACGGTATATCAACCTCGTGAAGTACCTGATCTGGGGCACAAGTACCTTTGAATGAGACACATTTTTTCTCAATTTTAATGTCTGGCTTCTTGCATTCGACATTAAAGGTTAGGAAAACACGAGCACTTCTTTGTGCCCAAGAGACCGAAGGAGGAGTAGCGATGCTGTCGGTGCTCATGCTGGCTGTAAGCGAAACACAAAATAATATATTATTTTCAAGTCTAAATAAATAGGATAAATAACAAATAGGATAAATTACAAATTATGTCATTATTATTACCAGGAATTATATCTTGAAATCCGAAAGTCCAACTTTTTGACAAAAAATTTGAGGCCGATCAAATTGAACAATCGCCGATCAAATTAAAATTGTTTTTGTTGACAATTTGACATTTGTTTGACAGATAATTGAATGAACGAATTCACAGACTACCTGTTGATACTCAACATGATCGGTTAGGTACTCTACATGATCGGTTTTCTTGGTTGGTTGGGACATCAACTCTCCTGTGTATACGCAGCTTTACAAAGTGGCGTCTGTATAGTCTATGTACGAGACCATTATTTGCAGTGGCAACACTGACCGACATCTGTCAAGGACGTCATCATAATATCTTTACTCTGTGGTCACCACAATACAATCAGTCATCCAATCCATCCGTCATTTATTTATGTTGTTACGAATTAGTAAAAAGATTGAGAATAATCAATATTGGCTTTGAATAACTAACGAAGATTACTGCTTATATTCAGCACTGACCGATATGCAATAGTATTGTAAAGAAAATGTTCAAAAAACTTAAAGATAAGTTAGCAGAGGAAGTTAAATCGTCACCTCAAAGAATACAGCAGTTTGCGCAAGCAGCCCAGGTAAGCAAAATTATTTCAAGTAGTAGTTCACGCGTGCACAGCCTTGCCGACAGATAATATCGTATCTTGTCCCGTTTAACATGATCACATTAGATTAAGAAAATCCTACTGTTGTTTACTGCATCTAACAAGGTTGTTTACTGCTTCTGGGCGAGGCGCCCAACCCAACCCATCTCTGTAATTTTAGCACATAAAAATATGTTGAATGAGAACCGAAACTAGTTGGCTACACTGACATAATACAAGTAAGTATAAGCGTTTACGAAATACAAAATATGTTGAATATTCTTACAGGCAGCTGTTACATCTGCATCCAGCAGTATATCTGATATTACCAACAATGACCTGTTTTCAATTGGAGATACAGGTAGGTGCTAAAATAGCAATTTAGAAAACAAAATTTAGTTTGCCTTACCCAATTGGTATTACTTCGGCTCATAGACACCCTGAGGGTACTGGATTTTTTTTTTACGCCAATCAAGCGGTTACTGGTCATCACTAAATAATATTCCATCTAACTTTATTGCAGATGGACAGGCAACTCCAACCAACAGCAAACCTACAACAGCACGTGCCAATGCCTTCCAAGATGTTTCACTGATACCACAATCTGTGCCTAGCTTGTCAAATGAAGAGAATGCAGACCATTTTTTCCCCAATATTGTCGTAAGTAAATTATAATTCATCAATCAGAATACAGACATTTTCTGATGTCTTTGAAAGAAAATTCTTGCCATATCTACTTTTATTAATATTGACTATAAATAACACAAAAAAATATTTATACATTTTCCCATCATACCTAACTTTGTATCTTACAGGAGGCACAAAGACAGAGGAGGCTATCCAATAGTTCATTTACTAGTGATGTGTCCTTCAAACTGCCCAGCTATGAAAGCCCATCAATGTATCACTTTCAGGTAAGTAAAATATAGAAATATAGTCACAGTAATGAAGACCAAAAAAATGTCATAGAACATAAAATGACATCTTTTATTTTTTTCTAAAGCATTCACTTTTGTTGAGGTGATTAAAGGTGCCTCAAGATCAAAGGACTTGGTCTGAAGGGGTCTGGTCCTTTGCCCAGAAATAGGACAGCCACAAGCTATTATGCATAAAAGAAAGGTTACTTTTGCATGCAAATGAAATGTATTGATGGAGGAGTTTGAAACATCTTTCAAAAGTCGAATGAAAAGGGATCATGACTGATGTTAGAATAAGCCAATACCCCTAATACCAATATCATGAATATACTAGGCAGGAGGAGACCTGCTAGGGGAGCACGTCACCATAAAAGTTTTATCCCGCTATTCGGGTAGCGGCGTCTCGTTTTACGCAGTGAAATAAAGCAAGATGGTGCTAGCTGAAAGTGGGATAAAACTTTTATCGTGACGTTGTTCTCCCCTATCGGGAAGACCCAACAAGATATCATGGCTTCAGAACTTACGCCATTGGTTCCAACATTCCACAAGCTCCTTGTTCCATTTGGCAGCCTCAAAGGGCGAAATAGCCAAGATGAAAGCCAACCTCTACACTGCAAGAAGATCCAATATCGATTTGTCTGTGACATCTTTCAGTCGGACATGGACGTGTCGGCGAGTGAGGCGGAGGAGCGCGGGCTGGCATCACCCGGCGGCGCGGGTCTGGACCGCGTCACCAAGGAGCAACTCTTCGCCGCCTACAAGCGCACGCAGGAGCGCTACCGCAAGTACCGCTCGCAGTACGCCGACCTGGCTAGACACTACAAGCTGCTCGAGCGCGAGAACGCTAAGGCGAGGGTACGCTACACATTGTACCAACCACCACTTCCTACCATCGAACAAAAAAATTAAAGACATACGATGCGCCACCAGTGGAGTTTCAGTCTATAGATTTTCAGCGAATAGGCCAGCAGATCTCTTGCTAATAGCAACCAACTACAGTTATACTGAATAATGCAATTTGGATGTCATTTTCATTTCAGAGTGTTTTGGTAGAGACTCAAGATAAAGCCTTGAGACGAATTTCTGAATTACGCGAACAATGTTCATTGGAACAAAGTGCAAAGGTAAGAATATTAACAACCACTATTTATTCATTTTGAAGTTAATGCTCTCTCATTGAAGAAAGTTTTAAAATTTTAGGCACATCTGGAGCGCGCCCTTCGAGATGATATTGATGAGAGAAACATAAAAATTGATACTTTAACAACAAAAGTCAAACTCCTTCAGAATAACACTGACGAAAGTGAAGATGCTGCGACAGATGAGTCAATCAAACCCTCTGGCAGCCCTGGTGAAGCGCAGCTCGTCGACATCTCCATCGATAATGACAAACCTGTAGATCCAGAACCGGTGTCTGTGGAAGTCACTGCACTTAATAATAAAATAGAGAAGATGGAACAATTGTTGGTCAAATATAAAGAATCGCTGAAAGGAATTAAGGAAAAGAATTCACAATTAACGACTGAACTACAAGTAGTCTCAAACGAACTTGATAATAAAAAGAAAGAAATTGAAGTACTCAGCGCAACCACCACCCACTTGACTGAAGCTCGGCAACAGATTCAAGAATTGAAAGATATAAACGAAGAGCTGCAAAATAAAATAAATACTTACGATTTCACAAAGACCAAGGAAATATCCACACTTGAAATAGATTACCAAAAAGCGCAGAACGAAATAACTCAGTTGAAAAGTAAAATCAATACATTCAGCAAGCGAGAAGAAGAGTATGCGATTTCTCTCGCGGAAAATAAACTTAGTATTCACAAAGAACTAGAAAGTAAAGAAGCTGAAATAAAAGCTTTGAAGGACAGTTTGAGCGAATGTAAAAAGGAAGTGGAGTCCCTGGGTATTGTCATAAATGATTATAAAAACAATGTATCAGTATTAGAAGAAGAACGAACTAAATTGAAGATTGATATTACTGAACTAAAACATATTAATAATATTCTGTCTGAAAAAGAAATTGAGCTAGAAGGGCTGAAGCAAAAATATCAATCTCTTGAACAAAATAAAACTAAAGCTGACGAATTGTTCAAATGCTTGGAGTTACAAGCTAAGCAAGAGACAGCTGAAAAACTCGCAATTATTGACAGAAACGCGTACTTGGAAAATAGGAACAAACAGATATCCGATGAAAACTCAAAGAAAACTGCCCAGTTAAGCAAGTTAGAAAGCAACTTAGAACAGCTCAGACGTGACAAAGAAATCAACGAAGATATTATTGCTGAAAAAAGCAAATCATCTGACGAAATAAGTTTATGGAAAGAAAGATACAAGACGCTGGAGTCGGAAATTCAAGAAGAAAGAGAGGAGTTGGTGAAGCTACAATTAGAAATCGAAAAACTTTTGACTAACCATGATTCCGTTCAAAGGGAAAATTCTAAATTGAAAGATCTTGTGACACACCTGAGGTCAGAGAATGATGAAAATCAGGAAGCATTCGTGACTTTGAAGAAAAAGTTTAAAGATAACCTGAATGATTTAAAACACAAAACAAAGAATGTCAAAGAATTCGCTGGTGATCTGAGAAATCAAGTGAAAATATTAAATAACATTTTTGATACTGAAAACAACACCATTGTAAATAACCTCACTGACATACTAAAGCTCTTACACCATGAAAGTGAAATCAATAATGTTCAAACTAATTACGATGGTTTAAAAACTGAGTTCCATATACTGGAGGACAAAATTCGTACTCTAAAACAGCAACACGAGTTAACCCTAGGAGAAATCAATGTACTAAGAGAAGAAAAGACGAAACTAGAAGAAAAAATTCAGATCGTAGAAACAGAAAAAGAACGTTTTGTTGTAGAAAATCAGCAAATGTCAAACAATATTGATCAGAATGCTAAGCATCTGGCTGAAATCGAAAAGTTGAACAACGAGAACTTAACAATGGCTTTTAAAATAGATGAGGCTGAAAAGGAGTGCACCGAATTAAGAGTTGAATTAAAACAAGCTATTAATAGATATGATTTGGAACTTAAAAGAATTCAATCTGAAAATGAGGAACTGGCGTCCAAAGCCAGTGAACAAGCAGTTATTCATACGGCAGCATTGAATGAATTGAATGAAGTAAAAAAGGAAAATCAAGCCTTATTTGCAAAAATACATCATTCTGAGTACAATAAAACTGATGCAGAAAAGCTACAGAAAAATATAGATGACCTAATACATGAAAACACTACATTGAAAAAGAACTTTGAAAGTATTGCCAACAATTTCAAGAGCCTTGAAAACGAGCTAGCGGAGGTACGACACTCGCATTCGGAAATTGAGAGTGAAAAATATCGTCTCAGCTCTATTATCGAAATCTTTGAACAAAACGAGGTCAAGTCTGCAAAAGATCGTCAGAGCATTGTAACTTTGCAGACCCAGCTAGACTCTTCGTTAGAAGAAACCAACATATTAAAAACTAAATGTGAAGTAGTAAAACAAGAGAAGGAAGATTTGTATGAACAAGTTATGACGCTAGAGCAGAAAAACTCGGAAAATGAAAGAACAATGGAAGAGAAACAAAAAGCTATAGATCACTTTAGTTCACAGAATAATAAACTACGAAATGATTATGAGCAGCAGAATATTGAACTTGAAAAGCTCAAAGAGACGAATGTGAACTTGTCACGTCAATTAATTGAAAAGGAAAATGTAACTAGTAGCACAGATTTATCACAGAAGTACGAAGTCCTCGAAACTGAATACGATGTATTACGAGACGAAAATCGCCGTCTTCAGTCTGATATCGAGGGTCTTCAGACGTATTTGACCAAAATATCGAAAGAAAACAGTTCTCTTAACGACAAACTTAGGGAAGTGATAGCATCAAGTGGAAGCACCGAGTCGCACGACTCTTCAGTATTAATGCAAGACATTCAAAGTCTCAAGAACGACATTGAAACTGAAAAAGAAAAGTCGTCAGATCTTTTAAGACAAAATACGTTGTTAGCAGAAGAAAACTTAGAGCTAAAAGATCAACTACAGTCGCAGAACTATGAACGTCCAGTTGAAATGAAAGCTATTGAACTCAGTGCAAATGAATTAGATCAGAGTAGATTAGAATTGGCTACTTTGAAGGACAGATATGATAGCGCGTTGAAATCGAAGAGTGAGTTGGAAGACAAGCTGTATAACTCAGAGCATATGAGCCAATCTGTTAACAACAATGTGAGACAACTCCAAGAGAGCAATCATAAACTACGAACGACGAACGAGAAACTGGAGCGACGATTAGATGAGGCTTTGGTGAGCCTGAGACACTTACATTCCCTGCAAGAGAACACGGAACTGGAGTATTTGAGAAATGTTCTGTACGAATACCTCACTGGGTCTGGGACACATTCCGAAACCTTAGCCAAGGTGCTAGCTGCTGTAGTCAAGTTTGATGATAAGCAAACACAACAAGTTCTACTGAAAGAAAGGGAACGCCAAGGCTTGGTAAGTTTTTTATTTACCTATACAAGTAGAATAAAATATGGCGGGTGTTAGATAACAAGTTTTCCGCCCCCTCTTCTGCACTTACCAACTCGCGACGCCGCGATTCTGGTGTCGAGGGTGGAATGGCAGATTACGCGGGACTGGGGGCGACAAACTTGTAGAAGACTGGTAGTAGTAATTTAATCAGACAAACTTACCTAATATACTTAAATTTAAATTGTGTATATTTGTTTCAGCTGCGGCAACTCAAGCTTCTTTAGTCAAGGCAAGGTCATGAAGAAAATATTGCACCTAAAAGTAGGTATTAATTTTATTATTATTGTAATTTTATAAATCTGAAATTAATGCCTTTATTATTATTGATTATGTTGTAAAAAGGAATAATTGATTAAGCCACACAACGCTTTATTATTGTTAAATAATAAAATACATAAATATTTATACAGTGAAATGCAACAAAAAATATTTATATGTATCCATCAGAATATTGTTAAAAATGAATCAAAACACATTGTTACTCTTCACTGTTGTTCAATAAATGTCACTATGTATAGTAATTATTAATTTCTGTTTAAATAAAATAACCTTTTTATTGATATGGAACAAAATAGATATTTATTTATTTAGGAATAAGAATCATTGTAACATGTGTAAGAGGGAATCAGTTTTCGCTATCAGTGTCATCTTTATCATCATCCTCATCCTCATCATCAGTGCCATCAAATTCATCACTGAATCCATCATCATCGAGATTCAAGTTATCCATCTTAGCTAGCACTCCTTGGATGTGAGACATTGTTTCAGTGCTTATCTTCTGTTCACCCTCATGGCACTTGTTTATAAACCTGTTTTAGAAAAATGCTAATATAAATTTTGATGCAGCAACAGAACTACCGCTCTTCGAGATTCTTATATTTTATTATTCAAGAGGAAAATAAAACTAGTGGCCACCCCTGCCGGCTTCTGACAGCCAGCTGGAGTCAGAGTATTTTAGGCAGCCCAAAAAAGCCAGTAGTAGTAGTAGAGGAATCCGATGAAGCATACATAAATGATTACCTCAGAATGGTTCTGCGTTTCCTCTCAGCCAAAGGCTTTAGCAGTGCTACAACTTCTTCAAGTGGAACTTGAGCATCGGTATTTGTTTCTACCTCATCAACCTGTAATAAATTGCAAGGTAAGTATGATTGATTTTCTGCAGCATAAAAAAAAAAGCAACACCGTTGTGTCGGGTCATCTTGACACATTCACGATTACAATAATCCTCTATAAAATCCTCTATTCCCAGTTGGAGACTAATTGAGTTTGGTTTGGCCTGGCGGACAGAACACCATTAACTTTGTTTAGTCCAGTGTTTTTCAACCGGTGGGTCACTACCACAGAGTATATTAGTTGTGACCCTCGTGGGGGGATGCCAAGCTACCTTAGGGGGGGTCGCAAAACTTCTTTAGTGGTTCGTGGGTATGGTCTGGTGTACTTAAATTAATAGACAAAACCCTGGTAGGGGGTCACAAAAGGATTTTCCGCTAAGGGGGGTTGCATCATGAAAAAGGCTGAATAACACTGGCTTAGTCTAACCACTCAATCTCATGATTACCACCACTAATAAGAACGAGCAGAAAGGTGGAACTGACCTCAATTTTCTTGCAGCATTTGGCACATACGTCCTTGTCCCTCGCACACTTGCCGCACAACACATGGTATGCATGTTTCACAGCCTTCTGTTCACAACCTACACATTTCCTTGGTGCACTGATCATCTTATATTTTTTGTACTTGATTTTCCAATCGAGGATGCCCTTGCACCTCTTGCATACGCCTGACACTTGCAACGAGTTGAGGAACTTGGTCCTATGACTGGTATCATGCAAATCATTCTTGAAGGCGGTTCTGTTTTGATGCTTTTGTGGTCTCCTCCTCACTGTGCTTCCTTTGGAAGTGCTCATTTTTTTATTAAATGCAACTGAAAATAGAACATTTACAAATAAAATCAAACAGGTTATGTACAAAGGTTATTTTTTGTCTGAAAATTATTTAATGTAATACACCATTAAAGCATACAAAAATTACCTGGGTAGTAACTTTCAAAATGTATTGTATCTCCTTTTCAACGTAGAAATGTTTTGTGTTTCCACGACGAAAGCGAGGTTTTCACACTTTTTCACAGATTAACTATTTGTTTTTGTTGTGTTTGTTTGACATTTTACAAAGACAAATAGGAGTTTTTTTTATGGCAACCCTTGCCCGATGATTATTTCTGCCAGCCAGTGTCAAGTCAGTCATGGCATGGGAGTGACAAAATAACTGTGTCCAGTGTTCTTACGGTGTCAGTGCCACAAACTTTTCTTTGCCGGTAAGAGCGTCGCTGTCGTCTATGTATTTGAGAGCTAATTGACAATGACAGTATAACATTTCAAGTAGTACCAATTTCAGCCGCCGGCCAAGAAAAGTTTGTGGCACTGACACCGTAAGAACACTGGACACAGTTATTTTGTCACTCCCATGCCATGACTGACTTGACACTTGACACCCTCGCGTAGCATGAGGCGGTGTTAGAGAGGTGTTAGGGTGTTAGGACTGTGGTGTGTATTTACTCTATGGGTGTTTTCTATGGCGTGCGTCGCCATGGCGACTGGCTATGTACTTGAGTAATAAAACAGGCATGGAACGCATCGGTTGTATTTATTATAGTTTCATTCGCAAATACTTCATTGGCGACCGAGTTTGATTCCCACGAGACCGCGCGTGCAAAATGGCTATACCTGCTTAAATCCACAAATCCGGAATTGCAAAAATTTATTAAATTGAACAAAATGGCGAATGAATAAAATACGAAATTGCTCATCACGCATCTGGCGGATGACACCTACCGACTTGCGCGGAACTTACTTCTTCCACGAAAAATGGATGAAGTTGAGTTCGACGACCTGATTACTCAACATTTTACGCCTAGACGTTGCCTTTAGGCAGATCGTGAGAAGTTTTTCGTAGCAAGAAGGGCGGTAGGAGAAGGCGTCGACGAGTGGGCGGTTCGAGTACGCAGACTCGCCGTTCACTACGGGTTCGAAAATAATCTAGATGGGCAGCTGAGAGACCATTTCATCCTTGGCCTGACCCCGGGTTCGGAACGGAATCGACTTTTCGAACAGGACGCAGCTACCCTGACTTTGCTAAGGCGTTGGAGGTTGCCCGGCAAACGGCGAGCGCGCGACGGGCGCGAGAGGTGGAGCAGGCGAAGAAGAGCGGTAGGAGAAGGTGCGCGAGTGGCGTGCGCCTGCTACCGCTGGCGGCTCCATTTCAGGCTGCCGGGCGGCGATAATAAATAACGCGAAGAGGTGTAAAGTGTAATTTTGTAATAATTTCATAATAGTGGTGAAGGAATGGTGTGTATTTACTCTATGGGTGTTTTCTATGGCGTGCGTCGCCATGGCGACTGGCTATGTACTTGAGTAATAAAACAGGCATGGAACGCATCGGTTGTATTTATTATAGTTTCATTCGCAAATACTTCAGACTGTCTATCCCGCTCTACTTCAAACAAAAGAGTGAGATACATATAGTTTTAAACCCCTAACACCGCCTCATGCTACGCGAGCAGTTGACACCACGGTGCTGTTTTTATTCTACCATGGTAGGATTTTATTAGTATGAATGGCAACATTATATTTTGACGTTTACTACTGTGGTTTACTATTCTGTGCTAAGATGTTCATAACCTCAAAAAGCAGGAAATCAATCAACCAAAATTCAAATTATAGCTAATATGACAATTTCCAACCGAACTTTGGTGCAAATTGCTGCTTACGGTGGTGTTATTCTCAGTACTACAGGTTTTTTTCTACAACATCGAATGATAGATCGCGTGAAGGGCTTCGACTACTACAAACAGGCACTAAAAGAGTTGAGAGCTCACCCTGGGGCCATACACTATCTTGGAGAGCCCATAAAAGACAAAAGTTTCAAGCTAAGCGACAGGGAGAAGAACTTCTCTGACGGCAAAATTGCTAGATTCTCCATACCTGTATCAGGAAGCAAAGAACGAGGTACATTTTATTTCTGGGCTGAAAGAGCAAATAACCAGTGGTCAATTACAAGAGCAGAGCTTGAGCTCAAGAATAAACCGGACGAAAGGCTCGTCATTGTAAAGCCCACATTATAATGGACAAGTTTGTTGGAGCATCTAAGGAGAAATTCCTGTATCACAACACTTTACTCTGTCTTGTGAGAGCTTTAGAGAAAAAGAATATTACAGTAGATCTCCGCAACGATTCCTATGTTTGCGGGTGTGTGGCTTCTGTGGATGGGTAAGAATTCATTTAGTTTCTTTTTTATTTTAGTAATTTTGTATTGAGCTTTCATACTCATCTATGGTGACATTTTAATTGAATAATATTACCACCAAAAATACTATAAGTTGACCCTTTTGTAATAGTAAGTAGGGACCTACTGTTGCAACATGTCCAAACTTTCTTTATTTTATTTCCAGGTTTATGAATGTTTCATTCAAGAATGCTGTGTATTGTGATCCCCAAGGAAATGAATATTTCTTTGAAGACTTGTTTGTGCAGGGACGCAATATCAGATATGTCCATGTTCCTGAAACGGTAGGACCTAAAACTAAATATACAAATTATTTATCATTACAGCCATGTCATGTAAACTGTAACTGTTAAATTTCAGATGTCCATATTAACAGTAATCAGGAATGAGCTGGAGAAGAAGAAGCCACCACCCACTAAACCTGTTGAAAAGTCAAGAAAGGCAAAGAAAGCTTTGAAGCAACACATGGAAACTGTTGCTTCACTCAAACAATAAAGTTTGATCCTGACCAGAAACTAAAAAATAACTTCAGCATAAACTAAGTATGTGGATTGTATTACTGTCCAGCACAAGTGTGTTAAAAAGATAGAGAGAGCACATTTTGTCGTGCTCTTGAGCTAAAAAAAGTCACCTAATGGGAGACTGGACAGGGTATGGCTTTGTTTATCATGTATTGTATGTATAGGTACCTATACAATACATACAGGGTGTTAAAAGACCGCCAACAAAGCTCGACACCACGTATTGTCCTCATCATAAGGATCAGTTTTGCCCAAGGAACTATGCCTGGGAAATCAACGGTTTCCGAGATAATGAGGTTCAAAGTCGAACTTTTCAAAAATTTTTTTTTGCCGAAATGTGTTCAGTTTCAAGTCATTAATATTTCTTTTCAAACAAACATATAAAAATTTTGAATATTTCTTACAAAAAACGACGCTGAAATTGCAACCCGCAATGTATTCTAAACATCGGTACCTCGAGCGTAAGTAGCCTAAGTTTATGTCAACGCTTGCGCAATATGAATTGTCTGCGTTACTCTTCCATTACGCGATAAAATATTTTCCAAAATTATAACCTAAAAAACCAAAATTATTTCCCGGCAATAATTTATCGAAAAAGTACTTTGTTTTGGTGTCTAGTATGCGTACCTTTCGGCTCTGTTGGCGGTCTTTTAACACCCTGTATAATTAGTTCATTAGTTAGGTATTTCAGTTACTGTTTTTCCCAATAAAACCAAAAATATTAAAACCTGTGATTTTTTGAAAACCAACAGCCTCTCTCTAGTTAAAACTAAAACAAAGTGAATATATTTAACATCAACTTTATTTTGTCTATATTGTTTTAGTATGGATGAAGAGTGATACAAATTCAATCAGGTGTTTGAAAGAGAAGTTAAAAAAGCTTCTCGTTAAAAAAAAACTGTATAAAATTCATATTTAAAACAATTTGATCCAATTATCACATTTTTAGAGCCAAGGGTTTACTTGCCTTGTGCAAGAGTCTGGCTTTTTAAAGCTCCCTAAATTCGGATTACTAGTGAAGTCAAAGATAACATCCAATTACATAAACTTACTACTTATCAAAAAAATATAAGTATACATAAACTTGCTAGTATCATCATGTCTTGTAATACACTATACTAAATATCTACTCTTTTTTATTCTTATTACCGAGTTCTGTATCATAATCACAGTTATTTATTTGTAGGACCCGGTTTCTATCATCATTCACTGAATAGGAAGGATCAGGTTTGACACTGGCAGTTACTGGCTCTGAGGAAGCATTTTGCTGACCTGTGTGACTATTTCCAGTGGTTCCATAATGGTCGGGTATGCACAACTCCTCAGTAAGAGTAGGCAAATAATATATCTGTTTCCCGTAACAGTCAACTTTTACAGTAGCTTTCTCATAAACCGTGTTTTTGTTTAATTTAGTTACATATTCTGTGCATATCTCATTAACACCTAAATATTCTTTGGAGATATCACTCTGAACGATGGTCAGGTTCTTCAAGTCATAATTTTCTTGCTTGTGGACTTTCAAGACCTCAATTCTTTGATAGTTTTTAACAGCAACTTCGATTTGTCCGTCAGTGTTGGTGTCTGTGGCCTGGCTGCACAGGAAGTTGGAATGATTGATGCTTGCGATGATGGACGTGGGGCTCGGCGACATCTGCATCGCGTTGGGTCTTTGTACGGCGTTCAGGTTCACTGCAGCTGGAAATAAGACAAATGCTGAAAAAGACTGGATACGATCGCGAATCCAGACTGGATAGGCCGGTCTATCGCAACAAGACAAATAAAAACGGATTTGTATACAGGGTGGGCACCAAGAGTATAACGACACCCCGAAATAATTATTTGTAAAAAACATCTAGTTTATTTCCCTCTATAAAAACCTATTTACAAACTTTAAACAAACCTATATAAAGATTTTTATAAGGTTAAAAAATTCGCTCGGGCAGGATTTTAACTCGCAACCTCTTGCATTCCGTGCACGCGCTCTACCAATTGAGCTACCGAGTTCTACTGTCTTTGCGAATTTTCCAACCTCATTGAAACTGTCGTCTTACGGACGATGGGGCGCCATCTAATATAATAGTTTGCACTTATCTACACTACCCAATGCGTTCATCATTACAGACGAAATGCTCATTGGAATTTATTTGATTTTGCCACTACGTTTTTAACCTTTTTTTTGTATTTTCTAAAGCACTAACCCGTGCTAGGGAACTTTATAAAGATTTTTATAAGGTTAAACTAACAAACCGTTAAATGGAACAAAGTGCAATAAAGTTTTTTTATGTACGTTACTCTGGACGTTCTATATCCACGCGAGTTTTGTTATAATCATGAGCTGTTTACCATTGGGCTTATACTTGGAGAGCTGGGCGTAGACGCGCTTGATGCGCTCGATGTTGACGGTAGAGACCTTTGCGTGGTCCACCATGGGCAGCGGGTAGTCTGTCCCGATGATGCAGCACGCCATCCGCTGCACCTCCTCGGGCGCCACCCACGGCTCGTGGATGAAGCGCGTCGGCATGTTCTTCAGTGCCGGTATGTAACGCCTAAGGACATTTTAGTAGCGGTGTAAAATGTGCATTTGTGAAATTAAAGTATAAAAGTAAAACCGGTCGAAAAGAAAACAGAGTACCGGTAGGTATGAATAGAAACACAACTGCTGTCTCTATTCTTACTGATTGTCTACTGTTTAGCACGTCACCATTAATTTTAAGTTCTCTTGTTTCTATTCATACGCCAGTTTCTAATCGCCCTGTTTTACGGCAGTTACAATACCTATGCATTATTTTTTATTTCATAAAGTCACATTTTACACAACGTCAAAAATACCAAGGCAAATTTTTAATTTCATAAATCCATATATTACACGACTGTTTCTTCTGTTCTATGTTTTACACGCGAAAGCATAAATTCACTAGCTGACATTGGTTAAGGCATCCTGGAGACACCCGTAACTTGTTGGCGTTGGCTAAAAATGCTACTTTGCAAATCTACATGTAAATATGTCCCCCATCCTCTGGCCTCTGAGTGATCCATCTTGTGTGGAGATAGCACTTACTAGACGAGGCGCTGTATAAAATGATCAACAGTTACATGTGAAAGCCTGTTTTTAATGGGGCTTCTAAACGGGCAATACTTTTCGGCAATATGTGGCTGCAATATTTGAAAATATACACAGCTACAGTAAAAACATTTTGAGTACTCGGCAATGGCAATATTTCCTGCCACACGGGCCCTTATTGAGTGTCATTGTCATTTTGTTAACCTGTCAAAACAACGACAAGGCACAGTCAGTGGTCGTCTGCTACTGCTGCTTGGCCGCGCAGTAGTAGGTGCGGGTTTTGAGTTGGTACTCTTGTCCCGTGCGTCTTCACCGGAGGCATTAGCCCCCGGGTCTTGGGTGTGCAGTCGTTGCGATGGTCAACAAGGCACAGGGCGAACTTCACTACGCCACAACAATAGAGAGGCTGAAAAAACAATATAACGTGCCAGTAACCTTCGAAAATGCGTCGGCCATGCCAAATATTTGTGGCCATATGGCCGCGCGGGCCATAACTACAATCTGCAATGTTCCCGCCCATTGTATTGCAGATACATAATGCAGAAAAATATATCCCGTTTAGAAGCCCCTTAAAAGAACAAAAGGACATCAATATAGAGATTGCGTACCTAATAAAATCTCCATTAGGGTCGGTCTTCCTGCCGAACCGCACTGGGCAGTAGCAGTGAAAGAACTGCTGAAAGAAAGAGGAGCACGAGAGCCACATCCACATGCCGGCGTTCACCGACCAATCAGCGTCGAGCAGCAACTCGTCAAACACCTGCAAGGGGACGGAAGATGTAAGAACTGGGCCCTTAGCCTGTAACACAATGGTGCCAAAATGGGCTGTCAGGTGACGACTTCAATTACGATTTGCTAACGCTGTCTGTCCTTTTAATGTTTTTGTAGTACAGCAAAGAATATTTTGATTCTAATTCTAGAGGATTAGTTCTCTGGTTGTAGGAGAAAAACGAGGAGAGCCCGGTTATGTCCTTCTGCCGGGACGCCATTGATCCGCCATTGCGTTACAGGCTAAGGGCCCTGCAAGTGAGATGGACAAGAGTCCACTTGCCTGCGTCACCGACCAATGTGCGTCGAGTAATTATCCTAGGACCAGCGAACGCTAGGACAATTCGGAGGGCAAAGTTTTTTGTTCGAAAGTCCGTTATTGGCTTAATCTTATTTTTAGACAATATTGAGAAACTAATTTCAATATTTTTTATTTTTGTTTTTATGCGCTAAAATGTTTTGTTCCTATGACCGCCAACAGTATGCAGACCGTCGCTAGACGTCATAAAACCGTATCTTTGAAACGTTGTAAAATCCAAACTACTGAACCAAAATAAAAAATATTGAAATAAGTTTCTCAATATTGTCTAAAGATAAGATTAAGCCAATAACGGACTTTCGAACAAAAAACTTTGCCTTCTGAATTCGCAATAGCGAACATGGTCGATGGTCTTAGATTGGCAAAATATTTTCAGCACTACATAAAGAAAATTAAAAAAAAAACTGAAAATATCTTTACGATTTTTTCTCACCTTCATGCCTTCTTCCCATGAGATCCATAAATCGCCTCTTGTGAGGAAGCAAGCCACAGCGTGGCGAGCCAAGTGATGGATCCAGCCCTCTTCCCTGAGCTGGATCATTATAGCATCAATCCAAGGAAACCCTGTTTGGCCCTGAAAAAAAATTTTCACAGTCAACATTGATTCCACCAGTCCGTCTTTGCCTGTCGTAGTTTAATAATAATTACGTACATTAGCCCACTTCTTAAGTGCTTCCTGGTTCTTCTCCCAGGGTATTTGTACGCAGATGGGGTTGCCTTCCATGTGATCGAAGTTGGGGTTCCTCGTCGCTGCGCAATAGAAGAACTCCCTCCATAGAATCTGCCCATGCAGGGATAGTGGTGGTTGTACACGCTTCACTGACTTATAAAGCTCCGTCAGCTGATAGTAAAACAGTCTTGTAGATAAGCAGCCAAATCTAGAAAAATAAAGTTGCTTGTTTTTTTTTTCTAATGTAAAAACGAATGTAAAAAAAGGAAAACATGTAGCCTGCACAAGTGTACATGCCCCACTAATTTGTCACTCTAAGAACTTTTTAAACTTGAAGCCGAGCAAACCTCAGGTACGGAGACAAGCCAGTTTGGCTCGCCAATAAAGACTGCGGCGTCATCTTCGGCCGCCCGAACGAAGCCACCCAAGCCTTCCTCTCGAGATGACGCTCGAGCCTCGCTAAGGCTTCACTCTCGCCGCCGACCCACACGGGCGGCTCCAAATCCTCCACTTCGAATCCTGGAAATATTAGTTGAAATAATCACCTAGGACTACAGTGATCTTTCTACTCATCAATACAAACAACCTTGAGCTATTATGAGACCAAAAAATAGGGTAAAAAATGTAGAAGCTGTTCCGTTCATAAAGTAGTGGTAGGAAATAGGTACTTACTGCACCAAAAATACTCCAAAACGTTTGGATAAGTAGTTCAAAAACGCCCTGTGAATGCAGGACAGAAAATGCTGTATCAGGACTGTCAAGACGCCCTGTGAACAAATCGTTTTGCTCACCTAACTCCTCCAGGGAAGGGACCCCAAACCGATCATCGTGGTCGTCCGTGAGCGGTGTGATCGCGCCGTTGAGCCCGCGGATGGAGACGGCGACCTCGGCCGGCGGCGGCGGGGGCATACTCGCGATCAGCGCTTGGAACTGATGGTACGTCAGTGGGGCCTTGCCGCCATTGCGCTCTATTATTCTAGACGGGGTAAATGGAAATTCGTTAGTAACGAATCTCAATCAATACAACATTATTTTTTTCATTATTCTAAACAACAAAACAACAATAATTCGGAAGGCAAAGTTTTTTGTTCGAAAGTCCGTTATTGGCTTAATCTTATCTTTAGACAATATTGAGAAACTAATTTCAATATTTTTTATTTTGGTCCAGTAGTTTTGTTTTTATGCGCTAAAATGTTTTGTTCCTATGACCGCCAACAGTATGCAGACCGTCGCGTGACGTCATAAAACCGTATCTTTGAAACGTTGTAAAATCCAAACTACTGAACCAAAATAAAAAATATTGAAATTAGTTTCTCAATATTGTCTAAAGATAAGATTAAGCCAATAACGGACTTTCGAACAAAAAACTTTGCCTTCCGAATTCAGCTGATTATGAGATTTTCTCGAACTTCTAGTTTTTTGGGCAGTCACTGGTTTGTCGAGAAGAAAAACAAATCAGCTCAATTCTGTTGTTGAGAATAATAAAAATAATAAAAATTTACTGTCGTGAAACAAAAATCGCTGAACAAAAATATTTCAGTTTAACTACAAAATTGAAAAATCAAAATTGAAAGGACAAAAACCTTGGGCTTTCCCGCCACTTTCTTTGACCCCTAAAAGTCTGACTCACTTGTCTAATTTGTAAAGCGTGTGCGAAACCCGCGACGTGACGGTGATGCCGACCTCGCGGCACTTGGATATGATGTTGTGGTCGCGCACGCGGCCGTAGGGCTCCGGGTCCTCCTCGAACGACAGCGCGGTGGTACCCCACTCGCGGAACAGCTTCGGCAGCGCGTCAGCCGGCTGCCCGCGGACCACGAACAGGCGGGAGTTGAGCTTCCTGAGTCTCGTGTCCAAGTCCTCCAGGCATTCTAGCAGGAATCTGCACAGACAAGTTGAACACTGAAGTAGGCTTTTTTTAAGGCTGGAAGATAGCAGCGCGGCGGGAAGCCGCCAATTCAGCCGATTATGTGTTCTGGTCTACGAAGCAGTGGCATTGCCCAAAAAACTTTAGACCAGAACACATAATCGGCTGAATTATTGTTGTTCTGTTGTTTACAATAATGAAAAGAATACTGTGTTATTGCCGCGAACGAAAAATCGCTGAACCAAAATAGCTCAGTTTAGCTACAAAATGTAACAAACTGTGAAAATTTTGTTATTTCCCGCCACGCTGCTATTTTCCAGCCTTGTATATGTTACCGGCCAAACCCGATTTAAGGCGCTGGGCATAGTGAATTAGCCCGCGCGCAAAAAAAATGCACAAAAACGATTCCTGTATCAAATACACAAAAAAAATCGAAAATGTTCACATATCAAACCCTAGAATTAGGTGAGAGCTATCTAAAACAGCCAGTTTTGTGTTGAAACCCTTAACAGATTGCAAGATATTTTCTTTGAAAAAAAGTGCGCCGCCTTTTTTTTTTCATCAAAAATATCTTCAAAACGTTTATGAATGTCAACACGAAACTGGCTGTTTTAGATAGGTCTCACCTAATTCTAGGGTTTGATATGTGAAAATTTTCGATTTTTTTAGTGTATTTGATACAGGACTCGATTTTGTGCATTTTTCGTTGCGCGCGGGCGATTCACTATGCACAGCGCCTTAAGGATAAACTAGTTTCGCCTAGGCCAAACCAGTTTATCCGAACGTCGTATGGATAAACCGGTATAGCCTAGGCCAAACTAGTTTATCCGAACGTCGTATGGATAAACCAGTTTAGCCTAGGCCAATCTAGTCTGGCCTAGCACGAAAATATAAGCTTCAGGATAAACTAGTACGGCCTAGCCCGAACTGATATTGGCGAATGATTAGGTATGAATGTTACAATATCTCGTAAACTAAGAGGTTTAGCGCAAAAATAACGAAATTTTCGAACCCCTTAATATCCCCAGAACCAAGCCTTTTACTTCTCTACGTGTTCTAAAAACCGACATACAGGGTGTTAAACATACAGGGTATTCCTGAAAGTGTGACAGACAGTCGAAAAAATTTTAAAACAAAGGTTAGGTCAGTAGGTTTGGTTGGCGACACACTGACATACCTCTTTTTGTTTACGAATGGTCCTTTAAACCGGACATACCGTAGACCTTTGAATGTAGACTTTTTCAAATTCGGCCTCTAAGTGTGTCCCCTACTGTTCAGATAATTACGTTGGGTTTGTTAATTTTAAGAAAAAGTACTAGGCTAGCATAAATAAGTCAGCTTGGCCTAGGCCATACTAGTTTATCCTGAAGCTTACATATTCTTGCTAGGCCAGACTAGATTGGCCTAGGCCAGTGGTTCTTAACCTTTTTTGGACCACGGACCACTTTGATAATTTTTTTCTTAGTGCGGACCACCAGATCCAAGGTATATCGTGTTTCACATGAAATTGTTTCACCAGGGGGGTTACCCTTGACGCTATTGCGATCCAATTGAAAAAGTTTAAAAATTAATTTCTCTTTGAATTCGCATAGTAATGCTTTGATTTTAAATACTTTGTAATGTTTATTCAAAGGTAAGGCTGATTTATTCAATAAAAACACAAAATGCGTCTTAATTTGTAAAATATTAAGTTTTGTAAATTGCGCCATATTGCGGCCGCATTGGAAACATGCGTCAAGGGTAGAGGGGCTGATCTAAAGTATAATGTATGTAAGTAAGGTGAATACAGGAAATTCATATGAGTCGGTTTTGGAACAATGGAACATACACGCGAAAATTCACCAATTTTACTAAAATTATTATGGAGATTTAATTGGTAGGCTATAGCAATGCGCGCGCAGCGCGCCCGAAAATTCACCGATTTTACCCTTTTTAAGCCGCAAGATGGCCAGATAATCTTCCGTCAATATCATCAAGATTTCATTTGTATGTAAAAGCGCCCGCAGCGCGCCCAAAAATTTTACGATTTAACTCTTAAAAATCAAGTTTTCTTTAGCACGTGTAGTAGGTGCGTGAAAAATGCGAGCGCAGCGCGCCCGAAAATTCAACGATTTTATCCTTTTTAAGCCGCAAGATGGCCAGATAATCTTCCGTCAATATCATCAAGATTTCATTTGTATGTAAAAGCGCCCGCAGCGCGCCCGAAAATTTTACGATTTAACTCTTAAAAATCAAGTTTTCTTTAGCACGTGTAGTAGGTGCGTGAAAAATGCGCGCGCAGCGCGCCCGAAAATTCACCGATTTTTCCCTTTAAAATTGGTGCGGCGCGAGTGGGAATTAGGTGGACTGTATGCGGGCGGATCAGGCGTACACCGGTGGTACTCGTCGGCTGCACAAAGGTTAAGAAATTACCTAGGTTTCTCACCTGCGTATGTCGAGGGACGATCCTTTGACTGGTAAGGTGAGGGCGGCGGCGATGACAGTGGATGGCAGCGGCGGTGCGATATCTTGCGGCTCTTGATATATTTTTAGTTATTTATTTTTCTCCTCACATAGCCTTTTTTGACGTGATTGTTATATTGTTGCGACAGTTCTAACATTCGACATTTCCACTGACACTTTTAATTTGGACATTTGTCTTTGCCACGATTTTGAGGCCAGCCCGGAAATGAGGTGGATTGACCCGCGGCATCCACAAGAAAGAAACCAAGGTTTCTTTCCACTCCAAGACAGCCACGAGCCCGTTCCGATGCCAACCATGATTCCGCCAGCACCAGAACCACATAATCCCTAAACGGGCGTAAACATGGCCCCAGCCTTGAAAGGATGCGGTCCTTTCAACATTTTTAATTTTGACTAATTGAACCTTGTTATTACCAGCCCAATCACATACAAGTCAACAGATTAAAACAAAAAAAAACTTATTCGCATGTGACCAAAAACGAAACAAAATTATAAGAATATCCTAACTTATCCTCCTCAGAAAAATAAGGAAACACGAAAAACAAAACACTCAAAATACCTTAGCTTCAGGTTAGAATTAAACTAAAATCTCTTGCCAATTTACTGCACAAAAAACGAAACTTAATACAAAGTTACCTTAGTTATTCGAATATCCGACCTATAACCTACATAGTCTGGGTGTATTCTAAAATCAACCTTATTCGCACAAAGTGTAAATTAAACAAAACTAAAAATAATATGCCTTTTCCTTACTACAGCAAAAAATTATAAAGATAAATAAGTTAAATAAATAAACAAGTGAAGCCAAAAGGCAAAAGATTGTAAAACGCAAAAAATGCATAGAAATGAGTGGTTCTATTCAACCAAATTATCTCACAGGGGTTCGTCGTTACAGTGGGGAGACTCACTTTAACCTAGACGTGCAATTCCATGGAGGACGTTGCCGTAAAGTGTTTGTGTGTCGACCTATACCCGGCCCCATAAAGTTCTTCTCCAATAATCCTCTTCTAGAGTGATAACCAAATCTTTGTAAACAGGATGTCCTGAATCGACCGGTAAGTTCACGTGAAGCTACGGTAGCTCGCTCAGAATCGTACCAGTTGTCAGCGGTATTACTTGTTTGCACACTAGTGTGAGATCTCATTCCAATGGCATTTGCAGTAGCTACGGTAGCTGATTCTTGAGGCTGGTTTGATGGCTCTACTTCGAAAGCAGTAATCGTATGAAGCGATATACTATCCGGAGCCTTGCCCAATGGTTCCGCATCTCCTTCTGTTCCAACCTTCTTAACAGCCATTGCAGTGACTGTACTATGATACGTTTGAGTTGTATCCTTGCTAAAGTGTAGTAGCGTATGGTGTCCAGCCTTGCACTTACGGCATGTCATTGTTGAGCGACAGTAGAATGTTGTATGCCGACTACTTAAGCAGTTCACGCACAGGCGTTTATCCTTAACGAATTTAAACCTGTCTAAGGGTGACAATTTCTGAAATCTGTTACATCTAAACATATGTGCATGCGCACTTGATTCGCATAGATTGCACTGTTTTATGCTTTGCGTTCGCGTTCTCCAGGTTTGCTGCGCTTTACTTAATCCATGAGGCGGTGGTATCGGATGTCCATTCACACTTCGACCACCCAGTGTGGACGAATCATAATGGCAACCGTCAGCGAAAGTAGGTGTATCATTGGTCAACTTGGTCGTGCGCTCTAAGATCTTGACCTCTTGATGGACAAACTTGAGAAAGTCGTCACAGGTTGGCATTTCTGCTTTACCTCTAATCGATGACTCAAAGCTTCGTGCTGTATTTGAATCTACAAGTTGTAGTCCAAGATGCACAAAGATAAAATCGCTTAGATCTTCGATCTTGAGTTGTTTTAACGCAGCTATAATAGCCGCATATTTTCCTATAAATTCATCCAGATTCTTAGCAGAAGCGTCATTAATATTCTTGAAGGATAGTAACTGGTTTAAATAGGTACTGGCCAATGCCCTGTCATCCTTGTATTTGTCTACCAGTTCGTCCCAAATCCGGTTATAATTTTCCCCAGCAGGCACCACACCGGCGCAGATGTTCCTGGCCTTGCCCGTGAGGTGACTGATCAGGTAATGAATACGCTCGGAGTCATTGAGCTCCCTATTGTCGTGAATCACCCGTTTGAAGGTTTCAAAGAAAAACGGAAAATTTTCGATTTCTCCGTCGAACGCTGGTAACTCAATGCTGGGAATTTTTATTCTTTGTCGAGAGCTATATAAAGCGGATGCGACAGCTGAGGATGCTTGATCAGCTGACGGGTTGGTCTTGGCCTCATAACGATGTGCCGCTTCCTTAATGTGGAAGAATAACTCGTTGTAGGCACTTACAGACTGATAATTTACGGTATAGTCGGGATTTATCTCCAAGTTCAATAGGTTTATATCATCTACTATTTGAACATATTCCGCCCGTAGCTTGTCACTATGCCGGGCTTGCGATAAAAATACTTGTTGCGTCCTTTCATCCTGAAGCTTACCTATCGAGCTAAAAAGGTTTGATATTTGCGAGAAATATAACTCCCGTTTTGCTTCGAGAAGCTTGAGCTTTCTCTCCGCCGACATTATCAATCAGGTGAATCAGGTACCTATCTGAGTACCCTAATTAACAAATTGTATATGCTTTGAAATGTGGTTACCTACACAGATCAGCTCTGCAAGAAGAGTGGCGAAGCGATTGTTTTAGATTAAATTAAGTAAAATTGCCACTACGAGACGGCGCGAGAAAAACAAAAGCTATTTTACTTAAATAAGTAAAATAGCAGTCGAACTCGAGGGCTATGCGGTAATTATGCGATGTGAACAAGAAATATCCCTAGGGATGCGTGACTATGTGGAGGCGGTATACCAAGGTTCAACCAGGTCGATATTTCAAGAAATATCCAAAATCCGGCTCGAAGGACCAAAATATGGTGCGGCGCGAGTGGGAATTAGGTGGACTGTATGCGGGCGGATCAGGCGTACACCGGTGGTACTCGTCGGCTGCACAAAGGTTAAGAAATTACCTAGGTTTCTCACCTGCGTATGTCGAGGGACGATCCTTTGACTGGTAAGGTGAGGGCGGCGGCGATGACAGTGGATGGCAGCGGCGGTGCGATATCTTGCGGCTCTTGATATATTTTTAGTTATTTATTTTTCTCCTCACATAGCCTTTTTTGACGTGATTGTTATATTGTTGCGACAGTTCTAACATTCGACATTTCCACTGACACTTTTAATTTGGACATTTGTCTTTGCCACGATTTGAGGCCAGCCCGGAAATGAGGTGGATTGACCCGCGGCATCCACAAGAAAGAAACCAAGGTTTCTTTCCACTCCAAGACAGCCACGAGCCCGTTCCGATGCCAACCATGATTCCGCCAGCACCAGAACCACATAATCCCTAAACGGGCGTAAACAAAAATTATATGATGAAGATTTATTTAGCTATTATTTGAACAAACGCACCCAGCGCGGCTGAAAATTAACTTATTTAAGTCTTACATTTCATAATGGAGAATTCCTTTGTTTTGAATAGAAGACACGCGCGTAGCGCATTCGAAAATTCACCGATTTTAACCTAAATATAGTCTACGTGCGGTTTGACATGGGCTAACGACATTATACTATGAGTGAGCACTGATTACTCGATTTTTAAGGGTTTTGATACTAATACAATTTATTATTTTTTGCGTATTGAACTGAAGACCGCAACTTTACATCGGAGCCTGCCTCAGGTTACGTATAGGCTATTTATTGTATTATCCTGTCAAAATCTGGCGCATTCGGTAATTCCATGACGCGATCTGCAGTCACGCGGATGTTTGGAGGTTAAAAATATTTTTCAATAGGGAGTAAGAGCGCGCACGAAATTTTCAATTAATTTATTCATTGGGAACTTATTCAAACATGACTTTCAAAATCCACATTAAAATTTATTGACAACTATCGCTATGTGTGCTGGACTGCGGGACCCACCCGCGGACCACTAGAGAGGCCCTCGCGGACCACCAGTGGTCCGCGGACCATAGGTTAAGAACCACTGGCCTAGGCTAAACTGGTTTATCCATACGACGTTCGGATAAACTAGTTTGGCCTAGGCTACACCGGTTTATCCATACGACGTTCGGATAAACTAGTTTGGCCTAGGCGAAACTAGTTTATCCTTAAATCGGGTTTGGCCGGTAACATATGTACTGGGTGTTAAAAGACCGCCAACAAAGCGGGAAACCACGTATTGTCCTCATTATAAGGAACATTTTTGCCCAAGGAACTATGCCTGGGAAATCACCGGTTACCGAGATATTGAGGTTCAAAGTCAGACTTTTCAAAACTTTTTTTTTGCATAAATGTATTTAGTATCAAGTACTTAACATTTCTTCTCAAGAAGCCATATCAAAATTTTGAATATTTCTTACAAATAATGACGTTAAAATTGCAACCCGCAATGTATTCTAAACATCGGCACCTCAAGTATAAGTAGTATAAACTTATGCCAACGCTTGCGTAATATGACTTCTGTGCGTTACACGTACATTGCGTAATAAAATATTTTTCAAAATTATAACCTAAAAAACCAAAATCATTTCCCAGCAATAATTTATCGAAAAAGTACTTTGTTTTGGTATCTAGTATGCATGCCTTTCGGGTCTGTCGGCGGTCTTTTAACACCCTGTATACAATGCAAAAAGTATACCTTTCCAAAGGATTTTCTTAAAGGCCTTGATGCGATCGCATCTGGATTTTCTCTTTTGACGTCACGCACCTCCATACGTAATATCCTGTAGATTTCAAACCGTTTAGCCTGCTTCAAGTTTATGAACATAAGACCATGTACGAACCTCCACTTGTTGATGCCGACATTAGAAGAGCTGGCGAACCAGGGGTCGATGATGAAGACGCATCGAAACGTCGAAGCGCCCTGTAGCCCCTCGCGGAATGCCGGGTTGTCATGGAGACGCAGGCCTTTGCGGAACCAGTGAACTGTGTGCTTGCCGGGCGGGCGCAGCGGCGTGGCCGGCCCGGGAAGCCCCGCGCAGATCGCCGCCTCTGTGGTCCCCACACAGGGACCCTCGCCGGTGGCGGCATCTGACTCCGCGGGTGGCGGCCCGGCTGCCTGCAGCGACTGAGTGGCCACCGACATAGCTCACGTGACCCGCATCACACAAGTAGATCTACAAAAATATGGGATAACTACAATATTAAAAGTTTAATACACCCCAGACATTAAAGCTTTAAATTAGCATTATCTCATAAACGGCTGAACCGATTTTGATAAAACATATGAGAACACTCGCTAGAAAACCTGCTTTCAAATAAATAAAAACCGTATCCAAATCGGTTCACCCGTTTAAGAGCTACAGTGCCACAGACAGATAGACGGACTTAGAATAGCGGTCAAACTTACAACACACCTCTTTTTATATAATATGTCGGGGTTAAAAAGAAACCATTTGGACAATTGCAACTTGTCGACAATGGAGGGTTACGAATACCAAGTCTACAAAGGTCTCCCTACATTTGCCTGTGTCGAAATAAAGTTTCAGAAGTTGAAGTCGTTGATAAGTACTCGGAATTTTTTAAGACTTTGAAGGACTTCTTTTCCCCTTCTCTGTTAGTGTTCAGGAAACACATTTTCGTGAGTGTGACTCGCTAGTTGCTATGAGGGAGCCTATAAACCATGTTGCCTGCTACAGGCAGAGAAAGACGTTTGGTAAAAAAAGAAGTTAAAAACTAAAACCCGACTACTAAAATGCTTAAAACAAGAGCGGCTTATCCTTAAAATAGACTCATAGATAATTAATCGTAGTCGGAGGCCATCGGTTTATCAAATGCGAATGTGGTGTCCTCCGACTACTACGATTAATTATCTATGAGTCTATATGGATAAGCCGGTCTTGTTTTAAGCATTTTAGTAGTCGGGTTTTAGTTTTTAACTTATTTTTTTTTTGACCTTTGAGTAAGTTATTTTGGATGATCATTGATCGATCACCCAGAATAGAACCAAGAATGGCAAAAAAATCACATTTTGGTATTTTTTGTTCTATTTGTTATGTTGACGCTACATACATTTTTGAAAAAGTCTTTTAAAGCCCTTTCTTTTGATACCCATGTCGATGGTATCCGATAATTTTTATTTTTAGGTCCACTTTAGGGCGCAGACAGCCGCCATCTTGTTTTTTTTCAAAATTAAACTATCCTATGTTACCTGGGTGATTAAGACGAATCTAAGGACACCTCATTTGTTGAAATCGGCCAAGTAGTTTAGCCTCTGCGAGGGAACAGATGAACATACAAACATACACACATACATACCCACATACATACACTCATACATACATACATACATACGCTGCTAAAATCATAACCCTCCTTTTTGCTTCGCGTAGTCTCCTACGAGGGGCCTATAAAGGCCATATCGCCATCATGAAAAATCATGTGACTCGGGAAATTAGTTAGTGAAACATAAAGTTGTTGTTGGGGGACAACTGAGGGAAAAATATTCTTGTGCTAAATTGATTAAGGAGGGTGAAATATTATGTAATTTATTTATTTAATTACAACTTAAACACCCATTACCATTATGCTAATTCCAGTAATTTAGGAATGTAATGTCTTATCCTGTTCTGGAGAGTCAGTTCCTCAAGGCTAGCAGTTTCTAGGCTGATTAAGTGATTGTGGGAAAAATACTGAAATAAGTTATACCTGCAAGAATTATTTTTCCCATACTCAGCAAAGTATGTCATAGATTCCATAGGACATGTTTTTTTCAAAGCTGGCCAGCCTTGAAGAAGTATGTTGGTCTTATCAGTCACTGTCTTTGTCTGTCAAATCACATAATCCAAGGAGTGAGCTTAGAGCGATGCCACACGGGTATTGTAGCTGCGTTGTCGCAACGCAATGATTTCAACGCAGTGAATGCCACACAAGCGCTGCGTCGGCGTAAACAGATTTATGCTATTTAATACTGCAGCCGCTCTGTCTGTCGTTTCAACACAAATCCCTTCCCCACCTAGTCTCCCTCCTCTCCTTGTGCGTTGTGCGTGAGTTGCGATGACGCACCACAGCCACAACGCCGCTCAGTCGACGCAACGCATAAACAATGCCCGTGTGGCATCGCTCTTAGTTCTTAGAGTTCTTAAACAATCCGACGATTATATGGAATATGTATGAATGTTTGTTTGTCAATAACTCGATCAGAATGTCATGTTTACATGCACCAAATTGGTCAGTGTGTTGTCAGGATATAGGATAGTGAGGTTGGTGGATCAAGTTGGGGTAAAGTACATTGCGAGTTTAGAGCTCAGGACGAACTACTAACTAGTAATAATATGACCTAAGCTTCTGTAAATGCTTGCTACATTTCTACAGAACTAGGTACCTACCTATGAACAGACTGACCAGGAACTATAATAACCTGGCTACTTATTGCATTAATTCAACAATATGATTTGCATAAGTTGGAGGATTGGGATTGGCCTTGTTTGTTTAGTTTTAAGTAAATTTATGGTAAGAATAGTCAAAGGTGGTGTAAAGCAATTATTGAAGAGAGTCCATCCAGACTTACCAAGGTAAAATAAGTGTATTTGGCACTTGTTTCTTCAAAGTTGAGTCACACAATAAACCGAGGTGTTTAGATAATACACAGCACAATAGATGCCTGCCTTCCTATTGGACTTCTGGTATTTTACAGCCAAAACACAAATGCCTATTTACTCAATTCAAGGTGATATTATATTACGTCGAGATGTACCGACCGACCCCGACCGATATACTTGTTGTTTTGAATTTCTTTGACCAGAAAACACCACGAACAGTTATGAAAAAATACAGCTGCTGCACACAACACTCACAAACAGAAAAGTCAGAAACAAACAATCAGATGAGGGGTACCAGAGAGGGGAAACGAGGCGGCGGGTTTTTTCTCGCTCTGGCACGTGCATGCACAGCTAGAAACTAGCGCCATCTGTTTTCGGAATCCGTAATCCCACCAAAAATATTCTTGCCTAAACAGTCGGTTAGAGGCGTAAAGCTAGCCATTGTACGTCCGAATGGAAGGCGTCCTGGCGCACGTGGCGTCCAATCAACGCATGCCTCATAGAAAATGGATGTCGTCTTCCACATTGACGAGCGGATTTTGAAATGCTACCACACCACGCCATTTAGAATGTTGGACGCATCTTGGAGCTTAAGGGTGGACGATAGCAAATTGGCGGGAAATTCAAAATTTTCACAGTTTTTTTACATTTTGTAGCTAAACTGAGCTATTTTTGTTCAGCGATTTTTCGTTCGCGGCAATAAAACAGTATTCTTTTCATTATAGTAAATAACAGAACAACAATAATTCAGCCGATTACGAAGCAGTGGCACTGCCCAAAAAACTTGTCGTAGACCAGAACAGATAATCGGCTGAATTATTGTTGTTCTGTTTTTTACAATAATGAAAAGAATACTTTCTTATTTCCGCGAACGAAAAATCGCCGAACAAAAATAGCTCAGTTTAGTTTAATTTCCCGCCACGTTGCTATCGTCTACCCTTAAGTCCTGTGCACTTGTGCAGTGCACTCCACTCGACTGTACAGGTAAGAATATTTTCATTGGTTTCTCAAAACAGATGGCGCTATTTTATAAGAATATATATTCAAAGTGTGAGCCATCACTTTGCAGAGCAGATCAACCACCACACAACACAACACACACACAAAACACTTC
Organism: Zelleria hepariella; assembly: GCA_949319315.1. Lineage (NCBI taxonomy): Eukaryota > Metazoa > Arthropoda > Insecta > Lepidoptera > Yponomeutidae > Zelleria > Zelleria hepariella. The sequence continues at coordinate 8,928,581 of OX439391.1, read as the reverse complement.
TCTATACAAACACATAAACGTCTAGATGCCACTTGCATTGCAACGTGACCGACCACGCCGCGTGCAACGTGACTAAAATGACGTAGCAGTACGTATTGAGTAAATTAGTATAGATATCTATCTAGATATAGACCACAATCACTGTGGATTCGCGAGAGTCTTTATTAAAATAAATGAGAATCCATAGGTACCTAGGCACAACTAGCGCCGCCAATGGAAAAAAAAACATATCTTCTTTTTGGATGCGTATTTTGCTAAAAACTCAAGGCTTATGTATCTACACCGTGGAATTTTAGTGGTTTTAAAGCCGAAGGTATTAAGTTGCACTCGTGATTCTAAGCCTAATTCCAAAATTTTATTTCAAAACGAGCGAAAAAAAAACACTTCCCAATACAAACGGCTATCTCCAATCGACACCATTTGTATGGAGAAGTGAATTTTTTTTTCGCGCGTTTTGGAATTAAATTTTGTAATTTGGCTCAGAATCACCAGTGCAACAAAATACCTTCGGCTTTAAAACCACTAAAATTGCACGGTGTATTTTTAGGACCTAAGGTTTAGATTTCAGATCCTAGAATCTACGAATAAAACCCGCCACCGCCAAACAAAAGTTGCCACTTTTGGCGGCGGCAGGTAGAATACTTAGGAATAAACCTAAGTGTTCTACGTTGGAATCTAAACCTATTATAAATACTACAGGGTGCACTCTAAGTCGATAGCGGAACTGTAAGTAGGGTGTCTACTACTCAATACAAACAAGTTGTACTAGGGGACTAAAAATATCGTGTGAAAAAAATATCAGTTGTTCCATACAAAAGGTCTAAATGTATGAAACCGCTGATATTTTTTTCGTTCCATTTTTTCGCCACCTAGTACAAGTTGTTTGTATTGATCAGTGGACAGCCTATGAGCCTACTTAAAGTTCCGCTATCTACTTACAGTGCAGGGCCCTTAGCCTGTAAGACAATGGTGCCAAAATGGGCTGTCAGGTGACGACTTCAATTACGATTTGCTAACGCTGTCTGTCCTTTTAGTGTTTTTGTAGTACAGCAAAGAATATTTTGATTCTAATTCTAGAGGATTAGTTCTCTGGTTGTAGGAGAAAAACGAGGAGAGCCCGGTTTTGTCCTTGTGCCTGGAAGCCATTGACCCGCCATTGTCTTACAGGCTAAGGCCCCTGTACTTGCATGGTGGCGGGCCATCGTTGAGTTGGGACGCGGTTGGGACCTCAAATATTTATTTTTTTGTTATCTGTGGTGTACGGCACTTCCCGCTATCTCTGTAATGTACTCTGTGGTACAAGAATGGCAACACTGGCCAGCTGATTAAAAAAAAAGTTCTTTCAAAACTGTCATTCAGAAAATTGTACGTGAAAATATTTTTTTACTATTTATCTGTATTTATCAGCGCAATTGTTTTACTTTTATTGAATAGTTTAATGAAATATTGTTAAATGTGCGTCATGGATTTTGAAAGTGCAAATATTTCATGTTTAACGTGGTGTTTGTTTTGCAGTAATAATGGGTCGTGTGATCCGTGCGCAACGTAAGGGTGCCGGTTCGGTCTTCGTTTCTCACACCAAGAAAAGGAAAGGAGCGCCTAAACTCCGTTCCCTAGATTATTCTGAGCGTCATGGCTACATCAAGGGAGTAGTCAAGGTAGGTAACATAACCTAAAAACTTATTGGTTAACTCTTGTTATGAACTTTGTAATTACACACATCTCGTTTTTAGGACATCATCCATGACCCTGGCCGTGGTGCTCCCCTCGCTGTGGTTCACTTCAGGGACCCTTACAAGTTCAAGACCCGTAAAGAACTTTTCATCGCGCCTGAAGGCTTGTACACGGGACAGTTTGTTTACTGCGGAAAGAAAGCCACTCTGGAAGTTGGTAAGTCAGCCGTTAATATTCATAAACGATACGTTCTATCTTCTCGGCTTTGTCAAGTAAGAGTGTCAAGTACAGTAACTGTCTACATATGAAAAAGTTATGACTGGTTTCTAGACTGGGCTAGCCAACTTTATCCCACGACCCAACATAACCCGCCTACTGCTTATTGCAGCAATGTATTTTTTCTGTAATACGTTTGGCTGGCCACAGTCTAGCATACCCCATGATAGCCCTTAAAGCGCGCGGCATAAGGACGCCAATCGAACATAAAGGGGTATCCTCGCGTGTGCTCGACCTGTCTCACTAGCTGGGACAGGTAAAATTGCATTGATCAGAATCATTTTGCGAAAGACAACATCAGTATGTATTTTGAATAGGCAGTATCCCTCGTGTATCCTTAAAAGTAGTAGAATATTTTAAACAGGCCTCATTTTACAGTTCTGTTTATTTTTGACAGGAAATGTGATGCCTGTGGGTGCTATGCCTGAGGGTACCATCGTTTGCAATTTGGAGGAGAAGATGGGTGACCGAGGCCGATTGGCTCGTGCCTCTGGCAACTTTGCCACCGTCATCGGACACAACCCTGATGCCAAGCGCACCAGAGTCAAGCTCCCATCGGGCGCCAAGAAAGTCTTGCCCTCAAGCAACAGAGGGATGGTCGGTGAGTAAATTAAATTATCTTTTTATTCATTGGACCACAATTTTTTTCTGTTCATGATGAATTTCTCTTACCTACTCTGAGTGCTATGATTACACAGAGGCTCTTTCTGAGGCTAACTTAACCCACTTACTCCGGGTTTACCTTTTTTTGCACTATTAATATGAAATTTCACATACCTAACAAATAGTCGACAAATATACCATAAAAAATAAAATAAAAATTTTCGCTCTTCCGGAAAAGCGGGAAATTGGTGTATCTTATATGATACAGTAGGAGTGTGAGCAGAAGTTTGATGGTATAGTGTAATGGCATTGGATCGGTATATAGGCAATGAAATCCAATGTATATTTTAAAGTACCTTGATTCTTACTATTATTTATGAAAAAATAATTACTACGGGTATGATAAGCTTTAATACATGCCTGATTTTCCAGTTTTGTGACACCACGTCTGAAAGTAGTGTCTCTGTACATTTCTCATGGCTTATGTACAGTACTGTCTTGTTTATTTTTCTATTGTTGTCTTATACTCAAGTTACAGTGATAGTTCCACGGAATCCCAGATGAACTTGCAGACTTACATTATTTCAAGTTTATGGAATGTCTGATTTGTAATAATAATAATGGTAAAACCAAACATCAGTACGTTGCTAAAACCATTGATTTAGATTTGGTAGCCATAATACTTGGGTCTTTCAGGTCAAGGTCTCTAGTCCAGGTCTGGCTGGTATCTTCCATGCATAATTAGTTCCGCGTATACTGTACAGTAACCATGTATAATTAGAATCTTACTTGTTGTTGCGTATTATGTGGTCGAAGTACACTAGAGCCTCCTAGCCTCCTCATACATTCTCACAATCAACCGCAACCTTTTGTCAAGTTGAAGATAAGGAAGATTATGAGTACATCATCTACTACTACTACGTGCTAGCCAGATATCTTCCTTATCATCAGTGAAGTCTTCGTGTTGAACCTCGGTAGGTGCTTTCATTTGAAACCCAGGACTTTCTGTAGTGACACAAAGTCTGCCTCTGGAGACATAAATCTCAGCATTATAATATCCGGGAGGCTCGTCAAAACCTACTCATCATCATGTTGCTCTAAATCCTCAAAAATCTCGTGCAGATGAAGAAGAAAATAACTTTTCTGTAATATAGCACATAACATCACACGAAGACTCACGTAGTACATTCTCCTACTGTATCTTTTACGCAACACAAATATGAATTGGAAAATATTCAAAGAAAATATTACAAATTTGTCCTAATTTATATTTTTCAAGTATCTTTATAAACCAAATATTAGTTATTATATTAGAAATCAGTAGTTTATGTCATGAAACTATTTATTTATTTACCTTGAATTACTCATTATATTTATCACAAACTTTAAATACATTTTGCGAAACAAATATAAGCTGCAGGTCACGATTATCACTTCATAATGGCTGAGTAAGGTCTCAAACACGGATAACTGCATTAGGATAAAAATAATTCTTCTTACATTATCTTTAATATTTTATTGTGTGTGATGTATCTTTAAAGGAACAGTAGGCGTAAGTGGGTTAATAATTCTCATGTTGAGGAATGAAAGTCCAATTTTACAAAACAATTTTCTCGTCCTTTCAGGAATTGTTGCTGGTGGTGGACGTATTGACAAGCCCATCCTAAAGGCAGGTCGTGCTTACCACAAGTACAAGGTCAAGCGTAACTGCTGGCCATACGTGCGTGGTGTTGCCATGAACCCTGTGGAGCATCCTCATGGTGGTGGTAACCACCAGCATATTGGTAAGTACATTGCTATCATCACTCAAGCCACAATAAAATTGTTTTCTTCTCTCGTGTTGAAAGCCGCATACTTTCTCCCAAAAGCGTACTGTTTAGAATATCTTCCCTGCTGGACACATACCAATTCCAAGTAACATTGAATCTCAATGAACAATTTGATGATCAGGGGCTTAGCCTGTAACGCATTGGCGTGTCAATAGCGTCCCAGCAGAAGGACAAAACCGGGGTTTCCTCGTTTTTCTCTTACAACTAGAGAACTAATCCTCTAGAATTAGAATCAGAATATTCTTTGCTGTACTAAAAAAAAAATGAACCGACAGCATTAATAAATCGTAATTGAAGTCGTTAACTGGGAGCCCATTTTGGCACCATTGCGTTACAGGCTAAGGCCCCTTGGATCTTCCATTGCTAACATTGATCATCTCCCGTCATTTATTTATTTACTGCCATGATCCGAAATAATTTGTTTCTTATTTTCAGGTAAGGCTTCCACTGTCAAGAGAGGAACATCTGCTGGTCGCAAGGTCGGTCTGATCGCCGCGCGCAGGACTGGAAGAATTCGTGGTGGAAAGACAGACACCAAGAAGGAAGCGTAAATCTAACTTTGTGTCTAATAAAAATGATAAAACTCAACGCTTTGTTTTATTCATATGCAATATTGACACATAATTTTATTCGAAATGTTGGTGGAGCTACTTATTGATATGGGTCCATTGTTTCGAATAAGGTTTGGGTTTATTCTGCTCCAAAGATCTCTGGCACGCATGTGACACACCACTGGTAAGTAGACCTGCAATTATTTGATGCCTTACTCTATCAATAGCTGAATTCACACTAATCACAACAATCTTTTCCAGGATGCCAGCATTGAAATGAAGATATTAAGGCGACGGACCCTTCAAATTCAATGAGTAAGTTAACAAATTCTCGCTCTTGTACATTAACTTTTGTTATTTTGGTTTATGATGATTTTCTCTTACCTACTCTGATTGATATGATTACAAAGAGGCTCTTTCTGAGGCATTACATGCAAATGTACTCATGAAACATTGGTATAAACAGCTATTCAATGTAAGATTTCTTTCATTTTAGGTACATACATACATACTCGTCATGAGGCTTCCCACAAGGTCCTTCATATCACTGCAGCCAGTGAACTCGTTGACTGCAGCATATTAAGTGGTGAGTTAACTTTTTATGTAGGTACCTACCAAAACTTAAGGTTTGAAAACCTCAAAAAAAAAACTCATACATTTTATTTCCCAATGTTTGTTTATGATGATTTTCACTTACCTACTCTGAATGTTAATGATTACACAGAGGCTCTTTCTGAGGCAATTTTTCGAGACATACTTATTTTAATTAAAATGAAAATATTTACAATATGGAATCTTTTTATTGTTTCAGTAATTTACCAGTGCTGCAGTCGTAGAAAAACATCAACTGGGTACGTATAACCGCCGAATCTCAAAACGCGTAGGGGCGTTTGTCCACCTCATCGATACCAACACCGTCACCTTCACCTAGAATGCCCACTATACAATCGGAGTTTTTTTTTTATACACCGTGTTACCAAACATCCCCTAACTCTTTTTACAGGGTGTAACCTACTGGTCAACAGGATGTAAATTCTGATAAAAAAAAGTTTAAAAAATCCCTTTTTATTTTCTTCTTCTTCTTGTAGTGCCGTCTCCTATCGGAGGTTGGCAATCATCTTGGCTATTTCTTCCTTTGAGGCTGCCAAACGGAACAAATTAATTTTATTTTATAACCTCAAAATTTAAAATTTTCCTCTCGGCACTTTAGGACTTTAGATCTTATTACCGGAATGTCCAGTCGGTTCATTCAATACTTTGAGAGCTCCTTCCAGGCTTATTGGACTAAGGTTTTCCGCCTAACAACCATCCTCCCTGCCATGGTATAGTAGCCAAGCTTCACGCCGAAATGTTATTCTTTTAAAGAAAACTATAAAAAAAAGTCTTAACTACTTTTTTATTTATTTATGGTAGTATCAATATTTTTATTACTTACTTCTACGTTACGATATAAAGACTGGATATTTTTATATAATTAGAAGGAATCTCTCTTTCCACCTATCGGTCCATCAATACTGAACTCTGAGAGATCTAACTCGCTGTCGTCTTTTTCGGCATGCTTTATCTTTGGCTTGATAAAAGTGTTAAGATTGGGAGCTGGCACAGGGTCGTCGTCGAAGACTGAACTTCCGAGGGTCGTATTACTTCCTCCAATGCTGGCGACTTTAGTGATTGGTCCTCTAAGGATGTCTATGCCGCCAATGGGTGCTGTCGACGGCGTATCCTTGCGATGTGCTAGTTGCGACTCTATCGATTGTTTCAGTTCTGCTATTTTTGGCGAGGTTCGAGGCGGCAAGTTTAGCTTGATTTCGTGATCATTATTCTTAAGGGGCTCGTTATCAATACTGTAAAACAAGGAAATAATATTAACGTCTTGGTGGGACCTCATACAAAATATAGAGACCACTGGTTGCATTAATCAATACCTTGATATATCCCATTCGTCATCGTCAAGATTAACGAGACCTAACTCATATTTTTCATTGGTGTCGCTCTTTTCCGTACTCTGCGAGGGTGATGCGCTGACCGACTTCATCTGGATTGCATCCATATCAAACAAAACTTTTTTCTTATTCAATGAGCTAGTCGATGGCGCATTTTTCAGCACCCCTTTTGCTTGTTTGGGACTCGTGTGGGCGATATCCTCAGTTGCATTTTTCTTTCTTTCTAGGATGTCCATAATTGTAGTAGTAACCTTTGGAACGTCCTCGTTACTGCTAGAATGTATTTCATTATGAGCTTTTAATTTTCCTTCTGTTACTTCAGATACGTTTGAAACTGATTTCGATTTATAATTCAGTCCAGTTAACTCCGTGACTTCTTTACGGTCTATTTTGATATAGTCTCCGTTCGCAGTGGATGGTCGCCGAACTGGAGACTTCATTAGATTCTCAATCGATTTCGCTGACTTTGTTAGAGATGCTGAATCGTAATATTTATGATCACTTTCGGAAGCGTCTGAATCTTCATTCGATTCTTTTGTTGCGACTGGATTTTCTTTTAATTTAACAGTTCGTTTGTTATGCTTATTACGGACAGGAGATGAATCGACCCGCTTCTTTGTTATTAAAGTAACTTCACGATTGTTATCAGTTTGGTATTCATCGGGGTACATGCGAAGCGTTTTTTTTGGGCTCGAATGCGCTGATCCAGGAGGGGTTTTTAATAAGGCTATTGCTCTCTTGGCTACATCAGCATTTAAAGTTTTACGTTCCCGTTTGTTGACTTCATTCTGTTTCACCAACGATAACGCTTTGTTTTTCACGTTGGATATCACAGACGTGAGGCTAAACGCCTTTGTCATTTTTGTAGGTGTGATTTTTTCTGAAGCAGTTCCGATTGGATGACTAGTTTCCACCCCTGCCTTTGAATCTAGAAAAGCTATTATAGAATTTCTAATTTTGTCAAACTCTGGATTTTTCTGAAAGAAACAAACTAAACTAAGCGTTTCTTATTCATTTTATGATGATCATGGTCCTAAAAATAAGTTTTAAAGAAAATTACATTGGTACATATTTAATTTAAAGTAATATTACCTTTGATTTCAACCTTTGCTCTTGCTGCAGCTGCGTTCTTTGTTTATTATAATCCGTGAGATGGAGTCCATTCTTTAGTGGATCTACTCCCGCTGCTACAAGACGGCTATTCACTTCTTCAGTCAATTTGGCTCGTACTACTTTCACAGGGCTAAAACAATATATTTCTTACTAATCAGTCAAGTCGGTCTTTAAGTACTGTTTGCAAAAGAACTTACCTTCGAGAAACCACTGGACCATTTCCGTGGTACAGTTTTCCATTTGATGTTTCATCGAATTTATTTTGTGTTTCCCCTTTCGATTTAGCATTTTTGTCCTTATTTTTTCCACGAATGTTACCTTTTGTAATCTCTTTAGTCTTGTAAGTTTTCACACTTAAATGTTTCTCTGGTTTTCTAGGAGAGTAACTTAGTTGTTCAGAACTAGACTCCTCAGAGGAACTGGAAGACTTCATATTCAAAAGCTCTTGAGCCTTTTGATGGAGTTCATCAAGGGTTTTTCTCTCTGTTGTCAATTTAGGTTTACGTTTAACTTTCTCGTTTTCATTAGGTTTAGTCTGTAACAGAAACATTTGAGTAATTTACAATGGGATAAAGCGGCGAAGTTTGTAACGCGGTGGTGAATGCGGCGGTAAGTAAGAGCTCACTTCAATTTGAACTTTCTCTAAGCTCTCGCTCTCGAGAAATGCCTCCTGTTTAGGTTCACGAGTGCGTTTGTCACGCAACACTTTGGCACGTTCAGAGCGTGATTCTTTCTGCTCGTGTTCCCAGGCCCGTTGTTCCAACAGGGCCTCAAGCTGCGCCGCCCGGTAGCGCTCCGCCTCGGCCGCGGCCCGAGCCTCCTGCGCCTCCTTCGCCACTTCATTCATGTTCTGAGCTAATAGTTCGTGCTGTTGCGTTTGAACATTCACCTTTTGTACCCATTGCCGAAGCTGTGCTTCTATTTCGTTGCTCTTCTCGGCTTTTTCTTTCTCCACTTTAACATTCTGGAAATCATTTTATAATACAAGAGTCTTACATTATTATTGATGACATAGTACAACTATACAATATAAAGCCATACTTACGTTGTTAAATATCTCTTGTGTCAATGAAACAATTTGATGGCCCTGTTCTTTGATTGTCTGCTGAAGTTGCTGAATCAATATTGTTTCATTTTGGTTGTTAATAGGGTTCTCCTTTAGTGAATTTATGGTGTCCATAATTTGGCTCCGCAGTGCCTCAATTTCTTTTGTGTATTTATCGTGTTCTTCCTTCTTCCACTCTTCCAACTTCTTTTCTAATAAGTTATTTTCACTGCTGCTCAAAGTTTCAGGCTCCTTTATTTGCGTGACAGTGTTACCTCCAGTTTCAGTTACTATACTTGACTGGATTCCAGTATCAACAGTGATGGCTTTTGCAGTATTTATGTTTGTAATTGATGTTTCCATTTCTTTCAATTTGGATCGTAACTCCATTATTTCATCATTAAGTTTGACTTTGTCGCTTTGCGTCTCATGTTCAGAGTCCCTTTTAGGGAAGTCCTTTTGAGGAATCTCTGTGACATGCGCATGTCTTCTTGTCATGTGACTCCTGAGATACAGCTGGTTGAGGAATACCTTGTCGCAGTAATTACACTTGTTGTACTGGTGAGACAAATCGAGCAGCGATGTAGTAGGTATCATTTCTCCGTTATTTGACAAAGTTTTCAAAATTAGGTTTGCTATGTTATCGTTTCCATAGATGAGAGGTGGTCTGAAGGTGTGCTTAGACTTTCGTTTAATTTTTTTGACTTCTTCATCTTTTTCCCTCAGATCCTTTCTTGTTGCTTCCAGTTGCTGGAATATACAATACAATGCTTTGTATTTATAAGACTTTAGGATTCAAGTACAATAATAACAAGCTACTTATCAATATCAGCGCTTAACGGTTGACACTTCTTTATTTTGTATGCCAAAATTGCCAAAGATGCCAAATGGTAAGTAAACTGACAACAGTAAAAGCGGTGTCATTAATTAAAGAAACGATATGAAAATGGCGGCTTGGCCCTATGGTAAGGTCGGAAAAAAGGCTACGAGAATATGATTTCGGTTCATACTAAATTTTTTTTCATACAAGGTTTTGTTCTGGTCAGTGACACCACTGACACCCGAATTCACCCGACTCGGGGAAGATAGTTTTTAGTAACGCTTGAAACTGTAAGCGAGTTGAATTTATTTCTAAAAAAAATTTGGTTCACAAATTACCTTGTTCAATTTGTTCTACAAGGTGTTACAAAAGATCCTAATTTTTTTTACAGGGAATTACCTTGTTCAATTTGTTCTACAAGGTGTTACAAAGATCTTAACTCTTTTTACAGGGTAATACCTAGCACCCGGTGATAGGGATCACAACAACCAAAATTTTTTATTTGCTCTATGACATTCTGATGATTTGTAAATTAATAAAATGTGAATGCTGTGGCGCGAGAAAAGTATTTTTTAAATATCGTTTTCATTCGCTTTTACAATGTTTAAACAACTCCAGCTATGCTAATGCAGCTAGAAACACAAACATATTTTTAACATTGAGCTAATACCATTAACAAAAAAGTTACGATTTTTTTTTCTATATTGAGTTTATAAAATAAAATTTGTTTTTTTTTTCATCAATTTTTTTACAGATTTGTCATCCTATTGACCAGTAGGTTACACCGTGTAAAAAGAGTTAGGATCTTTTTTAACACGTATAATAACTGTGACGTGCTGAGTTGCGGAGGCGCGCGTGCGATGTGGCGCCCGATAATGCGAGTGCAGCCTCAAGCGTTAGAACCTATAATAGTGAGGCCACAATTGAATGATTTTTGGGTAATTTTCACAGTTTTTATTTTATTTTATTTTTTTAGGATTTCGTATTGTGTAAATAATCACCCCTGAGTAGGGTCTCACTTTACAAAACAACACCTTGTATTTATAAAGTTGTTTTAATTGTTTAGGTAGGTAATGAGCCGTTTTCAAAACACAAATTCAAATCAGTTCATAGATGGCGCTTACAGGCGTGGCCATAGAAGAACCGGAACGCGGCTGTCAAAATTAATCGTGTTACGGTTCTTGTATGAGCAGTAAGCGTCATCTATGAACTGCTTTGAATTTGTTCTTTGAAAACGGCTCATTGTTTTGAGTGGGGTTTGTAGATAATATTGCAATCTTATTTTGATCCAAATATTGAAACATAAGAAATAATTGAAATATCAACAATTAAAAATACCTAAAAACAACCGTAACAAAATAACTCGAAAAAAACAAAACTATAGTGAAAGGCGAACGTATTTCGGCGCGTAGTATTAGCTTATCGCAGTGTGACCAATCCAGACCACCTAAAAATGTTTCTGCTAACGTTACGTGTGAGTATAGACTGAGATAATATAACGAGAGGGCGCGAGAGTGTCCGCCATTTATACAACGTGTTACACGCTTGAGATTCTGGATCTCAAACAATCGTATGCGTTTGACAGGTTGAATCGGAGTTTAATCGTCGATCCCGGAACGGTGAATTTCAAATGTAATGAACAACAACCAACCTGCATGACGGAGGACAGTTCATCACGCAGTACGTAAACGCTTCTGTCGAGGTAGTGTCTGCAGAACTGTTGGTATTCGATGGTGAGCTGCGCCAAACGAAACATCTTTACGACTCCCTCATCTAAAATACGGACATCGAATTCCGATTCCAGAGCGCAGTCTAAAATCTTAAACAATACCAACAGTGGTGCATTAGTCCCAGCTTGGTGCACATTTGAGTGAGCCTTGGCCTTGGGACTGGTTTCGTCATTATGTCTGCCAGTTGGTTTGCCGTACCTATCTTTAGGACATTCAGGCTTCCTTCTGAAACCTTTTCTATTAAAGCTCCTATTGCTTTTCTGTAGGGGAGATTCCCAACTTTCCCTGAGTAAGAACTTTCCTCGATTAAATGTCCATACTCTGTTTTCTTTGGATGAGTTTATCTCATTATTCATAGCTTGAAGCCATTTTTCACTGTCTTCCCTCTCCATAGCCTCTCTGTAGCTGCCTGGGAAGTCTGCTGACACGTAGCAGATATAGTCATCGTATCTCTGAGGGGGTTTCAAGGTATTCCTATCCCTTAAGTTGCATCTCGGTTCCTCCACAACGACGGGTTCTCCCTCTGCGTCGTAGAAGTCGAAATTTTCTTCTTGATCTTGATCTATCCCTGTATTCTCTCCCTCTAGATCACGATCAATTTCAGGTCTACATTCTTCCTGAAGTTGAGGACTCTGTGTCTCAATTTGGGTTTCTATTTCCTCATTGCTTTTTGAGTTATCTCCCTCTGATTCTGCAGGGGCTTGACTACGCTCATTTGTCCCTAATGAGATTTTGAATTCAACTTCACTCGCGAAGGTGATATCTCTGGACCGGATTGTCTTTGTACCATTCCATATGCGATAGCCATCGTTGTTCTCATAGCCTATGAGTATACCCTTAATAGCTTTCTTGCTAAGTTTCTTTCTGCATTGTTTGGGCACATGAGCATAGCATTGGCTTCCGATCACTCGTAGATGGGTAATCTTTGGCTTCTTGCCGAACCATAGCTCGTAGGGAACTTTGCCCGTTTCTCTGGTTGGTCCAGTCCTGTTCAGAACGTATGCTGCTGTATTTATCAGTTCAGCCCAGAGTTTCTGTGGCAGTTCTCCTCTAGCGTGTAACCAGGTCCTTGCGGCTTCAACTAGCGTCCTGTTCTCTCGCTCACTGCATCCATTTTGCTCTGGAGTGTAAGGCATTGTAAGTCGCTGTTGTATTCCATGATCATTTAGTATCTTTTTGACGTCTTCGTTATCAAACTCTCCTCCGTTGTCGCTTAAAAGACATTTAACAGTGTGACCAATAGTCTTTATTTCATTGAGCATCAATTTCAATTTATGCTTGACTTCCGATTTTTGACGCATGAAGTAAACTAGGCGGTAAGAAGAGTAATCATCTTTGAAAAGTACGAAATAGCGATACTTCATTTCACTGGGATATTCAAATGGTCCGCAAACGTCTGAATGTATTAGTTCGCCAGCAGAGGTAGCTCTTTCTCTTCTCCCAAACGACATTTTATGAGCTTTCCCGAATATGCATGCCTCGCACTTATCTTTGTCCGCAGGTAAGTCAATTCCAAGTTCTCTCTTGACAAGAGCTTTCACATGACGCTTATCCTGATGTGCGAACCGTTCATGGTACACTTGCAGCATATTGGTGCCCGTAATTGCGTTCACTTCGATTGAGTTAGATTCTCTTGTTGGAGCAATTGTCTTGAATTGTAGTCTGTAGAGTCCTCCTTTGGGTTCTCTCTTCCCTACAATCTTTGTTTCTCCATCAATATCTAATTGACAACGTTCTGCGGTAGAAGTGAACAAGCTGTTCCGCAGGTTGTCTTGTGCTGCTAAAGTCGAGAAAAGATTTTTCGTCAGCGATGGTACAAGCCAGACATCTTTCAGTCGTATGGTTTCTTTCTTATCTCCTACATTCGATTCTACCAGGACAATGCCTTTCCCTAGAGCTGGGATCATCGTTCCGTCTGCCGTCTTCACAGATTGGTCATCAGAATCAAAAGGTTGAAATTCTTGAAACACATCTCTCCTGGTGGTAATATGCGTCGTTGCTCCATTGTCAACAAACCAGTTCTCTCTATCTTGATCTGCTGCCTTGGAACATGCATTAGCTACCATCATTGTTATGCTTTGTACTTGCTTTGACGAATGGGTTGGTGCTGAATTGCTTGGTTTCGGAGGACGACCATCCTTAATCCACTTCTTGCAATTCCTTACTCTATGCCCTATCTGTGAGCAATAGTTGCACTTCACGTTCCCATTTTTCTTTTCTTTTGACTTTTGGACTACTAGAGTCTCTTGTCTTGCAGTCCCTTCCTTGCCCTCGAGAGCCTTCTCGTAGGAACATAGTTGAGTTGTCAGATTGTCAACAGTTCTATCATTCTTATTCAGTAGTAGCCAGCTTGATTTGAAAGCAAAGAATGTTTCATCGAGGGTTTCTAATATTTTACAAATCAGGAACAGATCAGGTAGTTTGGTGTCTGCATCTGACTTCTGTATTTCAGCGTTTAGGTTGTTCCATATATTTTTAAGTTTTGACATATGGGTGGAAACGTCATCTGACAGATTTCGCTTGTATGTGAAAAAGTTCATGCACTCGCTATACGCCCTGTCTTCCGATTGCCCATCGAACAATCTATGTAGCTCTCGCCATACTTCATAAGCACTGTTGAATCTTATGATTTTTTCTAAAGTCTCTTCGGTCATGTTAGTGGTGAGTATGAGCAGTGCGCTACAGTCTGCTTGCTTATACCTGGTTAGTGCCTGGTTATAAGTCGCGTTGGCGGCGTCACCTGCACCTTCTTGGGGTCGTTCTGGCCTTTTTAGGGTACCTTCAACAATTTCTATCGCATCGGTCGTCCCACGAAGCATGATCGAAATTTTATACCTCCAGGTAGTCCAGTTCGATTTTCCCTCTAGTAACCCGATCGAAATTTTTGTGCAAAATTTTTCCATGGTGGGGCCGAATAACCTATTGAATTTTATAGCAGAGTTTACACACAGTGTGGGGAATACTTTACACAGTGTCGGGAGTACTTTATATGACTTTAGAGATTTTATTTTAGAATAATAGTTTTTCAACACAATCACGTAGTTATTTACAATTGACAACTGTCCCAATTTTAAACTGACATTTGTCACAACATTTTCTAACGTTGAACTGTTTGAACGTACAAAGAGTTCGCATTCGCAGATATGCAAACTCAACAGAATCGGTAGGTTGAATCGGAGTTTAATCGTCGATCCCGGAACGGTGAATTTCAAATGTAATGAACAACAACCAACCTGCATGACGGAGGACAGTTCATCACGCAGTACGTAAACGCTTCTGTCGAGGTAGTGTCTGCAGAACTGTTGGTATTCGATGGTGAGCTGCGCCAAACGTAACATCTTTACGACTCCCTCATCTAAAATACGGACATCGAATTCCGATTCCAGAGCGCAGTCTAAAATCTAAAACAATACCAATTAAATTAGTCCCTATTATATTATACAGGTAATTAAAGGTATCACTTATTTTTATCTTACTTCGTTTACATGTTGCTCGATGGTAACGAACTTTCGATCTCTTATAACATTGTCCACATCTATTTGTCCTGTAATAAATAAGTTTGTTTATTTTCTTTCCTTGTTGTAAAGCACTGAAATATTGCAAAAGTGACCAACTAATATCGGATGTTGTAGGTACTTGTACGGTACCGAGACGTAAGATTCTAGGTCAACGGGAAGTACCTAATCGTAAGTTTTGTTTTGAAGTCTGAATTTACTTTACCTGAGTTTATTAAGTCTGAATTTATCTTGAATTTATACGACCTACTTCCTTTCTAGACCCTGGGCTCAAAGTCCTATGAACAAAACGTGTGGCCTTATACCAGCCGTTTTGACTTGTGCAAGTTTTATTTATAGGATCTCGATCTCGGAATCTCGTGAGGTCCCCCAAAAAATGTTTTAGATACGCAGGTACCATCACCAGACCACTCAGGTTTTGGTGGGTGCATAATATCTATGCATCTCAAATTCTCAACGAATTGTTTTGACCCAGCTGTATGTTACTACAAAAATTCATTGACTTTTGTAATTAAGGAGGTAGTAAAGGTCCAGAAAATTAAAAATCCTGTTATAAGAACTCACTGATTTGGTTCCAGTCGGTGTGATGTCGTGGTTTATGTGTATTGAACGAAAATCCTGATTCTTCAGCAAGTTTTACGAAATTATGATGAAGTTCCAGCGGGTTTTTGAATGCCATTGCACAATTGCCCGTGTTAAAGGCAAAAACCACTGCATCAGTTAAAATATGTAATATTTACAAACTAATTTGTGCACTAGTTTGACTAAACTATTGTTTACTGTTTACGCCCCGGTTACCTAGCAACGGTTTGTAGCCACAGGGTCATTTGCATGGAGATGGGTAAAAAGAGGTTGCAGAAATAAAAGAAAAAGTTGCTGTGGTTTTACCACATTGCTTCGTATAAACTTTATTGGTCCAAGATTCACGTGCCTATTTCGTCGTTATACAGTATCGTTCTAAAACTAAGAGGAGCAGTCTCATGGGGTGAGGGGCCGGCCTAGCGACATGCAGTTCATTATAGTTTTTTTTTTTGTTTTTTTTTTATGCCGTTGGCCAAAGTTAGGTTCGAAAGAAAAGTGCGCAATGTTCAACTCGATAATGCACAAAGCGTGAACTCAAAATATGCAGTCGTTTAAAAAAGCGTAACGAGTCTGAATATGTTGCACTAGCTCGCGCTCTGTGCTCAAGTTTATAACTTTGTACATGAGTAAATTTTAGTATAAAAATTATAAAGAGCATCGCATTGGCAGAATATCCGAGGGGACAGCATGGGTCTTCGGTTAGTTGGTTGGGTCCGCGAAAAATCGCGCTTACGCAGCTGGCTTTTCTTCCGTGGCTGTTGTCACACCAGAGGCGACAGATCCGGAGTCGTCGGGTGAAGCCTGGCACGACAGCGATGGGAACCTCTGGTACAAAGCCGCTCGGTATTTTGGATGGCTAGGACAAAAATAAAATTTTGCTTATGTAATTTACAATTATTTGTCTTCTGTAAATACTTGGTCGAAACAATATCGCAAGAGCTCACCTGATGCCGTATACAATGGGATTGTAGACAGCGTTGGCTTTGGCGAACAGGGATCCCCAGATGGTGGCGAGGGGGGTGAGGGGAGCTCCATCGAGCACACCCGTGTAGTTGATTACCAGATATGGAGTCCATGCCATGAACCAGAGCGAGATCGTCATCAACGCAACCTAGAAAGAAACCAGTGCCATTGATGAGTCAAAAATCTCATTAGTTTCAGACTATGCTATTTTCAAGGATGCTTCATGCAGTTACATCCTGAACTGCATGGTGCTGGGCAGCCGACTCCATCTAAAACAATGTCCCAGGCACTGCAGCGCCAAGCCAGTGGGAGTGAATTAAGGTACCAAGGGACGCTGTATAAATCATCTCATTACGTAGATGCAAAAGGCCTTTATTATTCATGCAGTTCGGTTCGGTTAGCATGATCTGGAGATGGTCAACGTCTTCAGTTAGGAGAATAAGTTCGTTCGCGAAATGCAGATGCGACAAATGGACACGGTCTTTAAAACCTCTTCGAGCACATTGGTGAAAAGTTTGGGTGAAAGAGTGTCTCCCTGTCACACGCCCCGCTATTGGGCACGCCGCACGGGGCCTGCGCAAACGTACCTGCATTGTGCATTGTATTTCCCGGAGTATGTCCTTGTCCACATACCGTGTGTGTATCAATGCCGCAGCGATCGAGAGAGTGGAACAGTGTTCGACATTGTGTTTAAACCGAGGGAGTTCGCGTTAAAAGGAAGAGGCCTATGTCCAGCAGTGGGCTTTATTTATGGGCTGGATAGATAGATATGCTATTTAAAAAAGCAGCATTGACTAACCTTAGCCAGTTTGCACTCGGCGCTCGTGTTGGCAGCTTCCGAAGACCTGAGAGAAGCTACGTTCATCTTCTTGGCCTGTTCCCTCATGCCCTTCTCGTGAGCTGCAACGGCCTATGTAAAAATAAATAAATATGTAAGTGGGTTTGCATTTAAATTTACTTTATCCGATCCGATAATAATATACAAAAGCAAGTATTTTTACCTGAACAATGAAGAAGTAAGAGTAAATGATGAGGAGGAGCGGCATGAAGTAGCAGAAGACTGAGTAGATAAGGATGTAGCTGCGGCTGACCCAATCCTTGTTCAGGTAATCAGTGCCGCAAGCAGTCATGTTGCCTTCTGGCACGTACCTGGTGAACAGAGAGGGATTCAAGTGAAGCGAAATATTCTGACACGCAAATTATCTATTGGTTTTTTGAAAGATTTACGAACTTATTCCATCCGAAAAACGGCGCAAGGGTCCATGCGAGCGAGAACAACCAGATGCCCAGAATGCGCAAAAGAGCTCCGTTGTTCGTCATCGGTTTCGCTGCTATGCCCTTTACGATGACATTGTATCGGTCGAAGGCGATCATCGTCATGGTCCAAATTGAAGCGCAACCGAAAAGTGAACCGGCACATGCGTACAATTCACAAGCCAGCGGTCCTGTAAACGGAAATACATTAGAAGGCCCTGTTGAACTAAATATCGTTTGATTATTAGGTAGGTATGTGTGACGTACCAAATACCCAGGTTTCGTTGTAGCAGTTTACAACCATAGGTGGAGACATGACGCACATCATCAGGAAATCGGAGAACGCTAGATTCACTACTAATAAGTTCGAAGGTGTCTTGAGGTGCTGAAAACGGATAAACAGTTTTTAAAGGAGAAAGTTACCTAGGTACAGCGTAAAAAAATCAAGTAAGTAGGTAGGTACAAACCTTGGTGGACGTGAAAATGTAGATAACCATGCCGTTGCCAGTGATAGAGACGAAGCCGAGTACGCCGATTGTGAAGCCGAGGAGTCCGTGCCATAGAGGGTTCATGGGGGGAAACTGATACCTGTTAAGGGAATTCATATTTTATGTCAAAGTACATTCTGGTATGATGTTATTGGAGTCATTCATTAAGTACTCTAGCTCTTTGGATCAAAGGCCATTGATTTAATCATCTTGCAATTTAACTTATTGAGAAACGCCCTGCCGTAGACGACAAGAGAATAAAATGTTTGAAATGTTAAAAATAATCTGTTGCTCAACCGTATGGAACACGCAGTAGAGGTAGAGTTTGCACTTACAGAGTATAACGCTTTAGAGCCAGGTGGCTTGAAGTGCCTATTTTCTTACCAGTGAGGGTCGATCATGTGCAGCATGTCAGGCAGAACCTTGTCGACCACGGTCTGGTTAGAAGCGCCGTAGGCCGCCACCTGGCCGCCCCACGCCTGCAGCGCGGCGGCGCCCGGGCCGGGGTCCAAGTTTGCGAACGTCATCGTCAGTTGCTATCTACTGGTCACCTGCGACAAAAAACAAAACACAGTAAATACCTACCTACTTAGTGATCTCTAATCGGCGGACGGTCCATCGATCCTGATGGACAGGTAGGTACGGTCGGCCACAGTCACAGATACCCCATGGCAGCTCTTACCGCGCCCGGAATAAGGTCGTCAATCGAACAAAAAGGGGTATCCTAGCGTGTGGCTGACTGTACCTACCATTTTAGAGTGGCACGAAGGAGGAAAGGTAAGAGTAGGAACCCAGCAATGGACAGATGAGGATAAGGGGTAACAACATTTTAAAAACTTACCTTGAAAGTTCTAGTCTAGGGTAAAGGAATAGGTACCCCGAGACGGTTAATACCAAAAGTACTGAAGAAAATCGCTGTACGAACTACTCCAGTCTTTAGTTTACAATAACCGTTCTCGTGATGCGGCGGGGAAGCCGAGGCAAGGCAGCGGAGGCTACTCGGGTCTTGCATGCGCCGACCCCTTTTATAACTACCCGCTAAGACTTGGGCTGGTGACGTAGCGCTAAAATCAATATTCATAATTAGATATAGCCGACCTAAGACGATGAATACATTATACCTGCACGTAACTTCTTGTGTTTACAGAGGCGGATGTAAGTTTATGTAGGAAGTAAGTACAAGAACCCGGGTGGTTGATAGATACGGTTTAGAGCCCTGTGCCCAGGTAGAAGAACTATATGGGCTCTATAGATATAAGTACAATACCACTTAGCTATATATCCTCTCTAAAAAGTAGATATCTTGGTATGTACCTACCTACTTATTTGTACTACTTAGGTATCGAACCCAACCATATCTGTAGCAAATGCAGACGCCTTCTCTCAGAAGGAAAGATGAGTAAGGAAAAGGTTGTGAAGCATACTGCCGATTTCTGAATTGAGAAATTCGTTACTATGCAAATGGGTAAGTATCGTCCTGTCTCTGCAGATTTCTCACAAAAGAGCATGACAGAACGATAGTTACGTATTTGCTTAGCAACATTCTCAATTCAGAAACCGGGCCATAGTCCCTAATAGTGGTAACTACCTACTACCTAATGCTAAATATTATAAATAAAGTCGGTCGGGGTATGAACCTGGGACTAGTCGCTTGACAAAAGAGGGACCTAGTGAATCGTCGTCTTAGTCCGCTCCTGTACATCATTTTCTGCTAATGCTGTTATACTGCCGAAGGTATAAGAAATATCCACTAACAAGATTAAACTAAACGTGCTTGTAATGGGTCCGTCGGTTGGTCCTGGGGGTTCTGTTTAATTTTACAAGCTGTTCTAGGGTATCGTTGCCACAAAGGATGAAGAATAAAAACTGCACGTTCCAAAATCCGGATTTGGGCAGTCTTGATCGGAGTGTCGTGTAACGATTTTGGTTTCGTTTGGACCACTATCATGATTCATCATGCAATCTGTGCATGCAATGCATGTCTGCTTTATCTATCGTCAGTCACCGATTTTTTTCCCATTATTTTCTTCTATGTTCTTGTTTTTGGTGGAAAGAAAGACCTCAATTCGGAACTAAAAAGATGACATTTCTTTAGCATTTCTTTGACATTGACAGTTGGTTGGTTCTTTTTTTTCTTTCTTTTTATTTTTCATTTCAATCAAAAATTACTTCGATTTTGCCGGCTCCGCATATTTTTTTTTTGTTTTTTGATTTATTTCTTTTGTTTAGATCAAAGTTTTTGTCATTTATTTATGTGTTATGCGCTTTTAATTTGATCTGGTTTTGTAATTTGTTGCATGTCTCTGACAAAGCAGCTTGTGTATTTCAAATTCTCAAAGCAATGGATACTAATGAAGACATAGAATTGAGTGAAGGTGAGGAAGAGATAACAGCAGAAACGGTTCTGAAAACTCTTCAAAGCGCTTGGCTAAATGAACGTTTAGCGCCTGAAATACTACCTCACAGGAATGAAATTGTCGAATGTATGCTGGGCCAGATACAGCATATGGAGCGTAATATCAACAAGCTACCGACAACAGACCTCCGAGCATCAGTCCACAAAATGGAACTTAGCAGAATAAAGTTTATGATTTGCAATTACCTAAGAACTAGAATTAACAAAATAGAGAAGTACTGCATTCCAATACTGGATGAAGAAAGGCACAGAATAGATTCTGGTAATAATTACTTGACTCCCTCAGAATACAAGTATGCCCAAGATTATTTATCGAACATGGAGAATCATTTCAAGACTGTAGTGTTAGACAAAGTTCCAGGAAACATGCAAACATTTGAGTTAAATAAAATGGCAGTTCAGCCCAATCTACAAAGTCATGTGTTCCTCCAAGCAAATGAGACAGTGAATGGTGTGGTCCTAGACCTACCAGGGGACCAGGATGAAGAAATTGATTTGGAAGGTAAATAGCAAGTCCTGAGTTTACAGTCATATTATGTAGAAAGAGTCTGTCAATATGAGGGTTGTCCAACTCAGCAAAAAACAAATTTTACTATGGGGTCAAAGCAGACATCTTAGGTGATCCATACTACATACAATAATGCACCAAATGTATAATAGAGCTGTTATTTTCCAATATTTCAGTCTAATGCCCGGTTTACATTATTCCAGCGTTGGAATAGATTGCTGGACTGGAATGATGATGGACTGGGAATATAAACCGGCACTGGAATGCACTGAATTGATTGCAGTGACGGTTAACATTATTCCAGTCCAGCAATCCATTCTAGCGCTAGAATAATGTAAACCGGGCATTATTCTCATTGAAGAATAATTTTGTAGTATGGATGAGAGCAACCTCCTAATGATTTAAGGGCCTTTTTGTAACATACAACGTGTTACGAAACATCCTAACTTTTTTTACAGGGTGTAACCTACTGGTAAAATCGATATCTATTCTGTAAAAAAAGTTGAAAAATACAAAAAGTATGTTTGTGTGTGTGTGCATTTGCATAGCTTTGAGTTGTTTAAAACATTATGAAATACTACAAATACAATATTGAAAAGAAATGTTTCTTCCGCCATAGCATTCACATGTTATTAATTTAAAAATCAACAGAATGTCTTAGAGCAAAACATATTTAGGTGGTGATCCCTATCACAGGGTGCTATTACCCTGTAAAAAGAGTTAGGATCTTTTGTAACACCTTGTATAGTAATGAATGATTGGAAGATCTAAAGAGTTGTTTTATTGTTTCAGAGGGCTCACAGCATATTTTGCTTTACAAACCTGTAGCTGACCTGGTGAAGAATGGAAAAGTGCAACTTATATGAATTTAACTGGATTTTTAGTTTAGTAAAAGAATATGTACTGCACAATGACACAATTTTTTTTTTAATAAGAATCTTCTCAATTAATCAAAATATAGAGATGCATTAATTGCTCAAGAAGAAGGTAGGCTTGATTTTACAATGAGTGGAGTTGCTTGCTGACTGCGCTCCGCATGATGAGCGCTAGTTGCAACCACGTATTGAAATGTTATACTTCAGCCCCTCTACCCTTGACGAAATTTTTTCAATAAATTCAAAAGCCCAATATTTTATATTTATATTTTATACGACGCATTTTAGATTTATATGGTAAAAAATGGGCCTGACCAATGAGTGACAAATCACAAATTTGATAAAAATCAACGCATTATTATGCGAATTGGAAGAAAAAAAATATCAAAGAACAGTCAATATGAACGCAAGCGATAGCATCAAGGAAGGATAGATAATAAAGTTCCTACCTCTCGCGTGATATTCTAAAAAGCGCCATCTAGTATCGAGTAGCAAAACAAGTTTTGTTTGTCTATGGCAGTGTTTACTTCCTCAAAATGGCAACATTTGTATTAAAAATATTTCCGACGAGCTGTCAAAAAACTAGTTTTTTATCTAGCTAGTTAGTCTGTGTTCAAAATGGCGGCTCTACTGCCTCGTTCTCTTGGTATCGCTGAAACAGTTTTTTTGAAAAATGGGACCAAGGTATTATAATTAATTTACATTCATTTACTTGGTTTTGTTACGCTCAACTAATACATAGATTTAAAATTATCACTTTGTAAGTTTTTGATCTCATCCTATTTTTATTTATAAAATATTTTTTTATATTTTAGAAAATAACGGGATATGACCAAAATTAAAAGAAAACATCGAACATTTTTGTCTCGTGACGATAAGTTCAAATTCTTGCTCAAGTTGTCGTATTTATAAATTTGACCTTGTAATTTTCTACTGCTGTAATGCCTTACGTCACCGCTTTCAGGAATTGTGTAGATCTGTATTAAAAATTAACTTATATTTTATACGTGTTGAAGACTTCGGTCCTGAGAAAGTGAACTGAGATAATACATTGCGAATGAGTCGTCACTTCATATCCTGCCTAGATAGCCTCTATTATGCCCTTTGGACTGTATACTAAACAAGCTGTAATTGCAATAAAATTCTTCACACACCCGTCACTGATAATATTTTCAACAGTTATTGGCTGCTTCGGCGGCCTCCAAGAACCCAAGCAAACAACAAGTGCGCAATCTGAATGTTCATGAATACGTCAGTTACACACTCCTCCGTGATCATGGCATCCCAGTGCCTAAATTCAATGTTGCCAAGACCAAAGAAGAGGCAGTTAAGTTTGCCACTGACCTCAATACCAAAGATATTGTCCTCAAAGCCCAGGTTAGTTTAAAACTCTGTTTGTTCAATACACCTCTGTATGTTTATACTGTTTTATTTTTGATCTGTTAATTTATTAGGTACTTCGAAATGCATCTGAGCTTCCGTGATTTTTTATGAATGGTTGTGCTTTAGGTTCTGGCTGGAGGACGTGGTAGGGGCTATTTCAAGAATGGCCTCAAAGGTGGAGTCCGTATGGTTGACACGTAAGTGAATCTAACAAATATTTTAAACTAATTTAATTTAGTTGTGATATTTTATTTATCAACTATCAATAATAATTAAACATCCACCCACAAAAGACTTTTTATTGACACAATTTACAAACATTTGACTTTTACAATATTATTTTACATTTTGATCCAAAGTTATCTGTTTGTGTAGGCCTGAAGTAGCAGGTGATTTAGCTGGTAAGATGTTGAACCAACTGCTGGTGACAAAGCAGACGGGCGAGGCCGGGCGCATCTGCAACATGGTGATGATTACTGAACGCAAGTTCCCGCGCCGTGAGTTCTACATTGCCATTATGATGGAACGCAGCTTCAATGTAAGTTAAATAAACTATGTGTCTCTAAAGTCACAACCTTTTTGTTTAATCTCTATAAAGTAAGACAAACGTTTTCACAGGGCCCAGTCATCATAGCTTCCTCTCAGGGTGGTGTTAGTATTGAGGATGTGGCAGCGGAGAATCCTGATGCCATCACCTATGAGCCCATTGACATTAAAACCGGAATCACAGAGGATCAAATCAAGCGTGTCATCAAAAAAGTATGTTTTTCAACCATTGTAATTTATTACTTACATGTTTTGGAGTTTGGACCCTTATTATCTTTTTGTTACAGATAAATCTAGAAAGTCATGCTAAGGAAGCACTGGAGATGATCAAAAGAATGTATGACTTGTTCTTGAAGAAAGATGCTCTACTTATTGAGGTGAACCCTTATGCTGAGGATGCCCTCACTGGCCAATGTAAGTGATCCCTCCCAGTGGTGATTTAGAAAATAGGCTTTTAACACATTGGGTGCCTTGGGATGTGTGCCTTGGGCGCACAAAATCGTCCCTAGTAAACTGACCAAACTTATAGATGCCTGTGCCTTTCGACGCGTCTATGCGCCACACACGTTCACTAGGTGCCTTTCGGTGCGTCCGTGCGTCATCGTTTATTACTCACTGAACACCTTTCCATATTTTTATTGCCCCTCATAAAAGCTCATCTACCGGGGACGCACAGAATCGCCCAAAGGCACTGCTAATAGTCACGCCTGACGCACAGACGCGCCCAAAGGCGCCCGGCGTACGTTCGCGATAAAATTGGGTCGCTTATACGTGACGCAGGCAATGTTCGAAGAGATACTTAGGCGCACTATTGCGTCGTGTGAGGTACTGAAAGATAGTATAAAATTAGGCACCGATGCAAAATCGGCCGGCAGCCAATGCGTTAATGAACTTTAATTTCAAAACAAGCCAAATATTTAAAGATGTTGTTTATTTATACACAAATATTGAATCAGTTAAAATGTAATATAATAAATTGTTGCAGTCTTCTGCTTGGATGCCAAGTTCCGATTCGACGACAATGCAGAGTTCAGACAAAAGGAGCTCTTTGCACTGAGGGACATCACCCAAGAAGACCCGAAAGAAATCGAAGCTGCCAAATACAACTTGAACTACATTGCACTTGACGGTATGTTGAAACAGTGCTATTCAATAGCCGTGTCAGGGTGCCAAAACACTGCCACAAATGTTTGGTATTCTTATTATACATAGAATAGAAGCTAATGTAAGCCTAACCTTGATCTATGTTTGTGTTTCAGGCAACATCGGCTGCATGGTGAATGGTGCCGGATTAGCTATGGCCACCATGGATATCATCAAACTGTATGGCGGTGACCCGGCTAACTTCCTTGACGTGGGTGGCGGTGCTACTGCGCAGGCTGTCTCGGTATGTTGGTTCATTTCAAAACAGACTCCTTAACCGGAAAGAGGTAGAGCCTTCAATGTAAGCATTATAACAAGCAGTTTTCTACTTTGCTATGATAGTAATATCTTTATCAACCCATAGTTTATTCACCCCAAAATGGATTTGTTTAAGTTCAATGACTAAACTTTGATAACCTATCACAATATGTTTGCCCTTTGATACATTGAAATATAATTTTATTATCACTGCATCCAAGGTTAGGTAAAGTTTACCTGACTGTGGGACTAAGGCCTGGTTTCTGAGTTGAGAATTTTGCTAAGCAAATGGGTAAGTATCGTCCTGTCTCTGCAGATTTCTCACAAAAGAGCGTGACAGAGCGATACGTAAGCACATGCTTAGTAAAATTCTCAACTCAGAAATCGGGCCTAAATGTATCTGATCTGTGTAGCTAAATTAACATTTAGGATGGTTACAGGAAGCTTTCAAAATCATCCTGTCTGACCCGAAAGTTTCGGCAATTCTGGTAAACATCTTCGGAGGGATCATGCGTTGCGATGTGATCGCTGAGGGCATCATCAACGCCGCCAAGACCTTGAACATCCAGATTCCTGTCATCGTCCGGCTTCAGGTAAGGATTCACTGAAATATTGACGAAAATCCTGTAATGCTTCACCTCAAACAAACGATCTGATTTAATTTTGTGTGTAAAAGTAGCACTAACTTTTGTTATTTATCTTAAATTGTAGGTTTTAAAACAAAAATAACAAAATGATATACGAAAAAGATACGAAAAAATAAATAAAAAATGTTCCTAGGTATTAAATACCAGCTAAGTTTTAAGATAAAAGATCTCAAATAGGTAACTACCTAGTTTTAAGATATTTCTTTTACCTAGCTTTTAAGTTTTGCTGTGCCCGACAGGGTCCATAGAGTTCCAGACATGTAACAAAATGATTTAAGATCTTATACACTTATGGTTGCAATAAAGTATTGAGTTGATAGCAGATTCTAATATGGAGGGAGCAAAAGTTTAGTTATCAAGATACATGAGTGAGCCCACAGATATCACAAGTTAATCGTGCATCACAACTTTTCATATCGCGTCGCTACGTGATTGATTGATTGATTACCATTATTGTGTCATGAACTCATGACTGTGGTCTACAGCAAACTACATTTTTTTTACATCTGAGGACATGAGGGTCTATTCTATAGAAAAAATCCGCACAGTTGAATCTCGAAAATTGCCCTTATTGAAATGATCAACCTTTTTTTACATAAAAAAACGGGATTATTTATGGTGCTTAATTTTAGAGAATACGTACACTGGCGGTGTTTGTAGAAACTTGTCACAGTTGCGTTTGCGTGGGCAAAAAAAACATTATTGCGCTGTAGAGCTCGTTATGGCGAACTTATTTCAGAGATAATGATTGACTGTTTGTATGTGTGGCAGGGCACGAAGGTGAACGAGGCGCGCAAGCTGGTGGCGGAGTCAGGGCTGCGCATCGTGCCGCGCGACGACCTTGACGAGGCGGCCCAGCTGGTGGTTCAGCTCTCAGAGATCGTGGGGCTCGCTAAGAAGGCCGGCGTCGAGGTGAAGTTCGACATCCCTAAGTATATGATGGAAAAGTAGACCCACTCAGTATTCATCCCACTACATTGAATAGAATTGTAATGTAAACTCTCGATTATGGTTTATCATATCCGTTGACGTCTCGGTGAAATACTCGAGTTATCTTGTGCCGCTTGTTATTGAAAGATTGATTGATATTCGCACCGCGAGCTTTGTCTACACACTTTTACTGTACTGTATGTATGTAAATATATATCTTTTCAATTTGTTGTAAGTGTAAGGTAACCAACATCAGTTTATTCCACAAGTTTATTATTGTAGATAGAGACGATCAATATTTTTTTTATGTATTTACATGATACTTTTCTTAAAAGACCTTTATGTTTTTAATAAGTTTACATGCGTATTTGTATTATTGTTGTGAAGATTCAATCAATGATACCTGTAAGCGGCTCTCGCTGTAGTCAAGTATAATCCGTGCGGGATGAGAATGGGATGCGACCTTTTGGAACTGAGACGCGCGCGGTAAGCAAACTCGCGTCGATGCAACCTTGTCAAAGTAAAATACAGTATATTTTCGATTGACTTCGAAAAGGTACCATCCCATTCTCATCGCGCGCGGACTATAACAGTTGTTTGACAACACCTAGATAGGTTAATGATAAACACTCATTCTATTTAT
Organism: Zelleria hepariella; assembly: GCA_949319315.1. Taxonomy (NCBI): domain Eukaryota; kingdom Metazoa; phylum Arthropoda; class Insecta; order Lepidoptera; family Yponomeutidae; genus Zelleria; species Zelleria hepariella. The sequence goes on along the minus strand of OX439391.1, from coordinate 8,900,846 downwards.
TATAGTAGTTAATTTGTAAAGTAAAGCACCATCATGTTGATTGTTGAGTAGTTAGTTAAATATAAAATAAAATTATCTTTGTTGCATTAATTGTCGTTTGCGCTAAAGGAAAAGGTTGTTGGTTTGAAGTCCGGTGTATACTGTAGCCATAAAGTATTAATGGATAATTCATGTTGTATCTGTGGTTGAGCTTTGAGTTAAAAACTTAATAGTTATTTGAATTATTTTTCATGGCGTGAAGCCCAGACGTGTATCAATGCAATAATCGAGAACTTGTACATTGTGTACTTGTATGGTTCCTTTGTACATAGCAAACTGATTCATGTACCTATTCATATTGATGTCAAATTGTAATGGAAAGTTTAAGTACAATTTAGTTGGTAACATATTTGTAACGCAGTGTAATAATTTATTGGCTTGTTTAACTTGTCATATTAATAAAAGTAATTTAGATCTGCTTTTTAGTTTCATTCAATAAGTACCAATTCGTTGAATATAAAACTTCATTATAGGTCGCAATCGGTTACAAAAAACCGGGTGGAAAGAAATAAGAGCGCCAAACCTCTGTTATCAAGAGCGCCTGCAAGAAGTTGATGCATCTGGAAACAAAATATCGATCACTCAACGGCACCACGCTTACACTTTCGTTGCAAAGTCGCCCGTAACGTAACCGAGTAGAGTGCACGCGTGTAAGGGTCTATCTACGTGCTATCGACTGCACTATCAGTTATTCTGAGCAGCTAGGTGAGCTTCGAAACACTTGAAAAAAATATTCATCTCTACAAAATGCAGATGATGGGCAGCTCCCACACAACAGATTCTTCCACTTTGGTAAACATGGTTTTGTAACCAGTTACAAAAGAAGAATAATTTACGCTGTTTTGTAACCAGTTATAAAATAAGAAATATTTTTCCATATTCGTTAATCAAAATAATTCATTTTTCGTAACCAATGGTACTGGGTAGTGGTACGGTCGGCCACAATCTCAAATACCCCATGGCAGCTCTTATCGTTCGCGGCAAAAGGGCGTCAATGGAACAAAAAGGGGTATCTGAGACTGTGGCCGACTGTACAAGTGGTCCGGGCTTATTGATAGGCTTACTGGTTACAAAACCATAGTTACCAAATTGGAAGAAGGGGATTTTTCTGTGCTCCACTTTGTATAGGAAGTTATAATTTTTTAATATCAATTACTGACCTAGATTATTTGGCAATAATTATTTGTGTATACATAATTATAATTGTATAATCGAATTAATTAAAAAGGCTAACTATTGGATTTTGGTGTTATAATTATAAAAGTCTACCAACAACACTGGTTTTCGAATAATAACCACAATATTGCGGATTCACTACGCCTAGCCGAAACACGTTTTGCAATGTCAGTCGGATAATTGTTCAGAAACACAACTTCAACAACAGGATAGCCGTAGAAATGTCAAAAGGTTTATGTTAGCTTGTATCATAAAAAGTAAGATTCGTTTTATACATATCGTAAATTCTGCTTTTTTATTAATTAATAAAACTGTACATGATTATATAATTTGCCTTTTTATAACATAGACTTAAGTAATCTTATGGACATATTTCACTTTGAGATGGTTGTGAAATCAATAAAAAAAACTTGTAACGTAATAAACATATCATTTGCCAAGTTCAACTTAAAAAGATTGCACTGAATACGGCATGAGTATAGATGACAAGAATTAAAGATTATTCGAATACAATAAGCGACGTTGAATACTATACAACCTCCTTGCTTGGCGTGGAAATGCCTAAGGCTTCTTCGTATCCAGATTTAGTCTCGTGCTTGTCTGAAATGTTATGACAAAATAATTAGATCACGTACTGCGGGTTCCACGCGGTTTGGAGGGGGCAAAATTTGTTGAGTAATTATTAATTGCTAATTATTGTAAACATGTTAGTATACTATAAATGGGGCATTATGCCTACCGAATTGCACCTTGAAAGTGACTCGTCCTACGTTTACCACTGCGGAGACGGCCAGTTACCCTTGCCCTTTACACCTCTGTTACAAGATTTATACAACGTCCAACGGGACTACCTCTCACAACTAGGTGGGTGAAGTGACCACTCGGCCGCAGCGTGCCTGATAATACCGTCCTATCAGCAATCAGCCTAGCCTAGTCCAAAGGAACAGATCAATAAGTACCTCGGGAGCCTACTTAGCCGCGGGGAGAGAATATAACGGCTGAACCGATTTTAATAAAACATGGTTTATGAACCATCGCTGGAAAACCTGCTTTCAAATAAATTAAAAAAATGCATCCAAATAGGTTCACCCGTTTAAGAAGTACGGTGCCACAGACAGACACATAGCCACATAGACATAATACAGAGTGGTCAATCTTATAACACCGCTATTTTTGCGTCGGGCTCGGATGTTAAAAATAGTAAGAAGACGTACCTTTTTTGGAGGACTTCTTGCGCTTGGAATCTTTATCTTTAGATTCCTTCTTTGTCTTTTTATGGTTCTCGATGTCTCCAACGCCGTCGCTAATCTCAACGGTTTTCTTTGCTTTCGCTTTGTTCAGTAACAGTACATCGCCGTCGGCATTGTCAACTTTCTTGTCATCGTTTAAAAAGTCGACTTCAACTTCAATGCTATGCTTGGATTTCTTGTCTTTCTTCTTTTTAGACTTCTCGGGTTTTGCGTCGCTGTTTTTCTCCGCGGCGACTTTGTTTTTCTTGGACTCCTTGGGTTTCTTCTTGAGCTGGCCGCTCTCGGGCGACGGGTATTGAAGTATCCTGGTCGAGAGAAGCTCTTCCTCCCGCAGCGGACTGGAATAAATAACGACATTATTAGTGCACCAAAATAACACAGAGTCCACTATTCTACCCACTAGACCACCACGACTCTGCAGCGTTTCATGTTTCAAGTTGATGTCCATAACAGATTGCAAGACATTTTCGCTGAAAAAAAAGCGCGCCGCTTATATTTTTTCAGCGAATATATCGTCAAAACGTTAATGAATATCATCACGGCTGTGTTAGATAGCTCTCACCTAATTCTAGTGTTTGATGTTAACCTTTTCGTTTCATTTAGTGTATTTGATACAGGAATCGATTTTGTAAATTTTTCTTTGCACGCGGGCTATTTAGTATGCACGGCGCCTTAAAGTGATAACCTAGGCAAGGCACAACTAGCGCCTCCAATGGAAAAAAATAATATTCTTTTTGGATGCGTTTTTTGCTGAAAACGAAACGTCAATTGATAATCCCTAGGCTTAACTATTTTTAGGACCTAAGGTTTATTTTAGGTTTTATTCATAGGTGTTCTAAGTTGGAATCTAAACCTTAAGCCTAGGGATTATCATTTGACGTTTCGTTATTAGCAAAAAACGCATCCAAAAAGAACATATATATTTTTTCCATTGGCGGCGCTAGTTGTGCCTAGGTTTGGGCCTTAATTTATTGTCTAGGGGTGGTACTGACATGTCGAGGTCCAGGTCGAGGGCCCGGTGCGGGTCGTCGCGCGGCGCCGGCTCGTCGTCGGAGGCAGCTGCGCCCTCGGGCAGCTCGCCGCCCACCGCCACCTCGGGCCGCGGGCCCGCGCCGCCGCCGCCGCCACCGCCCACGCCCTCTGCAACAAAACAAACACATAGTCCAATAGCGCACTAGCGGCCAGGGGCCTTAGCCTGTAACACAATGGTGCCAAAATGGGCTCCCGGTTGAAGGTTTCAATTACGATTTATTAATGCTGTCGGTCCTTTTAATCTTTTTCTAGCACAGCAAAGAATATTTTGAGTCTAACTATATTATAGGATTAGTTCGCTGGTTGTAGGAGAACCACGAAAAAATCCCGGTTTTGTCCGTCTACCTGGGACGCCATTGATACGCCATTGTGTTACAGGCTAAGGCCCCAGGTTGCAGCGGCCAGTGAGATACACACCTGGCCGCTGCAGCCTGGTGCGCGTGGCCCATGGCGATTTCATACTTATGTGTGTATCTCACTGGCCGATGCGACCTGGCCGCCTAGTACGCTATTGGCCTAAACTTTCATGATTCGCGATATTCACACATAATTTAAAGGAATTTTGGCGGCGCCATCGCTTTCCCCCAGCGTCGCGTTCCGCCTGCGTCGCGTTTTCATGGCGACGCCTTCTGTCTGCGCCGCTCGAGGTACAGTCTGAGAAAAGGTCAAGTAATCGGAAATTAACGGATACAAATCAAAAGAGAAAAAAAGAATTTTTTTTTCCTTGTCTGCAGGTGTAGAGGAGAAAAAACATACTTTTTTTTTTCCCTACATATTTGATGAAAATGTACTAGGAGAACATAGAGTCGTAGGAGGCTAACTGTGGCGCATCTGCAGAGGAAAAATTTTTTTTTTTCCATTCCTTTGAAAAGAGGATTAAAAAAATCCATTCCTTTGAAAAGAGGATAAAAAAACTATTTTTTTTCCCTTGTATGCAGGTGTAGAGGAGAAAAAAATTTTTTTTTTCTCCACTGCAGATGCGCCACAGTTAGCCTCCTACGACTCTATGTTCTCCTAGTACATTTTCATCAAATATGTAGGGGAAAAAAAGTATGTTTTTTCTCCTCTACACCTGCAGACAAAGGGAAAAAAAAAACTTTTTTTCTCTTTGCAAACGAATGGTAAAAAAAATTTTTTTTTTTTCTCTTTTGATTTGTATCCGTTAATTTCCGATTACTTGACCTTTTTTCAGACTGTACCTCGAGCGGCGCAGACAGAAGGCGTCGCCATGGAAACGCGACGCAGGCGGAACGCGACGCTGAGGGAAAGCGATGGCGCCGCCAAAATTCATTTAAAGGCACGTTTTACCGGTCGGTAATACCGCATGCGTTATTGCGGTAACTGTTATCAGTACATTTTTTTTTTTCTCTTCTGTATTCCGTAACTTGGCAATCTGTTTGCAACAATGGGCCATTCACTTGTCTGTTTAAATGACTGTCCGAGAAAATGCATCGAGTGAGCTTTTCTCATATCCTGCTGGCGAATCTATTTTTCGGGGTGGAGATGCTGTGTCTCTTCAATCGGGTGAATTGCACACTTCCTGTGCCTTCATGTTCGGCCGCGAGATCAGTACATTTTGTATTAGGAACGTTGCAGCGTTATTACCGCAGCAGTGTGTAACTCCATGGCGATCGCATGTACTACAACATGTAATACAACATGTACTAAAACCAGATATCGTAACAACGCAAACGCAATAACGCGCCTGTGTGGGGGAGCCCTAATTTTGGTTCGAAACGGCCGCTGCAACGCAGCCGAAATGTTGGGATGAAAAAGGTAATCCATTTACCTACTAAACTTACCGCGATTCGACCCACTTCGAACCAAAATTAAACACATACGGTGTTAATTTGTAATGACGACCGATTGTGTTGGTAATTTACACGACACAAAAAAATATATAAATACGTCCAGTTGACGGAGACTAGTTGAAGAAATTCGCATCGACAGTTACTTGACTCGGTAGCTCAATTGGTAGAGCGCCTGCACGGTATGCGGAAGGTTGCGGGTTCAAGTCCTGTCCCGAGTGAATTTTTTCAACTTATTATAAATGTTTAAATTATTCCCTAGCAAGGGTTAGTGCTTTAGAAAAAACAAAAAGTATATAAATACGATTTTGTTAAATATACCTGAAAATAATTAAATTTTGGCCTTGCTATCTATCGTTTGTTACCGCGCACGCAATGTTTACCTATCGGGAATAGACGGTTTTATATTATTTCCTAGCGATTCTCAAGTGAAGCTGTGATTTCTACCAATGGTCGAGTGATGAAGACTTCGGATGAAGATGAAGACTGAACGGGCGTAGTATTTGTTTAATTTTTGTGTAGCTACTAGCTCGTACCGATGACATTCATACTTACATACACTGTATAAAACATTGGAACAATAACAAAATACCTTCACTCTCGGAGTCAGTGGAATGTTTCTCTTTTTTGCTCTTCCGCTTTTTCGGGGAGCGCTTCTCTTTCTTGGACTTCTTGGAACTCGACTCCTTGGTGATTAGGTACTTGTCAGATCTCTTAGCTGTAAAAAAAAAGACATTGAAGAAAATTTAAGAATTGACATTGAAGAAATGTTCACGATAATTTTATCAGAAGTATATGAACTGAGCTGCGTATACGAAACACACTGTACATTTCACATGAGATATCGTAATTTTTTTACAATATATTATTTCGTGAGAAAATAGGACTCTTCATCTTACTTGGGCTCTATTTAATTTTATTGGACTGTGGCAAAGCCCAAAAGGTTTTATTTTGAGTAAAGCAATTTATCGAGGTCAAACTTTGAACCTCATAAGTTTAGAAGAGGCGGGAACCTCGCACGAAAAGTTGTAAAAAGAGCTGGATGCATAAACAATGTATTTGTTACTACAGTAACGCACATACGGAAATTAAACAAAACCTGTCAGAGAACACAGACAATTACAGGCATAGCGCTTAACTCAGTAGGTTCCTGTGGTAGTGCAGCGGTGTGGGAGACCCAGTTACGCGCCTGTAGTTGACACACATTTACAACATAAAACAATACTGCATACATAATTAAGGTACACACGATAGCACGTCAGAGTGTACACTTGCGTTGTAAAGTCGCCAGTAACGTAACCGAGTAGAGTGCTAGTAGTTGGAGAGCTGGTGACCAATCGAGATATTTTTTCGTACAAGGCTGGGAGTTGGTAGGCTGATAGAGTAGACTTCGCTGAGTCTGGGAAAAATATTTTTTTGGCCCGGTCGCGGTTGAAAGTTAGATTTTTTCGACTTTGAAAGTTTAAATGTATGGGTTGAGTCATTTCTTTTTTTTTTTTGTCTACAAGGCTTCCCAGGTTCTAGGCTGCCTTTTTAGTCTCCGCTGATCACAAAATCACTATTTGTTACTAGCCGAACGCGGTAGAAATATTTTTTTTTATAACCTAGATAGTGTGAATTTTTGGGTTATAAAAATCAAACTTTCAACCACGTTCGGCCAAAAAAAAAAATATTTTCTTGTTCAACGGAGTCTCAACAACTAACCTAGAAGTTCCTAGCCTTGTACGACAAAAAAATTATACTGAATCCATACATTTAAACTTTTAAAGTGGAAAAAAGTCAAACTTTCAACCGCGACCGGGCAAAAAAAATATTTTTCCCAGACTCAGCGAAGTTTACTCTATCAGCCTACCAACTCCCAGCCTTGTACGAAAAAATATCTCGATTGGTCACCAGCTCTCTAACTATAGCGTGTAAGGGTCGACGTGCTGTCGTGTGTACTAGGTACTGACCGTGTATTTGTAGCGGCACCTCAAGCGCGAGTTCAGCGACGGCCACATCCTCCTGTTGGTAGGAGCGCGGCGAGTCGCCCTTCAGATAGTGCGGGTTGTTGGCTTGCTCCACGCGACGAGCCTCGCGTAACTGCAACGAATGTTACACTGTTGTTAGCGCTCTCTCATCCCATCGTGCGCAACGTCGACATTCGGCAGAAGACCAAAGTCGAAAATGTGGGCGCGCGAATCTTAAGATGGGCATGGCATCTGGCTAGACGGGAGGACGGACGGTGGACTAGGGCAGTTACGGAATTGTGGGTAGACCGAAAGCTCGATGGGTCGATGACATTGTCAAAACAGCGGGAGGACAAAGGACGAGATTGGCTTTAGACCGAGGGGATTGGCGTGAAAAGGAAGAGGCCTATGCCCAACAGTGGAATTTATTTATGGGCTGGATAGATATATAGATAGATAGATAGCGCTCTCTGACCCTAACCCATTTATCTAGCGTCCAGTGGCTCTTCCAGTCACACTAAATGGGAAGCTGCCTGGGTTATTGGGTGCAAAGATGCAATATTTTCGGGGCCCTCGACTTCCGACTCCGAGCTACTATGGTCCATAAGGCCAGGACGGTAAGAGCAGACATACCATCTCCATTTCGTCGGCGGCCTCGCCCTCTAAGCTACTATAGTCCTTAAGGCTAGGGCGATAAGAGAACTTAACTTAGCTTTATATCAATTAATATTTAAAATAATAATATGAAATTAAATTAAATCAATTTTTTTATGTAAGTAGGTAACCAGATTGTTAAGAGAAGGAGCGGGGCCTCTTGACACAGAATAGAATAGAATAGAACGCATATATTTATCAGCCAAAACACACAATCGAAACACAACAATACAGTAAATTAACACAAATTTAGACACAGAGCATAAAACATACTTTTTAAAAATAGTAATTATTAAAATTTAAGACATAAGTTATACTTACTTAAAAAGTACCCAACACCACTTATAACAAAAATACATAGGTAATTATTTACTTACTAGGAGGTCCCAGACTCCCAGCCCATGTACTATCAGGACTTTTTGAAGTGAAATAAATTATTATTATTATTTATCATAAGAGCAGACGTACCATCTCAAGTTCATCGGGTGTGAATTGCGCGGCGGCGCGCGGCGCGGGCGCGGCCGGCGCGAACAGAGGCGCGTCGTCGACGCCCTCGCCTTCAGACTCGGAGCTCGAGCTCTCGGAGGACCAGCCGCACTGCTGCCAGCGGTCCAGGTCCAGGCTGGAAGAAACACGGGGGTTAGACAGGGTGTTACGAGAAGGATTTAGCAAAAAAAAAACCTGCTCATTGCATTTGTTGCGGGCTCTTTTGCGTCGTTACTTGTTAGTAAAAGTTGTAACAAGGAATTTCAGTGGACTGGAAAGGACGCTTAAATAATAATATACGATTTTTTTTACAAGAACATAATTTAGTTATAATAATAAACATGGTAATTGATACCTTTTCTAATTCAGTGCCGTTAAGATTATAAAATCCCATTTAAACGATAATAATAAATATTCTGTTGATGAATTTAATTGGAGTTTTGTAGTTTGGTTCCTCGTTAAGGTCATTACCCTCCAGCGAGAGCCCGTCAAGACCGTTTCCGAGGGCTTAATCAACAACAAACAAAAAAGTAACTTACTCGGCAGGCATAGGGACTTTCTTCTGCGCCTTGGGCGCGACGGGCTTGAGCTCGCCGTCGAAGAGCGCCGCGAGCCGCTCCACCCGGCCGCCGCTAAACGTAGCAGGAGCGGGCGTGTCCGACCCGTTCAGCTCGCTGTCTTCCGCCGGGTCGCCCTCGAGCGTGAGGCCTTCGAGGCCGTTGCTGGGGGAAATTTAGGGTCAAAATAAAGGCCTTTGCATCTACAGGGTGCACTCTAAGTCAATAGCGGAACTTTACGTAGGCTGTCTACTGATCACTACAAACAACTTGTTCCAGGTGGCGTAAAAAATGGAGCGAAAAAAATATCAGCTGTTCCATACAAAAGGTCGACTCAGTACTACGCCAAATGTATGAAATAGCTGATATTTTTTTCGCTCCATTTTTTTTCGCCACCTAGTACAAGTTGTTTGTATTGATCAGTAGACAGCCTACTTAAATTTTCGCTATCGACTTAGAGTGCACCCTGTAGTATAGAATAGAACAGGGAAGATAGCAGCGCTGCATTTACCTCTGCGGGTGGTCAAGGAGCGGGAGGGGGTCGTCGCGCAGCGGTAGCGAGGGCAGCGCCGAGTCATCAGGGCTCAGCGCTTGGAGCTCGTCCGCTAGTAAGGAACAGCGAAGATAGCAGCGCTACATTTACCTCTGCGGGTGGTCAAGGAGCGGGAGGGGGTCGTCGCGCAGCGGTAGCGAGGGCAGCGCCGAGTCATCAGGGCTCAGCGCTTGGATCTCGTCCGCTAGTAAGGAACAGCGAAGATAGCAGCGCTACATTTACCTCTGCGGGTGGTCAAGGAGCGGGAGGGGGTCGTCGCGCAGCGGTAGCGAGGGCAGCGCCGAGTCATCAGGGCTCAGCGCTTGGAGCACGTCCGCTAGTATGGAACAGGGAAGATAGCAGCGCTGTCTACAGCCTTTACCTCTGCGGGTGGTCAAGGAGCGGGAGGGGGTCGTCGCGCAGCGGTAGCGAGGGCAGCGCCGAGTCATCAGGGCTCAGCGCTTGGAGCACGTCCGCTAGTATGGAACAGGGAAGATAGCAGCGCTGTCTACAGCCTTTACCTCTGCGGGTGGTCAAGGAGCGGGAGGGGGTCGTCGCGCAGCGGTAGCGAGGGCAGCGCCGAGTCATCAGGGCTCAGCGCTTGGAGCACGTCCGCTAGTATGGAACAGGGAAGATAGCAGCGCTGTCTACAGCCTTTACCTCTGCGGGTGGTCAAGGAGCGGGAGGGGTTCGTCGCGCAGCGGTAGCGAGGGCAGCGCCGAGTCATCAGGGCTCAGCGCTTGCAGCACGTACGCTAGTATGGAACAGGGAAGATAGCAGCGCTGTCTACAGCATTTACCTCTGCGGGTGGTCAAGGAGCGGGAGGGGTTCGTCGCGCAGCGGTAGCGAGGGCAGCGCCGAGTCATCAGGGCTCAGCGCTCGCAGCACGTCCGCTAGTATGGAACAGGGAAGATAGCAGCGCTGTCTACAGCATTTACCTCTGCGGGTGGTCAAGGAGCGGGAGGGGGTCGTCGCGCAGCGGTAGCGAGGGCAGCGCCGAGTCATCAGGGCTCAGCGCTTGCAGCACGTCCGCTAGTATAGAACAGGGAAGATAGCAGCGCTGTCTACAGCATTTACCTCTGCGGGTGGTCAAGGAGCGGGAGGGGGTCGTCGCGCAGCGGTAGCGAGGGCAGCGCCGAGTCATCAGGGCTCAGCGCTTGCAGCACGTCCGCTAGTATAGAACAGGGAAGATAGCAGCGCTGTCTACAGCCTTTACCTCTGCGGGTGGTCAAGGAGCGGGAGGGGTTCGTCGCGCAGCGGTAGCGAGGGCAGCGCCGAGTCATCAGGGCTCAGCGCTTGGAGCTCGTCCGCTAGTATGGAACAGGGAAGATAGCAGCGCTGTCTACAGCCTTTACCTCTGCGGGTGGTCAAGGAGCGGGAGGGGTTCGTCGCGCAGCGGTAGCGAGGGCAGCGCCGAGTCATCGGGGCTCAGCGCTTGCAGCACGTCCGCTAGTAACGCCTGCGCGTTGTGAGCGCGCTCTTGGACCTCCATGTCTTCGCTCACGAGCAGCGGGGCGATGCCCGCTAGCGACTCGCGCAGGAGCTGCGAATATAAAAGTTACGTGTTTATAAGATTATAAACACAGCGGCTCGAAACAGCGATGGATTGGACACTTGTTGCGGAGACCAGGGGCCTTAGCCTGTAACGCAATGGTGCCAAAATGGGCTCCGAGTTGACGGCTTCAATTACGATTTATTAATGCTGTCGGTCCTTTTAACGTTTTTGTCGTACAGCAAAGAATATTCCGATTCTAATTCTAGAGTATAAGTTCTCTGGTTGTTGATGAAAAACGAGGAAACCCCGGTTTTGTCCTTCTGCTGGGACGCTGTCGAAACGCCATTGCGTTACAGGCTAAAGCCCCAGACCATCACTTGTCCAAACAAGGACTGACGTGGCAAGGCAAGCTAATGGCAAGAGACGGTCGGGCCGCCCGCGTCACTTCTTATGTCAATCTAATATCATAGACAAATTCTTAAACGTCGTGGACTCACATCAATAGACACTGTTTTTTCGCCGCGCTGCTTTTAGGACCGGAACAGTCTTGCGGCCAACTTCAGCGCGTCGTGGACACAGACGGCAGATTTCTCAGCGAGCTTGTACAGTGTTAAGGTTCAACGAAAGTAGCAAAGCGGAAAATGTACAATTTTCACAGTTTGTTAAATGTTGTTGCTAAACTGGGCTATTTTTGTTCAGCGATTGTAGATACAACATTAAAAAACTGTTCAAATTTTGGCTTTCCCACCACGTTACTTTAGTTGAACCTTAAGGGTGGACGATAGCAACGTGGCGGGAAATTCAAATTTTCCACAGTTTTTTACATTTTGTAGCTAAACTGAGCTATTTTTGTTCAGCGATTTTTCGTTCACGGCAATAACATAGTATTCTTATATAACTATATATATATAGCTCAGTTTAGCGACAAAATGTAAAAAACTGTGAAAAATTTGAATTTCTTGCCACGCTACTATCTTCCAGCCTTAATGACGACTCACGTCAATAGCCGCTGTCTTGTCGCCGCGCTGCTCGTAGGTCCGCAGCAGTCTCGCGGCCAACTTCAAGGCGCCGTGGACGCAGACGGCTCTCGCGCGCATCACACCGCCGCTTGCGCCCGCGCACGTCAGCAGCGGCGACACGGAGACGCGCATTAGGTCCTCGTCCCTGTCGAGTAATGGGTGTGTTTATCTACAGGGTGCACTCTAAGTCGATAGCGGAACTTTAAGTAGGCTGTCTACTGATCACTACAAACAACTTGTACTAGGTGGCGACAAAAATGGAGCGAAAAAAATATCAGCTGTTTCACACTTTTGGCGCAGTACTGAGTCGACCTTTTGTATGGAACAGCTGATATTTTTTTCACTCCATTTTTTTCGCCACCTAGTACAAGTTGTTTGTATTGATCAGTAGATAGCCTACTTAAAGTTTCGCTATCGACTTAGAGTGCACCCTGTAGTTTATCTACACTCATGTCGTAAGATTCGAATTAGGATCTTAAAAGTTGACATATAAGACTGAGTATTATTTCACAGACAACTGTAAAAATTAAAAAAATATATTACGATACAAGTTTTGTATGAGAATTTTTGCCAACCTGTATCATTAAATAACTTTTTTTGTTATTACGATACACTAACTTCCGGTGTAAATTCTCCTTGCTGATACATTTCCGGTTAAAATTCTCCTTGCAGTACACTATTCTGTGAATCGAGCACTGGCTGTACGTAAGTATGACTTCTTTGCCTCTATACCAAATGGAACAAATAAAAAAAAATCGACCGCATTCTTTTTCTTTTTTTGTGACATTATTAGTTTACATTTTTTTTCGGTTCCGTTCCGTGACAATTAAACTAAAAAATGGAAAATGATAAATGAGTGAAGATAAAGTAGTGTATGCAACTGCATATAAGACGATATTAGAATACTCGTGTGATACTATTATATAACCCACACTCGTATTCTAAGAATCTCTCTTATATGACAGTTGCATAAACTACTATTTTTAAAGGCTAATAAAAAAAAGACCTTTTCAGATATGCTTAATGAACATTTATTTTTTCTATTCTCTTCCTCTCTCTTCCTTCTGAAGGCCTTGAATCGTTGAAAATTTTACATGGACTCTGTTGAGTGAGTGGTAGCTACTCCAGGACAGCCGGAGGCGGCCCCTCGCACCATGGTCGCGCACTGTTCACAGCTAGTAGTGAGGCGTGTTACTCACTGGCAGTACTCGGACAGTACATAGGCGGCTGCGTACAGCGCCTCCCGCGTGGCTACTCCGGGACAGCCGGAGGCGGCCCCTCGCACCATGGTCGCGCACTGTTCACAGCTAGTAGTGAGGCGTGTTACTCACTGGCAGTACTCGGACAGTACATAGGCGGCTGCGTACAGCGCCTCCCGCGTGGCTACTCCGGGACAGCCGGAGGCGGCCCCTCGCACCATGGTCGCGCACTGTTCACAGCTAGTAGTGAGGCGTGTTACTCACTGGCAGTACTCGGACAGTACATAGGCGGCTGCGTACAGCGCCTCCCGCGTGGCTACTCCGGGACAGCCGGAGGCGGCCCCTCGCACCATGGTCGCGCACTCTGCCGCGGCGAATGCGCGCACGCCGGCTACGCGCGCGCCCACTTCTAGCAACTGCGACGCGATCAACGACCCTGGGGATGGACACACAGTATTTTTTTTTAATGCAAGTTGCGACACTCAAGTACAGAAGGTTCCGTAACATTAAGATGGCTTATTAAAAGTATTTAACTTCAACATAAATCGCGATTACTTTCCTTTTGACGAACTTCAGACCCATTTATTGGACCAACAATAATTTCGCTTTGAAGTTGCAAATGCTAATTGAACACATTTCTCTCAATATTGAGTAATTCAGCCTTCAATCAATTATATTGACTGAAGTCTTCGCTATCTCGGAGAAAAGACAACATCAACACGTGCGAACAAACGCTAAAAAGTAAGAGCCTACTACTACAGGATGCACTCTAAGTCGATAGCGGAACTTTAAGTAGGCTGTCTACTAATCACTACAAACAAGTTGTACCAGGTGGCGAAAAAAATATCAGCTGTTCCATACAAAAGGTCGACTCAGGACTGCGCCAAATGTATGAAACAGCTGATATTTTTTTCGCTCCATTTTTTTCGCCACCTATTGCAAGTTGTTTGTAGTGATCAGTAGACAGCCTACTTAAAGTTCCGCTATCGACTTAGAGTGCACCCTGTAGGTTATTATATTAGGGTGCGGACTCACCGTGCTTGGCGCTGGTCTCCATCTCAGCGAGCTCGGTGAGCACGGTGACGTACCACTCGAAGTCGACGACGTGTTGGTAGTTGTTCTGCGCGCAGATCTCGACCATGCGCGAGAGCAGCTCGTCGCGGTACAGCGTGCCCTCGGCGCGCTCCATGTGCACCATCAACTTCTTCACTATCTCCATCAGGTTCTTCTTGGACACCTGTTGGTGGGGAAACCTTCGATCAAGGATAAAACTACAGGGTGCACTGATCAATACAAACAACTTGTACTAGGTGGCGACAAAAATGGAGCGAAAAAAATATCAGCTGTTTCATACATTTGGCGCAGTACTGAGTCGACCTTTTGTATGGAACAGCTGATATTTTTTTCACTTCATTTTTTTCGCCACCTAGTACAATTTGTTTGTAATGATCAGTAGATAGCCCACTTAAAGTTCCGTTATCGACTTAGAGTGCACCCTGTAGATACAACATAGAACTCTGAAATGTGTCTGGAAAAATAGATGCCCAAATTGCCTTTGGGAGCTTATTTGCTCGTAGTCTATGCAATTAAAGTAAAACTGTACACGAATGCAATAAGGTTGACATTCGAATATAAGACGTATGGTCGAAATGATGTTTCGTATTGTTCTATTGCTGATATCATTTGTTTCTGTGAGGACAAGTTTTTATTGTGATTTTATCTTCGATCAAGGATAAAACTAGATACAACATAGAACTCTGAAATGTGTCTGGATATAATAGATGCCCAAATTGCCTTTGGGAGCTTATTTGCTCATAGTCCATGCAATAAAAGTAAAACTGTACACGAATGCAATAAGGTTGACATTCGAATATTAGACGTATGGTCGAAATGATGTTTCGTATAGTTCTATTGCTGATATCATTTGTTTCTGTGAGGACAAGTTTTTATTGTGATTTTATACGTAATGCGGATTCTATGGGATTTAGTTCGGTGGGAAAACATATCAATCTTGGTAGAATCCACACCGTGGAATTTTAGTGGTTTTAAAGCCGAAGATAGCACTCGTGATTCTGAGCCATATTCCAAAATTTTACTTAAAAACGAGCGAAAAAAAAAGCACTTCCCAATACAAACGGCTATCGCCAATCCGCATTACGTATAAAATCACAATAAAAACTTGTCCCCACAGAAACAAAAGATATCAACAATAGAAAAATACAAAACATCATTTCGACCATACGTCTAATATTCGAATGTCAACCTTATTGCATTAGTGTACAGTCATAATTTAATTGCATAGACTATGAGCAAATAAGCTCCCAAAGGCAATTTGGGCATCTATTTTTCTAGACACATTTCAGAGTTCTATGTTGTATCTAGTTTTATCCTTGATCGAAGTGTTTTCCTTATGCAAAAACATATTGTAAAAGGAGATGATTACTTTTTTATAAGTGGCGCTAGTTAGCGACCCAGGTAGACACTCCAGTAGTTTACGGGAAAATAAAGCAAGCCAAACGCCCGCAGCCGTAAACAAGACTAGGAGGGAAAAACGATAGGGGCTGAGGTCCATATTTTCTCGACCCCAGCTTGAGTAACAGCCTCCCTCGAGCATGCGTACTAACACCCGTATTCCAAGACGTTCCTCGACTCCAAACTCAACCTCGACTAAGGAAAACGGTATTACAAAACGTCATAAATTTCCTCCACTCGAGCGAGTTTCTCATTCGAGTGGAGGGATGAACTGTCAGATTTTTACTTCACTTGAGGAAATTCTCAATCAAGTCGAGTAATGAACTGTCAAAAGCTAAGGTACCTCGGGACCTACCTTGAGGCCTCCTCGAGAAGGGAAATCGGTGTTTTGCGTAGTATTTCAAAAGTTTTTGTTTAGGTATTGATTTAATTTTGAGAAGGAAATGGATTCCCAAGATTTCGTATCGGTCACATCGCTATTGCCAACATGAAAATAACAAATTTCCCTCATTCGAGGACACTCAAAATAATGACTTGTAATACCACCTCGACGGAGTCACTCGGCTATCTCCTCCACTGAGTATTGAGTCGAGGGCTGAGTCGAGGAACGACTTGGAATACGGGTGTAAGGGGACAGTTCTCCACAAGAGAGCGGTACATTAGTCTCACTCACCATCCCGTAGAGCAAGCCGAGCGCCCTCAGCCGTATGGACTCGTCCTTGTCGTCGAGACACGCGAGCACGAGGTCCTTGTGCGCCTGCACGGACTTGGGGTGCGACTTGAGGATGCGCGACATCGCCAGCAGACCCAGGTACTTTACTGGAAACGAGAAATGCCGCTCGGTTACGAGTTACAATCATTCTACAGCTCTGAAAATAGCTGAGGCCAAATTCTGATGGTTGCAAATGCAGATCCCTGATGGCTTCATTCCGCAGCACACGGCGACAAACTTTTTTATCCCGCTAGCGAGTAGCGCCATCTTGTTTAAGGCTGGAAGATAGCAGCGTGGCGGGAAATTCCAATTTTTTACAGTTTTTTTACATTTTGTAGCTAAACTGAGCTATTTATGTTCAGCGATTTTTCGTTCGCGGCAATAAAACAGTATTCTTTTCATTATTGTAAACAACAGAACAACAATAATTCAGCCGATTATGTGTTCTGGTCTATGAAGCAGTGGTACTGCCCAAAAAACTTGTCGTAGACCAGAACACATAATCGGCTGAATTATTGTTGTTCTGTTGTTTACAATAATGAAAAGAATACGGTTTTATGCTCGCGAACGAAAAATGGCTGAACAAAAATAGCTCAGTTTAGCTACAAAATGTAAAAAACTGAAAATTTTGAATTTCCCGCCACACTACTATCTTCCAGCCTTAACGTAGTTTTACTATACTAGTGAAATAAAGCGCTTACTTCACTAGTCGATACCGGAACAAAAACGTTTGTCGATGCGTCGTACTGCTTGGGCAGGTGTGTTATACAGAGTATAAAAAAAACGTCATTTATAAGTTCAAGTCGTGGCCTTTAGTCCTAAATTCTAGGTAGGTATTTTGTTTTGAAGTTCGAGACACGTCTAACAAGAAGATAATGCATAAGGTGGGTAGGCCCTTCAACACTTACAATTCTGATCGGTATCCTCGATGAGGATCCTCAGCTTCTGCACGCAGAGCTGCACGGAGGCGGCGTGTCCCGGCATGCCGGTACTGATGCTGATGAGGACCGCGATCACCGTGTTTATGCACTCGTAGAGGAGAGACATCGCCGACGTGCTGCGAGGAGACCCGGGTGTTACGCTCGAGTTTACAATGACAGGCAAGCAAGACAGGTGGCAACTGGGCCGCTGAGAAAACCTATCCCGACGCGCTTCCAGAAGCAATTGGGTGGTGTGATGGCAGATTAAAATTGAAGGAACAAGCTTTAGATTCTACGGTGAAAATTGTGTTACTCTTACAGCCCCCTTAGCACGCTACCATTTTGCCTACTCTCAACTGTCACCTTAGCCACTTAAAACTACTGAGGTGACAGTTAACAGTGTCTAAGGTGACAGTTGAGAGTAGGCAAAATGGTAGCGTGATAAGGGGGCAGTTTTTGTTTTGCACTTTAAAGTTACACTGACATCACACTGTGCAGAACTATACGAGAACAAATAGTTGTTCCTTCGTTAAATAAACTAAAGTTTCAACAAAAACGTCAAGATGTGGTCTTTTACACCTACGGCACTGCGGTCTTCTTAGCGGCCCAACTATAGAGCGTGATAAAACAAAATACAACAGCAATGAACACAGCAGCATCTAGTTTGTGGCCAGAGTTAAACAAAAAAAGCTATTGAAAGAAGCAGTGAAGGCAAATATCTAACGAGGACAGATTTCAAAGATTAGTAAACCCCTTTACCCCATAGAGGCCAATAAATAAATAAAGTAATAAATACGGACATCAAACATTGAGTGAAAATTCGCTTGACTCGACTCACCTATGTATTAAATTAGTCAAGGGTTCAATCAGTTTCTTGCCAAGTCGAGGCTCTAATGGGGTTAAGGCACCAAACTGTAACAAACACAATGAGACTACATAAGACTAGCCTATCGGTGAGAGCATTAGCAGTCGTCACTTGACGCGTCAATGTTCGGTTCAGCTGCATGTTTCGTTTTTAGACCCTCATAGTATGTAATCCATCCCTGTGATATTTACTTAGCAGCAAAAATAAAAGAAAACGTGGGCTGATGTGTCAAATGTGAATCTTCAAAAGTAAAACGTGAATTGTTTTTGTTGATGATAATATCCGGGATGTTGTGTTTTGGTATGTAGTATGTTTTTGTGTAGATCATTCGTTTCAACCAGTGATATGTGGTGAATGAAACTAGCAGCCTTAGAAAGTCTAGTTTTACTCAATGATACCTGCATATTAGATCTATGAGGCTTTTTGTGATTTTTCTTCCAATGTCAGGTTCATAATGGGTCATTAAACCGAACTGTGGAGAATCAAGTAGTCACACATTATTGTATAGAAGTTTGTTCCATTCTTTTGAGTTATTCAAAACACTTATTAAGCAGCCTTAATTAGATCAGGTATGTAAAACATGGAGCAATCAATATCTTCACTGAATTAGACACATAAAAGTCAAGTTATGTTAATTAGCTTGTGGTCAATATAGTTAGATGGTACATACCAGTTTGATTATCTTTATAAGCATCCAGTTGTTTGTGGAAGTTGTCATGAGTTTGAAGAACACAGGCGCTAGAGAGAGGTAGTTCTTGGGATTCTTCCTGGCCAACTCACACACTACATTCACTGCTGCCGACTGTACACCTGGTAACACACACACACGCACAATAAAAGTAACAGTATCTCATTGCGGATATTTATGACTCACTAATTGATTAGAGAAAAACGTGAAAGTAAGGTTGTAGTAATCAAACAGAATTGTATTTTCTTTGAATAAATTACATGAATTAACTTTTTTATTCATCACATCTTATTTTCTTTTTTGTGTAGCTTCTCTTTGCATTGTTTAAAAAATTTAGGATACATAGATAGGTTCAGATAAACCTATCCCAAAAAAAACATGGCAGATTGATGGTAAATTTAAAATGTAATCTTGATATTTCTACAAAAAATACTACATTTTTATAGTTATTATGGTTTTTATATCAATAAGCAGCATCTATGTGCAGTGCTTACGAAAGTTTAAGTTATAGAGTTATTATGGTTTTGTTTAAATCAAATTATGCCAACTTTGTGATAAAAATCTACCTACCAGGATCAGGATCTTCAAGTTTCTCTTTCAGTTTAGGGAAAGCCGGCCGCAGCGCTTCAGGGTATCTTAGGAATACCTTGTACATCATCAGCACAGCTTTCATTCTAAGGTACGGTTTAGTTGAGCTCATCTGAAATATTTACATATTACACTTGAAGCTAAAGTCTGTACAAATTGCTGCATCCAATTCAACATGGGATTTGTTTGTTCTAAGTTGAGACTGATTTATAAATACAGAAATGTAAAAAAAAACAAAATAGCGTTCTGTTATTAATTACTGTAAATATTTAAATGTTACATATACAGGGTGTTGTTTTGGTCAGTAACACCCGAGTCAGGGACGATAGTTTGAGCAACGCTTGAAACTAAAAACAAGTTCTTTTTTTTTCTAAAAATTTTTTGATGCATAAATTACCTTGTTCAAGTTGTTCTATAATAACCGCGACGTGCGGACACCCCCGCTTTCTCAAAGCGCGCGCGCGATGTTGCGTCCGACTCGCCGCTAGCGTTAGTGTAATAGTATGGGCGGCCACAATTTGATAATTTTTGGGTATTTTTCACTGACATATTTTTATTTTTTTTTATATTTTTTCTGGCTTCAGTGTCGTGTAAATAATCACCCCTGAGCCGGGTGTAACTTTACAAAACAACACCCTGTATTTACAAAAACAAAGAAACTAAAATTATGTTATACATTTACATAATATTGCACATACGTACCAGTGTCATGATATCATTGGCTAAGTCTCTTGCTATGTCGGTGGAGATGAAGCAGCTGAGACCACTCAGGGCCAGACCGGCTTCATACTGGTTCTGCGCATTCAGATCCTTGCGGATCATATTCGTTGTGAGCATGAGCAACTCTGAGTCTGCGTGGAATGATTGACTGGCTGCTAAGTAACCAATGCGCTTGTAGGTAAACTTATTTGAGCTCATAACTTCTATGATATTGAAGATTGCCCAAGAGATATCATATCCCAACATTTGGAGCTGAAACAGAAGGTATTCTGTATTGAACTTACAGTGTAAATGTTTTGCTTACACACATAAACATAAACAAAAAAGTGGGTAACTCCCTTTAGCTGCACTATCAGACCGATTTTATTACTCGTATGGGGCGACCTAACCATATGTGCAGGTCATGATAGAAAGTAATAGGTCTAGGTGGTATGCCACCTTACAGAAACTAGTACTTGTGTCCAACTCCATAGAGATGTGTTAAATTTAAATAATGGGATACATACGTAAGTGAGTTTAGCAACAGCATTGGCTTTCACTGCTATATTATCTTGCCGTAACTCCACTTTTATTTCCTCCATGCATTGGGCTATGTACTTCGCCTGAAACACAAAAACGGCGCCACAGTAAGACTCTGAACAGAATGTTTAATGTAAAACTATTATTAAACGGCGATTGAATAAGCCGCTTACAACAATTTTACCTCGTTATCTTTGTTATTTCTTATTCCTCGAACTAAATCAGTCAGATTTTTGTCGAACATCCTTTCGAAATTACCCTTAACTTTTTTCAACGCCATGTTGTTGGAAGTGTTAAAACTATTAAATAATAAGCTTTAGGTAACTATTTTTCTGTGTTTTTAGCCATTACTCTCATTACTTCCGATGATATTCTAAAATCACAAGATTTTACTGAAAATTCACAAGCAGAGATAGAAATGTCAGAAATGACAGGATGACAGGTGCTTGTTGGCAAATGCAGATGTGTGCGGTGTTGCCAGGATTAAAATATATTCTACCCTAAGTGTGTTTTCCTGTTTAAAAAGTTTGAAGTCTAGTTCAGCTACCCGACAACAGATTGCGCTAGCTACTTTACTTGAAAGCTTTGACGGTTAATACTGGCTTTGTTAGCGATAGGTGGCGCTGATCTTACTTACAGAAAAAAATGGAGAGTGCCTCTGCTTACCCCTACAATCGTCCGTCAAACGGTCTTTAGTTTTAGCCATTGGTTTTAGTACTAGAACGTAGATTAACCGGACGACCGCTTTCCTGCGAACGTAGCTGCTCGTAAGCAGAGATGGGCGATGGATTTTTGCCCTTTCTGCCCAATCGATTTTAATCGGGCAGAAAGGGTTTTAATCGGGCAGAAATGGATTTTTGCCCATTTCGGCGGGCATAAATAGAAATTCACTACAAATTACTTTTTTGTTTATAAAACCTTATTCGGAAAATATTAAATGACGGTAATAGGAAAGAAAATTGGTTGCGGTGTAGTGTTTGGGGCGCTATATCTGCGCTGTGGGCCGAAAACTTAGTTTTTTTTACAAATAAAATGATTTTTTTTTTTACCGGTTACTGATTGATTAGGTTTTGGAGAGCAAAAAAAGTCCTATAACTTGATGCCGAGAAACGCACTGTTTTTGAGTTATGTATTTTTTTTTATCAAAGCCATTACCCAAAAACGGTACGTTTCCCGGCACCAAGTCACGGGACCTTTTTTACTTCCTAGGACCTACCCAACCGATTCCTATAAAAAAACACCCCCAACACGACCCAGTTACTAGTTTCCCGACGCCCGACAGAATAATTTTTTATTTTTTTTTCAAGACCTCATATTTCAAACGATGCGTATTCCAGCACTAAGTGTTCCTAGCGCCTATCCAAGCAATTTCCGTAAAAAAAGTTTGACATCACTAAAACAGTAATTTAAAATTTGAAGTACATTTTAGTCTATATCACTAAATAGCTGACCCTAGACCTCAAGCACAAGATGGACACTGTAAACTATATCGATATTTTTGTATGCAGTGCAGTGTATAGCTTAGTGTGATTGTTTTTCTATTCTGTGAACCATCAACTTACCTACAGTCCGTCCGCTACAGGATAAGACGTGCGTGTCAGAGTATGATACTTTTATTTAATACCTAGGGGTTCGTTATTGGATATCTCTTTCTCTCACTTAGAAGGCGTTATCATGCAGAGCTCACATCAACATCGTCTAGATTTTTTTCCTTGACTTCGTTTGCAACTTTTGTTACTTCTGGCAAACAGAAAAGTAACTTGGAAATTGGAATGCATGTTTTGTAAAGTAAAAAAATCCTTAGGGATGGTTTTTTTTATTGGATCCTAGACGTATTATAGCCTCTGAAATGGGTTCCAGAAACGGGTGGCATTGTTTCAACATTTTACAAAAATGTTCGTCTAGTAATGGTGATTTATCTTCGGTTGGTAAGTGTGTACCTAGCCTTTTCGTGGACAGCCAAGGTTTGAAGGGCAACTTTAGTGTTTTGCATACTTTGAAAGCATATCTAAGCAATGAGTTTGGGGCAATGACAATGACAATGACTTTTCAGCAATGTCAACGGGTATCACAGGAGATTCCTATCGTATCATAGAATGTCTTTTCACCGAATGTAGTTTCATCGACAACGAATCACCGAATGGTCGGATCATCGATGGTACACTTCATCGAATAGGTCGTTTTATCAAATGCCCTATACCAATATTTAGAGCTAAAGCAGTGGTACTGGGCGTACCTACTACAACTGTCGTTTCACAAGCTGCCACCCGGCAGTACCTATTCAAATGTCTCACCACGCGCGTGCCCACAGCGGATTGGCGTTAAGTATATGCCCGACGTTCAGGTTTCCTCACGATTTTCCCTTCATTAGCAAGTATTGTCACTACAAATGTAGGACAGATAGACAAACAGCGAAGGCAGAGTTTGTAAGTCCCGATTGGCACCCTTCGGTTAAGGAAACCAAAACAGGTGTAAAGTCACTATTACATGCTGCCACTGGAAATCAAACCTGTAAAAAAACTGAAAAAAATATATATATTCCCGCCACGCTACCTTTGGTGAACTAATGTTAAATTTTAGCTTGTAAACCTCACACAACGCATAATATTGCTTGAAACTCACTTACTCATCCATCATATCATATAATTTTCAATAAGTTATTTTTAAATAATAAAGTAGAACGTTCAATAAAACGAACCTTTCGATGATCCGACCATTCGGTGATTCGTTGTCGATGAAACGATATTCGGTGAAAAGACATTCGATGATACGATAGGAAACCGTCACTTTCGCCAACATTTTTTCTTGTACAATTTGGTCCAGTCCCTATTTTTTTTTCTCTTTTCTCATTTATTAATAATCTTCACATGAGGTTTCATGTACAAACATTTAAATTAAGTTCGTATTTCACCTTTCTGTGGCTTCTTTTGTTACCGATTATGCACCGAATGTAAGGACAAAATTAATTTCATTTCTGCCCGGCGTTTATTATAAATGCCCGGCGTTTATTGGGCATAAATGGATTTTAATCCAGCGGTGGATTTTAACCCGGGCATTTACCCATCTCTGCCGTAAGCGGGTAGGCTAACTTACTTATCCGACCACCCATAATGGCCCGTTTTCAACTATTCACACTAGTTAACGCTTACAGGCGTGGCCATGGAACTGACCCTAGGCACAACTGCTATGCTCAACTGGTTGTGCCAAGAACCGGGACGTAACTTTGACCAGTGCTTTGAATTTAGGCCATTACTTAGTTCGAATAAACGACCTTCTACTGTACTATTATTTTGTGGTCTTTAACTTCTCTTTATGTATTGTATATCAACTACCAATGACGAAGTAAGGATTCTAAATGTGAGGTATTTTAGAGCAAAATAAAAAAAGGTATGTACACAGTTCAACATAATTATAATCTTACTGGGGATACATAACAGACGTACAAGTATAATCTCAAAAATAAGGCATTCACACTATTATGAGGCACATTTTCATTTACACACAAAATTATCACTATCTAAGTACTTAGTAAAATTAAGTAGGCATGTAGGTAAGTAGTAAAACTAGGAATGTCTGTATAAATAGCTATACATACATAACATCAATTACAAAAATTGGTCTTTAACTACGAGCTTAAGTTTGTTTTCTTTTTTAAGTACTTACTAGGTTTTTTTCTTATTTGGACTTCATTCGTCGATGCAGTCAAAGTTGGACCTATACAAAGTGTTAAAAGCAAGCTCCCATAAAAAAGTTAAAGCTTACAATCTTCAGTAGGTTTGATTGAGGCACTTATTAAATGTGCGGCACGATGAGCTACCATGGCATTGACCCCGACTTATGGTTTGACAATGTTTTTTTTTTCATAATCACTAGGCATCTTTCTTAATTTGAACTTGTTCATCGTCGTCGACGTAGCCAATATGCTGCGCATGGGCGGCGTGCGCCAACTCCCGCAAGCTCTGCTGCGCGGCGGGGCTCAGCTGAGTCACCATGCTGCTGAAGTGTCCATCGGGCCGCTGTAGGAGCTCGTGAGGATGGCCACACTCGACGATCTGGCCGGCGTCCATGACAACCACGCGGTCGGCGTCGGCGACCGTGTGCAGCCGGTGGGCCACAGTCAGCACCGTGCAGTCTTTGAAGTACTTGCGGATGGACTTTTGGATCATGGCGTCGGTGCTGGAACAAGAAACTTTTTTGTTCATACTCGCAACAGTTAATAGATAAATGAAACTATATGAGTATTGCCCATTGATATTATTTTCATTCCCTTGTTCGGTGGTCTTCGTAGTAGCAAGTTTTAGTTTTTAATAAATGCTACTTTTTTTTGCTCTACAGGGTGCACTCTAAGTAGAAAGCGAAACTTTGAGTAGGCTGTCTACTGATCAATACAAACAACTTCTACTAGCTGGATTAAAAAATGGAGCGAAAAAAATATCTGCTGTTCCATACAAAAGGTCGACTCAATACTGCGCCAAATGTATGAAACAGCTGATATTTTTTTCGCTCCATTTTTTTCGCCACCTAGTACAAGTTGTTTGTAGTGATCAGTAGACAGCCTACAACAGCCTAAAGTTCCGCTATCGACTTAGAGCGCATCCTGTAGTTAGTCATTCCCTTGTTCGGTGGTCTTCCCTTCGTTTCCCTACCTTTCTTGAAAAAACTACCGTTTACTTACTTGGGGTCGACGTTGGCGGTCGCCTCGTCGAGCACCAGCAGGCGGTTCTTGGCGAGCGCGGCGCGCGCGAGGCACAGTAGTTGGCGCTGGCCCGCGCTGAAGTTGGTCCCGCCAGCTTGCACCGCGGACGACAGTGACGTCACGCTCTGCTTTAGCTCCACCTACGAATGGCAATGTGAAATGAAATGAAAATGAAAACAGTATTCTTTTCATTATAATAAACAACAGAACAACAATAATTCAGCCGATTATGTGTTCTGGTCTACGAAGCAGTGGCACTGCCCAAAAAACTTGTCGTAGACCAGAACACATAATCGGCTGAAATAATGAAAATAATACTATGTTATTGCCACGAACGAAAAATCGCTGAACAAAAATAGCTCAGTTTAGCTACAAAATGTAAAAAACTGTGAAAATTTAAAATTTCCCGCCACGCTGCTATTTTCCAGCCTTAATAAGTGTACTGGGACTTTAGTCTGTAACGCAATGGCGTGTCGATGGCGTCCCAGTAGAACGACAAAACCGGGGCTGCCTCGTTTTTCTCCTACAACCAGCGAACTAATACTCTAGAATTAGAATCTGAATATTATTTGCTGTGCTACAAAAACATTAAAAGGACCGACCTCATTAATAAAGTCAACTTAGCCAGTTGGTCTATCTGGTCACCCTATGGATATGACCTGTCACTAGCCCTAAAACTAGACACGGCTGGAAAAGTGGCAGGTTATCGAGCGAGAAGTGGTAAAAGTGGGTTTTGCGGGGCCCAATCGATCAACTTCAAGTAATTTTGTATAACAAGCGATATCTCGGATGATGGTCTTGATATCTCCATACACTGCTATCTATTCCACTCACAGATCAACCGCAGAATCGCGCTCTTTTGAGATCTTTAGATCGTTCTGTCACTTTTGTCGCCCTCGCTATGATAAAATTAGATTAGAAGGGTACAAGTTCCAGTCCCCGTAGCATGACTTTTATCGAGGCGGATTTATCAAACAAAATGGTGGTTTGACCATTGAAAAACCGCCATTTTGTTGGATAAATCCGCCTCGATAAAAGTCATGCTCCCCCCGCTGGCGTATAACTTGAAAAATGACCTTGACTGCGCAGTAGTGGATTTTTAGGTCTCTTTGGCGGGGGACAAATGACAGCTAGATAAATAGATAGATAGATTAGAAGGGTACAATTTTATTTAAATGACAGCAAAAGGCGATAATATACCTGCTCAAGCGCCTTCCATATATCGGCATCCGTGTACTTGTCGAACGGATCCAGGTTGTACCGCAGACTAGCCGAGAATAGTACAGGCTCCTGCGGGATGATTGCTATCTTGGAGCGCAGCTCCTTGAGCGCGATGGAGCCGGTGTCGACGTCATCGATGTAGACGTGCCCATCGATGGGCGCGAGGCGGAACAGCGCTGAGATGAGCGACGACTTGCCGGCGCCCGTGCGGCCCACCACTCCCACCTGAAGATAGATGTGTATTCTTTTAAAAAAGTAAGAT
Organism: Zelleria hepariella; assembly: GCA_949319315.1. Taxonomy (NCBI): domain Eukaryota; kingdom Metazoa; phylum Arthropoda; class Insecta; order Lepidoptera; family Yponomeutidae; genus Zelleria; species Zelleria hepariella. The sequence goes on along the minus strand of OX439391.1, from coordinate 8,873,987 downwards.
GTAGCCGGTACAATTGTACAGTTCCCGGCGTATAACTTGAAAAATGACCTTGACTGCGCAGTAGACGATTTTTAGGTCTCTTTGGCGGGGGACAAGGGGCGCGACGGAATTGCTATTGCTTCGGACCGCCCCGATTGGTTAAGTTTTGTTTGACATGCGCGAACTCATCCCCACTACGCAGACTTTTGCTCAAGTTATGCGCCGGGAACTGTACATGTCCCACTAGCTGGGCAAAGGCCTTCTCTCAGAGAGAGTTTATTTTATTTTATTTAGTTTTAGATGGAGTACACTTGCCCAGCACCTATAACATCCTGACAGCTTAGTCGGCCTAGCCCACAGGAAAGACAAGTGTAAGTGGATACGTGTGGAGCCAATTAAGTCGCAACTGAGAGCGTAGAACATTGGACTCGGAAGTGAGAGACTCATGTCCGATTCCCGGCGCAGGCTTTATTTCTTTTCAAAGTTACGTACATTTGTGAATTTGAAGTAGCAAAACCACTCGCTAACTGTGAAGGAAAATATCGTGAGGAACCCGCGGCTTAATTGGCTCCACACGTATTGACACACAGACACACAGCGGTCAAACTTATAACACTCCTCTTTTTTGTCGGGGGTTAAAAATCGCGATACACAATATTGGAAGTAAAAATATGACATTAGGATAAACTAACGAGATTATACGTAGTTTAGTTAGACCACGCGACCAATGCACGCGGAATAAAGGAGAATTAACTATGATTTGAGGGTGGTTATTCAGAAGTATAGCTTAGATTTGACAGTCTACTGTGTATTTTTTAAACTTAGTAATCATCGGTTAAGTAAGTCTCAAAGCGAAATGATTTAGAAAATGTATTTATTGTCGAATATGTTTTTAATCTGTATTGAAAAGGATCCCTCATACGTACGTACAGTCGGCCACAGTCTCAGATACCCCTTTTTGTTCGATTGGCGCCCTTATGCCGCGCGCGGTAAGAGCTGCCATGGGGTATCTGAGATTGTGGCCGACCGTACAACTAAGATTCGACCATCGACCTACCTTCCACCCGCTCTCGATGACGATGTTTAGATTCTTCAGCACCGGCTCGGCCTCCGCATCGTATCGCAAGTAGAGGTCTTTGAAGACGAGCTTGGCCCTCTGCGGCCAGTTGGACGGCGGCGAGGGGCCTTCGGTCTGCTCGCGCGGCAGCTTGGTGAACTGGATGATACGTTCTACGCTGGTCATCTGAGAGACCACCTCGGTGGCTTGCTTCACGCCGTATTGCACCATGTTGACCAGGATCAGCCCTTGGCTCAGCGCCAGGCCTACGTCTCCGGACCTCGTATTGCCTGGCCATAGAAACAAGATTGAAGCAAGAAAAGCAGCTTCTGCATTTCGCTTTGGACATGATAGTGTATCGGACATGCATGATAGTATTTCAGTTGGTTTAGTATTTCCCTTTAGTTCCCACGATACAGGCTAGGCCTAGTGTGGGAATGGGAATCACCATTTCTAAAAAGTAACAATGTAATTAAGTATCTTGTTTTGAAAACTTTTTTGTGTAATTATTTTAAAATACCTATGTACACTGTGAATGCATTTTGTATAAATAAATTATCTTATCTTATCTATCATTAATTCGTAGAGGTTATTCCCGGGTCGTATTCAATGTGTTGGTAAACTATCAGACCACCAATGTGGTACCTCTACCTACATTCTACAAAGTTTCACTATAAGATGTTAATTCAGATTTAAATTTACTATTAGCCGTATATTAAAATGTGGTCCTTATATTTTTCTCCCTCAGGACAGGCATTGCCTAGTGTGGGTGGGGCATAGACTCGATATACTTATTATGGCAATAAAAAAACTTGCTTAACTTACTAGTAAGGGACAAGCTGTAAAATAGTGAAGTTATACTATACTGACCATCATCTCGAAGTAAGAAGGTATAAGCCACGACCACGACGTAAGTAGCTGAGATCAAACTGAGCCAAATGGAGAAGGCTGTATTCGTCGCCAGCGTGAGATACCTGTGAAATAGATTTAAATAATACGTTCCAATAAACACGTCATGTGTTACACGGTTTGACTACATTTTTTGTTAACCCTTACCTAGGCTGTGGTGACATAGAGACCATATTAAATTGAAGTCTTATGCTTTGGAATAAAGTTCAAAATCAATTTAAAAAAATAGTAGCTCGGCCTGGCTAAATGATGGGCGATTAAAAAGAAGACTAGAGTAGTAGCTTCTCTCCTCTAGTGGGTAGAACAGTGGACTCTGAAGCAAGAGGTACCCGGTTCGATTCCCAGTGCGGGCATGTATCTATGACTTTGTTTAATTTCAAAGTTACGTACATTTGTGAATTTGTAGTAGCAATACCACTCGCTAACGGTGAAGGAAAACATCGTGAGGAAACCCGCGGCTCAGTTGGCTCCACACGTATTGACCTGTCTTTCCTGTGGGCTTGGTCGACTAAGCTGTCAGGATGGTATAGGTGCTGGGCAAGCCCACTCCATCTAAAACAATGTCCCAGGCACTGCAGCGCCGAGTGGTCTCTTCACCTATCTAGTGTGAGTGAAGGTGCCACTGGACGCTGTATAAATCATCTCATTACGTAGATGCAAAGGCCTTAGTAGTAGAGTAGTAGCTTCATGTGTCATCAAAAGCTGTGGCAAAGGCGGAGACTCACCACGCTGCCGTGTGCACATCCTGCTTGTCGTCGAACTGGCTGCAGAGCATCTGCTGAGCGCCGCACGCGCGCACAGTCGTCAGACCCGCCATACTAGCCGACACGTGAGAGAACACGGGGCTGCGGGTCACGCCCTCCACTCTGTGGGGAAGAGAATAGAGCTCAGAATGGCCCGCGCGCCGTCAGAAACACCATACTGGCTGACACATTTCGGAGTCGAGTTCTCTCGAATGTGCATCCAGTCAAACTGGCAATTGGAAATTGAGGGTTACTTAATTTGTATTATTTAAAAAATAACAATCGCTGCGCCTATAACGTTTTTATCCTGCAATCGAGTAGAGTCATCTCGCTTTACATAGCGGAATAAAACAGTTAAAAGAGCTCTGTGCTCCAACTGGAAATACCAACCAGCTGGCAGAGGCACCTCTCACTAGAGCCATTAGATTAATCAACACGGTAGCTGAGAGCACGGACATTTTTACTTGTTCTCTGGGTGATTTCGAAAGAGTACTTGGTTAATTTTATACTTAAATGTCAAATTGAATAGCCTATAGTAATAATTGTAGTTAGGCACTGTTCTTTGTAAATTGTTACTAAGTAAGTGTTTTTGTTTTAGAGGATACCTTTGTTAATTTTTAAGTCTAGTATAATACCGCATTAGGGCAAAAACCTGTAATATATTGTGAAATAAATAAATAAAGTTTACCATGACAACTGACAGCGTGCACAGGTGCATAATTAAAGCACTGTATCTAGTTACAGACTTGAGACCCTGTTATACGCACCGTTTGATGGCCTGCGCCGTGTGAAGGAAGAGGATCGTCCACAGGTACATGAGGATGCCGCAAACCGCCGTCGTCAGCACCATGAGGGGATTCACGATGCCAACCATCACCAGGATGCCTATCATCACCATGAATACCTGGAAGCAAGGGTTACCTTCATCATAATGGTAGGCAGTGGCGGATCCAGGATTTTGGTTTGGGGGGCTGCAAAATATTCTGTAATTTTTATTACCTTAGAGCAGTGTTTTTCAACCTGTTTTCAACCCCTGGGGCAACGTCAAGCTATCTTAGGAGGATCGCGAAGCTTCTTTAGGGGATAACGAAGGTTCGGTCTCTAGAGGGTCGTGGTTAAGGTGTACATAACTTTATAGTCAAAACCCTGGGATGACTTTGAGTCATACGCCTCGAGGGAAGCCAGTTGCCATGCTGGTCTGAAATGGCAAACCCATTCAGATGCACCATAGTGGTGAAACAGCAGTGAAACAGTAACGGTCTTATAGTGGGAAAACCTTTTACGTCGCAAAAAGGTTGAACAACACTGTCTTAGAACACCTTATCCAATAAAATTAAATAAATGAAATGATGAAAGAAGTTTGCTTCAATTGAGTGTCGGGGGTAGGATGTCACTGAGCATCTTGTTTACCTGGATGCTGTCCAGATACATTCTGGGAAGCACCACGTCGATGACGCCCATATCCTTGGAGAAGCGGTTGAGGATGCGGCCCGAGGGGTTGGTGTCGAAGAAGCGCATGGTGGCGTGGAGATGTCGCTGAGCATCTTGTTTACCTGAATGCTGTCCAGATACATCCTCGGAAGCATCTCGTCGATGACGCCCATATCCTTTGGGAAGCAGTTGAGGATGCGGCCCGAGGGGTTGGTGTCAAAGAAGCGCATGGTGGCGTGAAGGATGTTACTGAGCATCTTGTTTACCTGAATGCTGTCCAGATACATCCTGGGAAGCACCTCGTCGATGACGCCCATGTCCTTGGAGAAGCGGTTGAGGATGCGGCCCGAGGGGTTGGAGTCGAAGAAGTTAATACAAATTACATGGTGGCGTGGAGGATGTCGCTGAGCATATTGTTTACCTGAATGCTGTCCAGATACATCCTGGGAAGCACCTCTTCGATGACGCCCATATCCTTGGAGAAGCGGTTGAGGATGCGGCCCGAGGGGTTGGTGTCGAAGAAGCGCATGGTGGCGTGGAGGATGTCGCTGAGCATATTGTTTACCTGAATGCTGTCCAGATACATCCTGGGAAGCACCTCGTCGATGACGCCCATGTCCTTGGAGAAGCGGTTGAGGATGCGGCCCGAGGGGTTGGTGTCGAAGAAGCGCATGGTGGCGTGGAGGATGTAGCTGAGCATATTGTTTACCTGAATGCTGTCCAGATACATCCTGGGAAGCACCTCGTCGATGACGCCCATGTCCTTGGAGAAGCGGTTGAGGATGCGGCCCGAGGGGTTGGTGTCGAAGAAGCGCATGGTGGCGTGGAGGATGTAGCTGAGCATATTGTTTACCTGAATGCTGTCCAGATACATCCTGGGAAGCACCTCGTCGATGACGCCCATGTCCTTGGAGAAGCGGTTGAGGATGCGGCCCGAGGGGTTGGTGTCGAAGAAGCGCATGGTGGCGTGGAGGATGTAGCTGAGCATATTGTTTACCTGAATGCTGTCCAGATACATCCTGGGAAGCACTTCGTCGATGACGCCCATGTCCTTGGAGAAGCGGTTGAGGATGCGGCCCGAGGGGTTGGTGTCGAAGAAGCGCATGGTGGCGTGGAGGATGTAGCTGAGCATATTGTTTACCTGAATGCTGTCCAGATACATCCTGGGAAGCACCTCGTCGATGACGCCCATGTCCTTGGAGAAGCGGTTGAGGATGCGGCCCGAGGGGTTGGTGTCGAAGAAGCGCATGGTGGCGTGGAGGATGTAGCTGAGCATATTGTTTACCTGAATGCTGTCCAGATACATCCTGGGAAGCACCTCGTCGATGACGCCCATGTCCTTGGAGAAGCGGTTGAGGATGCGGCCCGAGGGGTTGGTGTCGAAGAAGCGCATGGTGGCGTGGAGGATGTCGCTGAACATCTTGTTGTGAAGACGGATCGAGCTCCGCATGCACACCCAGAGGAAGAGGATCGATCTGCAGAGGACAGATGGACAATAGTATATTACTGCCGCGGTCTATAACGGGTGCGTTGCTGGCGGCTGTGTGTGTTGTATTTGCTGTTGGTGGCTGTGTGTGTTGTATTTTTACGTTGGTTACATAAAAAGAGGGGTGTTATATTTTTTACCGCTATGTGTGTCTGTCTGTGGAACCATAGCTCTTAAACGGGTGAACCGATTTGGATGCAGTTTATTTTATATATTTGAAGCAGGTTTTCTAGCGAGTGTTCAGCCGTTCATGAGGTATGCTAATTTGAAGTTAAAATTTCGGGAGTATTTTAAATTTGGTAGTTATAGATAACTTTGATTCAACAATTAAAGTGCCACTAAAAAATATTACTATATAAACAGCCAAATTAAATCGATTTAATGGTTTCATTTACTTTTGTTTTGTCGGACTAGCCGACATGTTTCGACTTCGTCCGGAAGTCTTAGTCATGGAGGAGGGATGGATGACGCGTTCGTCTTGGCGTTCATACGCTCACTGCGGGCTCGTTGACGATGTGCCCGTGCGGACAGCTCCGGTGCGGGGGGAGGGGCGGGGGTGAATGACTTCCGGACTAAGTCGAAACATGTCGGCTATTCCGACAAAACAAAAGTAAGTGAAACCATTAAATCTATACAAAAATGTGCAGTGCTTACGAAAGTTTAAGTTTTAAAATAGCCAAATTAAACTATTCTCACCTTCCAGTAGTCAACAGAATACATCCAAGGATGCCAAGTCCCCACAAGTAAATATAATACGCGTGATCGATCTCATCCAGGCCGTTTGGCGAAGTGATGTTCTGCATTGTCAGTATAGTCTTGACCATCTTCCCTATAACCGTCATATTGGGCGCTATTGAGCTTGCATCCATACCCTCTGTCACCGGAGGCTCTGTTTCGGTAGACAAGTAGTCCGTAGTGCTTTCAGTGAAGTTTGAATCCAAAGCGGACCGTAATAGGGTAGCGTTTCTAGCGACATCTTCCATTTGCTTTAAGTCCCCAACTCGGTCTTCCACTTTGTTCATCCTGCAAATAATGGTATTACCGTTTATCGCGTTCTGAACGGATTAACTTTATACAGGGTGTCCCGTAATTCAACGTCAAGCGGGAACTGGCTGAAAGGGCAGGTCATAGCGGTCCTGGGAAAAATAATTTACAAATCCTAGTCGCTTCGTTCAGAAATAATAAGCATTTGTTTGAAAATCTTGAAAATGACACTCTAGCTAGACCATATATTGAGGTACTGTGGTCGCAAGTTTTCTAATTTTGTCACTTTTTTTCACATTATCCTTAATCCTCTATCCATGCCATCAAATAGCATTGATAAATCGAACATTTAACGCCTTCAGTTGCCTAAAAAAAATTAGTTTGATGGAGTCTTAGTTTGAACAATATTTAAATATAACTGCCTTGAACGGACAGACACTCTGTACACACTCGTTTATTGACGCAAGTGTGTTTAATCTGTGACTTCAGTTTATTTAGCCGATGCATCTGTTACCACTATTGTAAGCTTGCTTGCATGTATAATCCCATTGTTTCACCTAACGCATCTTGGAAATTCCTAAGATTAGCTCAGAATCTCATATTATTGAATCAGCCACTTTTCCTGTAATAAAACAGCTGGAAAATGGGCTGAAAGGCGTTAGATTTATTTAATAAAGACCTTTCTCCGTCTCGCTTTAGTACTTGGATAGAGTAAGATAGGGAGAAAGGAGATTAAGCCAGTGCAAGATTGCGCGTAGAGTTGAGGAAAATGCTTTAACTTCTGATATCAGACGTAATCAGACTCATAATATATCAGGTTATGTCCCAGTGTAGGAGGAAATAAATAATTGACGGCAGGAGACCTAAGTTTGAATTCCTCATAGATACAAAGTAAAATGAAACCTAACACAAAGGCGATAAGAACGGAGTTACTACTAGTCGCCGATCTCCTTGAAGTACACACGACAGAACGACGACCCTTACACGCTAGCTCTCTACTCGGTTACTTTACGGGTGACTTTACAACAAAAGTGTACACGCTGACGTGCTGTCGTGTGTACAAAGAACCCGGAAACGCGACATAATACTAAGGCAAAAAGGGCGAAATCTGACACTCTAGAAATAAGGCTGTAGTTACCAGTGCGTGAGCCAAAGGTCGCTGGCAGAGGTAACGATCTGAGCCAGCAGTATAGCGAAGACTGTAAGGGACAGGAGCCAGCAGCCGCCGCCCGCTTTGAAGTATTTGGAGTACACCGACCCGGAGACGCGACCTGCACAAATATTTACAAACATCTGGTTATAAGAATGAAAGGTCCCGTAGTGAAATAATTTGACTATGGAGTCCTTTACGCGCCACGATAAAAAAAAAAATGTAAAAAAACATTTCTTCTTCTTGGATGAGTTTTTTTTGCTAAAAAAGGGCTGTCAAGTTGTCAATCCTAGGCTTAGGATTGAAAACTAGGCCTAGATCCCAGATCCTAAAACCTGTGAATAAAACTGGCACAAGTCAAAAGTGGCCGTTTTTTTCTTGTGCAGGATTTATTCGTAGGTTTTAGGGTCTGTTATTTAGGCCTTAGGACCTAAAAATTGTTAAGACTAGGGTTCATAACTTTACGGCCCGTTTTGCAAAGTTTCAGCACATTTGGAAAATTTCATATGTATGAGAATCGTCCCGTTTTATCGTCGTTTTAAAACTGTTAGATAGGGTGCACTCGAATTCGATAGCTGAACTCAACTGAGGCTCGATCATAACTTATAAATACAAACCATTTGTACGGCTGTTCCATACATAAGGTGGACTTAGTACTGTACCAAATGTATGAAACGGTTAATAAGTTTGGCCACCTTGTAAAAGATGTTTGTTTTGATGATTAGAAAGCCTACTTTGAGTTCCGCTATCGAATTCGAGTGAATCCTGTAGACAAGTTTCTTGCATGTAGTGTTAAGCCTCGCGTCCACTAGGCGGATCGGGGCGGAGCGGGTCGCAACGCAAAAATCCGCCTGCCTATATTATGTATGGAAGTGCGTCCACTAGTGGCGGATCGATGCGCACCGGGCCGCAGCGCAATATTTTTGCCGGCAGATTTTTGCCGGCGATGCGACGCGCCCGGATGCGCCTAGTGGACGCAGGGGCAGCAGCATGCTCGCGCATGCGAATGCGCGTGAGTGTTGCCATTTGTCGACCAGAATACATAATCGGCTGAATTATTGTTGTTCTTGTTTATAATAATGTAAAGAATTCTATGCTTATTCTATATTCTATAGTTTAATGTGCATGAAATCCCTAACATAAAATAGTCTGTAATTTTGGCATGAATAAATAGGGCTTGGCAATTTTTTTGCAGCCAAGGGCCACATAGAGCCAAAATGGCATAAAAGCGGACCGTACCTGAAACTATAGGTAGGTACTTACCATACCCTATAATTATTTTACCCATATATTCAGAGTGAGATGAGCGCGCGTCAGCGCGCCCGAAAATTTCAGTATCAATCATACAAAATAATTTCAATCTATTGAAAATTTCTCAATCGACTAGGCATCAAAAAGTTACAATTTAGGCAATGTCACAAAAAGTCACAACGAGGGCTCAAAGTCACAATATTTGTGACTAGACAAAGTGGCAACACCAAAAAATCCGCCGAGCCGCTGCGCCGATCCGCCGCGATGCGCTTAGATGGACGCACCCTAACGTTGCGTTGCGGCCCGCCCCGGCACGCCCCGATCCGCCGCATATGGACGCTAGGCTTAGTGTTTTCCATGAATTGTATTTTATCATCACTATCTAAGGCGCACCTGATTCCATGAGTTCGTCGGCTTCTTGCGGGTCGTCGTTGACGTTCGGTTCCCCGGCGATTGTGCTGACACTGGTGTGAGACTGCAAATAAACATTAAAGTTTGGTTTTACTACTAAAAAAAAAACTAAGGCCTTTACATCTACGTAATGAGATGATTTATACAGCGTCCAGTGGCACCATCACTCACACTAGATGGGTGAAGAGACCACTCGGCGCTGCAGTGCCTGGGTCATTGTTTTAGATGGAGTAGGCTTGCCCAGCACCTATACCATCCTGACAGCTTAGTCGACCTAGCCCACAGGAAAGACAGGTCAATACGTGTGGAGCCAACTGAACCGCGGGTTTCCTCACGATGTTTTCCTTCACCGTTAGCTTATTTTACTACTACTTAGGTACAAATCATTGTAACGATTATTTCTGTTAAGATGCCACTTTACCCCTGCGGCCCTCTCACTCGCACCTTTTCTACATTTATTTATTCAGTGATATATTTTAAAACTACAAATATGCAATCAAAAGTTTTTCCACATGTTTTATTTGTCTGCAAATAGTCAAATTTGGCGAAAGTTGAATAATTCTGAAAAAGTGCAAGCGGGAGGGCTGCAAGGGTCGCCATTCTTAATTTGTGTATCTGTAATTAATTATTGTACCGAATAGAGGTGAAAAGGGCGTATTCTATGCGGGCGAAGCACCGGGAAAAAGTTAGTAGATAAATTCTGTAGCCGCGTTTTCATGGCCTTAGTGCAGCTCGGACCGAGTAAAAAAAAGTACTAAGATGCTAGGTACGCGTATCGTGTACACTACAATTTTAGTGCACTCGGCCGAAAACGGCTGAAAACGACCAATCAGAAGCATCTTAGTTGACATTTTCGTAGACTCGTACGACCGTGAAAATGAGAAACCGTGAAAATTCGGATAAATAAGATAAAATTGTTCACGTCACGCTACGAGTACCTGCTTGTAACAGTTAACTTTTGTACCTACATAATTATTTCTTGAATCGGACACATTTCTTGGAAGAATACTTGCAGTTCATACGAAACGTGAAGGTTACAGTTTAGTCTGTAGGTATACATTTAGTCATTGGTTGGCTTATTATGGCAAGCATGTATTTTGTTCCCAAGGAATTTAACTCAATGTTGTTAACTTGGACGTGGAACAATACAATGAGATAATATGGTAACAAAGCTGAATGTTAACCACAATTAACGGTACGAAATGGAAAATACAAATAGTTGGTGCATCTTCTCCTCGCTTTCACCGCTTCACGTGATTATCCATGCAGGATAGAATATCTACAGTAATGATAAGTGGAGGTGATAAAGACAAAAACTTCACCCATGGTCATAGATAACAATAAGACGCGTACAGATTACGTGCAACGCAACATGTGATGCAACATCCAATGCAAAATATTCACACTGCGCACACTGCGCGTGAAACATTATATGAAAAATGTTGCATTACATGCTGTGTTGTTATCTGTTCGCGGCTTTATTTGTATAGTTTTCCATGCACCTTTGCATGCATAGCTGATAGTTTTGAGCTACATGCTTGTACAGACATGGTACACCGCGAGCTACCGGCGGACATTCGGGCTGCTCTTCCACTTGGAGTAGCTCCGAGAACAGGGGCGTTAGCCTGTAACGCAATGGCGTATCGACGGGGTCCCAGCAGAAGGGAAAGACCGGGGTTTCCTCGTTTTTCTCCTACAACCAGAGAATTAATCCTCTAGAGTTAGAATCAGAATATTATTTGCTGTACTACAAAAACATTAGGACAGACAACACTAGTCAATCGTAATTGAAGCTGTCAACTGGGAGCCCATTTTGGTACCATTGCGTTACAGGCTAAGGCCCCTGCATGTATGTTCTTAGTTACAGTTCCCGGCGCATAACTTGAGCAAAAGTCTGCGTAGTGGGGATGAGTTCGCGCATGTCAAACAAAACTTAACCAATCGGGGCCGACCGAAGCAATAGCAATTCCGTCGCGCCCCTTGTCCCCCGCCAAAGAGACCTAAAAATCGTCTACCGTCGTCGTCGTCAAGGTAATGTTTCAAGTAATACGCCGGGAACTTTACTTTTGGTTCCACTGATGATGATGAAATACCTGTACAGACATGGTGCGCAGCCGCGTGCGAGCCAACGGCACACTCTCGGGCTGCTCTTCTTCTTGGAGTAGCTCCGAGAACAGCGGCGACTTGGACACCTGGTCGAACTTGCCCATTGTTTCTATCTCGCCCTGTAGGTAAAGAGAAAACTTTAGTTCAGGGGGCTAATTCTCGCTAATCTTGCATTCGACACATCTCGAAGGAAAAATCTCATTTTGCGGCAAATGTTGCATCTCCTATTCTAACGAAGTCATCCTCGACATAAAGCACACGATTTCTGGGAGATGTTTGCCTTTTTCGCTCGACATGACTCTAGTGGTCGGGTGTAGTCGAGATCGAAATGACGTGAGATTTTTCCTTCGAGATGTATTGATTCCCGAGAATTAGGCCCCAGCTCGCATACCAATCAAAGCAATATCAAGATTCATATCGTTCAATGATTGCGCGCCATTAGTCTTCGTGTAAAAGAACCGAGCTATAGAACCGAGAGCCATCGTCATTCTTCAAGGCCCCTTGTACGTATGTAAAGGCTTATATGTAAAACTAGCGCCACCATGGGAAAAATCATAGCTTCTTTTTACCCGACTGCGCGAAGCAGATTGCTAGTGAGGGACCGTGAGAGGTGGCGCGAGGGGAAAAAGGCCTATACCCAACCAACAGTGGGCAGAGATGGACTGATGATGATGACGCGAAGCGAAAAGGAGGGTTATGGTTTTAGCAGCGCGCTGTATAGATTATAATCTAATTATAATCTAATTATAATCTAGGTAGGATATTTCCTGCAACATTCATGAAAATAAAACACCGGCTACGTCCGAGTCGAACTCGCGCACCGAGGGTTCCGTACAAACAAATAAAAGGGGGAAATGGTTTTCTTTATTTTTTTTTTGTCTTAATTCGAAAACTCTTGTTTTCATTTTAGCTCGATAGGTTTTCATTCCCTTGCTACTGTCAAAATCAAAAAGGCCGTATCTTTTGATTGCGTTATCTCAGAAGTTTTTTTTTTCTCAGCTGCACACCTGAGTATTTGGTATTAATTTCAACTTGATACCTCCGGGCGATGGCAACGACGCCGCGGATGTGCTATCGAGACGGGGTCGAACATGGTTGGTTGCAATGCCCTTCGTCTGGCTACGAGCACAGATACGACTCCGTACACGCGGATTACAATGCTCCAGCTGGACCAACACCTCTGATTGCAGACAGGCCAGAGAGGCATTGCCACTGGTAAACCCACGTCTGACCAGAAAGCTTCTTAGGCTTACAAATCAGCTGAGGACGGTGACAGGAGTAATAACGGGTCAAGGTCCTTTTAAAAGACATCTATTTTTAAATAGGTGTAACAGACAGTCCCCTGTGCTGGAATGCAGGGAGCTGGCAAATTACCGGGCTATCCACCTCGGTTCGCCGGGGTCGCTCCCCGAAGTACTCTGGATCATTCGTGGACTGCTGGACTTCTTGGAGGAGTTGGGTTGGCAAGGATGAATAATCCCACAAGCCTAGTACTTTTCCATCAAATATATTATTTTCTTGCAAAAATCGGGAAAAAACTCGCGGGAGAAAATTAGTTTATCCGTGACTTTTTTTCTTTCTGTACAGCGTGGTCAGTTTCCACAAAAATATATTTATTTTGTTGTCGCCACCGATCCCGGGATCACAGGATACAAACATTAACTTAATTTTGATGTTTCCACTGATCCCGGGATCGGTGGAGACAACTCGGCGTGATCCGTGGAGACATCCATCTGATCCCGGGATCGGTGGATACAACTCGGCGTGATCCGTGGAGACATCCATCTGATCCCGGGATCGGTGGATACAACTCGGCGTGATCCGTGGAGACATCCATCTGATCCCGGGATCGGTGGATACAACTCGGCGTGATCCGTGGAGACATCCATCTGATCCCGGGATCGGTGGATACAACTCGGCGTGATCCGTGGAGACATCCATCTGATCCCGGGATCGGTGGATAAACAGTCTTGACAGACAGACAACGAAGTTTGTCCTTTTGAGGCACGGAACCCTAAAAATATCGAGACATGATGTGCAAAGTCACGATACCGGCGATGATTAGGATATGATGAATCCTCAACTCCTTATCAGCGTAGAATAACCGTGATTTGTTCGTTCCGTAATGTACCTACTTATTGACCTTGAATTTATCTTTGAAGCATGCATGGACTTCTCTTTATTGATATTGGGCTCATTCCACGGTGACGGGTGTGACATTTCTACTAATGTTTTGTGCTGTTATTCCTATAATTGTTAAGGGATGATTTAAGTGTGAATGTAATCCATTAGGATTTGAAGCCATTTATGGAATGTAAAAAAAAAAATTCCAATTTAACTTAATTTGTAGAAGATATAGTATTATTAGTCTCCGTGACGGGTGTGACGGGTACGCAGGCAAGATTTAGTTCTGCTTGAAGGAAACACAATATTTCTGCTCTTTATGACAGATTAACTTGAATAATTAGAATCATTCATATAGTTGAGCCTTTTTTCTTTATGTTAGCAACAATTTATTTAAAGTATGTATGCTATAATCAGCTTTTAAATCCTGAATTACGTCGTGACGGGTGTGACTGACCTATGTGACGGGTGTGACGAGATCATTTTGATGCTAAATAAACTACACTTAACCATGACTTTCTCTTTTTTCAAAAACAAACTCATTCCTCAGGGTCGCTCTACTCTTCCTCTTCCTTGCAGCAGCATCCATTCTAAGTAAAAAAGAAAAGCTACCTATGCTATAACCAAGCATCACACAGAAAACACACTGTAGTAATCCTAATAAAATAAATTCACCCTCACTGAACATGTCTTGGCCTAGTACTAAGTTACGTGGCCCAATGTTTAAAGAAAGTTTTCATAACATTAATGAGCAAAAACAGTGACGGGTGTGACATGTGACGGGTGTGACCAAAATAATTACCTTCCTATAGCTAAACAAGAATGTTATGGCACTTAAAATCAATTTGCACACATTCCCCTGCGACATATCCTTACTTTAGTAAGCAAATTTACGATGTGTAAGCTGCTTTGACTCTCTGGGTAAAACATTTACATGTATTTTGTGACGGGCGTGACACTAAAGCCTGCTTAAGAATAATAATCAATAAAAGGCCAAGTATTTACATTATAAATCCAAAATTTGGCGTTAAAAAAGCCGATGAATGATGCTCTCGAATGACAGTCCTATTGGCGCACTCTAGACCATACACAACGGAAACCAGTGTTGCAAATATGGATAAAAAAATATTCCTAGAGCAAGTTATAGGCATGATCGATGTTATGATAATATTTTGCATATAATCGAATATAAGTAGTTTTTTTTAATTTATGTATGTGAAAGATGTATATAATAGCTTTTATAATCAAGTGTTTGAATGCACATATTCTTAAATTAATTTTGGTCCTATCTGGTATCAATTACCGTGGAATGAGCCATTGCAAACAAACGTCGGAATCGGAAAGCTATAAATAATTTAGGTATTTAAATTAGTCCCAGGCACTGCAGCGCCGAGTGGTCGTTTCACCATCTAGTGTGAGTGAAGGTGCCACTGGACGCTGCATAAATCATCTCATTACGTAGATGCAAAGGCCTAAGTTTTTTTAAGGCGCTGGGCATAGTGAATTAGTCCGCGCGCAAAAAAAACGCACAAAAACGAATCCTGTATCAAATACACTAAACAAATCGAAAATGTTCACATATCAAACCCTAGAATTAGGTGAGAGCTATCTAAAACAGCCAGTTTTGTGTTGATATCCAAAACAGATTGCAAGATATTTTGTTTGAAAAAAAGTGCGCCGCCTATTTTTTTTCATCAAAAATATCTTCAAAACGTTTATGAATGTCAACACGAAACTGGCTGTTTTAGATAGGTCTCACCTAATTCTAGGGTTTGATATGTGAAAATTTTCGATTTTTTTATTGTATTTGATACAGGACTCGATTTTGTGCATTTTTCTGGGCGCGCGGGCTATTCACTATGTACAGCGCCTTAAGTAAACGTCAATCAAAAACAGTGCCACAGGTCTCGCCATAACAATACATACTGGCACATTTTCACACGCTTTTAGTAACACAATGACGAAATTAATTTACCATAAATAGGTACTGGATGTTGTCAATCACAGCATGGTGTTAGCCATCCACTACACGATAGTATGTATGCCGCTATACTAGTTCCTACAGAGACAACACATCAACCTTTACTCGTGTGCATTTGCGACGACAATCTGTAAAGTTTTACCGTTGTTGACTGCACACAACAGCTTCAACTTTAACTTATAGTTCATTATTTGACAACGCGCTAGGATTCGTGCCTATTGACTATTGTGTTGTGAATTGTCTTACACAACTAAGTAACTATGTCAACGCGTCACCAAAATGATTCATACAATCCGTCGTTGAAAGAGAGAAGAAACAACAGAAAAAGATAATTGATTAGTGTTCATTTTAAATTTGCAATACAGGTATTAAACCGTTTTTATTGTAAGTGCAAAAGACTTTTAGATAGTAGTTTTTATTGTAAGTGCAAACGGCTTTTAGATAGCACAGTAATTATTATTGCAGTAACTTTATGAGTTTGAAACTGAGCAAACAATGGTCGACAAACAGTGGGTTTTATGACTTTTTAAATGTTATTGTTGCACTAAGCTCAGCAGATAGTAAGGCTAAGCGTGTTTAGACAAGCTAAGCGGTTATACCGGTGGTTATTCAATTGGAACGGTTCTCTCAAGCACCATCTAAAATTCCAATGCCGTTAGTGTCGTTTAGTTACCTTTTGTAAAGTACACAACACAGGGAATCCCTAACTTTAAATGGCAAAGATATCTGGCACTAAACCAGTTCAACGCACGATCACAAACTACCGTTGTTATTTATTAAGTACCTTCCTTAAAGCTACCTATATTATGTACGGAACCCTTCGATCAAGGATAAAACTAGATACATAGAACTCTGAAATGTGTCTGGAAAAATAGATGCCCAAATTGCCTTTGGGAGCTTATTTGCTCGTAGTCCATGCAATTAAAGTAAAACTGTACACTAATGCAATAAGGTTGACATTCGAATATTAGACGTATGTTCGAAATGATGTTTCGTATTGTTCTATTGCTGATATCTTTTGTTTCTGTGGGGACACGTTTTTATTGTGATTTTATACGTAATGCGGATTCTATGGGATTTAGTTCGGTGACGGAACCCTAAAAAGAAGTTAGGTATTCATGACGTCGTTTTAAATGTTTCTCATTGTTTTTTCGCACCTACGCTTATTGCGGGGGTATTTCGAACAAGTTATCGTCAAGGAAAAATGTTCCACATTCTTGCCTCCTGTCCCAAAGTGTAATATTCATATCACTTCTCACATTGCGTAGAATGACGACGTTGTCGGCGTTCTTGAGGTGGTGTAGCTGGTGCGTGACGAGGATGCGCGTGGCTCCGCTGAGCAGACCCTGGACGCACTCGGAGACCAGGTGCTTGCCGACGTGCGTGTCCACCGCCGATAGAGGGTCATCCAGCAGGTACAAGTCGGCCTGAAATATAATATCGACCTGAGCAAGAGTCTAAGGGTGGTATTCTAGAACGCTACTTAAACTCAGTTCAAACTAGAACGCTACTTAAACTCTGTTTAAACTCAGTTCAAACTAGAAAGCTCCTTGAACTATGTTTAAACTCAGTTTAAGTAGAGTTTAGTAGTGTCGACTGTCGATAAAACAGTGCATGTTTTGATTTGAATATCCCTCCCTTCATATCAAAACATGCACTGCTTTATCGACAGTCTGAACTCTGTTTAAACTGAGTTTAAGTAGCGTTCTAGAATACCACCCTAAGAGGCCTCGCGGCTCAGGCGAGTGTACACACTACAGCACGCCAGACTGTACACTTTTGTTGTAAAGTCGCCCGTAACCGAGTAGAGTGTTAGCGTGTAAGGTTCGACATGCTGTCGTTTGTACTATGCCTTCGTACCCATGCAATAACACACTTGGGTTAGCGGAGTGGCGGGGCGCTGAAAACGAACGTGACTAAAATTCCGAGGATTAGACATTCAAGAAATGAGTTGGACATGTACTTATAATAAGTACATGTCCAACTCATGTGTAGCAACATGATAAGGATGAATAGTGGACATATCGTCTAACTAAAACTGCGATGAGAAGAGCGCTTTCGTGATCCAATAAACCATAAATACAAACCAATCCGCGCGCACCCTAGTGTTCTTATTCTCATATATCGCTAGGTAGGTATTCTAACAAGGTCACACCCTAATATTCGATGTAATGTCAAGTTTAAGTAAGTTCTGCGGTCTTAGCACGCGTATGTACAATCGGCCACAATCTCAGATACCCCATGGCAGCTCTTATCGCGCGCGGCATAAGGGCGCCAATCGAACAAAAAGGGGTATCTGAGACTATGGCCGACTGTACCTACTTATCTTATCTATTGGGCTAAAAGCCCGCGCTCACGATATTGCATTTATTTACAGGCAGACCGTCAGACTGATTGTTACCCTATTATCGTCCTAAACGCACATTTGAATAGGTCTGATGTGTTTTCAAGCAGATTAGCTGTGTATCGCGCTATCGAGCTTGATACACTCCTTACAATTTTTTATTAATGACCAAAAATGGCAAATTCTGGTAATTTTAGTTCATTAAAGTAAATGACATAATGCAAATTCTGGTAATTTAGTACCTTAAAGTAAATAAATTGAATATACAAAAAAAAAATGATATCGAAAACTTACTGCTTTTTTAAGTTCGACCTTTAGAATCAGGGCGCATGATAGCCCTATTCTCATACTGGGCGCATTGAAAATACTTATCGGCTTTATAAACTCAGAGTCTGACCCATTTTCAGGCACACACAAACAACGAAACTATGTAGACAGATACAGCGATAAGGATACGTAAGCTAATGATGATGTAAAAGTTATGTAGTTAAATTCCTGATTACGTATTTTCCATCTTTTGTAGGATCGCCGTAAGGGCATTGCCTTCGTTTGAATTTATGTCTGTGCCCTACGATAGATAAACAAAACACGCCAGTCTGCCAGACTCATTGTTCTTCTGGTAGTCTGAAGATGTTTAGATAAGCACATGCTGCTATAAAAAAAACTTCTTTTGACTACGCTATTATGCGTTATCTTCACGGTCTATACCAGGACCCAGGAAAAAACCCAGTTAAGTGTTGGAATACTAAAAGCCATGTTCATTACAAAGTTGAACGTCAATTAAACGTGTAATCAGCTCTATTGTTACTTAAAAACAAGACTAGATATTATGAAACAGATTTGTAGCACTGAAAAATATAAATCAAGTGCCTAGAGTAGAGACGTTACATAAATTAAAATTTTGCAACATCCGTATGAATAACAATGAATAAAAGCATTTACAGAAGCAACAAGTTGTTTTTTCTTTAGAGTTAGGCAACCGAAGATTTTTTGTTTGTTTTATTATTATTTACCCCTTAGGTTTTATTGGTAAGTATCCAACTCGCACTTGACCAATTTATACACAGGCGTCCCGCTTTGACGTAAAAAATAAATGGTCACGTTAGCCATTCTCCATAGCAGGTTCGTACCTCTCTGTAGCAAGCCCGGGCGAGGCCAATGCGCGCGCGCTGCCCTCCGCTGAGACTGATCCCGCGCTCCCCCACCAGCGTCTTGTCACCGGCTGGCAGTAGATCGAAGTCACGGACCAGAGCGCACGCTGACACCACCTGAGAGTACGGAGGCAAGGTTTACGAAGATACTTATTCAAATTTTATACAACTACCTGCTTTACAGCCTTGACTTGCAATCTTGTATCTAAATAGCACAGTCCTTCATGTGACTGATGCAAGGTACAGATTATTCTCGTTCGTCCAGGGGCCTTAGCCTGTAACGCAATGGCGTGTCGATGGCGTCCCAGCAGAAGGACAAAACCGGGGTTTCTTGGTTTTTCTCCTACAACCAGAGAACTGATCCTCTAGAATAAGAATCAGAATATTCTTTGCTGTACTGCAAAAACATCAAAAGGACCGACGGCATTAATAAATCGTAATTGAAGCCGTCGAGTGGGAGCCCATTTTGGCACCATTGCTTTACAGGCTAAGGCCCCTGCTTTACAGCGTTGACCTGCAATCTATAACTAAATAGCACATCGTTCTTGTGACTTTTGCAAGGTACCGATTATTCTCGTTCGTCCAGCACTGTTCTCCCATCAGTAATACAAGGTGTTACAAAAGTACCTAACTCGTTTTACAGGGTGTAACCTACTGGTCAACGGGATGTCAAATCTGTAAAAAAAAGTTGTTTTTTTTATAACCTAAAAATTGAAAAATTTTCATTAAGTTTTTGTTTTTGTTATTAGCTCAAATTTAATAAATATGAAATATGTAATATGCGTGTAGGTGCATTTACATAGCTTTGAGTTCTTAAAACATTGTGAAAGTCAATGAAAACAATATTTAAAAATACTTTTCTCCCGCCACATCGTTCACATTTTATTAATTTAAAAATTAACGGATCGTCATAGAGAAAAAAAAATTTTGGTTGTGATCCCTATCACCGGGTGCTAATTAACCCTGTAAAAAGAGTTAGGTTCTTTTGCAACACCTATAATAAATAACCCACTTTTGATAAAGTCAAGGCATAAGTATAGCTCGAAAACAGAAATGTTTTACAATATGAATAGTAAATTAGCAATAACAGATTGAAATGAGATCATAAAATTACCACCTGATATTACTTTAACGAGAAACAAAACGGTAATTTATTTTTTCATTACATACCTACTTGATCACGTAGACAGCATAGCAAATATTACAAAAGAATAATAAATGAACCATTAATATTTCATATTAATTATTCGCGTGACTGCTCCGTGACCGAGACGTTATATTATTATTTTTCTGCTCTTCTTTATCATCTCTTCACTTTTTACAGTTCTTTTCAGCGATGCCGATAAATGCGCGACGTGACACGCACGTGCCTTGACCTTAAAAGCTGATCTGAGTTCAAGGTTCCTACATACTATAGGTTTGCATACAATGCGAATTTTGTGGACGCGGTATTTATTAGCATCGGGCTATCCGGCCTTTTCAGCTACGAGAGTTAATACCACAGTGATGGTGCATAAGGGCTCCCATATGCAGCCGGAATGTCTCTTTGAATTCAGAGCCGAAGTTCCAGAATATTAATCCAGAAACCTTGGAATTTCATATAATGTCGATAACCTCCACACATATTCAGATTTTTTATGAATTTCGTCCGTCCGACATTCTGGCTGTATATAAACTTTACCCGGCACTTACCTTCTTGTACCGGGTGCGGTTGTAGGGCAGGCCGAAGAGTATGTTCTGTCGGACAGTCGCCACGAAGAGCCACGGTTCCTGGCTGGCGTACGAGACGCGCGCGCCGCCCAGTGAGAGAGTGCCCTTTGTCGGGGAAAGCTCGCCCAGCAGCACTTGGAGCAGCGACGACTGTGGACAAGGCGATGTTTTGGACGAATAAGTAAATGTTGCTTGCATCGATGAGTTAGGTGCTCAGTTCCAGACCCGCGGGCCACACAGCAGCCCGCGAAAGAATTTTAAATGGCCCACGCAAGTAAGTTTTGAAATTCGCACCATTTCGCATGTCGTGAGAGTAACTGAAATAGGTATCGTCAGTGGCCCATTGTGAACGTCAGAATCCACAGTTTGGCCCGACTGTTAAAAAGGTTGAGCAGCCTTGAGTTAAGCTATTCCCTTTGGTAAGACAGGACCTTTCTGTACTGTAACTGCCCGTATTCGGTTTTTAACTCTAGCTACCTAACTTAGTCGTACCTACTTGTACCAAACATAGCTTACCTTCCCAACACCGACCGATCCGACGACGCCCAGGAACTGTCCAGGCGGCACGGTGAGGGTCAGATCTCTCAACGTGTCCACTATTGGGTCGGAATGGTACCTTTAGCTAACAACCTATTTAAACCTTGGTTCTCTGCATATGTTTGTAGATTGTAGGTAATCGTTTAAAGTAGTAGCCACCCCTGGTGTCAGAGTTTTTAGGCCACCCAAAGGGCCTCTGACATGGCTTAACGATTGTTATTAATCAACAATAACCGGGACCAACGGTTTAACGTGCCTTCCGAAGCACGGAAGCGCTCAGATATTATTGCCACTAGCGGTCACCCATCCATGGACAGACCGCACCCGATGTTGCTATGGCTAGTCCAACTAGGCTGTTAGCGCTTGTTTGTAGATATTTTCCACAGCACTTTGTCGCAACTCCACTTATCCGAGTGACCGCTTAGACGGTGTAGTAGCGTTTTCCTGCCAATGGACAGATGTATGAAAAGGGTTAGGTTACCTTCCCAGCACCGACCGATCCGACGACGCCCAGGAACTGTCCAGGAAGCACGGTGAGGGTCAGATCTCTCAACGTGTCCACTATCGGGTCAGGCGTCCAGCTGGCGCTGACTCCGGCCAGTACGACCGCGCTCGGCTGAGGTTTGCTCTCCGGTTTCACCTTCTCGGAGTCGCCGTTGAGCGCAGATATCAGGTTGCCGTTAGTGGCGAAGGCCTCCGCCACTTTGGCTGAAGGCAACTCGTCGAGCGTGAGGAATTCCTGTGGGATTATACGATTATTTAGTCTGACACAAGGCTGTTCAAACCCACGTCCAAACACATTAACAAACGCGTCTTAACGCCTATTGCATTATTATAATATCATAGGCCTAAGTAGAGATTTTAATTGATTTACACACAATTGTACAATGTGATGATGTCTCACATCTCTGTTTATCTTTTAGTGTGTGCAATAAAGTGTTACATACTTACATACCTACAAGTGATCCCTATTCAATTCACAAAGAACAATTTTATTGATCTGTTGACCCATTTTTTATCGGACCATTTTTTATCGGCGACAAAGGTGTGGAGCCCCCTAATAATTCTTCAAATAATGTTACTTAAACAAGCGGTTCGCCCCGAACTATGAACTCGCGAATCCATATCTTAGCAATCCCTTGACCGATTTGGCTCATGTTCGAACTTAAAAATTCTCATTGCCTGCCTACCAAATTTCATTACGCCCCGACTAAATTTACTCAAGTTATCGTCGAACCAACATTCATCCATACAAACATACATATATACATACATACAAACATACATACATACATACAATGACACACAAACACCGGATTGTTCCGGTAGACTCGGAGAACTTCGCTCGCTTCGCTCGCTCGTTCAATTATATTTTTACTTAATTACTTAAATCCTGTTATCCCTCAGTAGGGACAGAGGGCCCGTATTAAAATTATATTTTTACACATTTAAAAAATATGCACACAAATACCTTACAATTTTTTTTTTATAAATTTGGGGGGCCCCTTTTTTGTGGAGACCCTGGGCGGCTGCCTCTTTTGCCCCTTAAATCCGGCCCTGAACTTCAACTGGCTATTATCAGCTTATCAATTGTACACTTTGGATTTTATTTACTACCCGTGTAAGGTAGGTACTCTGACGACTATAATGGAAAACAATGCTACTGTTGGCAGTTACACTGTGAGTAATGTTATCAAAATACTGAAAGAAAAACAGATGAGGGCGGTAGCACAATCCTCGAGCTGAAAGATGGTTCCCCTTATTCGATTTATCGATATTTATTAGAGGCCCCTTTACCAAAACAGATGTTATAAAAAAGGCACATTATAACAGCAGAATCGAGAACGCTTTGATGATCGATGTGCGATTTATGAAGCTCACTTCCCGTCTGAAAGATGATCTAGGATTTAGTATCTATCTATATCCTCACCTCTATACGTTTGACGGACACTTTGGTCTCGGCCACAAGAGTGAGGGCCATGGGCACGCATATATTGCAGGCCAACTGCAGCAAGTTGAAGTACTGGACCAGAGCGAATGTGGTTTCAGCCCTGATGACGCCTCCCATGACTACGAAAGCTACGATGGTCGAAAACAGGATGAATCTCTCAGTGAAGACCGACAGCGCGATCGAGAATCCTTTGACCATCGACGTGCGCATTATGAAGCTGACTTCCAATCTGTAAGTTGATTTAAAATTTAGTATGCTCTCACCTCTATACGCCTGACGGACACTCTTGTTTCTGCAGCAGTAGCCAAAGCCATGGGGAAAAATATGTTGCAAGCCAGCTGCAGCAGGTTGAAGTACTGAACCAGGGCGAATGTGATCTCGGCCCTGATCACTCCTCCGATGAGCACGAAAGCTACGATGGTTGAGAATAGGATGAATCTCTCAGTGAAGACCGTCAGGGCGGTCGAGAATCCTTTCACCATCGAGGTGCGCATTATGAAGCTCACTTCCAGTCTGCAAGAGCACAGGATTATTGTAAGCGGTTAAAGAATCCTCAGGCTTACGGTTTTCACTGGTGAGGCAAAAGGCGTTGTCTCCAATAGGAATAAAAATGGAAAAAACAAGGAGAAGGTACACAATGATGTAAAAATGGACAAAAACACAAAAGCGCTAAATAATAATCGATACGAACAAAAAGTTAGGTACTATTTCTACCAATAATGCCTTTATAATCAACCCTCTGCGACTGACGTGCCATTTCTGTCAACATTCTACTGACGTGTAGTCTGTCAGACACCTTTTTCAGGTCTCTTTATATTATTTTGTGGTCTATACCCAGTTTGTTGTGGCGTTGTTAGATTAAATAAAACCTGTAGTTTGTTTTATAATCAGTCTTGTTTATTATCATCAAAATTTAGGAAAATTTGGCATAGCCACAGTAATACAAAAAAATATATTCTAAAACATAAAATAACCCATACAAACATAGCTGTTGCCTTCTTCTAGCATAAACCGATAAGTAAATAAAAATTAAAAAACATCGTTAGGAGATTTTTTCAAAATCAGTCTCAAAGTCACCTTATGACGTTACGTTTCCTGGACACCCTGGCTCTCTCTCCACATGTGCGCAAGGCACTGGCGGCAAGCGCGTCCTCGAGCACGAAGGTACAGAGAGAAACAGAACGATATCACGCGTAATGGCGAGATGGCAGCTTCGGATAGTTTTTGAGGTGTCTGTCAGACGTCACGTCAATCGCAGAGGGTTAATTCAATAGTCAGAGCTATCAAAATCGATAACTGATTGGCACTAGAGTTATGGGCATTTTAGGGACTCAGTTTACAGGCATACAGTTTGTTCGCATCGGCTACTTATCCATCGATTTCGGGGTAATGTAAGTATGTATGATGCCATCACCTTTTATTACCAGATAATTGAATTAGAACTTTAATAAGCAAGTGGTGAAAGTTGCCCGTACTCTACAGAAGTTAGTGGACACTTATGTCGAAAACTCTGTCTCCACACCATTTTTTTTTACAGACAAACCAAATGAAGAATCCTTACTTACGTAATGTTGCAGTTTCATGACACGAACCTCTTTCATGGAGGCACGTATAATATATTGATAGATTATTGGACTGTCACTCATGCGCTTGACACAGATAATAAGTAGAGACAGTCTAAACTAAACCTTATGGTCATGGACACATTATGGTCGTAGCTCTCATTACAAGTATTTACAAGCGATTATGTATGAATATATGATGGAAGCTCGTGCCGTTTTTAATTTAGACGAGTTCTAATAATAAATAAATAAGGTAATTAATTTGCCTAAAAACCAATCGCGATTCGACCCGTTTCGAATACAATAATGTTCTGATAAGAAATAGGTGTCGAGTTTACTGCCTCATGAAAAAGATGAAAGTCTAATAAAAAAATACTAAGATATTAACTAGTTTTATCGCCATGCAATGAAATTCCATAACACCGTGGATCGTAGAATGACCAATGGGCCTGCCTACCATGCAGAGCAATGTTTTATGCCAGTGTTTTTCATATTTCATGGCGCGACCCCCTTGCAGAGGAAGAATATTTCGCGACCGCCTACCAGGGTTTTGTTTATTAAAGTTAAGTAAGTACACCTTTAGACCAAAACCGCGCGTTTTATTTTATTGTATTTTTTTTGCAATATAAAATGAAAACATTAATTAAACTGTTATAACCCAAATACGATTTTTACTATGAAAATATGTATAGTCAGTCATATATTACTCGAGCTGTTTTTCTTTACCGAAACGAAGTAAGGTCCAGGTGCAGTTACAGGTCAAACAACGTGCTCGAAAAAAGACGTGTTCAATAGTTTAGTTTTAAAATATTATTTACGCGCCAGAAAAATCTAATTTTTTAAACGCCCACCACAGCTGAAGACTATGATGCCCCGTGAAACAAATCGCGGGGCCCCGGACACTTGCCGAGAGTGGCAAATAGAGAAAAGGGCCCTGTACAATCCGCACACTACTGCGGCCCTCCCTTCGCCACAGGTTGAAAAACACTGTTTTATGCCATGCAAATTCATGCAATCGATATTTAGCTTAATAATAATTAATGACATAACCACACTTTTACTTTTACGCCCATTCTAAAAAGTAAGGGGAGACACCAACTCATTGAAGGGAGACATGAAGGGAGGCAGGTCCTGTATAAACCCACTTCTAGAAGGGGCATGTTACCTAAAATCTTGCTTGCACCTTCCTACTAAAATCATTGTTGAGGTGGCTCTTATCATTAATTAAATAAATAATTAAACAGGTTAAACTCGGCTTTCGTCGACGCTATCTGACAGCACTATCTTGAATTTATCATTTACGAGCTTTGATCTATTACCATGGGAACCACCAAATTTATCTATGGATCAGTACTGCTGTCAAATAAGATTGTTGCTACTCATCCTCAAGTGGTCAGGTCAGATGCTCACTTGCGCAGTGTGTCGGCGAGTTTCTCGAAGGGTTTCTCCCAGGCGTACATCTTTATCACTTGCACTCCGTTGACGAGCTCGCTCATCACCTTCACTCTCTCGTCGGTCCTCGAGGCAATCTTGCCTCGAAGCACGCCTTGCAAGTTGCTCAGGTACGCTGCAACAATGTGCCTATATTCATCCGCCCGTTACTTGCGACCCCTATCGGTCGTACAGGAAACAGCTACATACAGTTGGGCAACTACTCTACTCGCTACTAATCCTGCATCGCGCCAGCAAAATATTTCTTGTGGGAGTGGCTGAGTATATAATATACAACTTCCAACCATGGTCGGTTGGACCCGGCCGAGCCTGTAGTGGTCCTAGTCGACGAGCGAACAGCCCCTATATTCTCTAAAATATCCAACGTAAAAATAACCGTTTTTAAATGTCAAAGAAAAAAGATTGTTCATTTCAATAAGGGCTATTTTCGAGTGTTTTGACGGTCAGAGGTTGGGTGGATTTCTTAGAGAAGAGGCGCAGGTATGACGCGTCGCTGCCGTCTGTCTCCGGCAGACGCGTCAATACTCTCATACCTATTTGCATTTTTTACCATTTTGTGTTATGCTATTTACTCGGCTTTGTTTTAAATGTCAGGAATTGAGTATGTGGAAAGCGAGAAGGTTGACAATGCCAGTTAGCTAAATTATTATCGAGATCCGCGAGGGGGCGCATCGAAAGGAAACTATGGCGTGAAAGTTATATAGATACTCATCCTGTCTCTCTTAGTATTTGGTTATATAATGTGGGTAATCTATGCTCTTCAAATCCTTGGCACACGCATCATGATAACTCAAGATAAAGATAACACTGTTGTGACGAAATAGCAAAACCAATTTAGTTATCTACGTACCTTGTACTAGCACAGTTTGTATGCCGATGACAGCGAGCGCCGCGAAAGTGGCCCACTGCACGTGTTGCCACACCATGTAGGAGACCACTGGCACCACGATGGGCATCACCCAAAGATAGTGCAGGAAGCTGGTCACCATGTCGAACCGGTTTACGTCGTTAGACATCAGGTTGATCACTTGTCCTGGCTCGGTTTTGTTTAACCCTGTCCGGTCTAGTTTTAATATCTGAAACAAGAAGAAGGTTAAGAGGGAACGATAGCGCAGAGCTAAGTATTGCAACTCGGGGCGAATAATAGGTACACACGACAGCACATCGACACGCTAGCGCTTTACTCGATTACGTTACGAGCGACTTTACAACAAAAGTGTACACTCTGACGTGCTCTCGTGAGTATCTACCCACGTAAGTTAAATCTACAAAATCAAGGTTTCGTATTCCCCATTTTCCTCACTGAAAACGAGACAGTTTTTTTTTTAAATCCTTTTGCTACTTACTATACGTATGTAGGTATTTCAAGAATCTTTGAAGAAGTTGTCAAATTATTTTACTAGACGTCTTATGTATCCGCTTTAGGATTTTTGGAAGTACCCCTAGTTAGGTACCTATGCACAGTCAGCCACACGCTAGGAAACCCCTTTTTGTTTGAATGGCGCCCTTATGCCGCGTGCGGTAAGAGCTGCCATGGGATCCTAGACTGTGGCCGACTGTACCTACCAGCTCATGTGATAATAAAAAAAATAAAAAAACGGCAAACATGCCATACTATTTTTTTCTAGCTTGTGCTGATAAAAATTCATGAAGGAAAACGAGATATAGGTAGGTAAGTACCTACTCTCTATTAATTTCTTCTTGGTTGGCAATCAATTCGCAAATATTCGCAATGATTAGTACTTACATACAACAGCATAGCGGTGGAATAGGAGGCGCGGAGCGCGTGTTTGTAAGTAAGAAATCGGGTTTGAATAAAGTGCAAGTCACTGTGAGTTTACATAGTGACACACGTAAGTTAGCACACTGTGTAAGTAAACAATAAAATTACTCACTTTTCTGTATAACAATGAGCAGCACGCTATTCTGATCCTCATTCCGACGCAGCCTTGACTCAAGCCCAGGTGGTTGAACATCATAGAGGTTGTGATGCTGAGTAGGTTCATCGCGAGATTGTAAAAGTGAGCCATTCTGTAGCTCTCTGGATCTTTCTTCTCTTTAGAAAAATATCCTATGAATAAAGCTAGTGTGTAAGGTATTAGCGGCCTGAAACAATGAAAAGAAACTTTTTTATCTCGTGTTGTTTTAATTTAAAGTACTTAGTGTAGTGAGTTAGTGACAGACATTATCTTTATTTTGATAAATCCGAGTGTGTCACAACAACTTATGTAGGCTTAGCGTAAAAATAACATGTTGGCATACAAAGGATTGTGAAGCGCATTCAAGTGATTGCACATATCATCCCGATGCATTGACCTATAATTATGACATAGAGCATGGCTGGCTGAAGTATAGGTACGTATACGTACCTGCGAACTCTTACAAGATACCTCAACCTCAGTCCGTGAAGCAAAATAACGAGAGGAAACCCGTGACCCATGTATAGCAGGTATAACATAAATACTCGTATCAAGCTCGATAGGTTAGTAATTGTAATTTAGATTGCGTTAGTCCTGTGCGAAGAGTTAACCACCCTGCATGCTTGCGGGGCTAGAGGGCACAAGGGCTTGACGAACCAAAGACTTACCATAAAACTATAAACCCAAAAGCATGTAGGTTCTCGAGCCAGAAGGTCACGATCGTCCTGGGCCCTTAGCCTGTAACACAATGGTGCCAAAATGGGCTTCCGGTTGACGGTTTTAATTACGATTTATTGATGCTGTCGGTCCAGTGTCGGTCCTTTTAATGTTATTGTAGTACAGCAAAGAATAATATGAGTCTAATCCTAAAGGATTAGTTCGCTGGTTGTAGGAGAACAACGAAAAAATCCCGGTTTTGTCCTTCTACCTAGGACGCCATTGAGACGCCATTGTGTTACAGGCTAAGGCCCCTGGTGAGCGAGGGTTTAGATACATTTTGCGTCGTGTCTTGCTACCTTCGCCACGCCACTGGCACCGCGGTCACCAAGTTCGGTTGCCCGTTGCCTCACTTTTGACTAAGGGCGAATGTCTTACCATAAAACTACTAGTGGTTCGCCCCGAACTAACTCGCGACCCCATATCTCAGCAACCCCTCGACCGATTTGGCTCATGTTCGAACTTAAAAATTCTCTTGGCCTCATTTACCTGCCTACCAAATTTTAGCTATAGCAGCTACGGCCATTTTTTACCGAAACGCTGCTTTTTATGATGAAAGCAAGCCGCTTTGCACAGTGATAGAAGGGGCAAAAATAAGTGATTTAACCCGCAGCAGCACATGTTTCATCCCTTAGGAACAGAGAGGGCGCCACTTCTAAAAATATACTTTCAAAAATTCTAACAGCCTAACAGGTGAACCGATTTCAATGATTAATATCTTAAATGAAAGAAAATTACTTACTGTACCACCTAAAAAATAAGTTAAAAAAAAAAACTATAATGGCTGCCCTACATCCAACGTTTTTTATTTTTTTTTATTTTTTTTTCTCACTTTTTACTCAATTATGCAAATAAATTGTATAATGAGGGTATATTTTTTATAATTCATATTGTTACTAATTTAATAGTGAATTTAATAAAAAAAACTGCATGCCAATATATTTAGTAGTTTAGGAAATATTAAGGTTTACATGTGCTGGAAAAGCGGGGCATTGCCCTCTCGTCATAGTAACTGTGTAGAGAAAAAACTTCTATTTGTGATGAAACCTAGCCATTTTGCACAGTGATAGTGGAGAGTAAAATAAGCAATTTTACCCGCAGCAGCAACATTTTCATCCCTTAGGGACACAGATGGCGCCACTTATTTGACCAAACTTCAAAGTTTTGTATAAAGTAAACGGCTCAACCGATTTTCATGATTTAAACGCCCAATGGTTGGTTTTTATACCATAATACATATAAAATATAAATAAGTCAAAAAAGTATTGGATATAAAAATAATAAAAAATATTTTGTAAAATAAAAGTGTTTTCATTGATGATGATGAATCTTGTATTTATTCTTTCTAGTTTTTGACAAATACTTACACATCATTTCTCGTTTGCCTTGTCACAGATGTGTACAACAACGTTAATGCCTAACGGTTCACGAGTTTCCTTATTTTATTCGGTATACGTAAATTTTTAGTCGCTTATTCTGAGTAAACTGTATTCAATGTATTCAATGAAGTATTCCAAATAAAATAAGGAAAGTCGTGAACTGTTAGGCATTAACCTTATTGTACACATCTGTGAGAAGGCAAACAAGAAATGATGTGTAAGTATTTGTCAAAAACTAGAAATAATAAATACAAGATTCATCATCATCAATGAAAACACTTTTATTTTACAAAATATTTTTTATTATTTTTATTTTCAATACTTTTTTGACTTATTTATATTTTATATGTATTATGGTATAAAAACCAACCATTAGGCGTTTAAATCATGAAAATCGGTAGAGCCGTTTATTTTATAAAAAACTTTGAAGTTTTGTTAAATAAGTGGCGCCATCTGTGTTCCTAAGGGATGAAAATGTTGCTGCTGCGGGTAAAATTGCTTATTTTAGTATCCACTATCACTGTGCAAAATGGCTAGATTCCATCACAAAAATAAGTTTATTTCTCTACTTAGTTACTATGACGCGAGGGCAATACCCCGCTTTTCCAGCACATGTAAACCTAAATATTTCCTAAACTACTTAAGATATTAGCATGCAATTTTTTTTATTAAATTTATTATTAAATTAGTGACGATATTACTTACAAAAAATATACCCTTTTCATACAAGTTTTTTGCATAGTTCAGTAAAAATTCACAAATAAAAAATAAAAAATTAGAAAACGTAGTATTTGCGGCAGCCATCATAGTTTTTTTTTAAATCTTATTTTTTTGGTTGTACAATAAGTAATTTTCTTTCGATTAAGATATTAATCATTGAAATCGGTTCACTCGTTAGGCTGTTAGAAATTTTCAAAGTTTATTTTTAGAAGTGGCGCCCTCTTTGTTCCTAAGGGATGAAACTTGTGCTGCTGCGGGTCAAATCGCTTATTTTTGGCCCTTCTATCACTGTGCAAAGCGGCTTGCTTTCATCATAAAATGCAGCTTTTTTTTCATAGCTGCTAAGACTATTTCATGACCATCCGACTAAATTTACTCAAGTTATCGTCGAACGAACATTCATACATACATACAAACGCCGGATTGTTCCAGTAGACTCGGAGAACTTCGCTCGCTCGTTCAATGAACAGTATCCCAGCGCAGACTCCCAGCAGCATGTGTACTTAAGCCAGAAAGTGACAGAAGGATTAACAGCTCTTGCGGCGCGCACTATCCTGCTCTCTTCGCCACGCCGCCCACCGTCTTCCCCAGGCGATCGCCTAGTTTGGGTGCTCATATGGCTCACTTTCCGCTGGAAGGGCGAAAGTCTTACTATAAAACTATGAACAGTATCCCGACTCAGAATCCCAGCAGCATGTGTACTAAAGCCAGTAGGTGCCCACAGTTACCTTGGGTGAGCGAGAGTTTAAAGCTCTCGCGGCGCACACTATCCTGCTCTCTTCGCCACGCCGCCGTTTTCTCCAGGCAGTCGCCTAGTTTCAGTGTTCACATCGCTCACTTTTGGCTGGAAGGGCGAGTCTTACCATAAAACTATGAACAGTATCCCGACGCAGAATCCCAGCAGCATGTACTCGAGCCAGAAGGTGCGCACGATCGCCTTGGTGAGCGAGGGTTTACCGCCTTTACGGCGGGCGGTGTCTTGCTCCCTTCTCCAAGCCGCCTCCAGGCGGTCGCCAAGTTTGGTGGACTGGTCTCTGTCGCGCGTTTGAGCCAAGTCGTCTACCGTCAGACCCTTCTTGTACCCCTTGCGGAACAGCTTGAAGCTCCATCTGGTGGTTTAACATGACATATGTTCGAAAATATGTTTTATGGGAACAATCCGATATAAATATAAATAATCGAATTCGATAGCGGCTGGCTGTTCCTTAAAGTTCCGCTATCGAATTCGAGGTGTAGTTACTATTCCAATAAAAAACCAGTACCACCTAAGTAATCGCAATCAGTTTAGCTTTGACAAAAATAGAGTGAAGATCTGATGAAGAACTTCGAAATGTTTTTCTCATCTCAAGTGAACAAAATGTAAATTTTATCTTATGAGAAAATAAAAAATCTTAAACCCTAATATGGAGCACGGAACACCTCAACAGACAGCAGCAAATCACTCGGAATCAGTGCAATGACGATTTACACTTAGTAAAGTAGGTTTTTAATTTTTTTGTTTAAATACGGTTAATAAAAACAGGGCGGTGGTGGTCTAGTGGGTAGAACAGTGGACTCTGAAGCGAAAGGTCCTAGGTTCGATTCCCGGTGCGGGCATGTATCTATGACTTTGTTTAATTTCAAAAGTAACGTACATTTGTGAATTTGTAGTAGCAATACCACTCGCCGACGGTGAAGGAAAACATCGTAAGGAAACCTGAGCGTATGAGGCATTATACCCTCAACGCAAAAATAGCCAACCCGCATTGAGCACGCGTGGTGATTAAGCTCGAACTCTCTCTCTGAGGGAAGGCCGTTGCCCATCTAGTGGGACAAAAACTAAAAACGAGGTACAGGGTGCAATGTTTTCTTTCGTTCTGTTGCATTTTACCCTGACCGGTTGGTAGTATTTATTGTAAAGTAGAACGGCCCTTGGTTGATGCAACTGACTAAAATATAATCACAATTATTCATGCAGAATAAGATATTTCGTTGCCATAAGTATTTATGATATCATGACAGGCAACTGTCCTACACACACAAGTCCTACAAAATTATTGAAAGCTTTCGCTTACAATATATTAGATTTTAATTCATAGGGCATTTCTACAATGCTTTGTTTGGTCATCTCCGGAGCATCATCACAATCATTCTGTCCATTCTTAGTAATTAAGGCTATCGAGTCGCGCACTCTATTGTGTCAGTTGTAAGAACCTAATTGTAAATAGGCACTTGCTTTATTAAACACAATTGACAATGAATGAGGTCCTACAAAACAACGGCTTCTCGTGCCCAACAAACATGAACATTATTGGCCTTGATTAACATTTAAAAAAGAGGTAAAAATGATCTTGTGAAGAGTATCTTATTCAGTACTTATGTACTTACCTACCTGCTATATTTTTTTCTTTACGAATAGGTAGGGGAAAAGAGCCTGGTACACACGACAGCACGTAGACGCTAACACGCGGCACTCTATTCACTTACGTTACGGGCGACTTTGCAACAAAAGTTTACACTCTGACGTGCTGTCGTGTGTACCGCGTCCACTAGCGCCGCCAGTGAAATTAAATCATAATTTCTTTTTGGATCAGTTTTTTTGCTAAAAACGAGCCGTTAAGGCCGTAGGCACAACTAGCACCGCCAATGAAAAAAAAACATATCTTCTTTTTTGCTAAAACTCTCCTGTATGCTTAGCATGGTCATTTTGACACTCTCTCGAACTCGAGTGACAGACGTGCCATGTCTATTGTGCGAGCATGGCAGGCGGGATTCGAGATGGCAAAAGATTAGGGTCATGTCGAGCAGACAGTAGATATTGCAATTTTTTATAAAAATGTTGTATTTTTGTCTCCATCGCCATGTTGGCGTAGAGCCAACTCGAGCCCGACCGACAAGTTGACAGTTTTGCATAGAGAAGGGCCTATCTCGGGCTTACCATGCTGCACGTACTGCAAAATCTCAACTCGAGGCTTAACTTAACTTGAAAGTGACACTTTTGGCGATAAATTATTGCATTCGTAGGTTCTAGGATCTGGAATCCAAACCTTCTTAGGTCCTAAAAATAGTTAAGGCTCGCGAGGAGATTTTGCAGGAGAGTTTTTAGCAAAGAACGCATCCAAAAAGAAGATATGATTTTTTTTTCATTGGCGGCGCTAGTTGTGCCTACTACTGGGCCTTAAATGAGAATCCCCAGGCGTAACTAATTTTAGGACCTAAGGTCTAGGTTCATCGCTGCGTTTACTGTTCCTTGTGAACGTAATACGCCTTTGCAGCGAACTGTGTTTACGAAGGGGGCGTTAATTCGTTATTTTCGATCTAGGTCAAGTGCTAAAAGATCCTTCTGTAAGACCAAACCGAGTTTCTGAATGTCCTATTACAATGTCCTTTACATTCACTTATTAGGGTTCCGGACCTCAAGAGGAAAAACGAAAATATTATACTATCACTTTGTTATCCGTCCGTCCGTCCGTCCGTATGTCTCTGTCTGACCAAATGTAAAAAAAAAACTACTTTGTCGAACGCTCCTAGCGAATGTTTTTTTTTTCAAATGTTTCCATTGATGTTATCTTAATATAAACTAAGGCCTTTGCATCTACGTAATGAGATGATTTATACAGCGTCCAGTGGCACCTTCACTCACACTAGATGGGTGAAGAGACCACTCGGCGCTGCAGTGCCTGGGACATCGTTTTAGATGGAGTAGGCAGCAGTAGGCTTGCCCAGCACCTATACCTATCGTGAGGAAACCCGCGACTCAGTTGGCTCCACACGTATTGACCTGTCTTTCCTGTGGGCTAGGTCGACTAAGTTATCTTAATATACCTATACATATAAAACAAAGTCGTGTTAGTTACACCATTTATAACTCGAGAACCGGTGGACCGATTTTTATGATTTTTGATTTGTTGGATTTCTCTTCGCCCCGAATAGCAGAAAAACCTTAAAACAACGGAAAAGCTCACGAGAAAAAAAAAAGGCTGCGCGGACGTAGTCGCGGGCAAAAGCTAGTCTTAATATATAAAACAGTCGTGTTAGTTACACCATTTATAACTCGAGAACGGGTGGACCGATTTTTATGATTTTTGATTTGTTGGATTTCTCTCCGCCCCGAATAGCAGAATAACCTTAAAACAACGGAAAAATCACAAGAAAAAAAAATCTGCGCGGACGAAGTCGCGGGCAAAAGCCTGTAGTTTATAAAGTGTTGTATGTAGCTTTATAAAATAAATCATTAACTAAATTCCCAAATAAAAATAAAAAAAACTTTATAAAGTTCCCTAGCACGGGTAGGCGAAGCAAATTAAACTCAAAAAAAGTGTTTTGATTATGTTCATAACCGAGGGTAGTTTCAATCAACAAATGACATACAAGACAGCTGTCACCTCAGTCTACCGCAACCACAAGCCCTGCAAAGGTCTCGAAACGTTGGGAAAATGTAAAAAGTTAATAAAACGAGTGTTAAATCCGTTAAAATCTGTGTTTAAATTATGTATAGTGCTCGTGCAAACCTAAGAAAATATTATGTATCATTTTAATACCTTCATTTGGTCCTAAATGCGTGTAATCCGAGTTTGCACCGTCCCAGGAGGAGAGCTTAACTTTTGGGGGCCAAAAAACCGCGAAAGGGTATAGCAGGCTAAGGGAACAAGATTTTACCACGAAAGCGATCTGGCAGATTTTTATGGTGGTTCACCGGTTTAAGCCAAGGTTACTGTGTGCCAAAAATTTGCCCCCGATCTTCTTTTGTTTTAGAGATATTTGACATAATACCAAATAATCAAGGTATTTTTTAAACTAATATTTTAGGTAATCCACGCAAGCTAGAATAACCAAATAAAATCACGATGTATGAGGATACAATAAACTGTTAAATGCATATTTTTACGAAGGCCCTACTATTAAACTTCAATAAAAAAAACATAGTTGTATTATAAATGTTTTTTTTTTGACATGACGCACCACGATTTTTGAAAATGTTTTTGTATGCACTTCTAGATATTTTTAATAGCTTATTTAGAATTTTTTTTTGGGAGATATATCTCCGCGGCAAGTGTAAAAAAAATGTACTAAAACAAAATAACTATGTTTTTTTGACTGAAGTTTAATAGTAGGGCCCTCCGTAAAAAATTGCATTTAGTTTATTTTATCCTCATTCATCGTGATTTTATTTGGTTATTCTAGCTTGCGTGGATTACCTAAAATATTAATTTAAAAAATACCTTGATGATTTGGTATTGTCAAATATCTCTAAAACAAAAGAAAATCAAGGGCTGATTTTTGGCACACAGTAACCTTGGCCATAACCGGTGCACCACCATAAAAATCTGCCAGATAGCTTTCGTGGGCCAATCTTGTTCCCTTAGCCTGCTATAGCCTTTCGCGGTTTTTTGGCCCCCAAAAGTTGAGCTCACCTCCTGGGACGGTGCAAACTCGGATTACACGCATTTAGGACCAAATGAAGGTATTAAAATGATATCCAGCTTCCTGGAAATTAATTCCTGTTTTCTTTTTAATTTGACTGACCTATGGTTAGTGCTTTAGAAAATACAAAAAGTGATTAACTAAATTGGCTTAAATAAACAATAAAAGTGAAATAACAAAAAAAAAACCGGTACCCAAAGGGCAAACTTTGGAAGACAAAAAAAAATTTACAACTAAAACTGGGCCACCCTGTATAAACAACAATCGTACCATAATAATAATAAATCTTAGTCGGTACCGATGACTACAAAAAAGGCAACCAACTTTAAAACTTACTCAATAAAAACAAAATAAAGTAGATAATCAAACTTACAGCAATAAAAGCTTTGATATGATGTTGGCTTTATCGTGGGGATTTTTCTCCTTAAGTATCACCTTCGAATCCATGTTCTATGTTGCATTTATTGAGCTCACACTATCTTTTTATTCACTTTGCACAAGGACAGCACGGTCCTAACTTTTCAGTCTGTAAACAATGTTTTACGAATTACTAAAACACTATTGTGTAAATGTAAACTAATGTACCCGTTAGAGCTCTATCTATTTGCTAACCGATACTTCGTCTGACATGGATGGTCAAATGTCATGACTGGCGAATTTGTAACGAGTTGAACTTATTTCAAACAATTTTACTAACAGCAAAGACAGGTTTTTTCAGCCAGTGTCTATGCGTGTATTTTTCTAAATTACGAAATGTTAAAATCACCGATGTTATAACGGTACTAGTGTGAACACGGGGCTTCTCAACGAGCCGGTTGGTGCCGGGGCCGGCGGCGGCAGACTGGTGTGGTGGCAGGCGAGGGGCAAGGGGCCGCCGGCACATACTGTCAATGTGATCGTACCCCGCGCCACCCGCACCGCATGCTCCACCGGCATGGCATTCTGAAATCACTCTATTTATAAATAAACCATAGTCGTCAACAGACGACATTTTCGACAAAATCCTCAATTTCACAAAAAGTTGAAAGCTCAATCCGTACAATGTTGGTTTCGAACAACAGACAGACGTCAGCAACTTGGCAAAGTTATTTTCTTATTTTTAACATTTACGTTATACAAGGTGTTACAAAAGATCCTAACTCTTTTTACAGGGTAATAGCACCCGGTGACAGGGATCACAACCTAAATATTTTTTTTGGCTCTGTGACGTTCTATAAATTTTTAAATTACTAAAACGTGAACGCTGTGGTGGGAGAAAACTATTTTTTTAATATTGTTAGGATGTTTTGTAACACGTTGTATACAGGGTGTGCAAAAAAAAATTACATTATGTAAAGTGAACCTAGGTTTACCTGTTAGTAATAAATTATGAAGGTTGGTCCTCTCTAATGAAACGCACCGTATGATCGAAAGATAACACTGATCAACTCAACAAAAATGTCGCTTATACTTACCTGAATACTAAATGAACCAAGGTCATGGCCTACGAATGATGGACTTGCTTGATACTGGCTTGATAACAACTTTTTTGCGCTGATTGTTATTTCCTGATCTGTCAATTTGATGTGATATCCACAATCAGAAACGTGTCCAAGAAATTTTTCATTAAAATTTCAGTTGGTTGTGTAAATAATCATTCTTTTCTGTATTGCGCAATGTTGCTCAAGAGCAAAAATCGCAGAACGATAAACTTCTTCATTTATATAAGCATAATCTGTGCGATAAACTCACAGAGGCTCTAACTGACTAGATAGGTAGGTAGGTACGTACTTTGTTACATTACATAGGTAAGAGTGAGGGATGCAATGTAACAATACAATAAAATATAAATGTTCCATAAATAAAAAGCATCGATCTATTCGAAAATTCGTAAAACAAAAGTTGTTGGAAATCACATTTAGAAGTTGACGTGTTTCAGGAATAAAGCATTTTTTTTAAAACTGCACAAGTGCGAGTTATACTCGCGTGGAGAGGGTTCCGTACATCCGAAGTTCATTTATGCACAAATGTTGAGATAACTTACCGCTATCCGCGACGTAGGACTGTAATTGAGTTGAGGAACTAAGGCTAAAAAATAAATTAATATTTTCCTATGTTATTTCATACACCATAGACTTCTTATAGGTTTTCCTAAAA
Source organism: Zelleria hepariella (assembly GCA_949319315.1). Classification (NCBI taxonomy): domain Eukaryota; kingdom Metazoa; phylum Arthropoda; class Insecta; order Lepidoptera; family Yponomeutidae; genus Zelleria; species Zelleria hepariella. Next base: position 8,835,394 of record OX439391.1, on the reverse strand, counting down.
TCTTTAGGTAAAGAAAGACGTATGTACTGCATCCATGTTTAAAATTAATTTATTCACCTTGCACGTCCGTGCTTGGGTCACTCACTACACCATCGACTTACATAATATGTGCACCAAACTTCAACTCGATCGGTTCGTTTTGGGGGTTACCCTTGGCCCTTGACGCTATTGCGATCAAATTAAAAAAGTTTTAAAATTAATTTCTCTTTGAATTCGCATAGTAATGCTTTGATTTTAAATACTTTGTAATGTTTATTCAAAGGTAAGGCTAAAAACACAAAATGCGGCTTAATTTGTAAAATATAAAATTTTGTGAATAGCTCCATATTGCGGCCCTATTGGAAAAATGCGTCAAGGGTAGAGAGGCAGCTGTGTGTGTGTGTGACAGACGGACATACAGACGCACGCACGGGTGATCCTATAACGGTTCCGTTTTGCCTTTTGAGTTACGGAACCCTAATTACCCTGTATAATCCAGTCAGTTTTTTTTAAATGGATCCCCGTTTTTAGGTTTTGTTTTGGTTAGAGACACGCGACTCAGGGAAGATAGTTTTAGTAACGCTTAAAACTGAAAATAATTTTATATTTTTTCAAAAATGTTTTAGGTATAATAATAAATAGTAAGGGTTTTGAGTCTTTTTCACTGACATTTTTATTCTTTCTTTGGCTTCAGTATCGTGTAAATAAAATCACTCTGAATCGGGTGTAACTTTACGAAACAACACCTTTTATAGGGGCCAAGATAAGAGACAGGGGCCAAGTTGGAATAAGGTAGGATTCAAAAGGGACATAGTTGTTTTTTTTTTCTGGGAAGTTGATGTGCCGACTGCCGACTAGTCCGACTACTGCCGTTCAGCTAATGATAGATTCTTATTCTTATGATTCTTATTTTTTTTAAGTTTACTTGATGCCGATAACCTTGTCACCTGACAGACATAGCAGCGGGGTTACCCTTGACGCCATTGCGTTCATATTTACAATTTTTTTTCTCTTTTTAGTCATCCTTTAATTGTATAATAATATACTTCGCAATGTCTATTCAAAGTTAATAAATACTACTTTGTACAATACCAATATAAAATGTCTTAATTCGTGAAATATTGAATTTTGTAAATTCGGCCATATTGAAAAAAATGCGTCAAGGGTAGGCTGGCAGTATTTCTCTTTTACATCGCATAGTAATCCTTTGATTTTACATACTTCGTAATGTTTATTCAAAGTTACAATACCAATATAAAATGAGTTTTAATTCGTGAAATATTGAATTTTGTAAAGTCCGCCATAGCTATTGAAAAAAATGAGTCAAGTCAAGGGTAGAGGGGCTGCCGAAGCCTGCTGGTGGGGCAAAATGGATGGCTGGTGGCTGGTGGGAGAAAATGGAATCTTTTTTTACGCTAAAATCTAACTTCGTAGAGAGCATGTTTATAGAGCTCCTTTGATTTATTATTACGGTCGGGAGAATATTTTTCATAGCAAATTAAATTAAATACGCCACTTGTTGCGCGCAGACTTATCGTACACGTATCTACATAGTAGTTCATTTGGTGAATGAGCAAAATATATTTTTAATTTAGTTGGGTGGCCTAAAAACTCTGACACCAGCCCCTCTACCCTTGACGCATGTTTCCAATGCGGCCGCAATATGGCGCAATTTACAAATTTAATATTTTACAAATTAAGACGCATTTTGTGTTTTTATTGAATAAAACCGCCTTACCTTTGAATAAACATTACAAAATATTTAAAATCAAAGCCTTACTATGCGAATTCAAAGAGAAATTAATTTTTAAACTTTTTCAATTGGATCGCAATAGCGTCAAGGGTAGAGGGGCTGGGGTGGCCACTACCTCATACGATTACCTACCCATCTGAATTCTTTTCGACTACTACTTTCGCGACTCTTTACCATCTGAGTTTGAAGTTATTTTTGTCACATTTAAATTAATTTAGGTAACTAGTGGTTCGCCTCGAACTATGAACTCACGACCCCATATCTCGGCAACCACTCAACCGATTTGGCTCATGTTCAAACTTAAAAATTCTCTTTGCCTACCAAATTTCATGACGATCCGACTCAATTTACTCATGTTATCGTCGAACGAACATTCATACAACATACAATACAAACGCCGGATTGTTCCAGTAGACTCTGAGAACTTCGCTCGCTCGTTCAATTAGTTTTATCTAGTATTCTTTATTCACAAGCATTTTTAAAGTGCAAAATATAATTAATTGGGTTATTATTTAGCGGAATTAGTTCAAATTATATTTTCCAATAAAAAATAATGTATGTATTGAATGAAAGACTGAAAGAATTATTGAACCAAGTTATCTCTTTGCCCCATCACTATTCTTTTTATCGGGTATCTCTTGCGCAAACGAAACACTTTTTGACTGTTCAAACCAATTTTTTTAGTTTTCTGATTATTACGAAAAATAAAGAGTTTCTTAGGTATAAGTACCTACTTTTATTTTGCCTTATTTCATTGTAACGCTCTCTTAACCTTACGAACATGTTGGCTCTTAGACTCTTTTAAAGCTTGATCTAGTTTGTTGGTCATATGAATTAAATTCGGTAAATCGCATTGAAGAATGTTGTGTTTGATAATGTTCAGGCATTCACTGGCCGCCTTTGCTTCTTGGATGGAGTTGTTCACTTGAATTGTATCTGCATTTTCAGTCTCTGTTTTATAGTGCTCTTGACCATAATTTTTGGGCGACTTCAATATGAAATTTAAAGCAACTGTTGGCTTTACCATTTCACTTTTGAGTTTTGAGGCAAGCTGTTGGCAAACAATAAAAAAAGTTTTACATAATATGTTTGTTACTCAAAGATAAAATGTGTAAATCAAAGATCTTGTATAGTTATAATTAAAATAATATAATAAATTAATAATAAGAGTTATAATTTATATTAATAAAGTATAATTATAATTAAAATAATAAATTATTATATAATTATTAATTATATATTACTAGTATTGTGTATAGTTTATTTCTGGCATACAATAAAGTGTTCTCTGTCTATCAATCAAGGAGATGACATTTCTTAGATTTTCTGTGGCAGAAAGGTACACACGACAGCGTCGTTACGGGCGAGTTTACAACAAAAGTGTACAGTCTCACGTGCTGTCGTGTGTAGAACCAAGATGCAAGTAGGTAAGGCATGCAAGGCTTTTCACAACTTCAAGCCTTTCTGTAGCACTGTATATTTTAATTTCCATGTCCTCACCTGAATTTCCATTCTCCAAGTCAGATCTTGGTAGATAGGGTCTTTTTGCTGCAACAAGAATAGGCATTCTGATAGTTCTGCCTTTTTTGTATTGTAGAGTTTCACCAGAACTAATTCCTGCTCTGTATTGAACCCAGCCATTGTCAGTGATGACTTGAAATCTGATTCTGATAACTGTAACAAAATTTTGCAGAATGTATCAAAGAGATCTGACTAATAGGTAGATAACTAATAATATTAATAATAATGTTTGGTACCCACATTATGTTTGCAAGCTTCAACTATAAGAAACACAATTGCATGTACAACATTTTGGATATCTGTTGGAGAGACCTGCAGTTTATCTGCAATAAATTGTTTTTGTGAATTATTACAATATAACACACCTACATAAATTCAGTTCACCCCTATAATTATTATACACTAGCTTTTGCCCGCGACTTCGTCCGTGCAGACTTTTTTTTTCCGTGAGTTTTTCCGTTGTTTTAATGGTTATTCTGCTATTCGAGGGGGAGAGAAATCCAACAAATCAAAAATCATAAAAATCGGTCTACCCGTTCTCGAGTCATAAATGGTGTAACTAACATGACTTTGTTTTATATATTAAGATTTATGGTGCTAGGTGCAGAGTGAATTATGAGAGAAAAAACCTAGACTTTAATTAATTCGAAAATAATGTTGGAGAAAAAAGGGGATAAGCAATCAATTCACCAAACAGTAAAAAAAATATTTAACCGTTGGCTTTGTTAGAACTAACAGACAATACAAAATCTATACTTACACTGAATACACCCTAAAAATCAAGCACACACAAAGATACTATAGTGCCCAGGAGTTTTTGTAAGTGCGAAACCAAATTCATTAGATTTACAAAATATAATGCCAATAAAAAAATCACTAACTTCACTTTTTCTTTGTTTTCTTGTTTGAAGATTAGACATCACTAATTAAAAGTAAGAAGAGAAATGAAACAGAAAGAATATTTTCTGAAATTAAACTTTTGTAAGCGTTGCACATTTTTAGAGCTGGCCGCGGCAGCCTGTACTCCAAGGTTAAGGTTTCCGGATGAGAACTGAAACTAGTCGGCTATTCCGAAAATAAATTAAAGTAAGTTAAAACGTTTACTAAATACAACGATAACGTTTTCTTTTGAAAAAAATTTATGGAATAGTGCTTTCTGAACACACATTTGTTTCAAGATCTAATTACTGAAAAACCTGTGTATCTAGTAGACACCTAATCGTAATGAAGGATCATCAATTGTTTGAGATGAAGATGCCATATACCTGCAGCAGCTTTATACTTCGCGTTATTGCTCCCATTGTTCAAGAAGTCGATTGCCAATTTACAAAAGTCCACAAGAACTGAAATTGAAAGGTTATGTTTAAAATTACATTATTTGGAGACATGGTAAACATAATGATTGGATATTAGATAATCGATTAGATGTTTACATCGCTTACCTTGAGTTGAATGCTCAGAAATAAGTTTCAAATGCTCCTTCTGTAGTTCACTCAGAAAAATAATCATCGTAGGGTTTGCGGGTTTTTGAGTCTTCGATTAAAATAAGATGATCGAGGCAGATTAACATCTATCAATGATTGCCGTAGAACCACAAAACATTATTAGTTCTATAACAATCCAAAACAAATCGAGAAAAACATCCACAATCGGTCCACAACTGTCCACAACTCCACACACAACAACAAACGTCACCGTCACACCACAGATTGTCTGTCACACACACTAAGTTAAACGTCACTTTAACACACAGAGTGTAGAAGGGGTAGTATAGTACACAAGCACGCAATCATGCGCGTTTGAAGCAAAAATCTAGATTGTCGATGGTGCAGTCGTAACCACGTCGTAACATTATGAACAGGTAGTGCCATCTATTGTTCAGTAGCCGTTATATTATTTCTATTATAGCGACCTCTAGTAGAGCATGAAAATATCATCAAGCCTCACATGAGCGAAAGGGTAAGCAGTAGGCATAAATTACGTGGGAATGCTTTGGTTAGTTAGGACCCTACAAAAAACCATTTAGTGCGTCGCCGTTACAAACGGAAATGCTTTATAGTTCTCGGTCTAAGGCCTTTGCATCTACATAATGAGATGATTTATACGGCGTCCAGTGGCACCTTAACACCACACTAGTCACTAGACGGGTGAAGAGGCCACTCGGACATTGTTTTAGATAGAGAAGGCTTGCCCAGCACCTATTCCATCCTGACAGCATAGTTGGCCTAGCCTGCATGAAAGACAAGGTTGGTCAGCCTCGGTCTAAAATTCCTACAAATCGCTGTTATAGTGCAGCTGGCTTTAGCAAGCTTTTACAGTCTTTATGGTCCAGCAAAAGAATGGGGTAGACCATATCTATAAGTACCTACCTACCACTCAAGAGATATTGTAATTGTAAACTGTGATATGGCATACCTAGGTACCCCATTCTAGGCTGAGTAGGCCTGCTGGACTGAGATTTTTTTTAACGTTGTAAAAGCATATACATATGTGTTAGCTAGCATAATTTAAAAGGTGTTTACAAGTGAAAAAAAGAAGCAGGTAATAAATAAAAGTTTAATTTTTCAATTTTCTATACAATATTTGGTGATTACTGTTTCTGTATGTAAGATAACTGTTTTGAATCTTCAGGTGTCGTTAAATCGACATATTTTATTTGTTCTTCAGTCCAAACGCCATTACCAGAAAAGTAATGATTTTTTTCCAATAAATATAACACAATGCTTAAAGTTTGAGATTTATTTAATTCTAACAAGTCTATCTGTTCTGTCAGCCACATCATTTTCTTTTTTGAAGATATTTCACTCAATATTTCTTTTATTTTGTTCCATGGATATAAAAGGATAGCACAGTTTTCAAATATATCTTTTGGAGAATAATCAATGGATAGCTTTTCATACACAAACTTTACCTGTGCCACCGGCACATTGATCCAGAAGGGGTGTCTCTTTAAGTTGTCTCTGATATCAATAGAAGAATATTTGGTACCAAAGGCTTGTGATAAACAGTACACCACATCTTTGCCTTTCCCGGTTCGGTCACCAGGTGCTTTCATGTATGTTCTATAACCATTAGCACTACCTGATAGGATGTTCAGACTGAGGCACTTTTTATTATTCTGGTGTAGAGTTCTGAGCCTATTCATGGCAGTATTGTTATAGTAGATCATTTTGAGAAACCTTGGATGGTTGAAGAGAGCCTGAAACTCTGGTATGCACTTTGCCTGACTTAGCCTTTCCTTAACCGTTTCAGGGCTCAGGGTGTATATTTCAAAGCATCTAACTTGTGCTTCATCACATATTCCAAATTCTTCCAACACTTGCCTCATCTCAACCAGAGACTGATACTTTTTCATTACAATCTTTGGTCTTAGCCTCATAACTTCTCTTATATCTATTCCACCTATGGACCTGAATTTATAAAGAACTTCCTTCAAATTGTCAGGATCAGCATGAATTAAATACAAGTTATTCTTTATTTTTAAATCAGGTATAACTAAGCTTCTTTGAAGCAATGTCAGTGTTTCATTGATCACTGCAAGAGGGCGATGTTTGATTGTAGGATATGTGGAGATACCTCTGAGGAATTCTTCTTCAGTTAAATCCAGGACTAGTTCTAGGTACCTCTGAATTATTTTTAAACGTAATTGGTGAAGTGTTTTTGTATTTGTATCTCCATAAATTAAAGTTGTAAGAGATGTTGGCCATTTGGTCATATAGCTGGCCAGTCTGTTTTCAACATTCAAGGCTAGCGGCAATATCTCCCGTTTCTTTAGTTCCTGAATTGTTTTTTGTTTTACTATGTTGAGATAAGATACAATGTGAGTAGGTAAAACGTCGAGTCCGCATTCTTCTAGAACATTGTGACGATTCCTTACAGTAGTTGGTAGTACACTGAATAATAGTGGCTCTTCTATCAACACTTTCTTATTATAACCCAAGTCATATACAGTTTCAACCAAGTCTTGTAACTCGCGTCCATTTAACTTGGCGACTGTCGGGTATTTCATACACATTAGTTCCGCTTGATTTTTGTTGATTTTCAAATATTTACACAAATTGGTCACAACACTTTTGGCCTTTGTGGCAGGGTTGGTACTGACATAGCGACGTACCAATAGTAACGTAGCTCTTGCACGTGAACACATATATAGAAACATTAGGGCTTATTAATGAGTGCTATTTCCATTATTTACACAACGGCGAAAGGCCCTTCCTTTTGCCCTTGTTTTTATTTTTTAGCAGGGTTTTTTAGGTTGCTTTGCTTGTCAACTGTCAGTTGCAGTTGCTGGCTGACGTTTGTGTTCCAACCACAGAACTTGTAACTTCACAGACTAAATATAAATGTGACTAAATTGAGCGTGTAGTGAGTGATACCAAATAAACTCTGTGAATTCGTCTGACTTTCTTTTTTTTTTGTTTGACAGGACCAGCGTAGCGCGATGCGATGGGCGTTGTTTTTGGTATATTTATACTACTCTTTGGGCGTTGTTTATTTCTTCAACTTCAAAATTACTTCCAATAGTTCCAATATTTTAGAAATATTTGAATATTTATTGTATTTCTAAGAAGATAGTTTGTGTTCCCTCAGGCATTACGTGAATATATAATTGAAAAATGGTTTCAAAGTCAAAAACAGGATTGTTTGCCTTAGGATTTTTTGTTTTTGCCTCTACATTTATTCTAATATCATTTGTGAGCCCATACTGGCTCGTGGCGGATGGAAAGATTAGAAACTCAAAATTTGTGAAGATCGGTAAGCTATATTTGCAATACCTGTAATGTTTAGAGCAATATTTATTTGCCCACATTCTTTACATGACATTTCACAGGTCTCTGGGAGGTGTGCTTCAATGGGTTCGAAGAAGTTCACCATTGGTACGACACGGTGTTCACAGGCTGTTGGTGGATTTTCGAAGAGGAATACTACATCATACATGACATACTTCTGCCTGGATTCTTCATAGCAACTCAGTTCTTCTTTACAGTATCAATGTGCTGTGTTATTATCTCAGCATTTTTGACCTATTTATTCATGGTGAAAGACAAAGATGATGACAAATATGTGACCCTTTTAGTGACACTAGGCACTATACTTGTCATAGGAGGTATGTAATCTGTGGTGTTACCTTTTAATGTTAATTTGAATAATTGAAGAATTTTGTTTATAATTTTCTGAATTTTCCAGGCATCTCTGGATTCATCTCTGTGGCAATTTTTGGTGCTCGTGGAGATGGCCGTGACTGGATGCCCAACTGGGAACACAACGATCTTGGATGGGCCTATGCTTTTGGTTGTATTGGTGTCAACTTTCTGTTCCCAGCTGGCATCTTATTCTTAGTGGAAGCCAGAGTGCAGAAGTATAAAAGGTTACATGAAATGCTTAGCCGAGAACCCTCGTCCTACACTATGCAGGAAAGAAAGGTAGCTTACACTGGTGGGCACACTGATATTTAAAATAAACTCAGTTGGGTTGATCATAAGATCATCATATTCTTATTTAATCTTATGCCGAAAATTGGTCGCCATTTAGTATTTACCATGTATTTGACTGGGTCTCAAGCCAGAAAGGTGTGTTGTTGTGTGCATACAGACTAGCACCTGTCCTTTTTTAAAATTACTTTTACGTTTATGAAGTTAATTAATGTTGTGCCTTTTTAACATAAAAGTAACTTGAATAGAAGATTTAATTGAATCACATTATGTCGACATGCAATTCTGCAGCCGAAGAGGTTTTGGTTTGACCGGTACAGGTTATTATAGATGAATAAAAACAACAATTTCTAACTGTAAGACTGTATTGAACATTTTTAGGTACTTTAGGTGTAAGAACTCTGTCCTTAATATTAAGAAACTGCATTTTTTAAGTACTTATAAAAAGTATACTCCGTCCATGGAATATTAAGAACTGTTTTTTTTATGCATAGATATTTAATTATTAACCTATCTTGTGCGATTTCTGACATCATTTGAATTCTTTATTTTGATGTGTTGTAATGTAATCAATTTCTTATTTTATTTCAATATTTACTATAATTTAATTTGATTGTGTGTTATGTCTTTACAACTTTACAACTCGGTCTATGTAATAAACTGCTATTTTTTAAGAATGTACACAAGACAGCACATAGTCGCTTGGAAGAATACACGCATGCAATCTATTCACTTCTGGTATGGGTGACTGCAACGAAAGTTTGTACACACGACAGCACGTCAGACTGTACACTTTTGATGTAACGTCGCCCATAACGTAACCAAGTAGAGTGCTAGCGTGTTATCCATGAATTAATGTTGTATCTATTTATTTTTTTATACATTTCTCTTGCATTAGCTGAGAGAGCATTTTGAATTATTAATTTTCTTAAGTTGTAATGTATTTAATTTCCAATATTGATTCAATATTTACTCAAGTTTTATTGGGTTGTGTTTATCAGTCTGTCTTGTCTTGGACTTTACAATTTTAATAACTTTATACTTCGATTTTGGTGTCAATATTTTTATAATTAAAAACATTTTTTTATAGCTTATATTGGACTTTATTTTTCTTACACTCTACAAGTCTACAGTAATGTTTTATATTCACATAATTTGTTGGCATCAATTTTAAAACTACCTGGAACAGTATTTTTAGATAGCAAAGCATTTGTTGCTGCTTGAATAGCAATTGCAATAGACTGCGATTCATTCAAGTCTGCCAACATGCCATGAATGAAGCCACTGGAGAAACAGTCTCCTGCTCCTGAAACATTAACTATGTTTCCATCTAGAGCTGTTACAGCATAAATTCGGGCTTTCAGAGTATTCTTGTCTTTTGGCACAGCGCTATCAACTGAATCTTTACGAACTACAATGACTCCTTTAGCACCTATAGTAACTAAAAGGTAGTTCGTCGTCTCTGAAACAATCTGAGATAGTTGCAGAATTTCTTCTATCGTGCCATTTTGGGATATAGAATGATTCGGGTCGAGGAAACCAGCCATCGCTCGCAGTTCGATAAGATTCGGAGAACAAAATTGCAGGCGATGATTGCTGCGTAAAGTTTTGATGGCTTTTCTTCGATCAGTAGGCTCATAAAACACTGAAAGAAAACATAAAAATTAAATAGGTAGGTAGAATTTTCGATTTTAATAATGGTATCCCCAAACACGATTTGGTTCACTCTTCTCTGTCCTCTCCTCTCATTATTCTGTGTTCTGACTTCTGAATGACGTGCATGACGTGAATGAATGATAAAAAAAATTACAACAGCCAAACTAAAACACTGGGGCGTGTACACAACACAACTTTGTCTTTACCATTTTAGTCAAAATATAAATTAAAATCAGTTTAATTATTGTTTCTAATCAGTTAGTGACGGCATACATTGATCTGGTAAGTACTACATCGATTTTCATAGCTATCTTACTCTGGGACAAACAATAATGTAACCGACTAGTTTTTACAGCATTGCAAGAATTTTACTAAATGCATTTACAAGAAAGAAGCATTAATCAGACAATTCTGTCTGTGCATTCGCGTTCAAAATAGTTAACCTCTATTTTTATGACTAAATGCATTGACCAATCTTGAAATAAAATTAATTTTAGTTTGTATGTACCTATTATTGCAAAACAATTGAATAACTACTTATCAAATGATTTTGTTTGGTTACTATCAAATTGTTGTATGACCAATTACTTGGGCCTAATAGGGATTAATAGTAAGGTACAGTTGACAGCACTTCAGACTGTACCTACCTACAGCTTTGCTGTAAAGTCGTCCGTAGTAACATAACCGAGTAGGTAGAGTGGCGTGTAAAGGACTGCAGTGCAGATGTTACCTATGGTGTGTATTAATAGACGGACTAGGTCATATCCGGCACGTCTGTTTTGTGACCATCATACGGCAAACCTACTTAACAGTGGCCGTGGGCCGATATCTATTTGCTCCGTGATTGATATGATAAATTACTTGAAAGACGAGGTCATTCAGTAGAGTGGATGGACAGCCCTCTGAAGCCAAGCCCTCTGAACTCCAAAATTATCCCCGCATTTACTTCCCTGGATGCCCTCTGAAAATATCATCCTCATTTATACCAAGCATCTGTACCATTAAAGTGGCTGAGCACTAGGGTGTCCCAGGCTATAAGGGAGATTTTTTTTTTCGCGAAATCAGATACGCATACCCTCTATATTTTTTCTATTTGACCCTAATAACTCAAATACAAAATATTAACTTGATTGGATAATGATAACCCGTGCCGACTTGAAGCCAAAGTTTAGAAATTAAAATTTGTACTGAGCTTGTATGGGCGCATACTTGACTTCGATATTTATCTCGAAATAAGAAATCAATAATGTTTGTAATCGTATATTTAGTGAGTACCTAACACAAAAAAATTGTATTATATAAACGTCAATCAATTAATAGTAGTTTTTAGTACTTTTAAGATCAATTATTGCAGTTTTTCTCTATGGCACTGAATTTTATCAGGATCGATATTTTTCTGGTTTTTCCAAAACTTTTTAAAGAGTGAAACATCAGGGCTTGTTGTCATTTAGCTGACTTTAGCTTCAAAACATGGCGGCAAGCAAAAATAAGCAATTTATAAAAGGGGTTTTCCGATAAGGTTCAACTAAAGTAGTGTTGTGGGCTAATTGTGGGAAATTCATTTTTTTCACAGTTTTTTTCGATTTGGTAGCTAAACTGAGCTATTTTTGTTCAATGTTTTTGTTTTACAACACTAAAACAGTATTATTTTCATAGTTCGAAACAAGTGAATAATAATAATAAATCAACTGATAAAGTGTTTTGCTCGGAAAAACCAGTGGTACTGCACCAAAACGATTTTTTTGGTTAAATCTCATAATCAGCTGATTTATTGTTGTTCTGTTGTTTATAATAATCAGCAAAATACAGTTTTATTGTCGTGGAACAGGAATCACCGAACAAAAAAGCTACAAAATAGAAAAATCCGTGAAAATTTAATTTTCCAACTACACTCCTTTAGTTAAACCTTACGGCGCATTATTTCCGTCTCTCCGTATGAATTAATGATTTTCTTGTTGGAAGATCGTCATTATTCTGCTCAAAGGCCTCAATAGTAGCCTCTGGGATACACACATAATCTCTAATACTTAGCTGACCTCTATCTAATGCTGCTGCTAAGATATTTTTTGTTTTGTTTGCATTTTTGCCCTGTCATAGTCCTGTAGGGCTTTTTATAAACTTACAAGTTTTTTTACGCAACTATGTATCTAGCGATACGTGCCTTTTCCTAATAGGTAATACATTTGCGAATTGAAAGGTTTGCATTGTCATTGACAGATAAATTCACTTCTGTAAAACAATACTGCCAAAATTTGCCCATTTGAAGGAAGTTTTGAACCCGTTATTTGATGTTTTAAGTCAACAATAAAACAAATATCTCTTTATAGAACTTGGTAACTTTAGTGCCATGAAGAATGCTTGAAAAAAAATGCGTTCACTAACAAAAAACTAAGCAATTGCAAGCACATCAATACTTAGCGCGCGCTCTCCATAGTGCGTAGTACTGAGAAGTTTCGATCCAAGTCGGCACGGGTTGCCATGATTCTAAGTTCACCAAACTTAATTTACGTTTGTTTTGACATCATTCGAAAAAAATAAGAGGGTATGCGTTTTAAAAAAACCACTTTGATTTTTTTGGGACACCCTACTGAGCACGCCTGCTCCTTTTAAACAATGTCACAGGCACTGCAGCATCCAAGTGATCGCTTTAAAGTCTGATTTTTTATTCCGTAGAATTCTGACAGCTGCCATTTTTTGACATGTCAGAGATTACAAACATTTTTGGACGGGCACATTTTTCAATTTCAATACGAGTCTGAACATCTGTGTCTATATATTTTATTTGTCAGTGAATGTACCCATTTTTATTAAGTGCAGAGCTCTAAATTAAATGGGGATTTACGGCGAGTCATAATTACGTCCCTTTTCATCACAAATAGTAAAAAAGTACAAGGAAATAAAACATTATTTTATTAAAATCTCTAATCATCATTAATACTAATATCACTATCACACTAATGAAAATCAATCAATGTGACAGACGCGGTGTGAAAGCATACTTTATTTTTTAAAAGGTTTAATAAACCTGAATTCGTACGGGAGTGTTTCCAGCTAAAGATTGAAATAATTAATTCGATATATTGTTCGTGATATTGAACTATTTGGTACTTTTGTATTTGTTCACTTGAGTAAGTAAATATTAAGTTTTATCGTTTTCTAGGTAAAATATAAAAAATATCAAGCATTTTATTTTTTACTGTCCTCAAATGGGTAAAATTTTTCCCTTTTTCGGTAGAATGCTTTTCTAGTAGCAACACTTATGAAATGTCAGGATTCTACAGAATAAAAAATCAGACTATACACATATAGTGTGAGTGGAGATGCCACTGGACGCTGATTAACTCATGGCCTAAGTTACATCAAGACACCCTAACCATGAGGGATTCCGTAAATGCCTACTTTTTTTTTAAAAAATATTCATAAAATTATATATATTTTTTGGTATATTATATGGAACTTGAGATCCTTATACCTACTCAAGGGACAAATGGCACTATGTAAATAAATGTCAAATAAAGCTCCTTGACATGTCAGTCATCATTGTTGGATATTCTTAGAAAATGAACCAAATATTCCTAAAACTGATATTGACTAGTTTGACTACCTATAAGCTCTTACAGAATGATATGAATTGGGTAGTTACTCTCCAAGAGCTTTGAGTTACTCTCAAACTTTACTCTCATGAGTCTCATCAGTATCACTGTTGGTGTTGGTCAATGTGGGGCCAAAATGCCCGTGGTCCTTTAGTAGCTATAATGTCCCTTATTTTTTAAAGACTTGCTTTAAGACCTACCTATGCACACAAAAGCGGGCAAATTCCCACACCTCACTGTACGCGTGTGAAAATTTTATCATTGTACTTCTAAGGTGAATGTTGTACAATAAACACACTGGTTAGTGTGTAGATTGCGAAACACTTTACTCACTTGTTATTCATCTCATACATGACCTTGGTTTTGTGAGGTGAAAATGGCATTACCTTGTTTGAATGACTCTTCTTAATTAGGACTGTTACACAAGAAGCTTCTTAACTGGCCCAAAAGCAAACACATATCTTTTGCCATTACTCAACAATTTGACGAAATGTTTGATTTTCTTACCTATAAATTCTAAAGTTTGATGTCAAACAAAAAATAAGCACCAGTCATTTTAATTATGTTGCAGAGACAATGAAAAACAGAAGTTTGGCCGGTAATTGTGGCATTGGTGTGTTTGTTATTGCCCTTGTGACAGTGGCATTGGCATTCGGCACGCCTAGCTGGCTGGTCAGCGATGATAGAATACGAGGTGCTCGATTGGACAGGTAAATAAGTTCTCATGAGAACAAGGGTCATTATGACTGTGTCATTGAGTCATGCCCTAGTTTTAAATCGTATTTGCATTCACATCATAGGTCCAGGCTAACGAGCGTAATTTTGTCCTGTGCAACGTGAGTCACGTAATTAGCCGTTTTCAACTGACAGTTAAAAGCTGATTTTAAAATGCTCGCTAGATGGCGCATAAAATACGGCTACTTAACGGCAGTCAAATAACGCTTTTTCCCACAGATTCACAGATTAGAAAGTACTAATACTAAAGATACACAAACACCACAGATAAGAATCAGGCTTGCCATGTTAAATCGGTAAAAATGCTGTGTCATATATTTGCAATTTTTATTCTTAAAAGCAAAAACATAAATGGTTTTGGATAAATATAGAATAGGTAGGTAGGATATTGACATCAACTACGTGATGCGATAAAATTTGCAAGCAATGAATTGTGTTTCTGGTTATGATTATTACAGTTTACGGTAATTTGTCGTACCGTTGGCAACACTGATGAAATTTCAACTGACTGCCGTTATAGTGCCGTATTATAAGCGCCATCAGTGGAGAAAAAAAGAACTACGTTTTTTTTTCTGAAAACGGCTAATTAACGTTGCGGTTCATAATTTATCCCATACTCGTGTATTATCTCATTCATGTCAGTAATAAGACATTTATTTCCAGACTAGGACTATGGAGCCATTGCTTTAGATCTCTCCCAGACCCGTTGGATCAATATCAAAGGAGATTTTTTGTTGGCTGCCGTTGGGTGTACGATCCTTTCACTACTGGTTATGACAGAATTCGTGGATATTTGCTTCCAGGTTGGTTACTTTATCTAAAAATATTTTTTAAACACGACAGTAATTAAATATTTGATACATTGTTTTTATTAATGAATATAAAGCAAGTAAGAACTACATACTTATGAAAAGGGATTTAAAAAAAAATGTTTTCAGGTTTTATGATTGCAACGCAATTCTTCTTCACGCTGACGCTTCTTGGAGTTTTAATATCATCGATCCTTGTTCTAATATTCTTTTTATGCTGCGGACCAGAGCAAAACAGATTTATTTTGTTGATTAAAACCGTTGGATATATTATGTTAGGAGCAGGTAATATATTTATTATCTTCTTCTTGGTTAAAATTAACGTCGATACCGTAATTTTTTTTTCAGAAATTACATTTTTTTACTTACGCCTTTATTTTTTTAGGAGTATGCGGAGTCATAGCAGTGATAGTATTTGCGAGCTTAGGGAACACTGATGGATGGATGCCAGATCATCCAAATAATTATCTTGGTAATTATGATAATTATATTATACACTGAATTCCACTGTTTCGTACTTATCCCCTGAGAACCTAAGGAACACTATCCCCTAAGATATAGGTCTCTACCGACTTATTTAACTGAAATCTACCTAACAACTTATCACAGAAATGTTTTTGTAAGTGTTAATTTAAAATTGATTTTGTAATCCAAAATTTGCATGAAAATAAACAAATTTTATTATTATTATTATCATTTTATTTATTTATATTAATAATTATTTGTAATTTTTTTCAGGGTGGTCGTTTGGATTAGGAGTGGTCGGGTCTATTGCCTGCCTTATTGCCGCAGCTTTATTCTTGACTGAAGCTAACATACAAAAAAAGAAGAAGAATAGATTCCGTGAGTCACAGGCTCGTTTTGAATTAGAAAACGAGTCCAAGGCATAGTGAGTACCTACCTAGAGTATCGAGTGTATGTTTAATTAGCAAGGTTGCAAAGAGTGCGTAAATATTTCTTGTAATACAACTATTGTATAAAGATGGATATCACACAAATTCGTTCAAATGCAGCTTTATTTTTTTCTATAATTATTTGATAAGTAACCAATAAAATATTTGTTATGAATTTATGATATGATTGATAAATTTGCAATCTCAAAATGCATACAGTATTTCTTTTCGTGCTTTATTATCTACCGATTTAAACTTTCATGACAAGATCTAAGAATGTTTATGTGATAGATATTTATGAAAACCCATTTTTGGATTGTAATGTAAGGAAAAACATGACGACTTACAAGTGCCTTGCTTATGTGAATAACATTTTTGACAGTTGACCATTAATTAAAAGGAGTTTATAAGTACTCCTATTTACTTATCTCCAGTAGGTATTCTATCACAAATATGTATCTAATGAATATAATTAAACTTAATTAAAAATATCTAAATGGTTGACGCGATATCTGTCAAAAGTTAAATTCTAACAATGAATATTTTAAGTATAGGTTTCTTTTATACTTAATAAAATTGATTGTAAAGTTTTAAATATGTATCGAAAATGTGAGAGTATGATTCCAAGTAGGTAGAGCCTGTTATGATAAGTTCTGTAAATTAAGAGGTTCTTCTACTCAATAATGTTTACTAGTTAGGTATTAAAACCTAAACTAAAATCTGTTGTCCAAAAAAACTTCTGTCACACACAAAAAAACTATTACTACTTACGGCGCCAAAATGCTGTAAAGTAGTTATTTTTCCGAGATTTTGGAGTTTGTAAGTAGTTTTGTATATTACTGTATTGTTGAGTTAAACGTATGAATGTTTATATCAAGATAGATAGCTAAGTGTTTACTGATCATGTAATTTTTTATAAGTTATCAGGAATTTTCTGTATCAGGAACACACTGTATTTTATTGTATTAAATTTTTTCTGTAACTTATTAGGTCTATAGTGCAATTTTTAGAGGTATCGGCCTAATAATGTTAATTTACAATTTTATTATATTTAAGAAATTGGTAGGTATAACCTTTTTCAACAATTTTCTTTTTAAGAATAATTAAATCTGAGAATGTACCTACAATCTCTAGAATCCGTCCATGTATTAATGTCATATATTTTTTGTCTTAACTTAAGTATTCATTTGTTTTGATAAGAATTTGTTTAGAGATAATATCAATCTAAGTAACTGCCGTCCAATGAAAATTTAAGGTTTTTAGAAATAACTATTTTATACATTTTGAAATAAAGTGCATTCGAAAGTATAATATCATTTTATTGGGTTTTTATTTAATTAATAAAAAAATAGTTTCATTAATGAGCGTCATGTGAACATACATAGATATGAACATAATTCACAGAACAATTGGTGTAATTGTTCTGAGACATAATTATTTTCAAAAATATGTTCAGTTTCACGACACTCAAAAGTCAAAACACACATTCATAGTGACACTGACAGACAGGCGCTAGTTTACCTACTGTGCTTATTATTTTTTATTCATTCATTCATGATCGAGATCCGATGAAACTTTTATTTCCAAATTAAACTCACGTTTCCGCTGTCTATTCTGTACGTGCAGCATGGTAAGCCCGAGATAGGCCCTTCTCTATGCAAAACTGTCAACTTGTCGGTCGGGCTCGAGTTGGCTCTACGCCAACATGGCAATGGAGACAAAAATACAACATTTTTATTAAAAATTGCAATATCTACTTTCTGCTCGACATGACCCTAATCTATTGCCATCTCGAATCCCGCCTGCCATGCTCGCACAATAGACATGGCACGTCTGTCACTCCAGTTCGAGAGAGTGTCAAAACGACCATGCTAAGCATACTGCTCTAGGCAGATCACTAAAGAGAGAGAGAGAGAGAGAGAACTATGGAGTATCGTACGCTCTAGAACGAGCTCGTTTCATTTGCGCGGGAATGCACGCCAGTGTCGCCAGTCCTTTTTTTTGTTGTGGTCTGTGTCTCTGTGATCGATTAGAGAAAAAAATAAAAATGTCAAAATTGTCCGAAAGTAAACGAAACGAATTTCATTCAGTTTCAGTGGATGTCGGTCATTGTCGGTGATTTTGTTTGTTATTTTGGGAATTGTTTCTGAAACTTGTCAGTCATACTAGATTCATACTCATACTAGACTAGGACGTTCTTTAGAAACGAGGATCAAGAAGCTAAAGATGACGGCTGCCGATAACGAGTACCCCAGGGCGTCAAGTAAGCGAATTTCGGGCACGCCCATAATTTTTTACTGAGATGTATAAACGTTATTTGCTATCATGAAGAGGCTTCTTATTGTTGGATGAACAAAATATCGCTTTATTCCAGATGCGACTCTGATCGGTGCCACAATAACATATGTGGCTGGCTTGTTTCTCCTGCTCTCATTTGCTGGGCCATACTGGATAGAATCCTATCCCGAGATGTTATCGTCGTTCAAACACATGGGCTTATGGGAGTACTGCTTCGACCGGTTCCGGTTTCCCTCCTATCAGTTTGACAAACTCTTCCATGGCTGCCACTACATTTTTAGTGAGGTAGGTTGGCAATCTGCGCTACCTACAAAATTTTATAAGCTGGGTATTCGGCTTACTCTACCCTCGAACATTACTAGGCAAACAGAGGTTGGTGGGTCAAATCGGGGGCGAGGACTTAGCGTTGGGGTATACGCATGTGATCACTATAAAAGGCCTATTAGACACAGTGACATCAAAAATATTTTTTTTCTTTTGGACTTCAGAACTTTTAAAAAAATGACAAAAAAGCCTAACTCGAAAACTGCATTTTCCCGGCACCAAATCTCAGGATTTTATTTGCTCCCAAGGACCTGATCCAAATTAAGGACGTTGAAATTTTTTAGGTGTTTTCCGATGTTCTTGGCCCATAGCGCCCTCAACGCTACTCCTCAACCCAAAGGTGTACCCAGCTAGTGGAATATTTTTGTAGCTAGTGGTTACTGCCCATTCCACAGACAAAAGGAAATATAAAAAATTACGATTGTAAAATAATCAACAAGTAGTTTCATTGTGAAATTTTCAACTTCAGGAGTATAACGAGTATTTGTGAGACTAAATGCCAAATATAGTTTTTATTCAAATGCAGGAATACTACGTGATTCGGGAGTGGCTGCTGCCAGGTTGGCTGATGGTGGTACAATCGTTTGTGACCATGGGCCTGATCCTGTCATTCGCGGCACAAGTGATTCTGGCCTGTGTCATTGTGCGCTGGCCTCTGCGCACCGTCTTGCGCTACGAGTGGGTCTGCGTATCTACTTCCTTTGTAATGGTGGCTTTAGCAAGTGAGTTTTTCTTTATAAATTTTTTATAAAAATGACCCAAGAACAAACATACAAAATACCTCAGTGATCATTTGGCCCCACTTAGTTTGCCAGGTGACTGGTAAGGTGCCATGTACACACAACAGCAGGTCACTGTGTACACTTATGTTGTAAAGTCACCCGTAACATAACCGATTAGAGTGCTAGCGTGTAAAGGTCGACTTGCTGTCGTGTGTACAAAAACTATACGTAATTATTTGGGACTTGCATCCACAATTTCTTCAATGCATTTCACTATTGTCCTAGTGACCTTGACCACCCTCGTTCGACAGCATATTATTTTCCTTGTTCTATTGCCTAAAGTGTTTTTTTAACCTGTGGGTCGTGAACTCGTGCCCCCTGACCTCCTGGGGGGTCACCAAGCTACCGTAGGGGGTCGTGAAGCTTGTTTAGGGGATCGCGAAGTAAAACACCTAATGCTTCTTCTTCTTTCTTCTTCAGCCTATCGCCACCCAATGCTGAGTGTAGGCCTCTTCCATTGCACTCCATTCTTTTCGGTCTTGGGCTTTTCTTATGCAGTCTTTTCCTGCCACTTTGACCAAGTCGTCAGTCCATCTCATTGGTTGCCTGCCCACATTTCTACGCCCCGGTTCTGGGTCTCCATTCTAATACCTTTTTACCCCATCTTATAAAACACCTAATGCATAAAATGGCATTTGTTCCAGGCGCCTTCCTGTTCTTGGCTGTGGCTGTCTTTGGAGGAAACTGCTACAGGCGTGACTGGTTGCTGTACCCCTCTTTCAATGTACTCTCCTGGTCTTATGCATTTGCTGTTGTGGCTTTCATGCTGTTTGGTAAGTTCTACCTATTCTACCTAATACTATCAAGCCCTATGTCCTTGATAAGGGATAAAAGGATATCATCATCATCATCACTATCAAGTGGTATTTATAAATGTTATGAAATTAACAAGGTAGGCAGCTACAAGAAGCCAGCAACAACTTTTTGTTAAATTATGTCATAATCTGGAAAACAATGGAAAAGATACCGGGAAGCTAGAGACCGGGAAGGTTGGCCAAGGGCCTCTGACATGGACAGTTAGAAGTTGTGCCATTATGAGAACTGTATAGTAATTTTCCCTTTTATCTTATCTTAACTATCTTTCTCGCTGCGCAGGCGCCGCCGCAGTCCTCCTGTACGTGGAGTCTCGCAAGCTGTATGAGGTGCGGCGCGAGGCCAAGAACCTGGTCGCGCAGATGCAGCACAGCCAGCCAGAGAACGCGCTGCACCAGCTTCAGCAGCAATTGCAGCAGCAACGAGCCATGGGCTACATGCACTAACTCCTCGAACCGGTAATTCTTCTCTACACGTTTTTCAAGGCCCCTCAATGTGTCACGCTACGTACAGGTAGCGTCCGAGTAATGAGCGCTGACCTTGAATGCGCAGAACTAATTTTTTGGGTCTGTTTGGCGGGGTACGAGAGGGGCGACGGAGAGGCGCGATAGCCGGCGAGCGCGGGCGCGTGATTGGTAGATCAGTAGGTCTAGCCTCTGGGTACAGTCATGCACATAGTTTTTTAGTTTCGTCGCAGAAAGAATGCCCAAACAAAATGTTTTAAAAAGACAGTACAGAACGATTCAAAAAAGTTATTGAGAACAATACATATTGGATTGAGATTATTTTTCATTGATTGTACGAACGTTTTATCGTAAAAATCATAAAAAATATAACGAGTGCAAAATCCGCAAATAATACTTTCAATCTTTAAGTTTAGTCAGTTTCTCCGATTTTTATAGTATCTCACTCAACTATACATAGTTCAGCTCAGCGTCAGTCTTAGATCCCGCGTGGATATTAGACATTTTGCGCGCGATTGTACACACTTGCGCAGACATCCCCACCAGTTTCGTCGGGCGCTCATAACTCGTGACGCTACCTGTATGCGCGTATACATCCCCCACCACTTTCGTCAAGTGATGCTACCTGTACTACGGACTTCCCTAAGACCCGCAACTCGACATCATTCGCGACGCGAAGACTCCGACGTGAAATAAAATATGTCGCAACCGTTTATACAGCCTGCCCTCTGCGACTGATAAGTTTTTCTAGACTTCACCCTCATGCCTTTTTTCTAATAATGGCGCGTCAAAGGCAAGTCTAAAAATGACAGGTAGTGTCGACTTCAATCGCGTTTTGCGGGAAGAGATGATATTAATATGACTTTTCGTACAAAAAAGGAGTATTTCGCGGGCAAGCGTAGATGTAAGTCGAGTCGCAACCTGGCAATCTAGCCAGGCAGGACACCCAAAGGCCCTTCGTTTCTAAATCTGATTACACTAGTCTGAATCTGGCGGAAAACAAATCCTGAAAACGGGTAGTGTAATAGGCCCCTCAGTTGTCAATGTGACGCTGCGCTACGCAAAATCACTGCGTGGCTGCGTGGTATGGTGCCTCTCGTATTTACTTTCATACATTACTCTTATGTCGCGTTGCGATCGCTGAGGAGCGAGGCCTTAAATCAGACTGCTACATCTGCCTGCTGATAATATTCTTCAAATTCTGTAATCCCGGAATAGAAATCAGGAACTTGGGGCTCTGAAAGCAGTTTTTAACTTTGTCTTCTACTCGAGCTCGATGTGCAGTAGATTATGCCATGGGCTTATTGATTCTGGATCACTTGGCAGAACCTTAATCAGTGGTCGTCTACACTTTAAGCTTTTGACGCCTAATTTTATCTTTGTCCATTCGTTCTTTATGCGGGCTGGCAGTGAGCTTTCTTGTAGGTTTTTCCTATTTGATAAAACTCAAGAGTATTTCAGACTACTATGTATTTTTTATTGAATAGTGTTGTTTACTTTACTAAATGCAGTTTTCCATATTAATCTTAATGAATTGATGTATTGTCCACAACTGTAAGATTTACTGAGTTTATTTACGATCTCTTCCTTTCTGAGAATCTCAATTTACTTTTATTGCTTGTAGTACAACACTCTTTTAGTTATGTTACTTAGTTATCACCACAGCAATTTGGATATTCCATTTTGACACGGCCAATAATCTAATAAATTCGAATATTCGTTGCAGAATCTACAGTAAGATATTCTATGTGTTTTACGAGTGAGTGATAGGTAAGCGCCTTTAAAAGTCGTACTGTATTTAAAAACAAAAGATACTCCTGTCTTTTCGTACGCGCCTAATTAAATGAGCATTGTAAAGTTGTACAAGCTACTATTTACATAAATTCATCACATTGTTGCCTATAAACGTTGACACTTTATCAATAGAATTAGTTTTCGTTAGCACTGCACACATTTTGTATTTTGTAAACTGTTAAACTTACTTGTATTTATATCGCTGTAGCCTACTAGTTTCGGTTCTCATTCAGAGACAATTAAGTTTAACCGTTTACTAAGTACAGAATTGAATTAGTGTTTAGAAATTAACATAATGACAGATTGAGAATTGATTTAAGATTGTCTTTTAGATGTATGAAGTTGGTTTTAGTTGTGTAAGCATTTATTTTATGACTGCCTTATTTAGTCGATACTAAATTATATTACTAGTGATTATTATGATTTTTGTATTATTAGTTATTTTGTCCATTGAACTTTTAATCCGTCCAAAACAGTGTGTTTAAGATTTTGTATTTTAAAGCCATGTAATGGTTAAGACTTATCGAAATAAATGTATTTTAATAATCATCTTGTTCCTATTAGGCTTGCCCAGCATCTATTGTACCAAACACTGCAGCGCTGGAGTGGTCAACTCACCCATCTAGTGCAAGGCCGAGGAGCGGTGTGACTGAACGCTGCTGTATAAAGAATAGTGAAACGCCTGCGCGAAAAGAATTAGCAACGACAAATCACAAATCTAGATTCCCATGCAAGATACACTAAACAAATCGAGAAAATAGTCATAGGAAACCCTAGAATTGGGTAATAGTAGATTGTTACCCGAGGGACTAAAACACAATTTTTAAGGCGAGAGTATTTCTTTGAATCCAGAGCAGAGCGAAGGATTCTAAAGTAGAATCCTGAGCGCAGCAAGGGATTCAAAGTACTCGAGCTTTAAAAAGTGTTGTTCCCGAGGTGAAAACTCTACTTTTTGTCACCCTCTATGAGAAAATAAGTGACTGGAACTTACGAATAATTAGCGTCGGCGTCCGATACAATTATATGTTCTCTGGAGTTAATATTACTTATAAAACTTTAATTCTTACTACTTGAGGAATAAACACTTTTATTGTATGAAAGTGAGTAAAATCCAAATTTTTGTATACAAATAAACAATTACGAACGAAGACGGAATGTATTTCTGACGTTTTTATTTTTCTTCACTCTTTTTTTTTATTTGGGTCGCGCGCGGTTTATTTTTTCATACTGCCAGTTTCTTGTCCATACATTGTTCGTGATTGATCTCTTTCAATGTTGTCTGTAAAGTCTTTAGTCATTTGAACTTTTACTTACAGTATCCATATTCCAAATTTAAATAACTTTTTGTCCCTCCGGGACTAAAAAGCTATTTTAGTCCCTGTTTGCGGGGAACGAGCTAGGTCTTTTCGAATAGATGTGATAAAAAAGCTATTTTTAGTGTACCTTCCAAATTTTTTCGGTGCTTATCCTTCTCGCGTAGGCGTTTCACTATGCACTTCGCCTTAAATTCCAAGGCCTAAGTTTTGTTCCCATTAGTTTCAAGTATTTCTTACCAGGCTTCTGCATTCGATGGCAAAGTTGAAGTACGTGGTCGATTGTCTCCTGAGGTGGGTTTCCATCGAGGACTACTAGCGGCGCATCTTTCAATACTTCTATATGTTTGTTAACCTGTATTTGAACAAGAAGGGTTTTAAATCTACGACGGCGAAGCAAAAACTAGTTTAAGAAGCTTGAACAGCGCGAGTATGTAGAGGACATAAATAAAACCAAGCTAACGGTGAAACTAGGGGCCTTAGCCTGTAACGCTGTGTGGTGTGGCGTGTCGATGGCGTCCCAGCAGAAGGACAAAACTGGGGTTTCCTCATTTTTCTCCTACAACCAAAGAACCAACCAACCAACTCTAGAATTAGAATCAGAATATTCTTTGCTGTACTACAAAAACATTAAAAGCACCGACAGCATTAATAAATCGTAATTGAAGCCGTCAACTGGGAGCCCATTTTGGCACCATTGCGTTACAGTCTCATTGGAAATAAGATAGATAGATATAAATAGATAGATAGATATAAATAGATAGATAGATAGAATATTCTTTATTGTAGGTAAAAACGAATTATTTACAGAGAATATAAACGCAACTGCAACCAGGTGCACGTTTCATATAACTGACATAAATATTTTATTATGACAATTCGATATAGATTGCGTAGTCGATTTGACACGAGGTTGTTTACAAACCGACCTATCAATGAACATCGAATTGTCATAATAAAATATTTATGTCAGTTATATGAAACGCGGGCCAGTCTGTCTGTTCAGCAGGTCACCAGTAATTTTAAGTTCTCTTGTTTCTATTCATACTCCAGTTTCTTATCGCCCCGTTTTACGGTATTACTTAAAGATGAAAAAGAGGCTTGATGATTATGATGATGATAATGATGGTGATGATGACGATGATGCTCTAAGATTAAAGGTAGGGGGCATCTTACGAATGGAAGGTAAAAATACATACCAAATCAGGGCTGATGTGCTCATGTAGAGACATCTCGCCCAAACCGAGCAGACAATCTCCTTGTGCATCCATCACCGCGGCGTAGTTGGCTGTGCGACCCCCCTTCACCACGCAACCTGGAAACCCACACAATGTAAGCCACGTATAGAGGGTGTTACAGAAAAGTTGCTGTAACACAAAAGGGATCGCTTAATTCTTAATATACTAGTGGTTCGCCCCGAACTATGAACGCGCGACCCCAGTTACATATGACGTGTAACTTTGCTAACGCCATTCGTCGAACGAACATTCATACGTACAAACATACAAACATACATACATACATACAAACGCCGGATTATTCCAGTAGACTCGGAGAACTTCGCTCGCTCGTTCAATAATAGTGGTTCGCCCCGAACTTCGAACTCGCGACCCCATATATCAGCAACCCCTCGACCGATTTGGCTCATTTTACTTCCTTTACCCGCCTACCAAATTTCAAGGAGATCCGACTAAATTTCCTCAAGTTATCGTCGAACGAACATTCATACATACATACATACATACATACAAACGCCGGATTGTTCCAGTAGACTCGGAGAACTTCGCTCGCTTCGCTCGCTCGTTCAAAAACAAAGTCGTGTTAGTTACACCATTTATAACTCGAGAACGGGTGGACCGATTTTTATGATTTTTGATTTGTTGGATTTCTCTTCGCCCCGAATAGCAGAATAACCATTAAAACAACGGAAAAACTTACGAGAAAAAAAAAATAAGTCTGCGCGGACGGAGTCGCGGGCAGAACCTAGTCACCAACACAAGCAACTTTAATCAGTTGCTCCATCCATAAGTACCTACATATAGTGCAGTAGGTATCGAATTTTAGTAGGAAACAGCAGATATTTTTTTCTAGATTTTGCCCTTGGCCCCATAGTAAATGTTGCTTATATTGATGAGTTAAACTGCCCCCTTCAGTTTAACAGGAACTTTCTGTAACACTCTTTAATTAACGAATACTTGGAGAGGAATTTCATCATAATATCACATTTCGTAGCGCATCATACATGCGCTACGAAAACAAGGTAGCACACTCACTGGCTTCTGACGTGAAAAACTAGCGGGTGAAGTCACTCTTTTGATGTACCTATTTTACCAACGTAGAGTGGGATAAACAGGGCGGTGTATGCTGTCGAAGCTCGACAATGGTCCTTAATACCGGGTTAGTAGGTGCATTTACCGTCTAGCAGGAGTCCTTGAGCGATGTCGTGAAGGAACCGCCCGTCCGCATCGTCGCCGACGGCCGTGAGCAGGCGCACGGAGCCGCCGCGCATGCGCCACAGAGCCTCCGCCATGTTGCGAGCCACGCCCCCGCCGCACACGCTACCCGAGCAAGCGTGGGTGCTGCCGTCTAACTGTTGGGGGAAATATACAAGGTGTTACAAAAGTACCTAACTCTTTTTACAGGGTAATAGCACCCGGTGATAGGGATCACCACCTAAATATTTTTTTTGCTCTATGACGTTCCGTTCATTTTTAAATTAATAAAATGTGAACGCTGTGGTGGGAGAAAAGTATTTTTTAAATATTGTTTTCATTGACTTTCACAATGTTTTAACAACTCAAAGCTATCTAAATGCACCTACACACACAAACATATTTTAAAATTTAAGCTAATACCAAAAACAAAAAAGTTATGATTTTTTTTCAATTTTGAGGTTTTTTTTTTTATATAGCCTCTATAGTGTCCCACTGCTGGGCAAAGGCCTCCCCTTTTTTCTTCCACTCCTCTCTATCCTCGGCTGCGTCTTGAGGTTATAAAATAAAAATTGTTTTTTTCAACTTTTTTTTACATATTTGACATCCTGTTGACCACTAGGTTACACCCTGTTAAAAGAGTTAGGATGTTTTGTAACACGTTGTAGTATCACAGAATGGTCCTGTCATTGATGTGTCAAAGGTTGGTCATAGTACGCGTCTTAGGAACCTTACCAAGTTGAAAATTTTACTAATAAATCTGCTGGTAACTGGGTATCTACGAAGTCCTACCTGCCACACCAAATGTATGAAGCGGCTGAAAGATATCTTTTTAAATAGGAGGTAGGAGGTAGGTACCGGTCGGCCACAGTATAGGATAATGATACCAAACTGAACAGAAAGGGGTATCCTAGCGTGTGGCCGACTGTACCTATCACCTGTTCAATTTGGTTTGAAACGGGTGGAATCGTGGTCGAACTCCTTATACGTAGGTATGAGCGCTAGTACCTAACCTAAGTTAAGTTAAGGGTAGACGATAGCAAGGTGGCGGGAAATTCAAAATTTTCACAGACTTTTACATTTTGTAGCTAAACTGAACAATTTTTGTTCAGCGATTTTTCGTTCGTGAGAATAAAATCGTATTTTTTTAATTATTGTAAACAACAGAACAACAATAATTCAGCCATAATACGGTTTTATTCTCGCGAACGAAAAATCGCTGAATAAAAATAGCTCACTTTAGCTAGAAAATGTAAAAGTCTGTGAAAATTTTGAATTTCCCGCCACACTACTATCTTCCAGCCTTAAGATTAACTAGGTACCAAAATTATATGCGATGATCTTTCGGGGAATCGATCGAAGGTTTAAAGTTTTTAAAGATTTTCATGCATCGGTCACGTGAACAATAGAGCTACTCGTATAATTAGATTTCATTTCAAGTAAGTGAAATCCAAACTAAGTGGGTAGGTAAGCAATAGAGCGATCTAAAAAAAATCATACATAGCTCTATAATCGTCACGCAAGTAGAGACCATAGCCCACGAGTGAAGTGTGGATGGAGTTAATATCGCAAATCTAATGATAAGGAATTTTAATAAAGTTATTACATCCACGAGTTACATTTGCCTACTTACCTAGTTCTTGTATAAATATGCAGAACGTAAACCACCTTTCTTTTGAATTTTAAAGCTTTCAGATTGCAGAGTTTCTCTACTCCTCAGACTATCTTACTAACTAATTCATCGTTCCTTACAACATCGCAGTTGGCAGCCGGGGCCAACCCACGCGTTATGGCGTGCCATAATGAGATGGCAGCCCATTGAGGATGCGCGAGGCCGCAGATGCGGACGGCCGCCAAATGCGGAAGACTTAGACGAGATTGCGGCGAATTAACGAGTAGGTTAACTCTAGCTCACCCTAAGGCTTAGCGCTAAATCCTATTTGCCAATTTTGAGGTTCATTAGAGACTAGGTATATTAGGTAACTCAATTAAGTAGTTCGGTGGTATTTAGCTTTCAAGCAGAATAACGTTCATTTTTTGGCAACCCATAAATATGCCTCACGACTCGGGTTAGGTTCTGCTAGATAACGAGTTGCCTAGATTTAGCTGACGTAAGTATGTACATATTTTTGCAGTGTGGCCACTTAGCTACGTCACACGTTTCAATCAATAATTAGAGGTTTACATGCTTGCTTGATCATGTAAAAACGGGCCAAGTCGGCCTCGCGCACTCAGGGTCCCGTACGGCCATACAAATTTGAAAAATCTGGTTGTACAGACCCTCGATGCGTGAGTGTAACTCGCCATTGGCCATTTTTTATTATTTGTTGTTATACTATAAAGTAAGCCAAGTTTGATGCTTGTATGTTTTACCCAGCGAGTGTTCGCTGGTTTTACCTTTTTTGCGATAGAGCAAAAAGTATAAAAACACATTTGTTGTATGGGAACCCCCTGATTTTTTATATTATATTGTTTAATTTGAATTATTTGTTGGGTAATCCGCCATAATAACACAAAATCTGTTAAAATTTTAACTGGCTACCTATTACAGTTCCAAAGATACAGCCCTTTAAAGTTAGGACAGTCAGACAGACAGACAGACAGACAGACGGGCAGACAGACAGCGGAAGCAGAGTAATCGGATCCCGTTTACGGGTACGGAACCCTAAAATGGGAAAAAATAACAACTTATTGACTGTTATCATGGCGGAGGCATAAGGGTTTTTACTTGTTGTGAAAGCTTTAAACATCTTGAAGGCTTTGCTTATAAAGGTGCCACGTGGCGGGGGGAAATCGAATATTTCGCTCCACGTTTAATATCTTGGCAAGAATGGTCGAGAATGTGCCACCCAGGGCAAGCCACCCGCCTCTCCTCTAGGAACGCCATTGCGCTTCGCCACTGATACCACGAAATGTGACGTAACGTCAAATAGCCACACAAACCGAGAAAATACGGAAAGCCCAGTTTGGTTTTGGAGTTCGGTTCGTGTGAGCAAGAAATATTTAATGAGAAAATTTATTTAAAATGGTTTATTCTCAACGACTATGCAACATTTGAGCTGTATTACCTACAGTTCTAGTAGTGTAAATGTTTTAGGGCACCTTTTTGATTTGATCGAATTGCACAAATAAATGTTAAGGTAAAACGATAGTAGAGTGGCGGGAAATAAAAAATTTTCAAAGTTTTTTAAAGGACCATGGGCACATTGGGCCCACTGACAGTTGACACTTGATGAAACATTTTAAATTGTCCGACCTCAATAAAATTCATGTCAAATGAAAGCTCTTGAAGAGTACTTTAATTTATTCTATGGCAGCTTAGTCAAAATCGAGCGCGAAAATGGTGTTTTGGGCACATTTGTCCCATTTTATGAAGATTGTCCGACCTCAATAAACTTCATGTCAAATGAAAGCTCTTGAAGAGTACTTCAATTTATTCCATGGCAGCTTAGTCAAAATCGAGCGCGAAAATGGTGTTTTGGGCATATTTGTCCCATTTTATGAAGATTGTCTGACCTCAATAAACTTCATGTCAAATGAAAGCTCTTGAAGAGCACTTCAATTTATTCTATGGCAACTTTGTAAAAATCGAGCGCGAAAATGGTGTTTTGGGCATATTTGTCCCATTTTATGAAGATTGTCCGACCTCAATAAAACTCATGTCAAATGAAAGCTCTTGAAGAGTACTTCAATTTATTCTATGGCAGCTTAGTCGAAATCGAGCGCGAAAGTGGTGTTTTGGGGGTGGGCATATTGGGCCCACTGACAGTTGACATTTTACATTGTCCGACCTCAATAAACTTTATGTCAAATGAAAGCTCTTGAAGAGTACTTTAATTTATTCTTTGGCAGCTTAGTCAAAATCGAGCGCGAAAGTGTTGTTTTGGGCATATTTGTCCCATTTTATGAAGATTGTCCACTTTCGCGCTAGATTTTGACTAAGCTGCCATAGAATAAATTGTAGTACTCTTCAAGAGCTTTCATTTGACATGAAGTTTATTGAGGTCGGACAATCTTCATAAAATGGGACAAATATGCCCAAAACACCATTATCGCGCTGGATTTTGACTAAGCTGCCATAGAATAAATTGTAGTACTCTTCAAGAGCTTTCATTTGACATGAAGTTTATTGAGGTCGGACAATGTAAAAAATTTCATCAAGTGTCAACTGTCAGTGGGCCCAGACTTCATACTAATGTGCCCGTGGTCCTTTTTGACTTAAACTGAGCTATTTTTAAACATTTAAAATAAGTTGAAAAAATTCACTCGGGACAGGACTTGAACCCGCAACCTGCCCCAGTCCTGTCCCGAGTGATTTTTTTCAACTTATTTTAAATGTTTAAATTATTCCCTAGCACGGGTTAGTGCTTTAGAAAAAACAAAAAGTGAACTATTTTTGTTCAGCGATTTTTCGTTCACGGCAATAAAACTGTATTCTTTTCATTATTGTAAACAACAGAACAACAATAATTCAGCCAATTATGTGTTCTGGTCCACGAAGCAGTGGCACTGCCCAAAAAACTTGTTGCTGACCAGCCCCTCTACCCTTGACGCTATTGCGATCCAATTGAAAAAGTTTAAAAATTAATTTCTCTTTGAATTCGCATAGTAATGCTTTGATTTTAAATACTTTGTAATGTTTATTCAAAGGTAAGGCTGTTTTATTCAATAAAAACACAAAATTCGTCTTAATTTGTAAAATATTAAATTTTGTAAATTGCGCCATATTGCGGCCGCATTGGAAAAGCGCGTCAAGGGTAGAGGGGCAGAACATATAATCGGCTGAATTATTGTTGTTTTGTTGTTTACAATAATGAAAAGAAAACTGTTTTATTGCCGTGAATGAAAAATCGCTTAACAGAAAAAGCTCAGTTTAGCTTCAAGCTTAAAAAAAACTGTAAAATATTTGAATTTCCCGCCACGCTGCTATCGTCCAACCTTAAATTAGAAAAGCTTATTTACAATTCCCATTGGCGGGAAAAACTGTACGGCTCTGCGAGTGAAGCTTGCCCCGGAGCTCATAATTACCCGACTACCCAAAGGAGGGTTATGTTTTTTTTATTTATATTCTACAGAACATCGTCATCGCCTGCCGTAAGAGCTTCTGTGCTGAGCTCGTAGTACCTACCGTTAGTGCTACATTATAAACAGAGACGAACTTTCGGTTCAGCCGACCACATCACAAGCTTCAAACTTGCCGGGTCGACTTTCCCCGCACTATTACCTTCTCTAGCCACGCCGGGCTAGGCCAAGTAAAGGTTTAATTTGTTCTTTAAACGCGAATGTATTCAAATAAAAGCTTATCATCCTGATGGCACTAACTATTCGTTTTACCAAAAGATACTGTGTTGACTATTTACGAACTAACGAAAACTTATCTAAAAATTATCTATAAACCTATCGAAAAATTGGTTTGGTAACAACCGGTTGCTTGCCTTGACCGAACAAGTTTGTTCTGCCTATCGAAAAATATTTGTTTAACAAGCCCCCGCGTGCCAATTGACCGAAAAAGTTTGTAATTACAGTTTCTATAGTTTGTATTTCGTGACAACCGTGGCTCGTAAAAGTTTGCCTATTTACTTATAGCTACAAGTGTAGCGTCTGCCGAATGGGGCGGCGTAGCTCGTAGCTCGTAGCTCGTAGCGGTAGCAGCGTAGCACGGCGTAGCGGTTTCGTCGGCTTGGCGTAGCATGCACAAAACTAATTTCGGTATCTATAAATTTTCTTCCTTTGCATTTGTTTGTCAACGTATAATGTTTTCGTTAAAAACACGTCGCATTTAAAAGAAGCAGGAAACGAGTTTTACGAACTGCGTTTTTGTTCATGTTGGAACAATGCAAATATAAATCAAGTTTACTGCAAATTAATGTTTTGTTGTTTATGCCACGCAGTACAATTCTATGATGCAGTCATGACAAAAAAAAAATACGATGAACGTATTTTTTTATATTCGAAAACATGACAAAAGAGTATCGTTTAAGTGTTAGTGGAGCTGCCACTATAAACTGTATAAATAATGTATTATAGATGAAAAGACCTAAATTGAGTGGTGGTGTTTGCGGAAATAATGCTGGCTGAAGTTTAGAGACATAATATGTCCAGCGGGCGGGGTTGACCTGTCGGGGTTGACCTGTATGCGTCCATCATTGGTTCACTTATTCGGGTAAACCTGGGGTAAACGAACTTGCCCATCTGGCAGGCTGTTGAGTATTATAGTGGGCTTATTTAATTTACTAAACAAACGGCTTCGTTTTGGTTCGGAGAATCAGAATCAGAGGTGTTCAAAGCAGTTCATGGCATGAGTAGGTGTAGTTGGTGAGGCGGTGAGCGCGCGGCGTTGACCGCATTGATGGTATCGCGCGCGGCACGCGACTCGTTCAAATGCCGCTGCAATAATCTATATCTTTGCATCCACAGGTAAATAAGGCAAATAATTTACAACGCTATTGTACCTTTATTTTGGCCCAATTGTTTTTGTGGCTGAATTTGCAGGCCGTCGATAAAAAAGTGACTCGAAAATGTGGCAGAGTCAGCGCTAAGCTTCTAACCAACAATGTTTTATTTGCCACATTTTCGAAATACGTACCACAATTTAACCTATATACTTAACTTGTGCTGTTGATTCTGTTTAACCTATACTTATAATAAAACTCTAGCGAAGTCAATTCTGTACATTGAATATTTTTAGAAAAAAAACTATCAGGGGTTACGAAGTAAACTATACTGAATACAAAAATGCAAAAAAAACGGTCTATGTCTGTCTGTCTGTCTGTCTGTCTGTCTGTCTGTCTGTCTGTCTGTCTGTCTGTGTGTTACCTCATCACGCAAATACCGCTGAACAGTTTTCAGTCAAATTCAGGATCGTGATAAGTCCTGGTTCTGGGAACAATCTAGGCTATCCGATGTTCAGAATACATTGCGGGTTGCAATTTTAACTTCGTTTTTTGTAAGAAATATTCATTATTTTGATATAGCTTCTTGAGAAGATATGTTAATAACGTAACACAGAACACATTTCCGAAAAAAAAAAATTGCATTTCCGGAAAAAAAAATCCGACTTGGAACCTCATTATCTCGGAAACCGTTGATTTCCTAGGCATAGTTCCTTGGGCAAAAATGATCGTTATGATGAGGACTATACAGGGTGTTAAAAGACCGCCAACAGACCCGAAAGCCACTAGACACCAAAACAAAGTACTTTTTCGATAAATTATTGTTGGGAAATTATTTTGGTTTTTTAGGTTATAATTTTGAAAAATATTTTTTCACGCAATGGACGTGTAACGCACAGAAGTCATATTGCGCAAGCGTAGGTATCAGATTATGTTACTTAAGCTTGAAGTGCCGATGTTTAGAATACATTGCGGGTTGCAACTTTAACGTCGTTTTTTGTAAGAAATATTCATAATTTTGATATGGCTTCTTGAAAAGGTATGTTAAGAATCCCCTGAAGCTCTGCAGCCCTCTCGCTCGCACTTTTGAACATTTTAATTTATTGTAAGAGAATGATTCAACTTTGGACGATAAAATATAGTTGCAGACATAGATAATAAAGCTATAGACATGTAGACATACTTTAAATTTCACATTTATCGTTTAACAAAAAAATTACTGAACTACTACTTTTAACCGAAGTTCAGTGATATTTTTTTTTATTAGTAGGAATATGAAATCAAAAGTGTGTCCTCATGTCGATAGCTTTATTATCTATGTCTGCAACTATATTTTATCGTCCAAAGTTTAATCATTCTCTCACAATCAATTAAAATGTTAAAAGTGCGAGCGAGAGGGCTGCAGAGCTTCAGGGGATTCTTAAGAACTAGATACTGAATACGTTTTTGCAAAAAAAAAGTTTTGAAAAATCCGACTTTGAACCTCATTATCTCGGAAACCGTTGATTTCCCAGGCATAGTTCCTTGGGCAAAAATGTTCCTTATGATGAGGAAAATACGTGGTTTCCCGCTTTGTTGGCGGTCTTTTAACACCCTGTATGTGGTCTCCTACTTTGTTGGCGGTCTTTTAACACCGCTCGGTATTCAATACAAGCACTCGCCGCAAACAATAATTTTGCATTCTTGCATAACAAATAACTATTGTTTACCTTTCAGCTGGATAGACAGAGT
Organism: Zelleria hepariella; assembly: GCA_949319315.1. Taxonomy (NCBI): domain Eukaryota; kingdom Metazoa; phylum Arthropoda; class Insecta; order Lepidoptera; family Yponomeutidae; genus Zelleria; species Zelleria hepariella. Next base: position 8,800,680 of record OX439391.1, on the reverse strand, counting down.
TATTAGCCGTATACTTTGCTTGCTGGCTTAGCATGAGAATGAGTAAGACCTTATATATGGGCTTATAACTTTATCTATCCCACTCTACGTCGAGGGAGATACATATTATAAACTTCCTAATACTTACTTCCTAATCAATTCTTATGCTAAGCTTCCTGGTATCTTATCACGGGAGATACCTTAATGTAAACAATACATATTTATTATTAAATTTATAAATGTATTGTTTAGATTAGGGTTTTTATTCTATTTATTCTATTGCTTTCTTTTGAGCCCTGCTACCGCAAGTTAAGAAATAATAACTATTAAAATACCCCCGACATTTTAGCTTCGAATAAGCATATTTAATAAATTGCTGAACCAATTTTGACAAAACATAACTAAGAACATTCGCTAGAAAACCTGCTTTCAAATTAAAAAAAAAAACCTAAAGCTTCCAAATCGCTCACCCATTTAAGAGCTACGGTGCCACAGATAGACAAACCCTCATAAATACTTATACAGACACACTCAAAAAGCTGTCAAACTTATAACACCCCTCTTTTTTGGTCGGGGGTTAAAAAAAAACCTTCCTTTTGAGTTTTCCTCCGCTGTCGAATTTAAATTAAATGTCAAATGTGTAAAAACGCATACGAAGTCGCGGGCACAACTAGTAAATAAAATAAAAATAAAAATAAAATGTTCATTGTTCATTGTTGACGAGCAATTTCCTTTCCACACTAGTGTTTATGAAAATTACATACGTTGAAGTAGTAGTTTATATTGATTGAAGCCCTCGGTGTCATGGCTAATAGCTAAGTGAACAGTTGAACACCCATCATGTTATAATTTGAGCACGATTCTAGTAGGTATCAAGTAACTCAGTAAGCAATTAGCGAGAGGTATCGATGGGTTTAGCGACGTCAACTGTGACAAAGTGATTAATTTGATTGTATGAGAGCGTCGCGTCACGTAGCGCGCTGCGCGCTGTCACGTACGCGGGGACGTGAAACTGCATGCGGATCACACATAATTCAATTTCCAATACAAACAAAACCCCGCAAAGACCCTTGCCCATTTCAAACCGAGCCACTGTCCGAGGTACAGAAGCGAAATAAGTAAAAAAAAAATTATCATTGATAAACTTACTGCTCATCTAAATTGTTTTGCAAAGTTTGTCCTAATTTAAAAGATATTTACAAATTTGTATTTTCTCGTTTGAGGCAAAAACAACTTTAAATTTTTTTTTAAATTTATTTGTATATCATATCCACATCATATCCTATATCCTACTACTATTATAAACGCGAAAGTTTGTAAGTATGGATGGATGGATGGATTGATGTTTGTTACTCTTTCACGCTGAAACGGCTGAACGGATTTGGATGAAATTTGGAATTGAGATAGCTTAGACATCAGATTAAGACATAGGCTACATATTATCACGCTTTTACACTTAGGAGCAAAGTAAAGCATATATCCTTTTTCTGTAGTCCACGCGGACGAAGTCGCGGGCAAAAGCTAGTTTTGTATAAATTATGAATATGCCATAAATTAAATTTTGCAAATAAATTGTATTATTAACTACCAACATTTAGTAACTTCTGAAACTAATTTTGCTACTGAAATAGCGTAAACAAACCAAACACGGAAACAACAAAAAACTTTGCCTATGGAAGTTGGGGGAAATGAAAGCGTTTGACGCTACGACGCACTACGACTTCGGCAATAAAACGAGATAGAATCATCTGAATCTATTGCAAGATAACAGTAGCAAGCTACGTCTTGTAAGTTATGGTAATTTATGAACGTTTATGTGAGCGCATTTCGCGATGCGAGAGGGGATTGTGTCGTCGCAAGACTCGTGGCTGCTCGGAGCTAACACGCTTGCCTGCTGGTTATGTCTTCTCTATAGTTATTCCTGCATAAATCACGTGAGATCTCACATCTTACCCAAGTGAGTCTGTGGCGGACCGTTTAACAATACTTCTATTATGTATGACGATAGTTTTCGAAACTGTACAGTTAATCTTTCACACAGTTTGTAAAGAAGCTGGCAGCTCTTTATACCTAATCCTCGACGGTCTTTAGAGACCAGTCTGCAGGATGAACTAACGTAATGCACTAACTTTTAACTTTAGGGGTAAAATAAGTACGCTGGTTACGACCAAATTAGTGTGACTTGAACAAAGTTTTAAGACATAGCGAGCGTTGAAGGTACAAAGTTAAAATTAAGTGTTTTACCACCTTAATTCGGGACTAGATCTAGTACCTTCGGAGAATTTCTAAAGAATTAGCGAAATTAAAATAATCTGTAGAAAGTATGTAATAATTTTGCAAATAGTTGTGCACGGCGGGAGGGCGGCGGGAAGGCGGGCGGTATCGAGCGTGGGCCGGCGCGCCGCCTTCGCTCGGCGAAGCCCTACAGTCAGTCAGCCAAGAGCCGCGGCGCGCACGCCCGCGCCCCGTCCGCCAGCCGCGCCGCTCTGCCCAGCCCGTGTGAGCACCCGCGCCCTCTCGCCCGTGCCCGCTGCACGCTGCACCCCCCGCGACCGTGCACACACGTGCCGCCCAACACCACTCTCAATGCTACCGACTAAAAATTAACCCCACAACCATCAACTTTGAAGCCGATTGAAAATTATTTTGAAATTACAGTGATTATTATAAATATGATATGTGACTACCGTCGAGTGATTGTCGGGTAAATTCGGACGGTTGTGATTGCTGGGTCTGCGCCATGCTACAGGGTAAAGTATATCTGCATGATTATTGCTTCTTTTTACTTATCATTAAACGCAATGCTAACTTAGGGGCCTACTGAACATTGATAGTTATGACGTAAGTAGCCTCTACGATAAATATGTAAAAAAAAAAAACTCCCCAAAAGTCGGACGAGCGTATGCTTTAAGTATCTATCTATCGGTGAATCTATGAAACGTAAGTTTTTGGATTCGTAGCGGCAGTTTTTCTCGATCATTCAAGAAGGAATTTTGGTCTAAAGATGCGGAAACTACTAGGATGTTAAATATACATATACGAGAATAGACTAATGAAGTATATGAATGAAGTTAAGGGTTTTGCTGACGAATCTTCAAAATACTTAGGCAGTTTTCATAACATGTATCGGGAAAGTATCTATGTATTTGATTAAACTTAGAATTTTAATGAGTAGGTAGATGTACTTTGTATCTGAGTAGATATCATTATAAAATTATGTTAGGTAAGTTGTCGGCGACCCGCAATTTTATCTTAGAAAGCGGCTTAACCTACATAATATGTAATAGGTACTTGTGGTACACCTGTAATAAAGATCGTGTAGGAGGTGCCTATTGATAAAAATGGTTTACAATCTACTAGAATAAAATGTAATAACAAACGGTTTCAGTCCAAAATCTCTTATCTGAAATCAAATAAGAGGCAGTTTGAACTGAATTTTGGTTCTAACCACATAGCAACAGAGATTTAGTTCTACTCAATGGTGAAAGAACGATTAGTGACTTATTATTTGATGGAACTAGCTATAAAACTAGGAAATTATGAAAGACTTGTTCATCTACGTTTTTGAACCAATTTGCCTTTTTAAAGTAAGATATGGAATAGTTAAGACGTTTGATCTTTTCATTGATATTTTTTTAACATTGAATTGGCCTTCCCATTCTTTGTTTGTCTTGTTTGGGTAAAGATTTTGGCCACTGTCGGATACTTAATAAAACGAATTCATTAAATATTTACGATCGAGACAACAATGGGGAACAAGTGGCTCTACCGAGGCCTGCTATTTTGAGCTCAAGTGCTTAAACTTGACTCTTGGGGCTTACTCCGGAACTCCTATCAAAGTCGGGATCGTCGGTTCTCGAGGGATTACCCAATTGTGTTACATAAATGTCGAAGATTATATCAACTGGCATACCAGATTTATTACCACTTACTTACTGATGATAAAAACCGATACTAATAGGTCTTATAAGAAAAAAATCCTCTGTTGGTTAAACTATTATTATACGCGTCGATGGTGCATAATTAAAAAAGATGAAAGAAAAAAAAAACTTAAAATACTATCTGTAGATTCAAACCGCGGATCACTGGAGCTAGGCGCAACCGTATATTCTACAAGTTAGTACCTGAGGGAGATAAAACTAGGGGTTAGAGCTTACAGCACAGCCTCATTTTTCCCAGTTAGCTGTGTTAGCCCTCCCACTCGGCCTCGGAGGAAGCGCGCTCTATCTCTTAATTGCAAGAGCCCTAAGTTCTGCGAGAACCACTTTTTCTCTTTGGGTAAGTAAAATTAAAACGCATCGTCACTTAATATTTTCTTTCATTTTCTTTGCATTTTTGTTTAGTTTTTGTCCCTGCGGGCCTCTTTGCATTTAACTCTTTCTTGGGAAATGTTCTTTAGCATTTAGTTATTACTACCTACCTATTAGTACCTATTGCTCGCAGATGTAACCTTCAGACTGTTCAATGTACGACCTACGTAAGCACCGACGCTGCTTTTACGACCCTCCGTTTCCACGCACAACAAAGGAAATATTCGACATAGTTCGCCAAATATGTTGGGAGCAGAGATAAAGTTGGCTGGCGCAGGTTGGCTGGAGCGTCACTGACTGAGGCAGTCTTCGCCGCTTACTTATTCATGCCTCCATGATTCCTCGCTGCTCCGCCGAGAGTTCTCACCAACGCATCGTATCTCCTTTCTTAAATTATTGCCACTCGTTAACCCTTGCGCTGAGAACCGTAATATGGTACCCGATGTAAAATACTGTTAAAAAAGTAGGTAAGATGTTGAATAGCTGGGTGCTGGCTTTCTATATAAGAGCGAGTTGACTACGCGTGCCCGTTGAGGAACGGCGATTTTTGCGCTTATGTTTAGCGATCTAAATATTTGACTGATGCTGATATAAATATAATTTGTAGTTTTTGAGATGATATGAGAAATTAACGATAAGGAGTGACAAACAATAAGAAAAGGAAATATGTATTTATATTTTTTTTAAAGTCTGTAAAAATCGAATGTACTACGACTTGCGAGGTGATTGGTTTCTCCTTCTCTCCTTCTTCTCATCCTTCGTTAAATACAGTGCTGTTTGGATCCAAACAATATTGCGTACCTACCTACTCTAATAAAGTGATTGAAAATAATAATTATTTTAACAAATATAAAGTAACTAAGTATCTACAGTATTTATGCAAAGAAGTTCCAAAAAATGATTGAAATAAAATACAGAGGTAATGTGGTGGAGTTAATTTGGCAATGCAAAACTTCGCACCACATTAAAGCAGACGCAGTTTTGGCCCCTAGCCACGTCTCGCCGTAGAATGGTGGTATCAAATGCCATTTTTTTCTTAGGTACTGGTACTGGTAGGTACAATCCAAATGCACTGTCCATTTGCATACGCCCACCCAGCCGACAGTCAAAGAGCTGTGTGCGATGTTATTCAAAATGAGCTATCGCTTGTTTATTCTTTTTGACAACAACTTCATGAATAGGAAAGAAAAACATTTTTTTGTTAAATAACCTATAATAGATAGATAGATAGATAGAAAACTCTTTATTGTACACGAAAATAATTTACAAAGGAATAATAATGATGGATTAATTTATTAGTAGGTACCTACGTAACCTACGTTGACCTATTTCTATTATTATTTTCTCACGACATCTTTATTTTTGCAAATAATAGCGACCTAATAATAATTGAGTTTAACAAAGTTGTTTCAGTAGTTCGAAAAAGAGTTTCAAAAGCATGCTTGATAAAATTATTCGGTTTTGCATGGCACGCTGCCAACCCCCACAGACCCGCATCCTGATAACAATCAAACTTATTTACTTACATTGTGCTCCAAGGGACATTCACTAATTATATTTAGAGCGCTGTATGGAGCGCGGAGAGAGAACTAAATCACTTCAATTGTTTACTCTGTTAGACTAGCGAGTATAGCGACCGCAATCTACTTCAATTTCAAGTTTGACTTCTCTCAGAGTACGATCTACTCTCAAAAGGAGTGCTGGCGCAGTAGCTGGACCGGAGACTTATCAACCAAAAAGTTTCCGGAACGTTATTGGCAAATATGGTTTTTGTTCGCATTACCTATATACGAGTACATTGCCTAGTTTTGGTGCCACATTGCAATCCTGCACGCGAGTAGGTTTTAAACGCAAGACTCACGTGCTGTACCTCCAGCTGATGTCAAAAAAAAAATCTAGCCTATTTCGTGACGTTTTTTTCTCTGTACATACCATGGAATATTTACCGGAAACCTGAGCGTTTTAACGGCCTTTTCTGCTTTAAAGTGGTATTAGCAGCGAACTTCCGCTCGCTGGGTATTAGATAATAATATAGGTACCATATATCTCAATGGATTCAGTTGGTTTTTCAAGTCAATAACATATCCGTTTTCATTCACATTTGTATGGAGGAGGCATTTTTTCGCGCTTTTTGGAAAGCATAACAAAATGAGCCACTCAACCTCATCAGTTGCCAGTTAGAAGAAAACTTCGCCTCGAAAACCACAAAAACAACGTTGGTTAAAAAATACTTTATATGCTACTAGCTTTTCGCCCGCGACTTCGTCCGCGAAGATTTATAAGAAGTTGCCTGGGTACATCTTTCACCATTATCAAATTAGCATGAATAGAGTCATGGGTGTGTATTTTTGTAAGCTACTCGTATCTCTATTCCAAAAGTCATCCAAATCCGTCGTGCAGTTTCAGCGTGGAAGTGTATGTGTTGTGTATGTGTGTGACCAAATTGGTAAAGATCAAATGAATCCAACAAAAAAAAAACATACTTTGAACTTTTTGGCCGTTTTAGGTTTATCATTATTATTGTTTTCTTCATGCTTAGTAGATTTGCTATAAAACGCAACTGTAGTTAAATGTTCATTGAATAGTTGTAGCTTTAATGGTTCCGGCATTGTTATTGATACTAAATCAGGAAAACTCTTAAAATGTTTCCACCCTTTTTGATGCTGAAACATGTGTTTAATTATTATTTCTGATTTAATACACGACTACTTAGTTTCAAGTTAATCTGAATCCAATAAAATGATAATTTCATACAAATTTTGAACCCCGTTTTGGCCGTTTTAGAGTTAACATTATTACTTTTTTCTTCATGGTTGGTAGTTTTGCTATAAAACGCAACTGTAGTTTTTCAAAGTTGTAACTTGAATGGGTTGGGCCCAGCATTGCTACTACATCAGGGAAAAATATTCAACGTTTCCACCCATTTTAACCCTTCATTCGCTGAAATGAGAAAAATGCTGAAACATGTGTTTGATTATTTCTGATTTAGCATACGAATACTTAGTTTCAAGTAGGTATATCAGACAAAAAAAATGTATTTCATACAAACTTTTAACCCCGGTTTGGGCATTTCAAGGGTTAACATTGTTACTTTTTTCGTCATGGTTGGTAGTTTTGCTATAAAACGTAACAGTAGTTCAAATTTCAAAGTTGTAACTTAAATGGTTTGGACCCAGCATTGCTACTATATCAGAGAAAAATCTTCAACGTTTCCACCCATTTTAACCCTTCATTCGCTGAAATGAGAAAAATGCTGAAACACGTGTTTAATTATTTCTGATTTAGTATACAAATACTTAGTTTCAAGTAAACCGGACAAGAAAAAAAATATTTTATTTCATACAAACTTTGAACCCCGGTTTGGGCATTTGAAGGGTTAAAATTATATTCTTTTTTTCATGGTAGGTAGTTTTGCCACAAAACACTACTGCAGTTTCAATTTCATAGTTGTAGCTTTAATGGTTTAGGCCTGGCATTGATACTACATCAGGAAAAATCTTCAAACTTTTCTACCCCTTTTAACCCTTTTATGGACAGAATTTTGAAAAACGCTGAAACACGTGTTTAATTGTTTCTTATTTAATATACAAATACTAAGTTTCAAGTTAATCGGACCAAAAATAAATTTTATTTCATACAAACTTTGAACCCCGGTTTGGGCATTTGAAGGGTTAAAATTATATTTTTTTCTTGATGGTGGGTAGTAATGCTATGAAATGCAACTGCACATTCAATTTGAAAGTTGTAGCTTCAATGGTTTGGGCTCAGCATTGCTACTACATCAGGAAAAAAACTTCAACGTTTCCACCCATTTTAACCCTTCATTGGCTGAAATGAGAAAAACGCTGAAACACGTGTTTAATTTTTTCTGATTTAGTATACTAATACTTAATTTCAAGTAAATCGGACCAAAAAAAAAATTTATTTCATACAAACTTTGAACCCTGGTTTGGGCATTTGAAGGGTTAAAATTATATTTTTTTCTTCATGGTAGGTAGTTTTGCCACAAAACACTACTGCAGTTTCAATTTCATAATTGTAGCTTTAATGGTTTAGGCCTGGCATTGATACTACATCAGGAAAAATCTTCAAACTTTTCTACCCCTTTTAACCCTTTAGTGGGCAGAATTTTGAAAAACGCTGAAACACGTGTTTAATTCTTTCTTATTTAATATACAAATACTAAGTTTCAAGTTAATCGGACCAAAAAAAAATTTTATTTCATACAAACTTTGAACCCCGGTTTGGGCATTTGAAGGGTTAAAATTATATTTTTTTCTTGATGGTGGGTAGTAATGCTATGAAATGCAACTGCACATTCAATTTGAAAGTTGTAGCTTCAATGGTTTGGGCCCAGCATTGCTACTACATCAGGAAAAAAACTTCAACGTTTCCACCCATTTTAACCCTTCATTGGCTGAAATGAGAAAAACGCTGAAACACGTGTTCAATTTTTTCTGATTTAGTATACTAATACTTAATTTCAAGTAAATCGGACCAAAAAAAAAATTTATTTTATACAAACTTTGAACCCTGGTTTGGGCATTTGAAGGGTTAAAATTATATTTTTTTCTTCATGGTAGGTAGTTTTGCCACAAAACACTACTGCAGTTTCAATTTCATAATTGTAGCTTTAATGGTTTAGGCCTGGCATTGATACTAAATCAGGAAAAATCTTCAAACTTTTCTACCCCTTTTAACCCTTTAGTGGGCAGAATTTTGAAAAACGCTGAAACACGTGTTTAATTGTTTCTTATTTAATATAAAAATACTAAGTTTCAAGTTAATCGGACCAAAAAAAAATTTTATTTCATACAAACTTTGAACCCCAGTTTGGGCATTTGAAGGGTTAAAATTATATTTTTTTCTTCATGGTGGGTAGTTTTGCTACAAAACGCTACTGCAGTTTCAATTTCATAGTTGTAGCTTAAACGGTTTGGGCCCGACGTTGACACTACATCACGAAAAATATTCATACATTTCAACCTCGTTTAACCCTTAAACTGCTAAAATTAGAAAAAAGCTAAAACAGGTGTTAAATTATTTTTGATTTAATATACGAATTCTTAGTTGCAAGTAAATCCGGACAAAAAAATTTTTTTTTTTCATACAAATTTTGGACCCCATTTTTACCGCCTTAAGGGTTAAACTTGAAGTAAATCTATCTTAACCCGTAGCGTGTCCACAAATTACAACTATTGTCAAATTTTCATTGTTTTGGCATTAGCGGTTTTGTTCCAGCATCGATCGTAACTGGTGAAAAAAATCGAAAAATTTTGGCACCCATTTTAACCCTTAAGAACATAGAAATGAGAAAAAATCTGAAATAGGTGTCAAGTCATTTTAAAAAAAAAGTACAAAAAATCAAGATTTAAGAACAAAAGACCAAAAAAAAATTTTTTCCCATACACACTTTCAGCCCTATTTTGACCCACTTAAGGGTTAAATAAAAAAAAATCGCTTCTTAAATGAACCCTCCACCATATAACGCAACTTTTGTCCAAATTTCATACTTATAGGTTCAGCCGTTTGGGCTGTAGCGTGATGAGTCAGTCAACCTAAGCCTTTTATATATATAGATTATTTTCTCTAAAGAAAATTCACCGAAACTTGGAAAATGTAGGGCAACTCTAGTTCTTGAGTGTATCCGAGAAAAGAAATAGTGAACGATTGAAGTGTCATTTGGGCCCACGCCTTCACCTTCTCTTCACGTCGAGAGCTCTATTTGTGCGGTCTCATTGTTATTTACTACACGGCTTTGAGCCCATAATTCTTTTCACAACTTCATACACAAAAAGAAATACCAAGTGTCGTTAGAGATTTATTATTGTTATGTGGATATAGCTACATTCGCGAAGTTGGCTTCAGATCTGAATAAATAGGACGAGGCCACCGCCGCAGTGACTTCAAATTACGCCGGGTTCAAAGTATTAGTTTAGGAAAAGAAACTAACGAATGAATTGGAAAGATTGCTCTTGGAGGATGGGGAATTGGGGATGCTTTTGCGTAACGCTGCCATCACCGCACCGTCTCTGCGCTCCATCTCTATGCAACCTGCGAGCGACCGCCCCGATCCGTCTCGTGACGGTAGACAGCGGCATTACCATCCATTACCGTAATTGACACGCGATTTGCACACACGACACTGCAGCTGAGCAAGTGACGAATACCTATGATAATGGACGCTAAGCACGCTTTACAAGGAACATATTATTCGAAAAAATATCAATGTGCATTCAATAACGTGCCTAGGTAATCTCTACGATGGCTTTCAATTACCAGTACCTATTGCTTTGTTGCTAATGTTATGAATTTAGAATGGCAGTCGATTCATAATACCTAATAACGTATATATTTGCATTACAAATCAACGCTGAGGAGGCTAGGGGGCCCCTTGATCGGCATTGACCTGGGCACGCGGAAGTAGGTCGCGGGTGTGTCTCATCAGTCTTCATAAACAGCTTTCAGTCATCTGTGTATCTTTTAGAACACTCGAGGGGCGCCATGAGCTGTGATACGTGCTCACATCGGTGCCAACAAGCTTTTTCGTGCCATTGAGCGCGCCACACGAGCTGCGAGAGGAAATCTGATGCGGTGACAAAAACTCAAAGCACAGCCAACTTCTACGTAGTACCACGTACCTACCTAGGTAGATTGTAAAGCTACTCAATAATTCCACCCAATCTCTGCTCTTAGGTTTTGGTATTTCATATTCTACTCAGAGAATACTTGAACCTATCAGACGACTCTGTTAGGTATCGATTCAACTTACCGATTCCATTCGAGTTTTCTTGTTTGGTTTGTGTCGCCATGTAGGTTGTAGGTACGCTATGTATAGGTACGTTACTATACTACCTACATTACGTAACACAGGAACAGTGAACAGGAACACGACATGAAAACATAAAATAATTATCTGCTTACTTTTGACATTGTGGTCAGTCAGTCTACGAACTGTTACGATTTTTAATACCTACTTATTTATTTCATTTTTGAACAGACCTAATTTTAGATGCAGAAAATGCCTAAATTAAAACAAACGAGATCTTTTGTTGTTGTATTGTTTTAAAATAATATTCGCCGTTGCCCAACGTAGTTTAGTGACCAGTCAAAATACCAACACTTTGATGCAAAGTGTAAAAGCGCTTTTAAAAAAGATGTGGTATTTACGGCGATGTGAACACTTCAACGTGACTCAAAGGCATGTGCCCTTCGGTTACCAAAGTCATTAAAAAGATTCTACGTTACCTACCTAGGGTAGCAGGACTTTTAAGCACCTCTTTGAGAGGATTCGTTTACGGGCCCACGCCAGACTATATACCTACCTACCTACCTAGGTACCTCCTTATTGGTGAGTCGCAAAGGGAAATTAGAATTGTAAAGTAATTTCCCCGAGTTTCCAGGCAAGGGCCGGCCGTACGCTTTATTAAACTCGATGGAAAGAATAAATTGCATTCCGTTTGTGCAGCTATAAATCAAGTAATGAAAGTAAAGTAATAACTGCGCAGTAATAAATCAATGAAAGTGTAATCGACAGCAAAGCTTTGGTTTAAAAATAGACTCTCACAATGGTTTGCATTTCCAATGAAAACGGCACTGTTGACATCAATCAATAGCATTATATTACAGTGAGGGAAACTTAGATTGAACAATCTCACTGAAGTAGGCAGCAGTTGTATGTATGCAGATTCACAAATAACTTATCTACCTACTTAACTGATGTAGTAAGTACTTTAGACCAAATGTGTCGCAGTTGGACGGACTTCGATCCAATCTTATTATAACTTGTATAACTTTTCCATCCAACTTGCCTTGAGAGGAGTAAGTGCCTCGGGCGGATTTACCCTCTTATTGCCATGTGAATTAATTCGATTGGATAGCTTGCTATCACTCCTAGTGGTAAATTAATGTAGCTTCACCATGCTTTTTCTTTCGTGCGATACCGATATGAGGAAAAGTCAGCGCATGATTTATGGTAAAAGCTTTCTGTCTGTTAATTGAATTGTCTCTTTCTTCTTCTCCAAGTTGTCATCTTTTCATATCTGGTAGGATTAATTAGATATGCAACAAAGCATAATACATTCCATTCACTTATCTTGGGGATTGTAAGTCGCTTGTGGCGCACTGGCGGCGGACGCTAAATACGCTCTGAATATCAATAAAATGCTTTAGTCCTCGAACGAAACAAAACTCCATTCACACTTTTTAAGGTTTCGCCGAGAAATCACAAAACAGTTTTAGTCTTTGCCCGAAATAAAATCGCAAGAGAGAAATAAATTACAGCGTAAAAAGAGGGGTTCACTACGCCTTGCCGAAACACGTTTCACCTAGTTACACTTCACCTATGACGTCTCATCTAACCTACAGTAGAACTAACGTTCAAATCATCTAATGTTTGTTTTAACTAAAACCATTTGTTCGAAGCTACACTTCACCTAATTACGATTCTACTAAACACAATTCATCGAAGCATCATTTGTTCGATGCTACATTTCATCTAACTATAACTTGTGGTTCGCCCCGAACTATGAACTCGCGAGTGTACCTAACTTTTGCTAACACCATTTGCGCAGGCGCGCGCGCGCATTGCATATAAACTTTACAACCCCATATCTCGGCAATCTCTCTACCGATTTGGCTCACGTTCGAACTTAAAAATTCTTTTAATTTCATTTACCTGCCTACCAAATTTCATGATGATCCGGCTTTTACTCAAGTTATCGTCGAACAAACATTCATACAAACATACATACATACAAACGCCGGATTGTTCCAGTAGACTCGGAGAACTTCGCTCGCTTCGCTCGCTCGTTCAATTAGGTGAAATGTAGCATTAAAAAAATGATGCTTCGATGAATTAATTGTGTTTAGTAGAATCGTACGGATTTGTCCGGCGCGGCTGGGCTGCGGCGGCGCGGCGCTCGCGTCTACAGAAGGTGAGCCAAAGGTGTAATGTCATTCGGTTAAATGAAGACTAGTTTAAGTGACATTGGATGATACGTCATAGGTGAAGTGTAACAAGGTGAAATGTAATTCGGCAACGCGTAGTGAACCCTAAAAAGAGTACCTACATTGGGAAAATAGACTCCAAACTTCTGAGGGCTTGTTTGGCAAGATAACCCTTCCCTATAGGATTGCCAGTTCGCTCTTGACTAATTTCTTTGTCCCCAAATACGGGTGGTTCAACGTGTCAGTGTATCAGGGAGGAAAACAGGGGCTTAAGTCTGTAACACAATTGTGTGTCCATGGCGTCCCAGTAGAAGGACACAACCGGGTTTCCTCGTTTTTCTCCTACAACAGCGAACCATTGCGTTACAGACTCAGGCCCCTGGGGGCTAATTCTCGGGTATGTCGCATTCGAGATTCTACGAAGAAAACCGTAGTATAACAAGTCATATTCGAGATTGCAGAGAGTTTGCCCCCTGGTCGCCTCGTGGAAACGACATTTAGCAAATTAATATCGTTGACTCTTCCATACTACAGGGTGGCTAACATTTCTACCATAGGTACAAACTATAAAAAACAATTTTACTATCGGGCCAAAAAGAAAATTTTTAACCAATCAGTTGCACCGTAGTTAGTGCAGTACTGCCACTATCTTAACGAAACAGCTGAATTATTGTTTGCCCATTTTTGCCTCCATATTGATTAGTAGGAAGACCCCTCAAAGTTTGATTGAAGAGTTAAATGTCACCCCGTAGAATACGGGTCAGAAAAAAGAGCAAAAGGTTTCATTTCCCGTTGTATGTTTTTACCATTTCCGAGTCATCGCTGTTGGTTGTTTATTTTTCCTCAATTCATTTTATTGGTTACATATTCTGGACTATTTGAAAAACGTGAAAGTAAAGAATTCCGGTGATCACGGACCTTATTAATTAACAGCTTAACTACATAATATTATAAATAATGCAACTTAAAATGATAAACTTTTCCGAGATGATGGTACGCAGAGCCAAGTACTCTGGTAGGTTCTAGTGAAAGTTGCCAAGCGGCAGTCGGTGGCGTTTTTAAATGCGCATCTCAACTCAGACGACAAACGTGGGGGGGTTTTTCATATCTGCGACGTTTCAACTTTGCACAGAGCGGCGGCGCTCGCCAGCCAATTATAAATATTAGTTTTCCAACAGTGGAACGCATTTTATAGCATATCTATCACACATGGTTGCTATTCTGCCTCTCTAACAGTACCATATTATATCGTACCGCCTGCAGAAAAAAATAATTGCAATGTCGGGATTTATTTTACTTGTGTTGACACTTCTTTGTTTTGTCGGTTCCACTTCCAAAGCATAAAAAAAAATAGAAGTTAAAAACTAAAACCCGACTACTAAAAGGCTTAAAACAAGACCTGTTTATCCTTAAAATAGACTCATAGATAATTAATCGTAGTCGGAGGACATCGGTTTATCAAATGCGAATGTGGTGTCCTCCGACTACGATTAATTATCTATGAGTCTATTTTAAGGATAAACAGGTCTTGTTTTAAGCCTTTTAGTAGTCGGGTTTTAGTTTTTAACGTCTATTTTTTTTTTGAGCTTTTTAGTAAGTCATTTTGGACGATCACCAAAAATAGAACCAAGAAGGGCAAAAAAAACACATTTTTGATTTTTTTGTTCTATTTGTTATGTTGACGCTACATGTGTTATACATTTTTGAAAAGGTCTTTTAAAGCCCTTTCATTTGATACCCATGACGATGGTATCCGATAATTTTTATTTTTAGGTCCACCACTTTAGGGCGCAGCACAGCCGCCATCTTGATTTTTTTCAAAATTAAACTATCCTATGTTACCTGGGTGATTAAGACGAATCCAACGACACCTCATTTGTTGAAATCGGCCGAGTAGTTTAGGCTCTGCGAGGGAACAGATGAACACACAAACATACATACATACATACATACATACAAACATACATACATACATACATACATACATACATACATACGCTGCTAAAATCATAACCCTCCTTTTTGCTTCGCGTAGTCGGGTAAAAAGGGGCTTTTGTTATGAAGGTCGGAAGGAAAAGGCTATAAATAAAGAAAAGCTTTTGGGATAAATATGCATTTACCCATGCCTGCCTCTGCTGTTGATATTTTAGGGCGGTATTTTCGGGTATTCCCAGTTTTACTCTCCTTACTTTTGTAAGGGGGTTTTGTAACAAAATATTTCAGTCATAAAAACTACAATCAAAGCCAGTGCCGTTTGTGCAGAGATGAATTTCCAACTTATATAACTTTTTCATCACATCGTATCTCCCGGTTTACATTCCGCTAGTAACGACGGACTTCCGTCTCTTCCGTCGAATACATTTCCACGAGCATGTGAATTGAATGCACTCGACGCTATATCGGGTAAGAGTTTCGTAGGTTTTCCTCAAATAGGTAGAAGGAAATGCGAACAAATAATTTCCTCAGTTTCGAAATTTTCGTTAGTTTGTACAGGTAGCTCCACGAATTAGGAGCGCTGACCGCAATGAATGCGCAGAAGTAATTTTGTATGGCAGACAGACTGCCGATTTCTGAATTGAGAAATTCGCTAAGCAAATGGGTAAGTTTCGTCCTGTCTCTGCGGATTTCTCACAAAAGAGCGTGACAGAACGATTGCTTAGCAAAATTCTCAATTCAGAAACCAGGCCAGAAGGCAATTGTATGCGCAGATAACCCCCACCACTTTCGTCGAGCGCTCATAATTCGTGACGTACATACTTTATACTTTATACTTTATTGCACACGAGAAAAAAATACAACATAAATTGCATACAGAAAAGTAGTGGTACATAAGTATAACCCGTGACATTAAAGAAAACATTTAGGACGGAGTTAAAAACCTAGCGTTGTCTCGCTTTGACTGTATTAATTAGAGCGAGAGGGCGAGTGTTTTGAAGTCCATACTAAATGTTTTCTTTAATGACACGGGTTATAGTAACTTCGATGGAGGGTGTGAATACTAGACATGTGTAGGTAATGCTCGTAATATTACAAAAGACATATTACACCACGGTGTCATGAAATATTACCCATTACACGACAGAATAAATCATGGCACAAACCATTTCATTACATCAGATGACATGAAACATGACATCATGGTAAATACCACGATGTCATGTTTCATGGTATTTACCATGATGTCATGTTTCATGTCAATGCAATGAAACATGATATCATGGTATTTCAGCACACTTTCATTGCAGACATGAAACATGACATCATCGTATTTCAGCACACTTTCATTGCAGTACAGTTATTCATTTCATAACACCAGGGGGATAATTCTCGGGCATCTCGCATTCGACACATCTCGAAGGATAAAATAATGTTTGCGGCAAATGTCACATATTCTATTCTCACAAATTCATAAAAAAAATGAAACGAAATGATGAAAGAAAGTGTGCTGAAATACTATGATGTCATGTTTCATGTCACAGGTGCAATGAAATGAATAACTGTACTGCAATGAAAGTGTGCTGAAATGCCATGTTTCATGACGTGTCATGTTTCATTTCATGACGTGTGCTGAATTGAATTGTCATGTATCATGTTTGGTGCCATGATATAAGTTAATATCACGCGGTATGAAATGTCATGAAATACAGGGTGGCCCAAACATAGACGTCAAGCGAGAAAATCTAGATAGCTGATACCGAGGGCTACCCGAATCACCCCCATGTATGTTCAGCCATTTTTTGTCGTTTAGAAGTTATGAGGCATTAAAGGTTTTTTTGAAAAAAATTACCTGGCATTGGATTTTATTTTGTAACTTTTTTTTCTTTTGACTTGTCAGAGATATTATTTATTCTTTAGGGTCTCAGATAACTTATCTATCACCAAAAAAATAATGATCAGCTATGGGCTTCTAGAACTTACCGCAATTATGATCCAAAGTTCCCAAATGTTGTTTTCGAGAAAACATCACTGAAATAGTTAGTATGGGGAAAAAAATAAGTAGAGGTCTGAAGAACTTTTTATTGATTTCAAAAACTTTCCTAAAGCCTTAGTCTTCAGAATAGTACAAAAAACCTGTCACTTTATGGGACGTTTATTCAAGTAATTTGCGATCGAAGTCGAAAAACTGGAGTTGGAAGAAATTTTATTTCAATCGATTTTCATTTATTTTGGTTTCTTCGGACAAAACACATTGCAGGTAGGCTTAATATCGCCTGTTAGCACGGTCTGCATAAGAAATTCATGGAAAAATAAAAAAATAACCATAAAATATTTTGATTTTTTTTTAGCTTTTTTTTCATTATTTGAATTTTAAGCTATTTTATTACCGAATTTACTTACAAAAAATATGAAAAAATAATAATTTAAAGAAAAAAAAATAAAAATAAAGTCCGAAAATTAAATAAGTTTTTTAAATATTTTTTCGTGAATTTCTAATGCAAGCCCTACTGACAGACGATTTTAAGCCGATCTGCAATGTTTTTTGTCCGAAGAAACCAAAATAAATGAAAATCGATTGAAATAAAATTTCTTCCAACTCCAGTTTTTCGACTTCGATCGCAAATTACTTGAATAAACGTCCCATAAAGTGACAGGTTTTTTGTACTATTCTGAAGACTAAGGCTTTAGGAAAGTTTTTGAAATCAATAAAAAGTCCTTCAGACCTCTACTTATTTTTTTCCCCATACTAACTATTTCAGTGATGTTTTCTCGAAAACATCATTTTTGGACTTTGGATCAAAATTGTGGTAAGTTCTAGAAGCCCATAGCTAATTATTATTTGTTTGGTGATAGATAAGTTATCTGAGACCCTAAAGAATAAATAATACCTCTGACAAGTCAAAAGAAAAAAAAGTTACATAATAAAATCCAATGCCAAGTAATTTTTATCAAAAAAACCTTAAAAGCCTCATAACTTCTAAACTACAAAAAATGGCTGAACATACATGGGGGTGATTCGGGTAGCCCTCGGTGTCAGCTATCTAGATTTTCTCGCTTGACGTCTATGTTTGGGCCACCCTGTATATCATGACTTCGAAGTGCACTGTTTCGCGCATGTCTAGTGAATACTAAATAGGTGTCGGTTACAATAGGAGACGCGTGTCGATGGCGGCGCGCTCAGCACCGGAAAGTGGCTAAATCGCGTTGCGTGAGCTGTGCGCCCGCCACCGGAAATTCCCTGAAGCCTGAAGCACGTAAACTAAGTATATGGTTTACGACAAGAACCATTTGAGCAATTTAGATTAAAGTATTTGATGTACATATTAGTGGAGTTCATTGTTGTTTGGAAATCGTAACACAATTGGTAGTAACTTGAACCTATGGTAATAATAAAACGTTCCTTATTGTTTTTTTTTTCAAATCTATCAGCAGCGGTTTATGAATACAGGCCATACTAAGTAGGATTTTCCATATTACAATGCTTTGTGATAAGGAAAACTACCAAACCCAGAAGGCAGACAGGCTATTAGGATAAAGTCCGTTCTAAGACCGTTGGTGCGGTTACTTATCTCCATCTTACTATTCCTCAAAGAAACAACACTGCTCGCGGAATATAAACAGTTCATTATTGATCCGCGTTCACAAATCCCCGAAGCTTCCGCAACTTTCCGTCGATTCTATAATACAATGTTAAATAGTTTATTTAGATTTACAACCTTGTTTTCCTCGTGAAGGAAGAAGAAAAGCGTGCTTAAATAGCGGTCTGACCGGAATAGGGGGGTCACGGGTTGCGTGTGGGGAGCACGGGGCGTGCAGGGCGGGACTGTCCCATCCTGCTAGGTAGGTACTGTCTTAGCCGTAAACAAGTATAGGCACTTGTTCCGTAGTCTCGTTTCGCTCAAAGGAACTCAATGAACAGACCAGCCCCTCTACCCTTGACGCGTTTTTCCAATACGGCCGCAATATGGCGCAAGTTACAAAATTTAATATTTTACAAATTAAGACGCATTTTGTGTTTTTATTGAATAAAACAGCCTTACCTTTGAATAAACATTACAAAGTATTTAAAATCAAAGCATTACTATGCGAATTCAAATTATTTTTAATCGAAATTAATTTTAAAACTTTTTAAATATTATCGCAATAGCGTCAAGGGTAACCCCCCTGAAAGTGTCCTATCCTAAGTCTGTTTAACGAATCTGAATATAGTATACTAGCTTTTCGCCCGCGACTTCGTCCGCGAAGACTTATAAGAAGTTGCCTGGGTACATCTTTCACCATTATCAAATTAGCATGAATAGAGTCATGGGTGTGTATTTTTGTAAGCTATCTCTATTCCAAATGTCATCCAAATCCGTCGTGCAGATTCAGCGTGGAAGTGTATGTGTGTGACCAAATTGGTAAAGATCAAATGAATCCAACAAAAAAAAAACATACTTTGAACCTTTTTGGCCGTTTTAGGTGTATCATTATTATTGTTTTCTTCATGCTTAGTAGATTTGCTATAAAACGCAACTGTAGTTAAATGTTCATTGAATAGTTGTAGCTTTAATGGTTCCGGCATTGTTATTGATATTACATCAGGAAAACTCTTAAAATGTTTCCACCCTTTTTGATGCTGAAACATGTGTTTTATTATTATTTCTGATTGAATACACGACTACTTAGTTTCAAGGTAATCTGACCCAATAAAATGATAATTTCATACAAATTTTGAACCCCGTTTTGGCCGTTTTAGAGTTAACATTATTACTTTTTTCTTCATGGTTGGTAGTTTTGCTATAAAACGCAACTGTAGTTTTTCAAATTTGTAACTTAAATGGGTTGGGCCCAGCATTGCTACTACATCAGGGAAAAATATTCAACGTTTCCACCCATTTTAACCCTTCATTCGCTGAAATGAGAAAAATTCTGAAACACGTGTTTGATTATTTCTGATTTAGCATACGAATACTTAGTTTCAAGTATATCAGACAAAAAAAAAATGTACCTATTTCATACAAACTTTTTACCCCGGTTTGGGTATTTCAAGGGTTAACATTATTACTTTTTTCGTCATGGTTGGTAGTTTTGCTATAAAACGCAACTGTGGTTCAAATTTCAAAGTTCTAACTTAAATGGTTTGGACCCAGCATTGCTACTATATCAGGGACAAATCTTCAACGTTTCCACCCATTTTAACCCTTCATTCGCTGAAATGAGAAAAATGCTGAAACATGTGTTTGATTTTTTCTGATTTAGTATACTAATACTTAATTTCAAGTAAATCGGACCAAAAAAAATTTTTATTTCATACAAACTTTGAACCCTGGTTTGGGCATTTGAAGGGTTAAAATTATATTTTTTTCTTCATGGTATGTAGTTTTGCCACAAAACACTACTGCAGTTTCAATTTCATAGTTGTAGCTTCAATGGTTTAGGCCTGGCATTGATACTAAATCAGGAAAAATCTTCAAACTTTTCTACCCCTTTTAACCCTTTAGTGGGCAGAATTTTGAAAAACGCTGAAACACGTGTTTAATGGTTCCTTATTTGATATACAAATACTAAGTTTCACGTAAATCGGACCAAATTTTTTTTTAATTTCATACAAACTTTGAACCCCGGTTTGGGCATTTGAAGGGTTAAAATTATATTTTTTTCTTGATGATGGGTAGTAATGCTATAAAATGCAACTGCACATTCAATTTCAAAGTTGTAGCTTCAATGGTTTGGGCCCAGCATTGCTACTACATCAGGAAAAAAACTTCAACGTTTCCACCCATTTTAACCCTTCATTGGCTGAAATGAGAAAAACGCTGAAACACGTGTTTGATTTTTTCTGATTTAGTATACTAATACTTAATTTCAAGTAAATCGGACCAAAAAAAAATTTTATTTCATACAAACTTTGAACCCTGGTTTGGGCATTTGAAGGGTTAAAATTATATTTTTTTCTTCATGGTATGTAGTTTTGCCACAAAACACTACTGCAGTTTCAATTTCATAGTTGTAGCTTCAATGGTTTAGGCCTGGCATTGATACTAAATCAGGAAAAATCTTCAAACTTTTCTACCCCTTTTAACCCTTTAGTGGGCAGAATTTTGAAAAACGCTGAAACACGTGTTTAATTGTTTCTTATTAAATTTACAAATACTAAGTTTCAAGTAAATCGGACCAAAAAAAATTTTTATTTCATACAAACTTTGAACCCCGGTTTGGGCATTTGACGGGTTAAAATTATATTTTTTTCTTCATGGTGGGTAGTTTTGCTACAAAACGCTACTGCAGTTTCAATTTCATAGTTGTAGCTTAAATGGTTTGGGCCCGACGTTGACACTACATCACGAAAAATATTCATACATTTCAACCTCGTTTAACCCTTAAACGGCTAAAATTAGAAAAAAGCTAAAACAGGTGTTAAATTATTTTTGATTTAATATACGAATTCTTAGTTGCAAGTAAATCCGGACAAAAAATTTTTTTTTTTCATACAAGCTTTGGACCCCATTTTTACCGCCTTAAGGGTTAAACTTGAAGTAAATCTATCTTAACCCGTAGCGTGTCCACAAATTATAACTATTGTCAAATTTTCACTGTTGTGGCATTAGCGGTTTTGTTCCAGCATTGATCGTAACTGGTGAAAAAAATCGAAAAACTTTGGCACCCATTTTAACCCTTAAGAACATATAAATGAGAAAAAATCTGAAATAGGTGTCAAGTCATTTTAAAAAAAAAGTACAAAAATTTAAGATTTAAGAACAAAAGACCAAAAAATTTTTTTTTCCCATACACTCTTTCAGCCCTATTTTGACCCACTTAAGGGTTAAATAAAAAAAAATCGCTTCTTAAATGAACCCTCCACCATGTAACGCAACTTTTGTCCAAATTTCATACTTATAGGTTCAGCCGTTTGGGCTGTAGCGTGATGAGTCAGTCAACCTAAGCCTTTTATATATATAGATTATATTTTAAATTTTAACTGACTTTCAACGAAAGTAGGGTTTAATTTACAGTACAATTTGGTGTTTTTTTAAAATGTATGTTCGAGCAATTCTGATGGTTGCAGAAATAATAAAACAACTAAATAATGTTATTCAATAATGTTTTCTAGTACATACAATAAAGAATATTCTATTCTATTCTAAAGTAGGTATATGATATAGATACTTGAAAACAGTAGCTTTTTAAAATTGGTTTTTGTTAGTTTGGTGGTAGACCGGCAGACTTTGGTTTGAAGTCAGCTTTATCTTTTGATAGAAACTTTTTATTCCTCTAGGGGGCCTATAAATTATTCGTTAAAGCCTTCAAGGGTTTTATGAAGGAGCGACTGAAGGTCTTCAAAACCTATTAAAGGTTTTAACGGTTCTTGGGTTTGAAAACTCAAGTGGAATTCCCCCAATTATGATATTCAACGACCGTCGACCGATCGTACAAGATAGGAGGTATTTCGTTTACGAGCTTGTTCTTGTCTCGATGGACTGATGATCCTAGTATTTTTTTTAATTCACTTAATAAAGCTTTGATTTTATAAGTATTTTTATAGGGCTTAAGACTGTAATGTGTTTGGGCTGAATTTCACTGTTTTGGAATCGGCGAGAACGCAGATTTCGAATGCTTTTCAACCGAAATACAGAACTTTGGTTGTTAAACCGAAATACAAAACCTTGGATGTTAAACCGCCGATTCTGAAACGGTTGATGTTTTTATACATAAATACGTTATAAATAGCTTTCAACCTAAGACATGTCAACTTCTAAATGCGATTTCCAACTACTTTTGTTCTACGACTTTTCGAAAAGCTCGATACTTTTTATTTTATTACAGTTTATTATCCTTTAACAGTGTGCATTTCTACCATTCCAGCGGTGCCTGCGCGGCGCGCTTTCGTGCTCCTCCACTCTCAACCACCTTTCTAGCCTCTCCTGTCCCTATTTGTTACTCTAAGCTAAAAAAAAATTAAAAAAAGTGTTTGAAACAATTTTTTTTTGTATGGAGAAAAAAAATTGCGCTTTCACCAAAGTCGTAGAACAAAAGTTGTTGAAAATCACATTTAGAAGTTGGGGTGTTTTAGGTTAAAAGCTATTTAAAAATTGCCCTGTATAAAAACTTAATTGTGACACTCAACAGGTTACGAAAAAAATGAGACTGATAGAGTAAGCTCGTTGTAATTGTAAGAACCGCTGCGGAGGTACGTTAATTAAAATTTAATCACATTTTCTAATGTTGAATGCTTGAGCAAACAGCAGTGGAACTGTAGAAGCGGAGTTTAATTTACTGGGCGGTGTTTGCCCACCCTTCGAAATTATTCATTTAAACTTGGGAGGGACTTAGACGAGCGCTCTGCCCGCACGCGATTCCTGTGTCTGCGTATAATCCGATACCGATGAACAGAACTTTCCTTTGTTACAAACCTGCCCCTCTACCCTTGACGCATTTTACCATTTTCCCTGGCCGCAATATGGCGCAATTTACAAAATTTTATATTTTACAAATTAAGACGAATTTTGTCTTTTTATGGAATAAAACAGCCTTACCTTTGAATAAACATTACAAAGTATTTAAAATCAAAGCATTAATATGCGAACTCAAAGAGAAATTAATATTAAAACTTTTTCAGTTTGATCGCAATAGCGTCAAGGGTAACCCCCCAGGTGTGTCGTTCAATGACAAAACCAATGTGAGCAATAGAATGCCATGCTATTGTCTATACAGGTCTTGTCAAACTTAAGGGGGTGGCAAACTCATCAATGCAAGCTATGTTTAAATCTGAAAAAAAAAACCTTTTGCTTTGCGTTAACCAAAATCGAGATTTCAAGTCGGTTCGACATAAGAATCTATGATAGTTTTTCTTTTTGTATGTAGAGTAGAGTTAAGAAGAATCTAATGTCAGTTACTGTTTTCTTTTCGCAGGTAGTTGCTGTCCATACAGGACAAGAGACGCGCTACGATGTTCATCTCCCCCCTGCACTTCGATAGATCTACATTAAAAGGTAAAATCGACTATGCATGCTATCTTGACTAGACGAGACAATTTCTATCCCTTAAACATTCGAAAGCGCTCAAAGAACAAATGGTTTTAAATGAGCTTCAGAGTATTTAACATTCAATCAATTCTCAGTAGCTACGTAGGCACGTTATCAAATCATCGTTAGTCTCCGTTCTTGTTGTCTCATCGCGTCGGGTGCTTCCCCTCTGAGCCAACGTCTTGATACCTGACAGCGCTACTTATGTGACGTCAGCGTTTTCAACGTCATACAAACATTTTCAATGCCTAGTACTTAACGTAGGTACCCAACCCATGTGTTGCACCTACTTACAATGTTACTGACGAAAAACCATGCATTTGGTTTCTACCTTACCTGGTTACCTACACCTAATTTAAATCATCGAGGCGAATACAATTTTACACAAATTATGTGGATGCAGTGCCGAGTGCTATGAGCACATTGTCCTGTGTTTGCGGAGCGTGGTGCGACCGTTTGACAGGATCAATGGCTGCGAAGCGGCTGTCATGCATAATACCGCCGGATTAGGCCTCTGTCGCCGAGGTGCTAATAGCATTTCACGCCAGTGACTCTCATTGTTGACGTGACGCTACTCGCCGGGGCCCGCCATTTGCAGCGCGAGTGACTGTTCACACGTGTCTCTGCATGCTAGGTACATGCCACTACAAAATATCGATGAGTGATTTGCTGCAGATTATAATACAACGTGTTACAAAACATCCTAATTCTTTTTACAGGGTGTAACCTACTGGTCAACAAGATGTCATTTCTGTAAAAATAGTTGAAAAAATCAATTTTTATTTTATAACCTCAAAATTGAAAATTTTTCATAACTTTTTTGTTTTTGGTATTAGCTCAAATTTAAAAATATGTCTGTGGGTGTAGGTGCATTTGCATAGCTTTGAGTTGTTAAAACATTGTGAAAGTCAATGAAAACAATATTTAAAAAATATTTTTCTCCCGCCACAGCGTTTACATTTAATTAATAAAAAAATCGACGGAACGTCATAGAGCAAAAAAAGTATTTAGGTTGTGATCCCTTTCACCGGGTGCTATTACCCTGTAAAAAGAGTTAGAATATTTTGTAACACCTTGTATATCTGTAGTGGTTTGCATGTTGGTCAAATCAATAATAATAACACTTGATGATTTGTTTACTGAACTGCGTCATATAAAATATGGACATTGTAATGTACATGTGTAGAATTGTATACAAGGTGTTACAAAAGATCCCAACTCTTTTTACAGGGTAATAGCACCCGGTGATAGGGATCACAACCTAAATATTTTTTTAGCTCTATGACGTTCCGTTGATTTTTAAATTAATAAAATGTGAACGCTGTGGCGGAAGAAAAGTATTTTTAAATATTGTTTTCATTGACTTTCACAATGTTTTAACTACTCAAAGATATGCAAATGCAACTACAAAAACAAACGTATTTTTAAATTTTACCTTTTACCAAAAACAAAAAAGTTATGATTTTTTTTTAATTTTGAGGTTATAAAATAAAAACAGTTTTATTCAACTTTTTTTTACAGAATTGACATCTTGTTGATGAGTAGGTCACACCCTGTAAAAAGAGTTAGGATGTTTTGTAACACGCTGTATACTGTAAGTTCCATGTCCAAAACGTAGGCGTGTTAGCTGTAAGCTCGTTTGACAAGCAGAGCCTAACGAGTTTGTTCCACATGGACTCATCCCCCGAGCGTTTGCCTTTGACCCAACAGAGAGAAGGTGATTATTTCCTGGAAAAGTGATCTCATCCAGGGGTCTCCAAACTTTGAAGGCTTAGGGCCATAATATATTTTTTGGTACGTTCCAAGGGCCAAAACAATTTAATATTTTCTGCTTACCTATAAAACATAGGCTTTTTACTACTGATTGTGTTGTGAATCGTGACACGTAATAGTGACGAGTAGTGATACTACGGACTGTATTATTACTATCTATTTCAGCTACCCACTAACAGGTGGCATATTTGGGAATTTCCGCTTTTGTTCGAGAAAATTCTGGTTCTGGCTAGTTTTTCCGATCACTTCTAGACGGCAGTAATTGAATAAAAAGGCTATGCTTAAGTTTAGATACGTTGAGTTTTCTGCGTCATCATTTCAAATAAAACCGAGTAAGTAATTATTATCATTCTGTGTTTTCATTCTTTTCCATTCAACTTATAATAATAATAATAATTTATTTATTTATTCAGATAACAAAATCCAATAACTTATCTACTAACACAGTATAAAACAAAATACAAAATATTATAAATTTACAATTTGGAACGATTACGGTCGGTTTAATTATTATTATAATATTGCTTAATACAGTAAGGCTAATTTCGACTTCGTAATCCTTATGAAAGTTTCATGAAAGAGTTGAAACTTTCAGCTATAACCCTCAGCAGACCGTTGCTACTGCCCCCCACCCTCAGTAACAGAAAAGCCGTCTTTTTCCTAATAATCGTATGAAACGAGTCAGTTCCGGCCTCAGAAAACATGGCTGAAGCACTACAATAAAGGGGGAGACGCAACAGTGTCCTAAAGGCGTTATTATATTGGACCTCCAGAGCACTGTACGATTTTTTGGTATAGCTGGCCCACAGAGTGCACATGTAGAATGAAGTACAGTACCTATGCTTTGAAAAGCGTTATCTTGACTGCACTGCTACATCGCGCAAACCTGCGAGCCAGCATGTTCGCCCTAACCGACAGTACTCTGCGTTCCCTTTCTATGTCCATCTCATCTCTGAGGTCACCGACCAGCAGATGCCCCTTATCTTATTTGCCCTAACTTATCAGAGCAATAGTAACAACAGTAAAACATTGGCGGGCCGGATTTGGCCCGCGGGCCGTAGTTTGGAGACCCCTGATCTAATCGATTCGTGAGCCAGCGGTGCACTGGGGATTAATTTTGTTACTTACCACACAGCTCATTTATCGGTAGCAACTCTTGTAACTACACAGATAACAAGTGTAGGTAGTTTGGACCTATCTTAGTTGTGCTCTCATACTACCTACTTATTTATATTTTCCTGTGACCTAGAATACTAAGATTTGGCACGCAGTTTCCTGGGCACTCGTGAAAGTAGTAGGAAGGAGGATAGAATGGGGACATATTTAGGTATTTTATTCAGAAAATTCTAATGATAGCGTTGTAAGGAAGAGATTTTCAGACAGCAATAGTATAACAGAGGCTGAATGATGTATCATCTTATTTTGCTCGGGAACAATGAATCTGTTATATCACGCTTTCGTGTCGCTTCTAAAATTATATGCCTGGCGTGGTATTTGTACGTATACTTACTGTGATCCGATAAAGCATATGTACATACTCTCAGCGGTAATACTTCCAGGAGCCCAATGGAGTGAACTAGTTCTAGTTAGTGGTTTAGTGCGGCACGTAGATAGTGTTCGCGGTTTAAATCAAAGGGATCACTTAGAACTGCCTACTCGGGATTAGCTTATAATTAAACTGCCTTCTAGAAAGTAAGTAATTGAAATTAAATTGTTTTCTTATCCTATCAAATATTTCTTATTGTGCATCTGCTGCTACTGTGTTTTCGCTCTCAGTCCTGTCCATCCAAAGGTTGTCTGGAAGAAATCGCTTTTAGCGATAAGACCGCCATTTGTACTGTTATTTTTAAATGTTTATTTGTAAAATGTTTTCGTTTGTGCAATAAAGAGTTACTTACTTACTTAAATAAAACCATCCAATTGAAGAAAAAAAAAACGGCCAAGTGTCTA
Organism: Zelleria hepariella; assembly: GCA_949319315.1. Classification (NCBI taxonomy): domain Eukaryota; kingdom Metazoa; phylum Arthropoda; class Insecta; order Lepidoptera; family Yponomeutidae; genus Zelleria; species Zelleria hepariella. The sequence continues at coordinate 8,772,776 of OX439391.1, read as the reverse complement.
ACTCGCACACTGAGGATTCCGTACAAACTTTTTTTTAGTTATAAATAAGAAAATAAACATTGTTTAAATAATTAACTTTTTTTCTTATTCTAATAAAGCCCTTTCATATGATACCCCACAGATTTCTTGTTTAGGAAAGACATTTTTTGTGATGTAATAAAAGTTGCAGTTTTAGGATTGATTCCATTACTTGTACTATAGGACCATTGCTTCTTGCTACATTTCATCATTCTAGGTCAACGGGATTCCCTATAGGTTTTGATTCCCTTGCGAGGGTCAAAATATGCTGCAGAAACCGCCGTATCTTTTGATTGCGTAAACTTAGAAAAGTGATTTTTTCACATTATTTGACATAAATTTCAACTTGATAGGTTCGGTTCCTGAGAAAAGGAGTTTTGACAGACAGACAGACATCAAAGTGATTCTATAATGTTTCCTTTTGGTTGTTCCTTTTGAGGCCCGGAACCCTAAAAATGCCTGTTTATTAATAAGCCAACTGTAGAAAAAAAAATGTATTTTTTGTCAAATTATTATAGTTTTTTTGGTTGGCCCCGTAGTAGAAGTTTGTTTGTATTGTCGATGACTTTAGTGCCCCAATATGTTCAATAGGATTTTGCTGTATCACCCTGTATAGATACACGCGAAAAACATTACCCACGTTTGCTTACGCAGCAGGGGAGATACCATAAACGCATTCAATGATTAAACTTGGCTTTTACTGCCAAAGATTTTTAGACGAAAAAAATTCATGAAATATAGCTTCAAAGAAAAGCAAAGTGTCCATTTAGTTTGCTGGTGATGGTATATTGAAATGACGTAAAAGCTTTTAAAATTATTTCAGCGTTTTTACACTTCGCTGACCTTTCCTTTGTCACCAGATTGTTGAGTTGAATGTTCCTTCCTTTCATTGTTAACTCTATGTGGAAGGTACTATAGTGTATCTTTCAGGAGTTTTTAACTGCTTTTGTGTTCCTTACTCATCTCCATTCTCGAACTTGCCAAAAGTTATTTCGGTAACATTAATAATTATCATCTCACAAAATAGTTTATTAGAAACAAACAAAAGAATTTTGTGTAAATGAACATTCCTGTTGACCACTTTAGTGTCTACCTTAGTAGTATGTGCAGAAACTGCAGAAAAACGGTTTGAATAAATCAAAACAATTAGCAACACAAAGAGAGAGTGAGTAGAGTGAATGTAACTTGGGGCTGAGGCCCGGGTAGACTGCAGCCATTAATTTCCATCGGCCCACTTGTCGGCACCGAATCTGATTTAAATCCGCTGCGACACGGAAAATATTGCAGATGGAAAAGCTGCGGGCCGGCGATATAAAAGCGGGTTTAACTATGAACGTTTTATTTCAATTGCTCCGTCTAAATGAAAACGTAGGTTAAATGAATGGGTTTCGTAATTATGAATTCAAATAAAAATGGTTTATTAATTTAAATCCAAGCGTAGCTGCTACGGGCATCGTAGCAGCTTTAGGAGAGTCATAGCAGGGCGCTACGGCCATCGTAGCAGCGCTACCAGAGGTGCAGCAGGGCGCTACGAGTATCGTGTCGTAGGTGCGCTACGAGAGCCGTAGCAGGGCGCTACGAGCATCGTGTCGTAGGTGGGCTACGAGAGCCGTAGCAGAGCGCTACGAGCATCGTGTCGTAGGGGCGCTACGAGAGCCGTAGCAGGGCGCTACAAGCATCGTGTCATAGGGGCGCTACGAGAGCCGTAGCAGGGCGCTACGAGCATCGTATCGTAGGGGTGCTACGAGAGCCGTAGCAGAGCCCTACGAGCATCGTGTCGTAGTTGCGCTACGAGAGCTGTAGCAGGGCACTACGGTAGTCGAAGCAGGGTGCTACGAAGTCGTAACATGGCGCTACAAACTTTTGTAGGCACGATAGATAAATATGATTTAGATGATGATGCCACAAAATACGAACACGATAACGGTGCGAATGAATGTTTTTTTCATCAATTAGATAAAATGCTCTAATTTATTTTAAGTACACGAACCATAATATTTCATTGTTACGGTCGGGGCCTCCTCCAATTTGTCAAAAATAATGGCGCCCAAAGTCTATAAAAAGCCTACACTTCTATCGATTGCTAATAATGTTAGTGTTATAGCCTCGTTAGGTTCAGCAATAATAGAGTTTCAATTGAATCATTATTTTCTCCATTATAAAGCAATTTAGATCTTATGTTTGTAAGAATTTAGTGTTATGTCACGTTGAATTTGTGAAGTCAACGACAATGTTGTTTGAAGAAATAGAAAAACAGTTTTTTTTTATCTGTTGTAGATAGAATGCGCGTAAAATGTTTGACGCCATCTTCAAGCTATTTTACGGGCTGTTTTATGAGAGGTTTATACTAAGCGAGGTAGCCCGAGTTGCGTGTCGAGTCACCGCGAGAGTTTATTACGAGAGGCCTATCCCGTGATGATCCCGTGTGGCATTCAAATATAATGTTTAGCCAGTCCAGAGCTATTCGAGTACTATGTCGTCATAATTATCTGTGATCAAAAGCTTGAATAGGTTTTCAATGGCAGGAATAATTGAAATTAAAGGAAATCCTTAGCTAGCCTTTAGCCAGTCCAGAGCTATTCGAGTACTATGTCGTCATAATTATCTGTAATCAAAAGCTTGAATAGGTTTTCAATGGCAGAAATAATTGAAGTTAAAGGAAATCGATAATCGGGTATTACAAGAAGGGTAGTCTAAATATAGGTAACCGAGGGATGCCGAGTCGACAAGATAACACGACATGCGCAAGGTCACAACGACACGTCTTCACAGTCAATCGCTACTCTATATTTGTACCCAGCTGCCCAAATGGGGGGTTATGTTTCTCAGCGTCATGTACATACAGGTATTATAGGTAGAACCCACGGTACGCGAGTCCGGCTCAAACTTGGCCGGTATTTTTTAAGTTGTTTAACTACTTTTACCCGACTTCCTAAAAGGAGGGTTATTCTTGATGGATTTAAATTTTTTAGAGATTTTAGAACTGTCTTTACAATAATAACAATAATTTTATTTTTATTCAGAAGTTTTCTTGTTAGATCGCGATACCCTAAAAACAACAGGAAATGGCGGAAAATTGATTTGGTGGGTTTTTGTTGTATCATGTTTGAATGAAAACCGAACGATCGCAAGCACAAAGTGCGAGTCATTCTGAAAGCATAAAGGAAAGGTAAATAAACATCACAGCTACAGGCTGCATATTTGATGACCTGTCCACTGTCCGGCCAGATTCGATCTCGACCCTCGAGTGAGTGAGAGCAGACATCGTAATTGGATAAAGTTATTTTTAGCTCAGCAATGTCAGAACTTTTAACGAATTTGTTCGTATAATGTTTGGAAACGATCCTAACTATCGGGCATAGCCGTTTCAAACCGCTATGGAATAGATGTAGGAATCATCCATGGTAGGTAGGTATCTGGATAGGTTCGGGTCTTGACCCCATCTGAATCTCGTTCGTTATTTATTATTCGGGTGGGCGGTTAAGTTGCTCATGACCTTCCGCGGTCGTTATAGCTAGTGTATGGATTATCCATCGTTGGAATTCTCAGGCATACACTCGTAAATCATATCTTCGGCGGCGAGGGCCCGCTGCCTCCTACTCCACCCAGTACCCCCCCCCCCCCCCCCACCCCCCTAGGGACCAACATTGCCTGCAAGGTCACGTAGCTGGACTGAGCTATTTTTAACTGAAATAAATGCCAGATTAGCTTTCGAGTTTGAAGCCTTAATTTATAATTTACGTATTTACCCTTAAGGCGCCGTGCATAGTGAATCGCCCGCGCGCCAAGAAAAATGCACAAAATCGAGTCCGCTGTATCAAATACACTAAACTAAACAAATCGAAAATTTTCACATATCAAACCCTAGAATTAGGTGAGACCTATCTAAAACAGCCAGTTTCGTGTTGACATTCATGAATATTTTGAAGATATTTTGCTTGAAAAAAAATAGGCGGCGCACTTTTTTTCAAGCCAAATATCTTGCAATCTGTTATGGATATCAACACAAAACTGGCTGTTATATTTCCGATTTGTTTAGTTTAGTGTATTTGATACAGGAATCCATTTTGTGCATTTTTTTTTGCGCGCGGGCTGATTCACTATGCCCAGCGCCTTAATGGAGGGATTATTGAAACCTTGGTGAAATCCAAGGTTAAGCTGACAAATACTCCATATCCGATATCTGTGGAAAAGACAAACCTACACTTTTGTTAAATATGATACAATATGCATCTTTTAGGTTTGGTGTGTTGTTGATTCCGGCGTGATATCTACCTCCACGTGGAAGCACGTTTGTTCCCCGGTGAAAAATAAGCGAACCAGAACTTCCACGTGATATGCATCTTAAGCCAAGAATATCGCGCCTGGTGGAAAAAAGTGCTCGCCGTTATCTGGAGCAATAAATTTTAATGGAGGCCCAGTGCTATGATAACGAAATACTCACGTGCCTCAGCGGAGTTCGGTACAATTTTGAGATTTGGTTATAGTAACCAAAAGTAGGTTTTATTGCGTACCCATAAGAGTTAGAGAAATGAGAATCAATAAAGGATCAAGATTTTCTGACACCGCTGCGAGAAGCTGGTGTAATTTGGACAGTCGGTGTTCTCCGGAAATTTTAATATAATTTTTATAAATGAAAAAAATGCATAAAATCTCTACCCGAACCAAAGAAGGTAGAGAAGTTTTTTCTTCGTTGATTGAAAAAAAAAGCTGTGATTTTCACTAACAGCACTGGTTTTAAAACTTTATGGTGGATAGTTGATTTTGGAATTAATTAAGATTACCGTTGAACTCAAGCCCGGCTTTAGTGAGAAAATCACGTTTTGTTAGAGCAGAGCTTAACAATAGTCAATGCCGTGTTAGGGGTTTGTATGTTAGCACGTGGGTGTTATTAGCGATGATAGTGTTAAACAGCCGTGATGCTTGTTAATTATTTATTCGCCCAGCGTGCTCAGCGATAAAAAGCCTTCGAGTTTTAATAAAAAAAAGATAAATTGTTAATGAAAAAACTTATCTTCATTGCTACGCTCCAATGAAGCAGTAAGGTACTTTAGTAACATGCTAAACACTTTCAGCGGCGTTTTGATAATAGATATTGTTTTATTTTATGCCCATATTTTATAGGGACGGACGGTATATATTTTTTTGTTTCTTAGTTTCCTTAGTTTCAAAGTGCGACTTTGATTTTAGGCGCCGAGGGTTATGTATCTTGCGCACCGAGCCATAAAATACCTAATTAACGTTTGTATTTTGTTCGGTATTATAATAGCCATTATTTATGCTAGGAACAGTATTGCCATTATACATAATCATACAATTAGATACATAATCCATAAAAAACAATCGTTGTGAAAATGTCAACTTAGGTCGGTGCTACTACGACTCTATTCTGCGTGACGACGGACGGACTGACAGGCAACGGACGTGTCTTTCTCTACCATACTAAATACCGAAGAAATAGCGGCGAAACCCTGAAAAATATCTAGCTATCCAACCGTAGCTTCCACGAAATTATCAAGAATTTCTTGCTCGACAAAACTTCGGAGCTTCATGGTAATCAGGTCAGCTACTCCGGCGGGCTGTTGAAGCGGTTCGTTTACCCCAGTTTGCATAGGTTGCGGGCTACAGTATATGCGCCAGGCACCTGAGCCACGGGTACTGCAAATGCTGCCGGAAGCACGATAAGGCAAGCAGTGACGTACGAACGGAGCTGCGGCGGCCAACACATGCAACCATGCTTTCATGCAGCCCATTTATACTTGCACAGAAGGGGTACGACGATAGCGGCTTTACGTCAGAAAATAGTGAGGAATGTTAAATCCCCCCTTACCGTAGTAAGTTGAGCTGATGGTAACCCCGGCGGTATTGTGGGGTAATAAAGCCGCTACGACTCATCAACTATTTAGGCTTATGTTTTCAGTCGGCTAAGCAGACTTCGTGTAGCGTTGCACGGTACGTCAAACAATACAGTCCGCTGGAATAGATTGTGCTGCGTCCGACTCAGGGCTCATGCCAGAATTCCAATTGAACTGACCTAGCTCTTTCTACAAAGGGGCTCTTTGTTTTTGATGGCGTAGGTACATTATACAGGGTGTTAATTTGCAAGCGTGCCATATTTTAGGACGTGATTATACTGCTGACAAAGAACAAAAATCAATCATAAAAGAAGGGGCGATTTTTTTTATTTCAGTCTCAGACGCCACAATTTTTATCGATAAAGACAACGCCCAGCTCTAACATCGAAATATCTTGCCCATCCCTAAATTGTTGTGTTCACAAGACGAATGAAACGACGAACGGTTTGGCAACAACACGCAAACATTCGCACCCCGCCCGAGCGGCATGTGACGTTGAAACAGTAGATAGAACAAACACACCGCCGCGAGCGCACCCCCGCGCCCCCATCCCCCAACAATCAGCCTAGCCGCCCGCCACTCAGTGACCGGGTATCCTTAGTGACGTGCGCACGTAGCGCACGCTCCTTTACTACCTACCTTTGCGCGCGCGCCGGCCGCCGGCGCCGCGCCGCCGCCGTCCGCCGGCGCCGCCGCCGCCGTTTCGTAATGGTTGATGATATGTTGGGCGACGTGCCAACCTCAATTGTCAGCAGGACGGAGCTCCTTCGCACTGCGGACTCCAAGTGCGCGAGTACCTAAATCATATTTTTGGTGACCGCTGGATAGGAGTTAGGAAATGGAGGCCCAGTGGCCTGGCCAGCGCGGTCCCTGGATCTTACCCCCCTAGACTTTTATTTGTGTGGGAGAAGTGAACAGTGCGGCTGTGTTGTGTGAAAGGATTATTTCTTCTGCCTTCCAAACTGTTAGTGAAAAAAGTGTTTGTGTTGCAAAATTGAAAAAGAAATTGGTGTCGCTGTGCGAGACTATGCATAGCGCAAAATGTTAGCCACTTCGAACAATTGCTCCATACAACTTAATAATTGTAAGTACCCTGTAAATAACGTATCAATTAGTGTAAAATTTTTAACTTTTAGACTTTTAACTACGCTAGATCATCGATTTATTTGAAGGTAGGTTAGTACCTGGGTATGTCATCTACTTCCCACTTTTTTATTACCTATCTGTAAATAAACTAGTAATACATTTGCGAAATATTTTCCTACCTACTAACCGCTTACCTAACAAATAAATTTTGTTTTGTCGGTCCTAAGCCCGTGAGAGTAGGAAGGGAAATCTGAAATCATCTGTTTTGTTGTTGTTATTGCTGTCTCTTTCGATTGGTGCCAACTTGGCAACGCGGTCTCGGTCTCTTCCCAATACGTGCGTAGTCATAGCACCTCCAAACTTAGGTTATTCCTATTCACACCCTAAAAAGAAGTTTAATTTTTATTTTCGGTTTCCTTGAATCTGTGAGACTGTGAGTAGGCTGCATTAGCTGGTAACATGAATTACAATTTTTTCTTTAAATATGGCACGCTTGCAAATTAACACCCTGTATAAACTAGTTGCCTCCCGCAACTTCGTTCCCGGAAACTATACGTATTCAAATAAAACTTGTACGTCCCTACCTTTGTTTTTTTTTATGAAAACTTTTCTTAGTGGATCTTTCAATCTCTATTGTCGATACGTAAGTATATGGGTTGTTGTTTTGATCGGTTACATCTTGTGCAGGATTCGGTCTATTCATTCACTTTAGCTTTAAAAGTTCACGTGCTTCGTGTTGATGGGTATAACGACCCCCGTGATGAATTTAAATAATGTCTAACGTTAAAATGACCAAAATAATAACCCGTTGTAGTTGGTAATTGGCTCAAAATGCGATTAATGTTGGTGGCAAAATTAATTATAAGTAGATATCTATATAATTTATCCCATCGGTTAAATATGTACTTTGTGACTAAGGTTTTTTTCGAAGTTTCTATAAAATATCACAAAAATACTATAACTCAATTAAACAATATCTGAAATAAAATATCGCGCCACAGAAAAAGAAGTACCTATTTATATTGGTTTATATCGAAAATTTTAAATCCGTGAGTTCCGATATCACACCAAGTCGGCGTGACAAAAGCCAATCATAAGAGACAGCTGATTACTTGGCACTAGCGGAGATCTGAGATCATCCTAGATACACTACGACTTGTGGTCACACTTCACACACGTTAGAAGGTAAATAATACCCAAAGAAGCTAAAGTTAGAATGTTTTAACGATTATCTCAAAATTCTTATGGAATCAGGATATGTCACCAAAAAACCGGTTATTTGCGAGTCGGACTCGCGCACTAAGCCTGGTTTAATACGCGCGCGATGAGAATGGGATGGAACCTTGTCAAAGCCAATCGAAAATATACTTTATTTTACTTTGACAAGGTTGCTTCGACGCGAGTTTGCTTACAGCGCGCGTCTCAGTTCCAAAAGGTCGAATCCCATTCTCATCCCGTGCGGATTATAATGGTAGGTAGGACTGATGGACGGACAGACAGACAGCGTTGTTATGTGTCACGTTTGGCACACTTCGATAGAAAATAGTTTTCTATTTTCTATCGAAGTGTGTCAAATTTCTAGTTCGATGAGAAACAAACTGAAACAGCTGTTCAATATCAAGAGACAGAATTCTTTTGAAAAACACGCCCAGAAGCGTTGGCTAGGCGTGGCGGCGACTCGGAATCTGTGCCATTTCTTCTTCAGGGTGCACTTCCCGAGACGCGTGTGAACCAACAAGTTTGAACGGCAGCTTTACGAGCTCTCGGCTACAGTTTAAAACTTGCTGAGGAGCAAATTAAATTCACTTGGCGAATTGCAACATTTATAATTGGGATCATCAAATTGTAGAGAATAATTAATGAGAGGCAGCTCCACCATTTTGAGAGGCCATAGAGCTCTGTAAACGACCTTGAATTTCATCGAATTTCGCCAAAGCATTGTTCTAAATCTTCGTACAATACTCGTACAATATTGGAGGTAATCCTTTATTTCCTTGTCTATTACAACCTCAGGTAACTCAACCAGTTCAAGTTTGCGCGTTTGCCTATGTAGCTCAATTTATAAACTAGGGAGGTTTATTAAAGGTTGAAATTGTCTCTTTCATAGAGATCTGACAATTACAGCAATAGAGAGTTTCAGCACCGTCAAAAGCTTTAACATCCTGTCAGAATAATGTTTGTTTACTCGTCGTAGTTAAGACATGATAACTCGGGTGGCGCGCACGATTTTGCCCCCCAGGCATGCAAATGTTTAGGAGCGTTCTTTGTGCTAAAAAAAGAGATAACATATTTGGATAGTTACCCTTTAATTAAACATCTAAAGGTCAGATATGATCGAAGTCGTATCGTTTACATACCCGACCTTTCTTGGAACGACATATGGCCAATAATTATAGCTGTAGGTATGTGGGAGCAATCACATGCCAATTTGCTATATTAATGTAGGTTACATCGTAGGTAATCGTTGTACGAAATCGGGTCGAAAATTGTAGATTGTATAAGGCACCATTTGCGAGGCAAGTGGCGGCAAAATAAACGGGCAGAAAAATCGGCAACCCGTGGGCAGGCTGTTATTGATGTGGTGCTGGGCCGCCGCCGCCGCCTGCTGGCGAACGAATGGCTGCATGACGTCACGGATACGTTCGTGTACAGCCAACAACAAAAGGGGAATAGGGTGTCAGTGAATTTTCTCCTCCCCGGATGTCAAGAAAGCATAAAATCGTTTGGACCGATTTTTTAATCTTAACCTCCGGACTGGGGGTGAAACAAGTTTTGCAAGTTGGTCCAAGAAATAGTCAATTTAGAATTTTGTTCAAGTATTTTGTATTTCTTAAACGGTTAAACTTACTTGTATTATGTCGGTGTAGCCGGCTACTTTCGGTTCTCATTCGGACACCTTAATCATGGAGCTGAGACGGCCCTCGCGACGCCGTGGCCAGTCTCAGACTGCGTGACAAGAACCGAAACTAGTCGGCTACACCGAAATAATACAAGTAAGTTTAACCGTTTACGAAATACAAAATGTGCAGTGCTTACGAAAGTTTAAGTGTAAAAAATTGTTTAAGTAGATACCTCTCAGCAGCAATAACGTGATTAAAATTTAAGCCTCAAAGTTAACTTACCTGGGGCATACCAAAATAAATAAACTATAGTAGAGGCCTCATAACATATACCGGCTGCTCCATCTGAGTACCACGGGGCCGCATACCCTCATTTCCTGTTTCGATTAACAATGTGGGAGAAAATAAATACTGGAGCGCCGGAAATTAACGAACGTTAACTTGAGACAGAGGTGACGAGGGAGAAATGATGAGGTCACGTGGTATCCGCGCGCCTCTCGTAGGTTCTCCCTTATTACCTACCGCTTAGGTGCCAGTAACAAATCTTTCAAAAACCTTGGGGCGGGATTAATTCATTGACGTTCTGTCAAGGACTTTACTCGATGCGTCTAGCACCGAAGCTTGTTCACACATAATAAGAATTACAATATGAAAATGCGTGAGTCCTCTTACACTCAATATTCAATCCAGCATTGATGGACCACTTACAAACTTTGAAGGTTAGACTACAATGCGTGCGTTGTTTGTGATTTAACTCTTTTTATCCCAAATTTCTATGCGAGTAAAGCAGCAACCATTATCTAGTTTGGTAGTAACTGTTATAATGTCTACGTTTTGAGATAAACAACATTTCACTTAACAATATTGACTTAATTTTCAGACACAAAGCTTTATGAGCCAAGTTGTGTTGCGCTCCAGCCCAGGCTCTAGTAACTACTTTGTTTGACATAAAATAATGGATGTCGACACAAACACATGTCTTAAGTAGGTACAAACTATAACAAACTATACAGACTATTAACAAGCAACCATTAACAGTATACAAACACACATCTTGTAAATTGATCTTATTGCGCCAATGCAACCTCAACACTACATTGACAAGCATGCTTCGATGACTACTGGGGGTTACCCTTTACGCTATTGCGATCAAATTGAAAAAGTTTAAAAATTAATTTCTCTTTGAATTCGCATAGTAATGCTTTGATTTTAAATACTTTGTAATGTTTATTCAAAGGTAGGCTATTTTATATTCAATAAAAACACAAAATGCGTCTTAATTTGTAAAATATTACATTTTGTAAATTGCGCCATATTACGGCCGTATTAGAAAAATGCGTCAAGGGGAGAGGGGCTAGAGGACCCTCCGGTCCGTCATAATGTGAAAACGCCTAGGACAGGGTGTACTTACTTACATATCATTAATATTAATATCAATGGTTTGAAGCACCGTTTACGGAAATAATTTTATTTTGGCTACCGACTATCTACTGTCTACTATCAACTATCAAAATTTTTACTCAAAACCAGTTTTTACGATAAGCCGGTTGTAGCCCTAAATCCTAATTCTTAATTCTTGCTAACTCGGTTAGCAAGTATCAGCCGCCAGTCTGTCCGATCGCAAGTACAAACTTGCCCGCCCAGTGATAAATTCACCGATTTGTCGTTGCCAATGTGAATCGCGGTTCAAATTGGGTCAAGGCTGAAAGGAGGTGTGCGTTCCAATTTAGATACCGATTTAATGGTCGTGTTTTTTCGAGGAAATGGTGCCAATCTCCTGATACATGGCGCGTCATGCGAGAACTGCCTCTGCTACTTACCCGATTACAGGCTCTTGAAGCTGATAAGGTAGTAAGTCTTGAAGTAAATGCAGCTATATTTTCACAAAACCACGGGTCTCCTGACTCAGCTTTTGTCTGCCGCGGGACACACGCGTCCCATTATCGATTTTACGTTTGGATTGAATCGTTCCATAATGTAATTGATAATCATACTAAAAGGTACCCAAATCCAAATGACCTGCATGAAAATTAGGCACCACATTATGTTATTATATTTCGTTAAAGCTACTTAATTACTTACTTTTTTCCTGTCTGTATATGTTTCTTGGTGTACAATAAAGAATATTTTATCTTTTATCTTTATCTTACTCTACAATTCTTATTGTAAGTTGATAGTTTAAAACAGGCCTTAAACTATAGCGTTTAATAGCGTTTTCTTGTACATAATTGAGGAACAAAAGTAGAGAATTAGGGGCACGACGGTCGGGTTATGTTACCTATTAAGTCAGATTTGATATCAAAAGGAGCGTATTACAAGGGGGCTCACTGTTCAGGCGTTGTTTCACGTTTACCAAGAGTAGCGTTACGTTTCCTGAGTTACGCTTCTTAATGAATACGTAAACAATCTCGTTGGAGACGTGAGATTTATGAGCCCACCCCTGCTCGGAGCAAATGAGACATTTGCGAAACACCTCCGTCGCGCCGTGCTACCGCCGCCAGCGCGAGCTCGCAATATGCCGCACATACCTATGCTTGTCTCGCCAAAGGGCTTATTAACTAACTTCAACATAGAATATATACGATTTGCTCGAATGAAATATATACGTAAAGCTGCGGCACCTACTACCTACTTTTGGGTGGGCCGTGCTCGAAATTAATTTTGTCCATTACACTTTCCCGCTTTCGGAGTGGGCTAACAAATTTTACCGGATGCCGGATATCTGCCTTTTATTGTACCTAATTCAGTTGCCGCACGAAATAGGATATATGAACCTCTGCACATAATGTTTATTAACGAGACTGCACACTTTTAGAACACTTTTTAGTTACACTTATTTAGAATTCTTACATTCAGTTATGTTGGATCTAGTGTTTTGTTAACATTTATAAAATTCCCTTTAGAGAGAAGTAAGCAGAGGTACAAATACTGGAACCCACTTCGTCCAGAATATAATTAATTTCTGCATTGTATACGTAGAATAACACTAATTAATAGTCAATTCAAAATGCCACGATACCTTATTATAGATACAGTGGGGCATTTGCGCCAGCGGCACGACTGTGAATGACAGGCAACCATTGTAACGTGACAATGAATGTATGTTTGAATGTACATAATTTGTGAAGAATTTGTGTACTAAGTATGACGCAAACGCTTCATTTCAGTCTATCGGTGCGTCATCGCCTCCTGCAGCGTAAATGATTAAATAACCAACTCCTGATGAAGTTTTAAAGCGGAAAACTGTCTGAAACGAACCTTCAATGCAACATAATAATATAAAAGTTTATCCGTTGGGATGACGTTAAAAATATGAAAGTGGTGAACTGATGTGAGGCTTCGTTGACACTAGTACCATGATTAGTTCCATGATGGAACTAATGATATTTTTTATCAACACTAGTTGGTATACCTACCTGACTATATCAAGGAATAATTATGTTGATAATGATGTTAAAATGATCAAGGCTACGTCTACCACTACAACTTTAATCATACTCGTAGTATTACTTATTTTATTTAGGTTGTTTACTGATAAGTATTTTGGAGCGGTCTTTCATTTGAACGACATATTATATATTTTTTTATAAATAAATTTTTAACAATTAAATAATACCTAAATTTTCTTAGTAAGAACCTGGGTAATGTTACTTACTTACAATAATCTTCTATTACAGGCTGTTTCCAAGGTGTAGGAGAGCTTCAACATGCCACCTAAGTAAGGTTCTTTTGAGAAGCTTTGTTACCCACTGCAATCTCGCACACGGTTATGGCTTTAAGGCTATATGTAGATTTGATTCACATTGCGTATTTACCGAAGCAACAGAAAACACGTTATACGGTTCCCATTCACGCTTTGAGCTTTCGCCGCTGAAAAATTGTTATTCACTTTATTTATTCCACTGCAATTAAGGCTTGTTTTTAAGTATTTAATTGAATGGTATTTCATTAATTTATTTTTAAATATTTTGTTTACAAGGTGAGTTTAAAACTTTTCGCTGTTGCTTAACAAGTTTAATTATGTGGTAAATATTTTGTAACACATTAAGGCTTGTGTTTAGCGTTTTTATTTATTTACTTAAGAAAAGTTACAACTTACTTATCTAGTTAAAAAGTAATAACAGAAATTATACAATATCAAAGTTTCCATACACTTACGGTAAGTAATAGACAGACTGATATAGTATATTTTGACTTTTTATTTAGTTTTTTCATCTGTTCTAAAAACGGACTACCTCAAATGTATTATTAAGGGCACTATAAATAAATCGATCGTTCGCGTTCATTGATAATATTAATAGTATCGTAAGTTTGTATCATATCATATTTATCACAGCGTTCATAATAAGTTGATGTGAACAATCACTGAATTGGAAACAATAGTTTTTAAATGTTTTAAATATCACACGAAAGTTGTATGTTTGGATACACTCTTTTTTTAAACTGAAACGGCTGGACGGATTTGGGTAATTTTTTTTATAGCTTAATAAATAGATTTTTTTAAATTAAAAAAAAAAACATTTATTTCGGAAAAGTAAATACAACCCAAAAGGCACAAGAAAAAAAATAAACCAGAAACACAATTAAATTAAAATTGAAAATAGCTCAGCTGTATGCCGTCTGACGTAGGACTCTACAGAAGGCGCTGATTTTCAGCTAGCCGCATGCTACTGATCCATTTTACAACACCTATAACTAGCTTTCTAAAATATGATGATGAATTTTTGAATGAGCGAGCGAAGTATACCGACTCTACTTGAAAAATCTGACGTTTGTATGTATGTAAGGGTGTATGTATGTATGTATGTAAGGGTGTAGGGTCATGTTTGGTAGGCAAGTAAATGAGATAAAATATTTTGAAGTTTGAATACGAGCCAAATAGAACGGTCATATCGAAAATTAAAATCGCAAACAAACGGTAAAGTTAGCACATGTTAATCGAAGCTGCAAACTTGGATATACGCTACTAGTAGTTGTCCTATTACAACATTACTGCAAGAACTAGCCGTTAGTTTGTAATTTTTACAATTTATAGGGTAAAATATGACCGTCCTAAAATCGGTCTAGGGGTTGCCGAGATATGGGGTTGTAAATTAAATCGCGAGTTCACCGTTCGGGGCGAACTACTAGTTTATCTAAGTCTGCTCGGACTAAGTCGCGGGCAAAATCTAGTTATTAATAACGACAAGACTGCGATGAACTAATATTTGGTTAGAGCGCAGAGCTACGTATCACTAAATTGCATTCAGCTATGTGTGGATCGACTCTTTAATTTTTAAATCGAGTCCACGGAATGACAGTTGCTAGTATGCTACTGACAGATAAAGCCTTTGTAACAACTGTCATCCGTGGACTCGATTTAAAAATTAGAGCGTATGTGCACCACCTATCCTGTATTGTGACCTATCTCTGTATTGGCAGCTCACATAGTCAGTTGATTCATGAATATACGATGGTTGGAGTATTTGCCGGCTGGTTGTTGTGTTTCATTTTTGACGCTCAATATTTCATTCGCGGACAATTTGCTACCGAGGGACGCTCGGCTGCGTCCATCAAATGCAGCTCTGTTAGCATTTAAATGTTAACAACGAATTTGTTTTGTTTTTTTCTTTGCTACCTAGGTATCTCCTGTTTCAAAAAGCAAATTAACTTCGAATGCTTGTACAGGGCAATTGTAAATTGCATTATTCCTGTAACACGTCAACTTTAAAATGTGATTTCCAACCAATTTTGTTCTACGACTTTGGTGAAAGTGTAATTTTATTTTGCTATGCAAGAAATATTAGATTTTTTCCAAAATATACATATATATTTAATTTGCGGCGCGTGATAACAAAATGAGCAGTGTGATTTCAGTGTTGATAGTCCTCAAAACCGGCTTATTTGCGGGAAAATAGCTCTTATCAAAAGAAACTATATTTCTTTTCGATAAATAATACGTGTTGTTGTCGAAATTTTTTTAAAAATATATTTTCCTGCAAATAAACCGGTTTTGAGGACTAGCAACTGTGCGGATTTACAGAATAAGCACAATGGAGAGGCTGGAGAGGTGGTAGAGAGGTGCACAAAAGCGCGCCGCGCAGGCAGCGATGAAGTGGTACAAATTCAAACTCTGAAATGTTCAGTAAATAAAAAGTATCAAGCTATGCGACAAGTCGTAGAACAAAAGTTGTTGGAAGTCACATTTAGAAGTGGACGTGTTTCAGGAAGAAAGCTAAGTTAAAAAAAACCCTGTATTTTTTCGATATCCGGTATTTGTGATTTACTTTTTGTTCACGAGAAGGATTTCTTATACCATCACATAAATAATGAGCTCAAGCCGTAAGGTCCACATGTGGAGATCAATTTGCTACTTTTTATCCGGGTCCGGTCAAGTCTGTTGGGAAATAATAGGATTTAGGCACAGGTAAAGGGCGGTCGCCGGCCGGCCGCAAGGTTCTCTCCGTCTTGATTGCTGACCTAAGGCACAATAATTAATCCTCTTACTCGTATAGCCAGACAGCGACGGATGACAAAGAAATCTATTGGAACTTGGAAATAATTTCCTGTTGTACAAAGCAATCACTGGACTGGACGTGTGCAGCGCAATCTCTGAGCGAGACTGTCCGGCACGTCCCGCTCATTGATTGATTCCTCCAACGAGATACCGTAGGTACCTATCTATTACCCGGCTATCTATCCTTCACTTTACAAGTTTACACTGAAGAGTTACCTATTAGTGGTCTGTTTGGGTCTTGCCCCCTTTCTGCCTTTGCCCCCTTTAACAAAAATATTCTGTGAAAATTTCAACTGGCTACCTATTACGGTTCCAAAGATACAGCCCTTTAGAGGTAGGACAAACAGACAGACAGACAGCGGAGGCAGTGTAATAGTAATAATAGGGTCCCGTTTGGCACCCTTCGGGTACGGAACCCTAAAAATTAAAATGAAAAAGTATAAATTGTTGACACCACCACCAGTTGAACAATATTATATGATTAGTTGTAGATAAAAGGTTTTGAGATTGTAATGCACGTTAAAATTGCAAATGAATTAAGCGTTTTTGCCACTGTTAATGATGTGGTTTTGGGTTTGGTATTGGAAACGCCCAAATTGAAAATTCTGACTGTAAATCAATTCCTGTAAGTGCTTATTAGTTGGAATGAAGTGAAACTCAACGCCTTGTGGCATTTGAGTGGTGGATCAAATTTTACCTTGAGGGTAGCAGTTAAGACGCAAGCCTCCTTGGAGTTTATCAAGTTATATCGCTTTCACGTTATATTATTTGCCATTCTTCAATTTAGATAAAAGTCCAAGTTAATGATTTGTTATATGGTTAAAAAATCGCTCGGGCAGTATTTGCACGGAGCCAACGGAGCTACCGAAACAAGTAACTGTATCGATGCGAATTTTCCTTCTTCGGAGAGACACTATCTCTACAACCCTATGCGTTCAACTTTGCAGACAAAATGCTCATATTCATGTTATTTTTTGTAACGCCTAACGCCATAGGAAAAAAAAAACAAGTTATAGCAAGATTTGACTCCACGTGAGAAGTAAAATATCGTGTGTCAACAACAAAGTTATATTTGAACAGCGGGCGGCCCAGACTCTTCGTTGTCAACGTGATTGTATCACACGGCTGTGCATTCGTCGACGTTTCAACTTTGGACCATTTTCCAGATAGAGGATTTATTTGCACACAAACTGTACTAAAAACGTTATTAAACTAGGATTAATCTCACTTATCTATCT
Source organism: Zelleria hepariella (assembly GCA_949319315.1). Lineage (NCBI taxonomy): Eukaryota > Metazoa > Arthropoda > Insecta > Lepidoptera > Yponomeutidae > Zelleria > Zelleria hepariella. Next base: position 8,755,243 of record OX439391.1, on the reverse strand, counting down.
GTCTGTCTGTCCTTCGCTTGGGTCGCTGATGCGATTTTCGCCGATAATTAGATATTTTTTCACGGAAGGTTTAATGTAGCGCACTTTTTCTAAATTGCACCCGTACGTGCGGCGGGTCGCTAGTTCTAATAAGTTAAAAAAGCTGAATAAACGTCCCACAAGCTGGGGACAGACGTTTTCTCAGAGTTTCGGAAGGAATTCGGGTTGGGGATTTTCGCGTTGACGGTATCATGCTTCAGATTTGCTACCACTGGCTACATAATGAGGAAACGTGTGAGTTTCCTCATTATATAGCAAGTGGTAATGTTACGTATACTACAAATTAAGTAATGTCGTACCTTTGAAATAAAATAAAGTCTTATCCTGCCATCAGCGGAATTCGAGCCTGCGGGGGGAGCATGACTTTTATCGAGGCGGATTTATCCAACAAAATGGCGGTTTATCAGCATTTTTGACGATATAGTGGGTTATATATCGCTCTCGACGATATTATAACCCACTATAGACGATATAGTGGGTTATATATCGCTCTCGACGATATTATAACCCACTATAGACGTCAAAAATGCTGATAAACCGCCATTTTGTTGGATAAATCCGCCTCGATAAAAGTCATGCTACGGGGACTGGACCCCTCGCTTCAGAGTTCACTATTAAGTCGCTTTACTTCACCGCTCTACCTTTTATTCGTTCATAGAGCTGAACGAAATATAAAGTAAAATACACGCAAACAATATAACCCTCCTTCTGGGGCAGTCGGGTAAAAAGTAGCACAGGGGCGCTCTATTAGGTGCGACGGTCGCCATCAGGCGGGGCCGGGGCTGCGGTCGCGGCTCGCAAATGAAATCACTGACATTCTACCCACAGCGCCGGCTTTTGAACCCTAAATCCTTTGTGTCAACGCAAATATCCCGCCCCTGCTGTCGTCAAATGGCAAACCATAAGTATGTACATATCACTTTAATCTACTCTACCTACCAAGGTGTGACGGTGAGAACAAAAGGTCTACGACGTAGACCGTTAGACTCTACGTTATGATTATTATTACGGATGGTTAGCCACTTTATTGGGGTGCCATGAAAATGAGTCCCTATTTCGACTGCCATTTGGGTAGTAATTACTGCCTACAGTATTATATTTCTGTTCACTTGTTTTATCATCTTTTTCAGTTATGTGTTGGTATTTTACAGAATTTACGAGTTTTTGTTTGTTGATCCCCCAATACTTAAATCTTTATTTCGTCCGCAAGAACTACTTTACAAAAAAAAAACTGTTTTTTCCACTGGCCTTACAAAAAATTGTTCGCAAAGTCGCTCTTATTCTCTTATTATACTAGATTTGCACGTTACATACTCGTATCGTAATTAGAAACACGCGTGTTGTTCGTTTGTAGGAACGATAATCAATCATGCAGAGATATAAAACATAAAATACCCTAAGCAATGACCATAGAAAATATATCCGATTTTCATTCAGTAACTCAGCAGCGGATTAATATCGCTATCGTCTATCTGGCGAGCGATAAATTCCTGTTAGAGGCGTAATAAGTTTATACGGCCAGTTCCTGCTTGCCACACCTCCTATCGTGCTTTCGTACGAGTAAGTTATTTTTAGAATTGTTTATGTGTTACGGTATAACCGGTAGGTATATTATTGTTTACGCTTTACAGATGTAAGGAGAGACAGTAGTATCTATTCCCCATGACAGCATTTGGTAACTACAACGCGGGAGCAAAACTGATGCCGCACCGATAGTAGTATTCGAATAAAATGGAATAGCGCTTTACGTACTTGTGTTTGCGTTTATAAAAACTGGCCAAGTGCGAATCGGACTCGCGCATGAAGGTTTCCGTACCATTATCTATAAAACGCCAAAAAAATCATGTTTGTTGTATGGGAGCCCCCTTTATTATTTGTAATATTTATTTTATTCTGTTTCTTAGTATTTTTTGTTATAGCGGCAACAGAAATACATCATCTGTGAAAATTTCATATCTCTATCACTGTTCATGAGATACAGCCTGGTGACAGACGGACAGATGGACAGCGGAGTCTTAGGGTCCTTTACCTTTTGGGTACGGCCGGGACCCTAAAAACGCTTACTTGGAGTGAAAATTGATGTTTAATTATGTAGATGGCTGCACATTGTTTGCCGGCCCGGACCGACCTCAATGTCGTTCATACCCGATGTATTTTTGGAGGGGATTGGAAGGGCCCATTCCGACCCGTGCAAGCGCACGTGGGCTTGTCCTAATTAGCAAGGTTTATTTCTGGACTCGAAGGTCCGCTCTGAAAGCCACTTTCACTTAGTGTAAAGGCTTTATTTTTGCCCACGCATGCTAATAACTACAATTTAAAGGTAAACATTGCATAAGTTTACATTACATACATTTTTGCTTACGCATATTATGTAGCTAAGTTGAGCCTACGATAAAAATAAGTTTTGTAGTCACTCGGCTCGAAAGGTCTCCTATCGGGTTCAGGTTCCAAGGTGAACCTGTTATTATTATCAGCGTTGTACGTTTTATTATTCAACATTTCTTACGGTCGTTTAATAATTCAAAGGCAATAAATCATGCACAAATAGATTAAAGTATCTTCCGTATACAAAGACTGGGTTTACGGAGGGTCTACGAAAGGTCTACGAAGGGTCTACGCGGGGCTACGAAATGCCTAGGTCAATATACAATGACACATCGATCGATACGCAGGTATTTACTCGGGGATGTCACAGGGGTATGGTGATTTAATTTTATGTTACATTGTGCTGAAAAGTTTAATTTCTCACGTCATGTTTTTTTTTATTGATCGTTGTATTTTTTTTTCTGTTTTAATTATGTTTTGTGCAAATAAAAAGTGAATCAAATTGAATAGGTATGTGCTGTTAGCATGCTAGGATATATTTTGAGACTGTTTTTCAGGAATTTAACGAATGAACTCGTTGTTTAGTCAGATGAGGAACTATTCAGAACTCAAGGACGTCTTTAAGGTTCAATGTGAAAAGAGTAATTTTTCACAGATTTTTCAATTATTAGCTAAACTGAGATATTTTTGTGTAACCATTTTTGTTTTACGGCAGTAAAATAGTACCTATCTATTCTTTTCATTATTCTAAACAACAGAAGAACAACAATTAAGTTGATTTGTTTATTGCTCGAAAAACCATTACACTGCCCAAAAAACTAGTAGTTTGAGCAAATCTCATAAATAGCTGAATAATTGTTGTTTTGAAGAATTAATAAAACAAAAAAAACTGAACAAATATTGCTACAAAATTAAAAACATTGTGAAAATTCTCCATTTCCCACCAAACTACTTTCGTAGAACCTTAAGAATCTCTCTCGGTATTACAGTTTGTCAGATCGAAACAAAGTTTGCTCGTTGGCAATGGTTCAGTACGAAATAAATAACGTTCGGTCGCCGTTTCTCCGTTCCATACTTTGGGTTCACCCCATTTAAGCAAAATAGAGAGCAGCTAGTTAATGTACGCCGGACGGCGAGGCGCGGGAGCGTGATATTCGACCCGTACCTGGAAGCCCGCCAACGACAACTAGACAGATATTTCTATTAGAACATTCAAAACTGCAGATTAACACATTGTATTGTTAGCCAGAAATATCGGACAGCGCCCTTTACAATAATTCCTTAACAACATAGCTTTGAGTCAAGAATATCCAAGCCTAGATAGAATATCTAAACTTCTTTGTTGTAAGCGAGCGTGACAGTATTTTAGGAGGCTCTAGACAATAACAAACCCCATCATCCATCACAAGCGTATTGAGTCCACGGAGGCACTCAGTCACGTTTAATCAAGGAGGAGGACAGGAGATATTTATAACTTTGATAAATAACAAGACACCCGGCCCGGGCGAGGCTGCAGCTAAAACTTGATGAAAATAATTACACAATCCCGACGATGTATTAAAAGATCCAATATAGATGAAATGGAAGGAGAAGTAGCCCAGTTGGCACAACTCACAAGCGTGAGGTCTCAGGCTCGATTCCCGGTGGTGGCAACCTATGACTTCAGTTAATTTCAAAGTTAGTACATAATATGTAACGGTAAAGATGAAGCTCAGTTGGCTCCACATTTAGGACGGTAAATGTGCTGGCAAGTCTACTCATCAGACTGATGACATCTCGTACATCCTACATCCAAAACCTGCATATAAAAAATATGACTCAAATACTGTAGGGTCCGAGTGGTCTCTCCAATGGACGCTGCATAAATGATGATCTTAGAATTTCAAAACGGCGAAAGACTTTGTTTTGCTTATCGAAATCAAAACAAAGAAGCGTAAATAAGGGTAGTCCGCGTCCGTGTGCTTAATGATATAATTAAAGTTTTATTGCTGACTATAATTATGGAAATTTATTATGTCACGCGATTTCCACATTCTACAAAATGTGCAACTTAATAGGTACATACTTAAACGTATTTAGCTTCAATTGGGAAGAAATGAAGGACAACATAAACAAACACTAACTAACACTCGTTTTTATTTCGTATTTATATTATGAGAAAGGATTTAAATTCGGCGTAGATAGATATAAACTTTATTCACTTATATCAACTATCCTATAAATAAATGAGCCCATGACCCAACGGCCCGTGTCATTTTAATTTGCATAAAGGATATAATTCACTTTTATGGACATTGTGTGCGAGGCCACCCACTGTTTGCTTTTTTCAACAGTTGTACTATTTATATTATTGTTATTTTATGGGCAAGCAAAAAGGAACATTTTTTTTACCTTAATTTTATTTATTAAAATCTGAAGTGGTATGTAATTAATTACTATTTTCAAGTCAAAATAAAGTAGGGGATGAGTAAAGTTTACATTAGTAGAATTTTGTAGATATAATAAGATATACCTCCTACATGGCAAGCATGTATTTTGGGAACCGAAATAATTTGAATACTGGGAAGTTCATATAGATACACAATTGCGGTTTACAGAAATAAAATATAATTAGCATTAGAGTACAAAGCTTGCAATTAATGAAGAGAGATAATGACATACAATTTAAATCACATTGGCCAGCTTCAACTGAATATACCATATTCTGTATTCTGTAATATACTGTAGTTAACTAGCAGTTAGCTTTGCTAACAGCGATGTCTTTCTTATGAAAGCAAAATATATAGCTGCTTTCTTTACTGACATACAGAGAAAAAATTATGGAGGGCGTGGGTGGTGATGAAATGGCTAACTACTTGTACCTATGATGCGAAGGACGAAATATAGGAAGAATTGGCCCATAGCCAGTAGCAGCTGCTAGATACAGCCTTTATATTGGCTTTTTTATACGACAAAACATTATTTTGCTGGTACATAAATGTACTTCTAGGTACTTGTGTTGAAAATATGAATGTAGTTGGTTTTCTGGTTTTCCATTCGCATGTGCAGATTATTCCTAGGCAAGTTAATTTGATACGAGTTGTAAGGGTGTGTCAAAATTTTGGGTTTTAGGTACTTAACGTTGCTAAAATTCAGCTTTTTACGAAACTATTGAGGGCGGTCGAAGGTTAAACATTGGAAGGAGGATTTTTCAGTTTTTCGAAACGGGTCGAATCGCGATACTTTTAGAGTTCCCCTGAAAAAGAGACTTCTAAATTTTTCCTTTAGACTTTTATTAGCCAATAGTTCAGCGCGTGTGCGTTTCACTGGAGCACTTTGTAAACTTGTACCGGAGTAGTTTTGGTAACACATAGCTGTTGCCGGCCAAAGTCGTTAAAGTAAGCAATCCGAATGGTTAGTCGGAAGCGGGAATGAACAAAGTCAAAGTTTTATTCTGTCAATAGCGCTTTCGACGTTTGTTGGTCTTGCTTTTGTGGCAATTGTACTTTATGCATAATACCTAAGTATAGCACCGACCGGTCGTTGCTGGCACGACTCCTGTAGGTTTCCACGAAACGGTCACACAAAAACAAATAGAAATTAATTAGGTAATGCATTTAAAAATTCTAACAGCCATTGCAACACGAAAAGTACACCGTAAATACGGTAAATGCATGGGACGAAGATAGCACGCCATAAAATTTTACGGTAATGGGTTGACAAATAGAATGTGACATAAGCTCTTAGCTGCGGCTTTTGTTAACACAGTCTACAGGGTGGCCCAAACATAGACGTCAAGCGAGAAAATCTAGATAGCTGACACTGCGGGCTATCCGAATCACCCCCATGTATGTTCAGCCATTTTTTGTCGTTTAGAAGTTAGGTCTTTAAAGGTTTTTTTTTAAAAAATTACCTAGCATTGGATTTTATTTTGTAACTCGTTTTTCTTTTGACTTTTCAGAGGTATTTTTTATTCTTTTGGATCTCAGATAACTTAACTATTACCAGAAACATAATGACTAGCTATGGACATTTAGAAGATACCGCAATTTTGATCCGAACTTAAAAATTTTGGTTTTTGAGAAAACATCACTGAAATTGTTAGTATGGAGAAAAAATTAAGTAGGGGTCTGAAGGACTTTTTACTGATTTCAAAAACTACCCCAAAGCTTTAATCTTCAGAATAGTACAAAAAACTTGTCACTTTATGGGACTTTTATTCAAGTAATTTGCGATCAAAGTTGAAAAACTGGAGTTGGAAGAAAATTTATTTCGATAGCTTTTCTTTTTTTTGTTGATTCGGCCAAAAAGCATTGCAGATCGGCTTTAAATCATCTATCAGTAGGATCTGCATCAGAAATTCACTGAAAAATTAAAATAATTCTTATTTAATTTTTGGACTTTTTTTTTAAAATTTGCATTAATTTTTTTTTTCATAATCATTTGTTAGTAAATCTATTCTGAGGACTAAAGCTTTGGGGAAGTTTTTGAAATCAGTAAAAAGTCCTTCAGACCCCTACTTAATTTTTTCTCCATACTAACAATTTCAGTGATGTTTTCTCGAAAACAACATTTTTGGACTTTGGATCAAAATTTCGGTGATTTTTAGAAGTCCGTGGCTAATCATTATGTTTCTGGTGATAGCTAAGTTATCTGAGACCCAAAAAAAATGTTTTTTCAAAAAAACCATAAAAGCCTCATAACTTCTAAACGACAAAAAATGGCTGAATATAGATGGGGTCGATTCGGATAGCCCTTGGTGTTAGCTATCTAGATTTTCTCGCTTGACGTCTATGTTAGGGCCACCCTGTCTAAAAACTTTAAAGCTAATTGAAAACCAAAGCCAGAACTTAACTTAATATGATTTTATTTTAGGCTTGCATGTCGAGATGACGAGGGCCACGCGCGGCGTCGTCCGTGTCGGGTGGTATCAAATCTGACATGGCTAATTGATTGATTGATCGCCCCAGCCCTCGGGAACTGTTCTAGTTTACCTATCAAGGCAGAACTAATTTGTACTAATTTACACAATCATAGCTGATCGTTCGGATCAAGCCAGTAAAGATATCTCCCCAAGCGAGCGGCGTCCCTTAACTTTAGTGTCATTAATTAATCATTCATTAGCTACTCTCCGGAGTAAAGTTTTACCTACAGCTTGGTGAATACTTTATGGCTTATTTTTGTTTGTGTGGCCTACATCAACGTGCTTAACATGTATACCTACTATTTCATTTGTAAGGGATCGAATCGCAACTGTATGATTTAAGAATAAGATTCAGAATTTTTAAAGGAAATGTTTCATTTGAACTCGTCGTCGTCCACTCATTCGACAAATATCTTTCACACATTTGACTTAAAATTTTACTGGAAAATATTTTTATTCTGTTTATGGTCAAATAACACTAGGAATTCTCATCGAGCGTGAAGATTTTAAAAACTCAAATGATCTCAATAGAACTTTTATTCTGCATCAAGTTAGGGCGCTCGTAAAAGATGATCCTCTGACATCAACCCATCACAGCTAAGTAATTTATATTAATTGGACAAGTCGAACAAATGCCCGAATAATCAGTCTTCGCACCATTTGAAACGCTCGTTCCAATGTGCGTTTCTTCACTGGTCGACCCGACCACGACCCGGCACTGACACCGACATCAGTGGACACTGCTCGCTTCCTGGGCCCTTAGCCTGTAACGCAATGGTGCCAAAATGGGCTCCCGGTTGACATTTTTAATTGCGATTTATTAATACTGTCGGTACTTTTAATGTTTTTGTAGTACAGCAAAGATTATTATGAGTCTAATTCTAGAGGATTAGTTCGCTGGTTGTAGGAGAACAACGAAAAAATCCCGGTTTTGTCCTTCTACCTGGGACGCCATTGACACGCCATTGTGTTACAGGCTAAGGCCCCTGACTGGTCCAGCCTGATACCACCTTGTCGTGGCCAGCGGCGACATGTCAGCGGCACCGAGTCTCCCACTCGTGCGTGTCGTGCCGACATTGATATTATGTAGTTATATGTTGTGCACACATGCAAATTTTCTTTGTGTGCGTGCGTATTTTCTTTGGCCGGAGCGTGTCGTGTCGGTGTCGGTCCTATGAAAAATGTAACTGTCGGTGCCGGGTGGGCCAACGAAGAAGCGCCCGATGAGCGGCGCTCAATAACGAGACGACACGACATCGAGCGCACCCTCGTCACGTCTAATGATACCAATCAACGGCGGAATGGCGACAACACGGAGCAGCATTAGACAATGGACAGGCGCTGCGACGTGCCATCTCAAGACCCGAACCATGATCACGTATCTTGCAATCGTTCCACCCCTTACAATACATCTGAAAAGACTTAACGGTCTCTTTAGCAAATTTTCCATTAGTGATTCCCTGGAAGAAATTGCTATACGTCTGCTAAAGTGTCACACCTCGTAACTCCATTAGATAAAATATTAAAATATTACAGAAGGAATATATTTATGGCAAAATTAACTAAATGTAAAACGTAAAAAGTTCATAAAACGAGTTAATACACCGACATTTATGCTTCAAATAAGCATATCTCATAAACGGCTGAAGAGATTTTAATAAAACACTCTAGTAAACCTGCTTTCAAATATAAAAAAACCGCATCCAAATCGGTTCATTTGTTTAAGAGCTACTACGGTGCCACAGAAAGACACACAGACTGACAGACACGCAGATCGACACGCGCACAGAGCGGTCAAACTTATAACACCCCTCTTTTTTGATCGGGGGTTAAAAAATTGGAGTTACGAGGTCTGACACTTTAGCCGACGCATAGCAATAAGCCCGCCGTACTATGTGTACCTTAGTTATGCTTTTTCTTGTAATTTATTATATCCGCACACTACTAAACATTCAATGTTTAGTTCGCCCTTCCTAAGATGTGGTTTTCTTTCTTGGTATAGAAAGTGGCTAATCTAATCTTTGGTGATGGTTTCATAGCGATTTTTTTCTACTTTCAAATTGCGAGATAAGCAACTACGTGCCAATTTTTTTAAATTTCAAAATGGTAAAAGCATACAAAGAATTTTTTTATTAATCACGTGCCGCGGAAAAAGGAAAATAACGAAAATCGGAACGAGCCCGGAAAACGTGATAATTGATACTTATTACCTTTTTGCTTTGAATATTTTCGCTGAAAACTTTCGAGTACAGCCTACGATGTCCTGGGGAATAAATAATGCTTATAACTTTTGTGGAATGCGTCGACGTGTTTCGTTTTTGTTTATTTTTTAGGGGAATTTGGCGAGCGTCAGTTGATAAAGTCGCCGAGGTTGTGAGGTCACAGTTGCCAACCGAAGGGACATATCTGGATACCTCAAATCACTTTTGAGGGAGGCACTCTGCTGATGTCCCTGTGGGGACTGGGGAATACATTTCATATAACCAACCCATCTTTACTCTATCCGTACAATAAAACAAAGTTGCTTTTCGCGTGTGTGTTTGTCTGTCTGTTTATCCGATAAAACAGATTTTATAACCGCAAACTTTTTATTTTGGCTTAAGATATGTGGTAATTTTCTGTTAGATCGGTCAGTAAACTTGTAATTTTAACTTGAATTTTAATGCAGTACATTTTATGGACTTATTTTTGTCGTTGAGCTACATTGAATGTAATCTGTACTACAAATGCAAAAAAACTCATTTTTTGGTTCGACGACAGCTGTTGTTCTTAACCCCACCAAGTAATTATACCCTGGTAATTCAGAACCCTCACTGGAACTGATCCCGAATGGAAATTGTGTTTTCGTACACATGAGAATTTTGCCTGTCTGCATGATTTTCTATTGATTCTGAATAATGCCGTAATGATGAGTGAGCAAACACATCGGTGTATCTCCAGGGACGTTCATTGTTCACTAACAAGAATATTGCATTGGCTGCATTCTCGTGTAGAACATATTTGAGCTTATGTTGTATTAACTCAACAGAGCTGCTCTCTACAATACCGGCTACATAGTTTTGCCTTAACAATAGAAACTATGTTATGTGCGCTTGAATATCGTCCGCGTGAGTGAACCACGTAGTTCAATGAAAATAATAAACATTGTAGATACTAGTTTGTAGTACGCCACAATATCTTGATTGGAGCTCGAGACTTGCCTTGGATAAAAGCTTGATTATTAATCGGACACGACAGCAGTCTTGCACTTGCGCTAGCTAGAGCACATAACTTTATCACTTTACGTGTTCGCAACTAATGGGCTAAGTTTCAACTTTTCAGCATAACGTCCCTTTGCGTTATAATTTAGCAGAGCATACATATTGTAGTCAGGCCGCTCTCTCTTAATTTAGTTTCTCATACAAACATACAAGTTATAAATTTGTATATTACTGTGTGACTCATAAAGGTAGTGCTTCTAGCTTCTAATTATTATTAGTGTCTCTGCTACCATATTGAGTGAAAGTGCGAGTGTATTAAGTGCAATATTTGTTTCAGGCCGCGAAACGGTGTGGTGGGCGTCCTAGAGAGGATCACGAGGCCCATCCTTTGACTAGCTCGAGCCCTAGCCAACGGGACGGGCGGCGGATTGTAAGTACGCTTAATTAGCACCTAATAAAGAGTTTTATATCAATTGAACTTCTAATGTGTTGTCTCGGTTATAAGCACAGAAAGTTGTAGGCTTTTAGCACATTTTTTTGATGACATCTACAGTGGTACTTCCTTTTAAAATAAATCATGAAATTCTTATTTATCGGAAGAACGTAAGAGATGGAAGGTTTCCCATTAGCTTTTTCGACGCACTCTGTAGTAAAACGTCATACCACATAAGAAAAAAAAAATAGCGCAGTTGTAAGCCGTCTGAACAAAAGGTATCAAACAGCTGAGTCACTATTTTTCCTTGACTACTTGCAGCGCTCAGATTTGATCGCACAAAGGGCGGGAAATGTAGCAGTCGTCCAATTAGCACAGAGACCAAGCAGGTAGCCTGCCTCGTAGATACTTCCACTTACGATTTTTATGTAAAAAATAAGGTATTTTTTATTATGAATACACAAAAGGGAAGAAATCATTGCTACAATTTCACTGGTGCGTAGCTACGCTACGTGCGTAGCCACGTAGCGCTACGAGCGTAGCAACTGGGTAATTCTACGACAGAGCTGCATTTATGCAATTCCCGTGGCATTTTTTATTTAAGGGTTTGATAATTTGATGTTCTCACATTACTTTAGAACACATTAGTAACAATTTTATTGTTACATGGTTATAAAATTGTTACGAATGTATTCTAAAGTAATGTGAGTGAGAACATCAAATTATCTGAAAACCCTTAAATAAAAAATGTAACGGGAATTGCATAAATGCAGCTCTGCCGTAGAATTATCCAACTGCGCATTGTGAGAGAATGCTTTACGCTCCATACGCTTTTGGTGCTGTCTGCACATACGTTTTGATTACAGTAATAATACACCGCGGGAGTGGTTGCATAATTTAAAGCAACTGGCTGCTCGCTCGACGTTTGCTAGTCTTCATTTTGTAATTAAAACATTGTCTAATATTTTCGTTCCTACATTATATGCTCACACACGTTTTGGCATAAATAAGAGGAAGAGGAATGTACCCCGTTAACTAGCGCCGCCAATAAAAATATTCTTTTTGGATCTGTTTCGGATTGTCATTTGACGGCTCGTTTTTAGCAAAACACGCATCCAAAAAGAAATGATGTATCTTTTTAATTTGCGGCGCTAGCATGCCTTGAAATGTAGAATTGACGTGTAAGTGTTTGTTGCAGAGGCGTGGGGCGCGGCGCGTGGCGGCGTCGCGGGCGCGGGCGGCGCAATGACTCGGCGCCCGTCACTATGACGACGCTGCCGCCGCCGCCCGCGCACGCCGCGCACCCCGCCGCGCACCGCGCTATGCGCTACTACCGCATCTGGATCTACGCGTGCAACGGCGCGCTGCTACTGGGCGCGCTCGCTTTCTGCGCGGCGGCGGGGCGCGCGCTCGCTGACTACCGGCGCGCACTCGTGCCGGGTCTGGGCGCTGCACAGCCCGGCTTCCTCTACGGCTACGCGGCGCTGCCGGCGCAGGCAGGCGCGCTGCAATTACTGGGCTGCCTGGCCGCACTGCGCCTATCCGAGCGCATGCTCAACGCCTACTGGCTGGCGCTGCTTGCGCTGCTCGTCGGAGACGCGGCCATCGGCGTCTACTGGGCCTTCCGCTTTGAACGGGTCTGTCGAGAGCTCCGGCCCCAGCTACGAATACGTCTTGCAAAAGACTACGAGTCGGATATAGAATTCTCAGAGGCTTGGGACCGCCTGCAGAGGGAGCAGCGGTGCTGTGGAGTGACAGGCCCGGCGGACTTCGCCACGTTCAACCGTACGGCGCTGCCGGCGAGCTGCTGCCGCGTGCCGCCGCACTCGGTGGCGCTGCCACCGGCCCTGCTTCCGTCGCTGGCGCCGTCGCCGCCCGCCTTTACATCAGTGCACTGCGCGCCGCACACGGCCGCTTGCTCTGAGCGTCTGCTGCTGTGGCTACGGCGGACTGCCGACGCGTTATTTGTCTTAGGTTACTGCGTCATAGCGTTCTTAAAATTGTGCTTCCTTGGAATTCTCCGATACGAAATAAAGGAAATGATACAAAAAATTAGGATTCTTAGAACTGAAATCGGAGCAGGTGAGCTCCTCGACGGGAGCCCGCTTCACGGTGGTGGAGGTCCTTTGTCGCAAACGATTATAGTGAACGCGGTTAACGCGAACGGCGGAGTGCGTGCACACGGCGGGAGCCCCGAGCGCGCAGGCGAGCGCGACGCGCTGCTGGGTCGCGGGGCGGAGGGGGGGCGGCGGAACACGCACGACGAGCCGCTCGGGCCCAAGACCGTCAACGGGAATAATAACTGCGAGATGCGTGAGCTGGCGCGCGGCGAGTACAGGCCGCTGGCGGCGGACAGCGCGGCGACTAGAATCTGACTAAGATGTTACCTGGAGCGGTTGTTCGGGCGGCGCTGGCGCTCGTTCCCGTCCGCCGGGTATGACATGGAGCCCGCGACGGCAGCGGTGCGCGCCGTGCCGCTGTGCCCACGCCGCAGCGTGGGCGGCGGCGGCGGTGGCGGCGCGCGGGTGCGGCTCGATCGCCGTCGGCACACGCGCTGCGAGTTCGAGCTCTAAGCGTGCCCAACCGCTCTACATCCCGACGCCGCCGCAGCCATCGTCTACCGCTTCCACGATGGTATTTTAGACACCGTTGTCAATTTCACATGCCGAAAACTCATGGTGTATTATAATAAAACATATTTAGTGATAGAGACATTTTATAAGATTCGACGCTATTATGCGTGAAAGTGAAATAAAACGTGAGCGGTAGTGTGCGTAATATTAGGACACGTTGAATTCACGAGCAAAGCTTGTGTTTAGTTCCTATGCTTCGCAGATTAACATTTACCCATAAACATTTTGGTGACCTTTAGTATAATAGGTTTTAAAACGAGTGACGATGAGTTGACTTTATGATACCTAAAGTGTTTCGTCAATCAATGCAAGATATTTATCGTGTAACTTATTTCCTTTAATTGTTAATTACATTTTAAATCCATTGATAAATGATACATTACACTTTAACATTTCCCTATCAGCTAATGTAATAATTTATGCATTTCTTTATATACATTTTGTTACGAACTTATTAATATTTATTTATTAAATTTATACCTAGAGCTCGGGCTTTTGTGCTCTAAGACCAATGTTTGCTGCTTTAATTTCAGCTAATACCTTTATTTGGCATTGTAGCTGCTTAACACAATGATTTTTTTAAATTCAAATACCTATCTTTGCACTAATTAAACATTGTTCGGCTTCGATAGAGGTGCAATCAACTTTTTTAAGTAATTTTGTTTTATTATGTCTTGTGTGAATATACTACAATGTAATCAGTGTTTTTAAATGATACAATCATCAAGAATGTTATATAGTTCGTTATTTTGTCGCTATTTTAGTGTAAAAATATGTAACTAATTTATTGTACATGCAATTGCGTAGTCCGCGAGTAATTAGTGCATGGACAGATTGATGAAAATAGAACTGATATGAGCTTAAAAGACGTAGTGCCTACGAATATATGCTTGTAAACAAAAATAGAGAAAAGATATACATATACCAAAACATCTGCTTTCATTTTAAGTCAGACGAATTTAAAATGTTCGGAGCGCTGATGGAAACAAAAATAGCAGCAGAGTTTAAAGTTTTAACTAGTAGGTACGACCCCAGAGTTGTAATTTAAATAAATTAAAGGCTGTGTCGGAAATGGTTAGACCTATTTGCGCCGTTTATGCAAACAACTTATAAATTCTAAAGTAAAGTTGAGTTCATTATTACAAATGAATGCAGCGTGGTTGCGAACACAAAGTAAGGATGCATAGTTGTTTCTATTTGTAGTCATATACGGACACAGGTTACCAGGAGGCTGCGTGGGCAACAGAAATACGGTGACCATCCCTGATTGAACGTAACATAAATATTTGTACTTATTACGAAGTAACTTTATAGATACCTATATTGTAATGACAAGTATAATTTATACCTCTATGTTTGCTTAGAGTAATATTTTGTGAATTTATGCAGAAAAATAGTTTTTTAATATTGTTGTCACATAAATGTACCAATCTTACTAAAATTGTATATTCGGAAAGTTGGATAATTTGTAGCTAGGATCCAATCTAAATCCTGCATTTC
The DNA here is from genome assembly GCA_949319315.1 of Zelleria hepariella. NCBI lineage: Eukaryota > Metazoa > Arthropoda > Insecta > Lepidoptera > Yponomeutidae > Zelleria > Zelleria hepariella. The sequence goes on along the minus strand of OX439391.1, from coordinate 8,740,210 downwards.
TTCCAAAAACAGTAAGATGTGCCTTGGCTTATAAATTGTATTGTTCATGTGATTTTTATGTAACGTGATTATCACCTCGTCTCTGATGTGCTACCTACCTACACTGTCTTGCGTTTCCTAAAACAAATTGTTTACACAAATCTTTTATGAAAAGTACCTTTACTATTAACATAAAAAAATACTAATTTGTTCATACCAATCCAGAAATTAAATCCTATTCAGCATTGTAATGAGTTTGAAGTAGGATTGTTGCAACTTTCCGAAGGTACGCATTAGGCGACTGAGAGCTAAATACTATCGTAATATATAATAACGCATAAAAAATAAAGAATTTGTTAATTTTGCGCTAGTTTCATTTTAAGCCCGAGAAGAGCTGCAAACAACACAAACACTGGATGATTATTGGATTGGATTCGAGTTTGTCGTTCCCGAAATAGATTTTAGCGAATACTTTATTGTGTTAGGGATTGTTTTAAGATCAGTAAGTACCCCGGGAAGCGGATAACTAAATCACAGCGGGCTATAGAAGGCACCTGTGTCTCGTGGCAGAGTGCCGAATGCGTAGGTACGGGCCGTAGGTACACGGGCTCTGTATGCTTGCCAGGCAGGTACAAAATGTACCTTGACTAGCCTACCAACATCGAATAAGTACTTAAGTAGGTATAAACGTCATCTAGCATCACATAGAGCTTTTCGTTCTATAGGTGTACAGGGTGTTACAGAGAGGTCCTGTGACACTGAAGGGGGTCACTTCACTCAACAATACCAGCAATATTTACTATATCTATACTATCAGCTTTTCCATACTAAAGTTCGATGCCTACACTGTAGGTACCAAATAATGTATGGAGCAGCTAATATTTTTTTCGAGATTTCGCACCATGTTCCATAGTAAAAATATGGAAAATGTCAGGCGAAAAGAGCTATCTAATGAAACGATTAGATAGAATATGAATCTGAATAGGAGTATAAATTCAATTACTCTTCCAAAAATAGAAAATATCGCTATTGTCTTTAAATAAATAACTTAAGGCGAGCAAATATTTTTTTCTCGATTATTTTAATCTAAATCACCGAATAAGAAGAACAATAGATAAACAATGGCTGCCTGGACTGAGCTGTCTATCTTGAGAGTCAGAGGGCGCAAACAGTTTCAAAAGTTGCTTTTTAAAAAGCCTCCTGCTCAATGTGGAGTGCCAGCACTCTACGGGGCATCTGTACAATGTACAGTTTGTAAATACGGAGCAGATCTGCCGAGCCATTTGCATACACAATGACCTGCGCCTCTATTATGTAAAATTTACACTCAACCTCCGAGCGTCAAAACAATCGAAAATAGCCCTTATTGAAATGAACAATCTATTTTTTGACATTTAAAAACCGTTATTTTTACGGTGGATATTTTAGATAATACAGGGGCTGCCCCTCTCGTTGTACGTTGACATCACGTCGTAGGCGCCGCATTTATCCATCGACCTACTAAATATGTATAAGAATACTTTCGTACCTATAGGCGGTTGTATGTATTCAGAGGTTCTATCGATCTGGAGTGACAAAAGCTATTGTGCTGATTTGCGTTGAATATTTTATCGGAAGCTACTTTTCCGTACGAAAATAGACAGTAGTATTACAAAATCTTTTACTTAGTGTACATAATGAAAATTTAATGGGGACGAGAAAACATAACAAAACTCTATCGATTTTTTTATACTAAATAAATTGACTAACTCACCAACACAGTCCCTTCCGAGACGCGATAGGTTCTGTCGACGTTCGCCCCGCCGATCACCAAGACAGGTCCTAGGGGTCTGGAGCCCGGAAGCAGCGGCGCCTCTGTCGCTCCGACCCGCGCCCTGCTCGACGTGTGAATCCCCCTCTTAGAACCCGGCGAGCTACCCTTGCCCCCCGAGACTCCAATATTGGAAGCGCTTCTCAAATTTTCGACATTCCTCAGTTTGTTATACTCGACGGCAATGTCGGCGCCAACTCGCGCGTTGTTCTTTATGAGGGCGATGTCTGGCACTCGTTAAAGAAAGAAATTGTGGCAATTAGTTTTACTATTATCATTTAAGGGCCGTTGGTGTTACTTCGCGTCTAATTTACAGCTCGGCGCTACGGAAACTAATCCTAATTAAGGGTTTTTAATGTTCCAGTAATAAAGTTTTGACGAGGAAGTTTGAAAGTGCGAATGACCATTATTTTTATGGGTCTCACGTAGCTTTCAGTGACCTGTTAAGATGAGGTGGTTGTAGTCAGAATATATTTTTATTGAAAGAATGGGTGAGGGATGGATAGCGAGAGAAAGACAGTATGGGTCAGTATCACACGTGGAATACTGATCAGGAGTTGAACCTACGAGCAGTTTAGAATATCACGACTTTTACAAGTAATTTTGCTCGAATCGCGGCTAGGTATTTTTATGGTAAAATTCATTATACAAGGTGTTGTTTTGTAAAGTTACACACGACACAGACACGACACTAAATACCCAAAAATCATTAACTTGTGCCCCCTATTACACTAACGCTTGCGGCGAGTCGGACGCCACACCGCGCGCGCGCTATGAGAAGGCGGGGGTTTCCGCACCTTCTCGGTTATTATAGAACAACTAGAACAAGGTAGGTAATATGTGTAACAAAAAAAAAAATCGAAAAAATTTCATTTCATTCATTTTTAGTTTCAAGCGTTACTCAAACTATCTTCTTTGAGTCGGGTGTCACTGACCAAAACAACACCCTGTATAAAAGACCGCGCCACTGAAAAGTTGGGATAAAAAATGTTAATTAATTTTACCACCAAAATAGCCTCTATGTCTTTGAGAAAAGGATACTGGCCGCCAGGGAAGAGCCCGCGGTGGCGTCGGCGACCGCAGCCAGGATGAACGGCGTCACCTCCTTGCCGCGGACTCCTTTGCTCTTGGCTTGCTCCAGAGCACGGTTGATTGCGGCGTCGATTACTGCTTCTGTTACACGAATTAAAACGTTGGTTGAATAAGTAAGTTTGTATAGGTTCAATTTTTCTTTTTTCTAAAGCACTAACCCGTTCTAGGGAAACATTTTAAAGATTTATTTTAAGCTTGAAAAATAGAGCGCCTGTATGGTATGCAAGAGATTGCGGGTTCAGTCCTGCCCCGAGCGATTTGATCTTTAATAACTAATAAATTAAAATTTGAAAATACGTTTAAGCTTCAAATTTGCATTTCTATTCTCATAAACGGCTGAACCAATTTTGATAAAACATATCTTAGAACACCTGAAGAACACTCGTTAGAAAATCTGCTTTCAAGTAAAAAAAGCCGCACCCAAATCGGTTCACCAGATAAAGAAGGCTGTGGTTCACCCGTTTAAGAGCTACGGTGCCACACACAGACACACCCACACACACATAGCGGTCCAACTTATAAAACCCCTCTTTTTTTGTTCGACGATTAAAAATGGTAAGATACCTTTTGTAATTTCACCAGCGATATGTCGAGTTGGTATTGAACTTTACTATGAAATATCCGTTTTTTTCGCACCATAGTAATGTTCCAGGGGTGTTTATGAGTAGAGCGGACCAAGTAATGGATGCTCTAGAAGAAGACCTGACAGTCCTGAGGATGATACCTTTTACCTCTACTAGTAAACCCAGATTTCGTTAAGCTCGATTTCAGTTTCAGCCTTTGAATTTTGTTTATCAACGCATTAATAATTGACAGAAAATAACTACAGATTAGGCACAAAAAAGAAGGCTGTGGATTAGGCATTGAACACAGAGCAGATATTTTTAAACCATGGAGGTTAAAACATTTTTCATTGCAGTTTCCGTTAGTTTAGACGTGTGACACTCAACCTTTGGGCGTGTAAACATTTTGCAGAAAGTCGGCATTATCGTAGCTACTAAATCGTCAAAACACTCGAAAATAGCCCTTATTGAAATGAGCAATCTTTATTGTGACATTTGAAAACGGTTATTTTTACGGTGGATATTTTAGAGAATACAGGAAAGGGGCAGGGCAGGAGTCGTGCAGCTTCCATGTTCCATATAGTTGCGTGTGTGATGCGGTGCTATGCTCTTTAGGTTTCACGTTTCACCATCGCTCCTGATCTTACCGTCCATAGCATACTCCTGCGGCAGCGGCACTGCGATGACGACGCCGGACTGCAACCGCAGCGCCTCCGAAGCGAGCAGCAGTCGCGCCGCCTCCTCGGCATCTTGGACGCGATGCGGCGCGCGGTGGCCGGAGCGCGCCGTATAGAACGCCGGGAAGTCGTCGGTAGCGCCAAAGGAACACACGGACACGCCCTGAGTTTCCTGCACGCGGTTGATTGGTTTTATAAAAGTTTTTATTAACATGCCTCCACCCTCCAACCTCCAATCTCCACCCTGCTGGTCGTCAAATATCCTACCGCAACACCAATGAACCAGCAACCAGCCAAACTTAAACTTTCGTGAAAACTGCACATTTTTCTATTAAATCACGGTTTTAGTCACTAGTTGGCTACACCGTCTAAATAGTAGTGAGTAAAACCATAATTTAATAGAAAAATTAAGGTAGAGGTTGGAATCGTTTACTGCTCCTACTCCCATGATTTCTCTGCTTTGTGCATACAAAAAAGATAGCCTAGGAAGCTTAGGGGTACCAAGCACGGTTGAGCAAAAGCAAGCTAGTTATGTTATTCATGGCTGTAATCTGTAATCATGTCTACCGTTTTCTTCGTGTCTAGTAATGAAAAAAAATAACTTTTCACACGTAAGTATGCTAAAATTCCTTCATTTTGTTTCGGTAAAGCTCTCCCTCTGCTACACATTTGAAGATAGATTGTGCTACATGAAATTTTTATTTAAATATCACCAGCAAGCGTATAAAAAATCACATCCGGCGCTCTTCGAAGAGCCGTGAAAGCCGGCTTACTCGACGCGTCTCTCAGACAGTCTGTACGAGATGAACTCCTAATCCATGTTTAATGACGCAAACAATAAGAGTTTGCGCAGAAAATTGAAAGCTCCACACATCAGGTCCATGGTTACACATACTTTTCGATTGTATGATTTGATTATAGGGTACTTATCACGATTTACTGAAGGCACTGTAATTAAATTATGCGGCGCCCGGACACAGATAATTTGTAAAATTTTATTAATAGGCGTAGATGAATACGGGAAGCTCTGGGGAAGCTGCGCTGTGCCCTCCTTTATAAATATCCCGCAGCCAGTCAGTCAGGTAAAAAACATAACATAAAAATAGCCACGGTTAGGCTGAAAAAAAAAAACAAATAAGTGGTTGCTATGGTTACCGAGTAATTAAACTTTTTATCGAAGGAAACAAAAGAACTGCTTAAAAACAAACAAATATTACCAATAAATAATGTAGTATAGTATTTAAATAATCAGTCATTTTCACGGCTGTGAAATTTAGATTTTTCTGAAGTAATTATTAATTTGTGTAAACGAAATTTGACAGCCACGTTCCGGTTCTTCTATGTCCACGCTTAAAAGCTCCATCTATGAAGTACTTTGAATTCAGCTTTTAAATGTCAGTTGAAAACGGGCCACTACAAGTTTTTCTGTGTAACCAAAACCAAACCAAAAAAAATGGCGACTTCTTTACTGAAGTAAGATGGGCCCCCATTCCCTATCATTTAAATTGTTGAGTGTGACGCGAGTGGAAGCGTAAAACATCAATTACCAGATATTCTAGAGTACGTCCGATGTCGAGGATGGACTTCACTCCGCTGCAAACGACCGCCGTGCGACTTCGCCCGAGCTCGGTGAGGTCCGCCGAGACGTCCAAAGTGTGCTCGCCTTCGCGGTGCACGCCACCTAAACACAATGGGACCAGGAATTCGAATTGGAAAACTATGTAACAAAGGAGCGAATTGTAACTTCCACTGTCTACCTCTTGGTGCATGTGTACCTAGAATCTGAGGGCTATTGCGATTGAAGCATCTCGCTTTAGACCTTTGCATAGATATATGAGATGATTTATATAGCGTCCAGTGGCACCTTCACATAACAAATGGACGCTTCACTAACCAGTGGACGAAAAAAAACCATTTGAGATGCAATAAAAATAACAGAGCAAAACCGGTGAGTCGAATAAGTTCCTTTTAAAATGATATACAGGGTGGTCCAAACATAGACGTCAAGCGAGAAAATCTAGACAGCTGACACCGAGGGCTACCCGAATCAACCCCATGTATGTTCAGCCATTTTTTGTCGTTTAGAAGTTATGAGGCTTTTAAGGTTTTTTTGAAAAAAATACCTAGCATTGAATTTTATTTTGTAAATAATATTGCATGCGAAACACAAAACTTTTCATCTCACAGAAGCGAGGAAATTATTTTTTTAGTCATGCGAGAAAAACAATAGACATAGGTACCTTCATAGAGGTTAGTGAAATGAGTTTCCTTCTTCTTTGCATATTCACAAAGGAGTCTGTGGCGTTGCCTAGCAACGGGTTGTTGATTACAAATCATGTCTTCTTGAAGTGTCATAAAATCAACAACCCGTTGCTAGGCAACGCTACAAGTTAAAGGAGTTCCTTATATTTCTTTACTCAAAAAAGCTCGTAATGTGGTCATTAATTCGACAACCTTCTTTGAGCAAAGGAGGACTTGCGGGCTACTTTGATTAGGCGCCAGAAAAGTTGTATGGAATTTCATTAATGTCGTGTTTTGCGGCCAGAAAAACTGTATGAAAATCCATTAATGTCGAGTTTTGTTTCAAAATTAGAAAAAAAAGTGCGGCCATATTGTTTTCGCCGCTTCGCGCGTTGTTCGAAGTGATTTTTTCTGTGCGTGCTGTTTTTGTTGTAAATAAAAGCAACGAATCCTCCGATTCAATGTGTTTAACAACGCCGAACATAAAAAGGAAGCGAAATAAGATATTTAAAGGTACCTATTGCCACCAAAGTCAAAGGAAAAAAATACAAGTTTATCTACGAAAAGTTTGCGGAATGCAAAATCAACAGAAAGTAAACTAAGACAAAAGGTAAGCTGGTTCTATTTAAATTACTCGCATTGTTTGAGTAAAGCACTATACAAGCCTTGGTTTGCAATGAGTGCGCTTCTGGCCACGCTATGATGGCCTCGAGCTTAGCTTAACTACGCTCTCGGCCGTCAAGCTTGGTCATCATTGCAGCCCTTGCTGTCCGCGCTATAAAGGCCTCGACCTTCGGTCTCGGCCTTCATTTCAGCTTGTCCATCAAGGGCTGCAATGCTGACCACGCTGTGAAGGCCTTGAGCTGCGCTACGCTGCGCTCTGTCGGCCATCAAAAGCGCGCCAGAAACGCACCCATTAAAAACCGCGGCAGTAATGTACTATTATAATAGGGCGTCGAGTTCTTTCCAAGCCCACAAAAATACAGATAAAAAAGGATTTTCTACTATCGCATGTGTAAAGTAACAGCGTACTTTCCGAGCATGGGAGATGAAATGTTATTTATGTTGATAAGCAGGTAAAGCTAAGACAAAATACATCGAAGTATACAATGTATGTATATCTAAACTTTTACACAGATTCTAGTGTAAGATTAAACTCTTGGTAGACCCCTGTACTTTTGGTTGTACATATGTTACGTAAGGCGCGTGTGGAGGCAACATGTCGCTGGCAGCTTTGTCCAAGATTCACCCAAACTAAGCTGAGCCAATGCAAATTGCTGCCGTGCCCCGCCGGCTCTGACTTGCTAATCGCTTAGTTCTACGTTAGGTAGCAATGTACGTGTATTTGTGTGGCGTCCTGTGTAATATGAAAACACACAAAATAAAATGTGTGCTTCGCTACGCCGTAGCACTCGTAGCTACGTCGTAGCAGTTGTTCGCAACTTTTCTTATTGAACATAAGTTATTGTAAGGAGTGCAAACAGAGAATATTTTTTCTTATTTTGCTGTGAAATGGATCACCTTTGAATTAGATCAGATATCGCTCGGATTTCTGATTTTGGCTCCGGTACAGTAAAATAGGATTATGACGTCACTGGACCCAGTTCACCTCCGCCAATGCAAATTCATTGGTTTTTTTACAACTTTCCTTCACCTTTCGTTTCGCTTTGAACTAACATAAATAATCTTATTTCATTGCTGGATTATTGCAATGATTTTTGAGCGAAAACACGTTATTTTGTTTCTACACTAGTTACCAAATAATATGTATAAAGTTGAGGCTGAATAATTCAGCTTAAACACGCAGGTGTTTTTAGGATATGAAGCTGAATATTACATCGGAAACCACAAGGATATGGATAATTCAAGAAAAATACCTTACGTAAAACCAACTTGAATATGATTTACATTTAAAACCGACCCGTCTCGCTTTGGGATACGAACGAATATGAAATATTAGTGGCACCAACGAGACGGCTGTTCTATCGGTGAATAATATCGGTGTTCGCCGCAGCTGCTGGCGCCCTACTTACATTAACAACGAATACTATTCCCTCACTGAGTGAGTGTACACCTTTTTTGCCATAGCAAGTATTTAGACGTGATTGGCGGTGACGGGTGGCTCGAGGCCCGCGGCCCGCGGCCCGCGCACTCGAAGTACGGAATTCGTTAATTACATCGTCCATCCGTAGTTCAGCGCAGCTCCGCTCCTCACTAATTGAATGTGAAGCGCCCCCGGGCGATGAATAAATTCGTGACGTCATCGATATTCAGTTACACAGACGACAAAATCACATACAGAATGTTGACGACTGAATGGCATTCGAGCGCGACTGCTCATTCGACCGGCATTGAAATAAGAGTTAATTTAATTTTAATCGGCTCCAAGGGTTAATCGCAGGCTAATGATTAAATGATGATCCGGTTATGTTCACTCACCGATTCCACCAGTAACAAAGATAGGAATGTCAGCTAATTCAGCGGCTATAATGGTGCCTGCAACCGTAGTGGCTCCGTCTTGTTTCCTGGCCATCACCGGGGCAAGGTCCCGGCGGGACGCCTTGACGACGCATTTAGCTTGAGCCAAGTACTTGAGCTGGTCTTGTGACAAGCCCACGTGAAGCTGACCACCGAGGATTGCTACGGTGGCTGGTGTAGCACCCTGTGTAAGATAAACAATGGCACGATACAATATTGTGTGTTTCGAGACGCGCTACGCCGCCGTAGCACTCGCAGCTACGACGTAGCAGTAGTTACGTTGTTCACAAACTTTATTATATCTTTTTATCTCAATAGATTCATAATCAGCGCATAAAATATCTTCGGAACGTAGGTATACAAGAGTTGGGGCTCCGATCGTAATACGAAATCGATAGTGATGAGCGGGTGTTTGCTTCTGAACTGTTAACGATGTTTGCTTTTACACGATGTATCTTTAAGATCCATCAAAGCCATTACGTCAAAAACGTTTTCTAAACTTACACCGACCTAATTAACAAGACGTATGTTGTTATACTGCGTACGGACATATGGATAGGATTAAAATTCCCGGTTCAAAATACTTCAGCATAGCATCCAACTTACGCGCTCCCTTATGATGTTCTCGACCTGTACAGCCGTCTCCAAGTTGTGTGGGTACGGCATCCCATGGGTGATGATAGTGGACTCCAGGGCTACGAGAGGGCGGCCCTCAGTCCGCGCCTGGAGCACCTCCGGGGAATAGGCGAGCACTTGGGCGTGAAGCCATCGGCGCGCTTGCACGCGGGCAGCGGAGCGCGAGTGCAACGCTGCCGCCGCCGCCGCCAGCCTTAGCAACGACATCTCGACTGTCTGGGAACAAGTTTTGAATTATTTTCGTACAGCATTTTGAACGTTGACTCGTCGGATCTTCTTTTGTTCATGATACCTCCTGAGAACATCTGTTACTGGGCCGTGTCAGACCGGGTCAGGGAAAAGCCTGCCTCATGCTTTACAATATTTTTGATTAAAATGCGTCCGCCTCCTCGAGTATTTTCAATCTATGCGAAAAAAGTATCGTGGAGGAAATAACTATTTTTATATTCTATGGATTTTTCACAGAACGTATGTACGGGTAAATTTAGACGAAGTTTTTATTTGAGGTATTTATCTTTCATGATTTATCATGCTAAAATAACGGTTTTAAATGAACAGTTGAAATTAGTTTCATTTTCACACTCGTGTTGCTGTGTTGGAGCTTTGCTGAAATGATACATTCATTCGGCAGCTTTGCACTGAAACTTAAAAGCATTTTGTGAATTTCATTGATACGAAGCCCAACAGAGCATTATGCAACAAATCTCTCAGTAAAGTAGAGCTCGGCTGCAACCCGGCGTAGCGTGCAGGGGATTTACCTAAGCGCTGAAATCAGACTGTCTAATATGCACCTAGCAACTACAGTGTACACGTGCGGTCAGCGCAGTGGTCAGTGATCGTTAGCGAAAATAGAAGGGTACAGTATTGAAGTTGTGCACACTCATACGTTTAACAGTGCTAAAGATCTGCTTCGTCATGATTTAAGTGTTTTTTATAGGGCAATTTCCGATAAGGAATGTTTACCATTATACACGCGTTTATACCTACCTGCTGTTTGCTACCTACCTATATTTTGTTTGAGATGTAGGTAGATTGTTCGGATATCTGAGTATCTTATGTCAACAAAGATGAGACATCATTTTGTTTTTGCGCCAGTTTACCTCGTTGTTATGAAAATAAGGAGTAATAGGCCTGTAGGCATAATAAAAATATCTACCCATAATCTTAGAAACATTTTAAGTGTGGTCCATGGCCTAAAATTCTACTCGAGTACTACTTATACATATCGCTTGATGAAAATGTTTTAAACCATTTTTGGTGCCTCTGATTTGAGTGGTAATTTTATATGAAACTACGTCTAGGCTAATGGGTGGGTACGTGGGCTTAGATTACTGAGGTTTACTTTAGGTGTCGAACAACACTTCAACGAAGGTTGGACAGGGGTTGGCTGACACAGCTTCTCATTAATCATGTGTGAAAAGGTGAGTGCCACAGAGACCCCTTGGTCCTTTGGGTATGGACCTGGGTTCGGCGATCTTCAAAGTTAAAATTAAACGCTTTACTTTGGTCCTTTGGGTACGGACCTGGGTTTGGCGATCTTCAAAGTTAAAATTAAACGCTCTACTTTTGCCCTTAATTTTTTTGCTAAGCTTGCCAAACTGCCTGCGCCGATAAAGTCGCGCGCAAACGCTATAAGATTTTGTTTATGTGAATACTGGCAGACTGGCAGTAAATATTACGAAGAAAATTAAAAACAGACATGGTTGCTATGACAACTTAATAGACAGCTTTTTGATCGGTGCTTGCTTGACAACCATTGTGTCGTGTCATTTTGTTTTGTTATTCTGTGTCATCAAAATAATTATTAAATCAAGTGGTTTTTAGACATTATATCTTATTTTCTTCTTCTGAACCAGCTAAGTAAGTTAATTAATGATATTTTTATCTAATTATTATTTGAATAAATCGATACCTACGGTCGTCGGTCAGTGACACGCACGCATGCGACTCACGAGGATAATTCATGGTAGCTCTTATCGCAAGCGGCATACGAGCGCCAATCGAACAAAAAGGGGTATCCTAGCGTGTCACTGACTGTACTTAAAGTAGCATTTCAACAGTTCTACCTATTTGTGTTGTACAGCTGAAGCGTCATGGCATGGGGACTGCCAAAGCTTCCGGGTCTGACGTTTTCGGACCCCACCAAGACACAACACCACCTCAAGAGTTCTCTGTACTACTATCAGGGGTACAGAATCCCGGACCCCAAGGTGGTCGGGCCGGGCAGCTCGCCCACCGATCTCGACAGCAATGCCTTCGCTCTGCCTGAAGATACCGTCATGTACGAATTATTTATTTACGTTATGTAGCGTTAACATTAATTCTAGTGCTGTGAAAAAATAGCTAACAAAACCTCAGAAAAAAGGTGTTTATAACAGGTTTAGAATCAGTAGTGGGGTCTGCCTACAATTTCCCCCATTTCGGCGACCATAACATTCTCCTAGCTAGAATAACACATACCTAAGTGATTATTTATTAAGATGCTAGCTGTCATGATGTCGTCCACGTCGAAAATGGTGTTCAAAGAACGGGGAAACTATGTTGACCACTTATGACGAAATCCGCGCGGACGAAGTCACATTGTCATCAAGGGCGTCGCCAGCCGATGGCGCAGGGGGGGGGGGGGGGGCAAGTTGACTTACCTACTACAATTCATACTTTTCTCATTCTCTATGAATGAGAAAAGTAGGTATAATTTGTAGGTAAAGTCGACAGCACATGAAGCTTTTCACTTGTACTACGAGCCTTACATCTACAGCCAGAACGAAGTTGAGCATACGGAATATTAGGAGTGGAATTGGTGAATTCATTCGAGTTTCGACGTACGGGAATGATTGTTCAAGGCTTGAACTTCAAGCAAATTAACTCAAAGACTTAGGACTTTGGTTGCATTATATTTGGCAACTTTTTTAGAATCTCTAGGGGGGGGGGGCAGCTGCCCCTCCCTGCCCCCCTTGGCGACGCCCTTGATTGTCATATAAATGGTGATGCAATTTCAGCTACGACCCGTCGCTGACGTACGGGCGGGTGAAGCAGCAGGCGATGCCGGCGGTGATCCCGTTATGGGTGCACTACGACAAACGGTGCCTCAACTTCCAGGCGTTCATGAAGCAGCCCGTGTACGATAGCCCGCTCGAGAAGTACCGACTGCGGTACGTCAACATCGTGTACTTCCTAGAGGACGACACAATCACGGTCATGGAGAAACCCATTAGGGTAAGACATGACGTTTAATGCTATGAACCTTTAATTGTAAACAAAGGAGACAGAGCTTGCATCGCTACTTGTATAACTACAGTTCAGTCATTATATCCAAAAAACCGACCCTACCCGTGAATAATTAGTTCTTGGATTTTTTTTTCGTAGGTCCCACTGGGAGTGTAAATTCAAATAAGCAGACTGAATCAGGCTCCTGCGTATATTAGAAAAAATATTTATTTTTTCCAAAAAACGGGTTTTCTTGAATAACTGCTTTTTTATTTTACAGTAAAACCGTAAGGACAAAAAATTTTGGAAATTTGATTGTCTACAAGTTTGATCCTCACAATTTTTCTTCTAGGATCAATTTTATTTCTTAATTTTCAGGTTTAATTTCCAAAATATCGATTTTGGGGGAAGAACTAATTATTCACGGGTCAAAATCTATAATGACTGAACTACTACAGCTAAAATGTGCAGAGCTTACGAAATTATTACTAGAAATTCCATTTCCAGGCTTAAGGGTAGACGATAGGAACGTGGCGGGAAATTCAAAATTTTCACAGTTTTTTACATATTGTAGCTAAACTGAGCTATTTTTGTTCAGCGATTTGTCGTTCGCGAAAATAACAAAGTATTCTTTTCATTATTGTAAACAATAATTCAGCCGATTATGTGACAAGTTTTTTGGGCAGTCCCACTGCTTCGTAGATAGCTCAATTTAGCTACAAAATGTAAAAAACTGTGAAAATTTTAAATTTCCCGCCACGTTGCTATCATCCCACCTTAATGTTATTTACACGGTATACCTAATAGAGTTCCCAACATCGCCCTCGTTTCTCGTGCAAAGATCGGCCTTGCGTGAAGCACAAACGTACATAAAGCTTACTGTTCGGTTCCAATCTAACTTTACAGACTAGATGTAAGACCTGCGACGACCCGTAGATTGTGCTCAGTCGTATTTTTTCTTCCACTTTGGTGGTGCAGTTCAGTAAATCGGAGCAACTGGATAGTTTGTGCTGACACACTGCAGCACTAAAAAGGCGGTTAAAAAGGTTAAACTTTACGATATGTCTGATACAAAACCATAAACGAACCGCGGACAGGACGTGCCTCGAATATAATTTCTCGTTATTTATCGAACATAAACATGACCGCCGCCTACAAATAACAAGACACGGTATCGCCCTATTTTAATGTTCGAAGCATTTCTAATAAGACTAAGTACCTTAGTACTCTGAATTAGTCACGACCATTGACCACATCTTGTGGGAACCCAGAAACAAAACAAAGTGGAAGGGTGAACACGAGCGTGAAAATCGTAACTGAAATCTCCGAGAAACTGGTTGTAAGCCGCCTTCAAGTGTCTGTGTTCCTGGCAACTTTTACTGATGAGGCTGAATTGTCTGGCTCTGTATTGTTTTTGCATTTTCTTTCAAAGTTCTTTTCGTGGCGGGCTGTGTTATTTAGCATTCTTGATCCCTTTTGTTTTCTGATGGCGGACACGGACTAATACTTAAAATGCCGCCGGCAAAAAAGTTGCACGACTGTAAATCAGCGCAAGGAAAAACCATACGACATCGGAAAGTAGGCTACGTAACGACCGGAAAAATATAGTTTAACCCAAAAACCGAATACGAAAATACTTATATTGCAACAAATCTAGCCAGTCAAAACTTAAAACCGGATTTCGTGGTAGGACCTACCTAGGTACTAAACCTTTAAAATCGTTATAAAGACAAACAGGGTGTCCCGTAATTCATTGTTATGCGGGAACTGGTTGAAAGTACTGGAAAAATTAAAAAAATAATCCTAGTCGCTTCGTTCAGAAATGATAAGCATTACATTGAAAATTTTGAAAATTGTCACCCTAGATCACATATTGAGGTTCTGTGGTCGCATATTTTCTAATTTGACCGTGTTTTTTTTTCTTCACATAATCCTTAATAACTATACTATCAAATCGCATTGATTAATTAAACAAGTTGACTAAATAAATAAAGTTTGATGGAGTCTTAGTTTGAAAAAATGTTTTTGCTAGACGATGTAGGTCACCTAAATAATTTTTAGTTTAGGTTCTGTAATCCCAAGATTGAACACACGTAACCGTATTACATACGCTCCTAAAATCATAACCCTCCTTCATATGTCGGTCGAATAGTAAAAAAAGGCCAAGGCAGACAATTAATTATTTAAGTCGAAAGATTCTCCGTGGTGCAAAAGACGTCGCGCCGACGTAATCACAGTTAATGGTCCGTTCCTGTACTAATGACGTAATTACTCGGACCGGCCCGTGCTTCCGAGGAACCATCGACGGTGGACAGTGACAAACACGGCGCACGGTGCACGGCTCCATTCCTTGATTACATTCATGTGGCCCCACATTCTCCGCTACGGATTTTTCCCGGGCGAGCGCTACGAGGCTATTAAAATTAAAACTCTTTGAAATCGGGACAGACCTAATCCACTTGCAGGGGCGTCCCGAATAGACATCCCATTTAGTATTTTCAGTTGGCACTGAGTTAGGTCTCTGACATATTTTAGGTACAAACGTTATTTTCTCTCTTTCATTGTGCCAGTTCGTTAAACTTCCATTGAACAATAGACAGTTTCCTTGTTTAACCTCCTCAGTCCAAACGACCCCATATGGAGACATACGACGCCATCTACCAAAATTGACGTAAAACCTAAACTAATTCGCGGATGGCTATGGGTTTGTGATTTATCCTTCGTACTATAGATGGAGCTACAACTGACAAAGGGTATTTGTCTTTCGGTGCAGCCATTATTTTTTTGTAGGTGATTGAATCAGAGCCCTCGAAAAAAAATACAATTTTGGCGTTTTCGCTCAAGGCAAGTGATAGTTTGGTTTGTAATTCAACGTTTTCGTGAAAACTGATGTATGCATCATTATTTTGATTAGTTTCGGTATGTTTCTGGATCAAAAAAGTTTTCATTCAAGTTCAATCTTGCCTCACGGACGTCTCTGTACCCTAAGAAAAAAGAAAACCATAGAATTCGCGCTTCGAACATATTTTGATTCTAAAACGGTACAAAAAAGATTACAGTCACTCAATTGATAGACACGTAACATTTAGCCAATTAAATTAGCACAAATCATAAAAGGCTCCTGATTGGTTCTCATTCAACACTGTGCCAGACCGTGATTGGCTGAAACACAGTGACATAAACTTTAGTGCGTCACACCCACTCGTCGTTGGAGGTTTTCATGCGATAAGGAACCAGTCAAATTATACTAACGAAAATCCTGTAGATCTTCTCTAAGCTAAAAATATGTTTACGGTGGGACGATAGCAACGTGTCGGGAAATTCAAAAATTCACCGTTTTTTTACATTTTGTAGTTAAACTGAGATTTTAGTTTTTCAGCGATTTTTCGTTCGCGGCAATAACATAGTATTCTTTTCATTATTGTAAACAACAAAACCACAATATTTCAGCCGATTATGTGTTCTGGTGTACGAAGCAGTGGCGCTGCCCAAAAAGAATAAACAAGTTTCGCCTAGGCCAAACTAGTTTATCCGAACGTCGTATGGATAAACCGGTTTGTCCTAGGCCAAACTAGTCTAGCCGAAGCTCGTAAGGAGAAACCAGTTTAGCCTAGGCCAATCTAGTCTGGCCTAGCAAGAATATGTAAGCTTCAGGATAAACTAGTATGGCCTAGTCCGAGCTGATATTGAAGAATGATTAGGTATGAATGTTACCATATCTCGTAAACTAAGAGGTTTAGCGCAAAAATAACGAAATTTTCGAACCCCTTAACAACCCCGGAACCAAGCCTTTTACTTCTATACGTGTTCTAAAAACCGACATACAGGGTGTTAAACATACAGGGTATTCCTGAAAGTGTGACAGACAGTCGAAAAATATTGAAAACAAAGGTTAGGTCAGTACTGGTCAAACTGGTTTCTCCATACGAGCATAGGGCTAGACTAGTTTAGCCTAGGCCAAACTAGTCTAGCCCTATTTAAGTAGGGGTAATACAGATTCTACTTATTTATGCTAGCCTAGTACTTTTTCTTAAAATTAACAAACCCGCCGTAATTATCTGAACAGTAGGGGACGAATTTAGAGGCCGAATTTGAAAAAGTCTACATTCAAAAAGTCTACGGTATGTCCGGTTTTGTCCGGTTTAAATGACAATTCGTAAACAAAAAGAGGTATGTCAGTGTGTCGCCAACCAAACCTACTGACCTAGCCTTTGTTTTAAATCTTTTTCGACTGTCTGTCACACTTTCAGGAATACCCTGTATGTTTAACACCCTGTATGTCGGTTCTTAGAACACGTATAGAAGTAAAAGGCTTGGTTCCGGGGTTATTAAGGGGTTCGAAAATTTCGTTATTTTTGCGCTAAACCTCATAGTTTACGAGATATGGTAACATTCATACCTAATAATTCGTCAATATCAGCTCGGGCTAGGCCATACTAGTTTATCCTGAAGCTTACATATTCTTGCTAGGCCAGACTAGATTGGCCTAGGCTAAACTGGTTTCTCCTTAAGAGCTTCGGCTAGACCAGTTTGGCCTAGGACATACCGGTTTATCCATACGACGTTCGGATAAACTAGTTTGGCAGCGAAACTAGTTTATCCTTAAATCGGGTTTGGCCGGTAACATATACATAGTTTAACACATCCAACTTAATTTCATTCGTCTGTCGATGTCATTCGTCTGTCGAAAATTGACAGACGAATGACATAATCGACAGACGAATGACATAGTCGACAGACGAATGAAATAGAAGTAGAAAGGTAAAAAGTGACACTTCATAACAGATATCTATCTATAACTACTAAATAACAATAATCTATCGATATCTGTGCTAAATTCTCTTTGGTTTGACCAGTATGTACTTAACACAACATCAACACAAAAACGTATGAAGTGACAGTTTTCAAACCTACTAAGAAATTCCTAAGGCGTCCCAACTAATTATTTTTATTTTTCTTAGTGGTTTGGGGTACCTACTTATAGTTTTGCACAACACAATCCAATGAAAATTAAAAGTGAAAATCAAATCTGTAAGTTGGAATAATAACATAATTTAATACAGTAAGTTATGTAGGTACACATCGTACCTGCTTCATTTGGCATAATACCATCCCTATAGACAAAATGTGATTATTATTTTTAAGGTTTTATTGAAGTTATCGGTGTACTTACACGTGAAAAGTGATTCCAGTATCTTTACGACGACGATCTGTGTGATTTTTACACCACTTCACAACACATGAAGGCATTTTTACGAAAATCTTGTTCTAGAGAACTCGATCAGCTGTCCACGGTTGTCACGACCGAACTGAAACTGCTCTGTGGTACAGTTTTTATGCCCCGCCCACAGCGGGACAGTTTTCATAGTGTCAGAAACGAGCTTAAGTTATTATTCTATGGTTTTCTTTTTTCGTAGTCTGTACCAGTATGTCCCCTTTTGGACACTTTTGGATTCTATGTTACAAAAATTCCCTGTTTTCCATGTATTTTCGTGAATAATTTTATGACGTTTTTTACATATAATTTCATATGTATTTTATATTTGTTTCGCGTTTTCGTATTTTTTTATAATGTAGATGTATAGTATGCAGCATCGGCTCTAGCTGATGCTGTCAACCGCGTAATTTACGGTGATGATTACGACTTGGAGACGGAGACTTTGGCGATGTGGACTCTGATGATTATCCACCGTATTTTCCTGAAGATGTTGATGCTGGCAGTGAAGGTAGGAGATCAGGTGGGGAAGCTGACGACTCACAAGGTTACACCGAGGCTCCAGAATCAGACATCTTACAGTCTCCGCATGTTTAGTCACACGCTGTTGGTTCTTCTTCCCAACGACGTTTATTTTAGAAAAATACTGTTTTTGGACCATTACAGCCAGTTCTAACCCTATAAGAATCAGAGAGAGTGGTAATACATTTATCACCTTATGATTATTTGACGAATAACATGTATCTAGCGATATTTTGTTGAAGTGGTTTGACCACAAATCCATATATCTGGCTTCATAAATTCTTGGCGCTAAGCCAACAGACGAACGTCGCTGATGAAGATATTTACATCAACGTCCATCGATCAGCCATTATCAGAGAGTTCAATAAGAACATAGGGGGTATTGACTATTTGGATGGCATGTTCCGCTTCTACAGAATATCAGCATGAATACGAAAATTTGCGGTTAGACTGTTAGTTCGAATATGTCCATTTGTTGGAATTTGGAATTTCAGCTACATGGATTGAGTACAAACTCAACCAAGAAAAACTACATGATATTATGGATTATTAGGCCTTCCATGAAGCAATAGGAAATTATTTGTTAAATGAGCTATCCGAAGATGAAGAAATCCTTCCTCCTGATGATGGTGTTTCGACTGATACGGGCAAGGACACAACACCCATCTGATTTTGTTAGAACTAAAAAGGCAGATCACCGACCTATTGAGCTCGACTCCCAAAAGCGATGCAGGCTCCCAGGATCCAAGTCTACTAAGACCTGATATCAATGCCCCTCTTGCTAAGTGATTTTATGTTTGATGTCTGGAAGAAACTGCTCCAAAGAGTATCATGAAAAGTGGTAGTAAGAAATATTTAGCTATTAGTTTTATTTTTGCCCTAAAATGTTCTTAATTTTTGTTCATACTAAAAATAAAAACAATAGCCAACTATATGGAGTTTTATGTTTTTTAAGTAGGTTGAGTCCGAATGTCCCCTATTGGGAACATAGTGGAAAACCATTTTCCGGAAAATTTTCGTGTTCCCTACAGCCTCACCATTCCAAAAATATATGTCATGCTCATATATACTTCGGTTCATGAAAAATATTGATAAAAAATGGTCTGGGACTGAGGAGGATAAAAATAACTGTAGCATGCACGGTAGGTACTAATCATATAATGTTATCTAAAATGGGGCTATAAATATTAAGGATATAAAATAAAATCTTTTTTCTCAACTTTTTTTTAAAGAAATGTCATTCTGTTGACCAGTTAGTTATACCCTGCAAAAAGAGTTAGAACCTTTTGTAACACGTTGTATAACATAGTAAGTATAGATAGCTCTACTTAGTAAGTAGTGTCTGTGTATTTAATTACCTACCTAATATAAGGTAGGTACAGACCTACACGCGTATCTAGGTACAATCTACACTCAGTTCGTAACAATTTTGCCGTTACTTAGTACCTGTATGCGAGAATTACCTAAAGAAAATCAAGCTGAGTTTAATTTAACATATTTAATTGTAAGTTTGAAATCCTCAGAGTAGTAAATTGCTTAGGTAGAACGTATAAAATGTATGGAACCAAGAGTTTTTTTTTAATACCATCTGTAACTACTTAGTGCTAGAAAGGTACATGATTCTGCCTTTACTCCAAAGGGCAAGTCTCTGACCTAATCGAAGTTAAACCACAACGATGTATTAAAGCTGCGTCGTGCGTTGACCAGAGTCTTTGGTTTACGAGCGACCTAGTTAATCTGCCAGACGCCCCTTTGTATTGGGAAGGTTCCTCCTGACCTACAGTATTTATTGTCAGCTGTTAAATGGCTCCTCGATTACGAATCTTGCAGTTATGATGAAGAAAGCAATCCTCGCTGTCAATCCAGCACAACAGGAGACGTTTTTAATGTCAAGGAAGGTAACGGTCGATTACAAAGCATTTGGGCGCCCTTATTGCAAGCAATGCCGCAGTTTTAGCACAATCACTGCAACATACATAATCAAGGCGCTGGTGCTGACAAAGTTCATCAAGGCCCGTTAAGCTAGGTCTAAACTTTATTGGATTACTCACGACAAATCCTTAGACTTATGAGTGAAATTCCATTTCCATTTGCAATGTTGGTGGCGTTCGTGGGCAACGGACGACGGACGGACAGCAGGCGCTCGAGCCTCCATTTTATTTTCGCTCGACTTTGCTGCGAAATGCGCCATTCAGCCTCGATAATAACGAGATGAACAATGCCTCCCGTCGTTGCTCTCTTTTTTCCCTAACTAAGTACCGCTACATCCGCTTAATTTTAATGTGGATTTATTCAACGACGTGGAATTGAAAATTGGTTTTGGAATTAAAAGTATCTAACATAACAAAACTACCTACTTATATTCCCCTCATCGACAAGCCGAGATACCCCTTTTTGTTTGTTTGATGCACTTATGCTGTACACACTGCGCAGTAATGTAAGCCACGATGGGGTATCTCATAATATCGCTGACTGAAGGTACGGTCGGCCACGGTCACAAGTTTTAAGTATACAATTTTATTTTATTACAGAACTCTGGAATATGGCAAGGACGGATGGTGAAACGCGACAAGATACCAAAGAATGACCTGGGCGAGTTTTGGCACTGGAAAGACCTGGACGTTGGGAAAGACATCTGCATCTACGGGAAAGTATTCCACACCGTCTCCTGTGACCTTTTTACGAAGGTAAGACCGTATGTACACTTTTAGCCAATATACCTAGGTACTATTTTTATTTGATTTATTTATCAGAATCAACAGCACAAGTTAGTAAGTATTTAGGTATCCTATTAGGCCAACCGTACACTGGGCCACCGATGCCGGTGGCGACCACTAGTGGCCGCCACAAGCTGCAATGCAGATCTATGAGATTTCTTATAATACGAGTAATTATATTTTAGTGGCCGCATTTTGTAGCTTGATTTGCTCGTTCAATAAGTCACTAGTGTCATTGGCGATTTGGCGGCCACGTCTAGAGTGGTCGCGTTCAGTGTTCGCCACCGGTGGCTTAGTGTAGGTAAGGTTGCTCTTAGTAGGTATGTTCAGAATTATGGGAATGAACGATGAACATCGGGAATTCTAAACGAGTTTCGTGTTTCTAAACAAATGTTTAATTTCATAGCCTCGCTGACGTTTGAAGTAGGTCTTGAGAAGGGTTTATAGGCCAGCGGTGAGCTACTATAATAAAATTATAATACCAACGATTATACTCAGCAAGCATTGCGGTCGGAGAGGTTAGGTACAGTGCATTATTTTGCGAGCTTAATTACCGACTCCAAAATTTAATATCAAAGAAAAAAAGATGCGCGCATTTTGAAGCCAGTTTTTTTCATTGCATACTTAATATTATTTTGTAATAGGTAAGTAGGTACCTAGTTTGCTTGATTTATTTGCCGTCTGTGGTACCTACCTAAACAGTTGCACTCTGACTAAGCTATTGAACACTGATTGCGAGTGATTCGATTAATGAATTATTCAAATTCAGATTCATGCATTTATTTGTATTTCTTAACACCTTCGATCTGGGATTTAGTTCGGTGCTTAACTCATCAATATTTTCACCATCTACGAAAAGTTTTTATAACGATCAAGAAAATACCACGTTATCCGTCATCCATCACAATCACAAATCATCATTCTACCTCTGGTAACACTCTTATTTCGAGAAACAAAACAACATCCAGTGAACTCCACTGCTTATTTCTCTAACGATAAGGTTTATTTTTGTTTATAGAACTGTTTATCGGTAGTCGGCGCTGACCTTGATACCAACCATCCGTCCAACATGAGATTTAATAGTAGGAAGGCACTTTGTCTCTACATTTCTTTACAAAAACACTGACCTTACGTTGTCTTTACCTTGCTCATTATAAAAACAAAGTATACCTACTACTTACCTATAAGTCTTGTATCGTTGGAAGATAATACGTAAAGCAAACATGGGAGATAACCTCAAAATAACTGGTGCGCCTTTGTTGACATGAAAGTTGTCTAGCAGTGAATAAAAAAAACACGTTACTTACCTAAATATGTGCCGGTAACAGGTAGGTTCTGCCACTAATGGGTTTTTAACACGTGATCTAGCCAAATATGTAGAGGTTAGAACGTTAGAATCGGCTTTCAACTATTTTTATTTCCAATATAAACTGTCAGTCAGCTGTTCACAGGCGTTCCACGATAAATATGTGTAGGTAAGTACATAAAAATAATCGCGACCAAATATATTAAGACACACCAGCTAGTAGTTGTACCTTGGCATCGCGAAATTTGTATATTTTCCGATATTAGGTAATAACAGTGCTTCTTAGCATAAGCACCTTGACCTTAAAACCCGGCAGCAGTCTCTACAATGAAATACAGTTTTTGTGCTGTCAGCGCGCTCGCTTCGTCTCGGCTCACTTGAGATATCGGCTATCGACCCTTTTACCGTTCCGAGTTCGAGCACAATAACATCCCTCGGTACCTACTTTCCAGTAGAATTTATAATGACTGCCTGCCTAAGCAATATAACAATAGCAATAATGCGAAACGAATAGCCGCAATAAAAAGCTTGGAACGGCTTTAAGAATAAAGCCGAAAGGGAGTCCAAAAGCGAGCCCGAACTGGCTTAAGAAATGCGTTTATTGCGGTTGGGATGCCTCGGTCAATCCTCGGTTACGGCTGCCGCCACGCCATTAACTACCGCGACTCTGGCTTTCTGTCTCTTTGCCCACTGATAGAGAAAACGTTTTACAGACCATTGTCGTCTTTACACACTCCCTATCTTACGTAAAATATCTTAGTAAGTATACCTATGTGGAGGTAGGTACAGGTAGGATATTCTGAGTTTTGTTATCATAACAGCTATATTTTGCACATCGCAATCTTACTTATTGACCCCTACTCATCTTTGATGGTAGTTGAGGGTGACCCGTGCAACGTCCTTTTTAAATGAGTCAACGACTCCTCTAGCTGTTTTCGTTGAAACTGCCAAACTGCTAATGAGCAAACATTTACAACTCTTGAAGAGGCGTGTTTTGAAGAACCTATTTTAGAGCTGTTTGTATCTATGATTAAGGCACTCTGAGGTCAAAGCAAGGTGTCATTTAATACTAGGAGTAGGTATACATGTTTCCATATTTTTGTGGTATGTTAGGTACCGAGGTATTTACAAACACACAAGTTGGCTAATAAATATACGTAAAATATGCGATATCAGAAAAATTAAAGGTAAACTTAAGCAACTCGTGTATACAGGGATTACAGGGTGTCCCAAAAAATAGTGTCAAGCGGAAGTCCAGAGATAGAGCACTCCTAGGGGTACCCGAATACCCGAATACACATGGGGGTGATGTATGTTCAGTGATTTTTTGACGTTAAGAAGTTATGAGGCTTTTAAGGTTTTTTTGGGAAGAATTACCTAGCATTGGTTTTTATTTTTTTACTTTTTTTGTGTTTAGCTTTTTAATTTTTTTTTTATTTTTATTGGTATCTTAGATAACTACCTAGTCTATCACCAAAAAATAATGATCAGCTTTAAACTTGTAAAAGATACCGCAATTATGATCCAAAGTTCAAAAATGCCGTTTTAGAGAAAACATCATCGAATAAGTTAGTATGGGGAGAAAAAAGTAGGGGTCTGGAGGATTTTTGATTGAGTTCAAAAACTTTCCTACAACTTTAAACTTTAGAATAGCACAAAAAATCTGTCACTTTATGGGCCTTTTATTCGAGTAATTAGAGGTCAAAGCCGGAATTGGGAGATACGTAATTTTGATCGGTTTTCTTTTATTTTTGTTGATTCGGACAAATTTGTTGTTTTACGGTCTTTGCTGCCCCTATCAAAATTACACCCTGTAGATTTCCAAGATGTTTCCTACAGTTGTTCAAATATGAGCGTCGAACAGTCAAGTTTTTGGCTCTCGGAGTTCGTGTCGAGTGCAATTTGCATACAATAAGAAACAAAACCTTTATATTGGGCATCGCTGCAGTCGCGTGAAAGGGCCTAATTTACATGCCAATTTCGGGCATACATAGGTAGGTAGGTAGGTATATTATTGCCAAAAATCATATAACAATTATAGACTCTTTTTCTGTAAAGCTTAACACAAAATAGATACACACAGAATATACATGCATTACTGACGAAAACATATACTGCCAATTCGATTACACTGCCGAAGCATAATGCCTGATGACCCTGATTCCCATGTACCACATGATGAAGAAGGGCACTGTGAAGCATACAGCGCGAGCTGGCTGCGGCAGTGGCTTGACAGCATACACCACTGTGTGCAGGATGCGGCCCGCTGTGTAGAGTCGGAACAGCGTTGACGCCACCGCGGCGTCAGGCCCAGTGGTCACATATAAGGCACCCAGCACCCAGAAGACGGGGATGTTCTCCAAGTCGTTGAGGTGAGCGCGGCGCACGCGCTCCACGTCTGGATCGTCGAGCTTCACCACGCCATACTTTGGCTCTGGAGCGTCCTCGGGATTGGCAAAGACGCCCTTTTTCATCCGCATGCGGCTGGTCAGCAGCGTCGTGCCCAGAACCTTCACCGCAAGGATGCCCGAGTGCACCATGTACGATTGTACAACTGGGTCGCTCAATGACATCATCGTCGTCCAAAAATAATTTTACAATGTAACGGCAAATGTCTTGGAAGAGCGAATGAAACTCTGCGTCTGTTATGAAGTACAGCTTACCGGAGACTACCTACTTAACATGTAGTCAATTACGAGAATGTAGGTACCTAAATGTTGCGTTTGTGCAAGTGGCGCGCGTAAGTTTATATCAATGTTATCTCAATCAGCATTCATAATCGGAAGGACAACAATAATTAATGTTGGTTTGTTAATATGAGGAATGTGTTCGGGGTTTTCGATCCTTTTATCAGAAAAAAAAAGTTGCTATCTTTACTATCTTTTAACCTCTTGTTTTTCGATAGATATCGTAACAAAAATATTGTCTACATTGATTCGAACATTTTATGTTGGAATATGGATCGCCGCTCATTTCTCTGTTTTCTGAAATCCTCCCCAAAAATAATTAACTCTATTTATAATCTACTCTTTTGGCCAAGAAATATCCATACTCAGTGGTAGCATGTACCTAGGTAACTTTGGACCTTGCTTTAATTCTGGTAGAGCTGGATTGTTTGTTGACTTGTTTATGATGTTAGCCAAATGAAAAATCCAAGTTTGTGACCTCGAGCGCCGACCCGAACCTGCCCCTCTACCCTTGACGCATGTTTCCAATGCGGCCGCAATATGGCGCAATTTACAAAATTTAATATTTTACAAATTAAGACGCATTTTGTGTTTTTATTGAATAAAACCGCCTTACCTTTGAATAAACATTACAAAATATTTAAAATCAAAGCCTTACTATGCGAATTCAAAGAGAAATTAATTTTTAAACTTTTTCAATTGGATCGCAATAGCGTCAAGGGTAGAGGGGCTGGTCAATAATAATTAAAAAAAAAACGCAAAATTTGCAAAATTATTAGGATGGTCATATAGATTTAAATCACAAACAAACGGCAAGTTCTGATTTTTTTGTACCTATGTTGTTAGGACCATTACGAGGACCGTTATAACACTATCTCTGGTATATTAGCATATTTTTAGTTATTTCTATTTTTATGTTATTACATCTTTTAAACTTTTTTAAGGATTGAGGCCTTTGCCCAGCATTGGGACACTAACACCGAGACTAAGTAAAAAAGAAAGGATTGAATTATCTGGAATACATATTAATTATTACTATTATATGTATTTTGGTAGCGTCTTGAAATACCCGACGTGGCATTTTTTTCTTATGGATACTTTTTGACAAATAAGTAACGCTTAGGTCCCACGATAAACAATTTAATGTCGTAGAGAAAATAGTACTGTATAAAAATAAAAATAAACGTCTTCACTCTTTGATAAACACTTAGATGGCGGTGATGTAGTGGAGCACAACCTGGATGCCCATGTACCACATGACAAGGTAGGGCACGAAGAAGGCGATGGCTCGTGACGGCTGTGGCAGCGGAACGATCGCGTACACCAGCGTGTGTAGGATCCGTCCAGCAGTGTAGATACGGAAGAGAAGCACAGCCCAGGCAGCCACCGGCGCAGTCGTCACGTACAACGCCCCGAGCACCCAGAATGCCGGAATATTCTCCAGGTCATTGAGGTGAGCGCGCCTGATGCGCTCCACTGAAGGGTCATCGAACTTCACCTTGCCTTTCGGGTGTGTTTTGGCGTCCTCCGGGTTGGCAAACACTCCTCTGGCTATGCGAGTGAACCCGGTAAGAGGAGACAGGGCCAACAGCTTCAGCGCCAGTATGGCTGAGTAAACGATGAAGGATTGCACCACCGGGCTATCTAACTGTATGGCCACCATTTTGTTAAATTTATTGTTTGTGTTCTACAATGAAGCGCTGTGCACTGAGTTGTGCGCTCACTAGCCGCGACACGACGCGAATGAAAGCAAGCGTACCTACCTACCTAAGCAGGCAGATGACTATAGGTAGGTACGTGGGTCACTTCTGTCGCGTTCTGCCTAGTCATGATTACATAACAAGTGGCCGCAAACTTGAAGTTGAAGTGTCGGTCATGGCAACGTGACGAGAATCATCGATGGTTTACTAGGTAATTAGGGTCGAGGGTTAGTTAATTAAGTAGTATCTACACCTAGGCATTTTTTTAGCCTGCCAATGTGACCTTGTGAGATAGGTTAAAGTGAATAAATAAATGATAACTTTGATAACGTTCGAACTTGGCGGCCACCTATAATTTGTAGCTTCATTAAATTACCTAAGTACCTGACTCACGGAGTTTTACTTACCTACTTGTGATAAAACAATAAAATCAATCTAAGTAAATAAGAACTTACCTAAGTAAGTAGTAAACCTGTCTGCTTGCTACCGAGTTTCTCTAAACTTCTTAGCGAACTCGATTGAACATCCAGCACATTCAATTAATAATTGGTTTCACGATGGACATAAGTACCTAACCTACACTTTGTGTGCCTGAGACCCATTTACACAGAGAGACAGTTTGCGGCGGCGACAGTTTACTGGTATTTACACAATAATCCAGTGGACGGTGCTTAGTGGCATCGCCATCACGATATGTGGCCAACTAGCAAACAAACAACCGTTGCACACGACCCAAGCATTGCGCAGAGTACACTGTAAGGAACTTTTATTCAGCTGCCTCGGATGTTCGCTTTTAGCGCAACGATGTTATGATGCCGTCGCACGTGAATCGTGATACCTAGTGCACAAGGAAACGTCTATATGTATGTTTATTTGACACGGTGCAAAATGTTTTTAGGTCAGTAATTTTGATGCAAAATCTACACTAATATGTATGGGACCATTCCATTTTGCCCCACCAGAGTTGCCCCACTGGTGGGGCAAAATGGAATCGCACAAAAAAATATTCCATTTTGCCCCACCAGCTTTTTATAGACAAGATTATTATTGGCGAGGCTGACTCATTACAATGATGCAGTCACTGTAGCCTAGCCTAATTTTATAATAAATCGGCATAAATAAAACTAATTTGTTAACTTTACTAATTCGTTTATTTGTTTTAAAAAAATAAGTTTGGTATATTATTATGGCATCTAACATTACAACATTATTAAAATAGTACAACATAACACAAAGACCTCATATAATGGCAAAATGGAATTTAAATTCCATTTTGCCCCTCCAGCCACTTAGTGGGGTGGCCAGTGGGGCAAAATGGAATAATTTTTTGTGCGATTCCATTTTTCCCTACCAGTGGGGCAACTCTGGTGGGGCAAAATGGAATGGTATGTAGGTATGTAGGGGGTAATCTCCAAAACTAATCATCCGATTTTAAAAAATATTTTACTAATGGGAAGCTACGTTATCGCTGAGTGCTATTGGCTATTTTTTATGTGATAAGGGGAAAAAACTAAGTCTGCGCGGATGAAGTCGCGGGTCAAAGCTAGTAAACTAATAAATAGGTACCTTAGTAGAGCTTCGTGCTTACGGTGCAGATATCTAAATGGAATCTTGAATGTTATCTATCTAGTGGTGTAACCTGTTTACGTATTCGTTGTTTTCAGTAGAAAATTATGCAAAATTGTTCGCCCCCGGGTGGGCTCGAACCACCAACCTTTCGGTTAACAGCCGAACGCGCTAGCCATTGCGCCACGGAGGCGGATGACAATACGATTAAATTATAATGACACCTGATTAGATTACTGCACGAAGTCGAATCTTTTAATTCCTGATATCAGTAAAAAAAAAATGAGATAGGTCTTAAGTGGAAAGAATTTTGATATTTTTTTGATGTATGTGATAAGGGTTGTGTCGAGACTAACAAGCGCTACCAATATATAAAAAAAACGTTTAGGATAGGTAAGTTTTTTGCAAAGGAATTATCACTAGGACAATTCCTTTGCAAAAAACTTACATGAATCACTCATGAATCTGCACTATAATTGATTAAAAACAATCAAAACAACAAAGGTCATAAATATTGTTTTCTGTCTCTACAATTTGGAATATTTATTTTGTTATTTGTCGGATTACACCTCTAACTACTATTACCACTACTCTATTATTACCTCTATCACTTCTATATATCTAGCTAATTATTTGAGAAGAGGGTGTAAAATCGCCCCCGGGTGGGCTCGAACCACCAACCTTTCGGTTAACAGCCGAACGCGCTAGCCATTGCGCCACGGAGGCAGATAATGGTGGAAAACCAATAAACATTCACATTCAAAGCCCATTTTAAGAACATAATGGGTAATTTCTACCACCTGTATTTAAAAATGGTAAACAATGAAATGATACTGACCCACGATCTACCTATTATTACAGTAATTTTCTCTTTTATGTATGCTTGTTTTGTAAAGATAGTAATCGTTTCCACCCCTAATTTAACCGATCAACTATTTCCCAAAATATGCATCGCCCGTCACGTATAACACTTGAACCCTATACAAAAACTAAGCCTTAGTCCTTCTTCTTGGCGTGCCTGTGCACTATTGGAGGTTGGTCGTAGGTACTCCATTAGTACCGAGGTATACAGGGTGGCCCAAACATAGACGTCAAGCGAGAAAATCTAGATAGCTGACACCGAGGGCTACCCGAATCACCCCCATGTATGTTCAGCCATTTTTTGTCGTTTAGAAGTTATGAGGCTTTTAAGGTTTTTTTTGTAAAAAATTACCTAGCATTCGATTTTATTTTGTAACTTTTTTTTCTTTCGTCTTTTCAGCACATTTTTTTATTCTTTAGAGTCTCAGATAAATTATCTATCACCAAAAAAATAATGATCAGCTATGGACTTTTAAAAGATACCGCAATTATGATCCAAAGTCCAAAAATTTTGTTTTCGTGAAAACGTCACTGAAATAGTTAGTATGGGGAAAAAAATAAGTAAAGGTCTGAAGGACTTTTTATTGATTTCAAAAACTTTCCCAAAGCCTCATTCTTCAGAATAATACAAAAAACCTGTCACTTTATGGGACTTTTATTTAAGTAATTTGCGATCAAAGTCGAAAAACTGGAGTTGGAAGAAATTTTATTTCAATCGATTTTCATTTATTTTGGTCGATTCGGACAAAAAACATTGCGGATCGGCTTAAAATCATCTGTAAGTAGGATCTGCATTAGAAATTCACGAAAAAATAAAAAAATAAAGTCATTTAATTTTCAGCCTTTTTTTATTTTTTTTCTTTAAATTTATTTTTTCTTCATGTTTTGTAAGTAAATTAGATAATAAAATAATTTAAAATTCAAATAATGAAAAAAAAAAACAAAAAAAAAATTATTTTATGGTATTTTTTTAATTTTTTTCGTGAATTTCCTATGCAGACCGTGCTGACAGGCAATATTAAGCCTACCTGCAATGTTTTTTGTCCGAATCAACCAAAATAAATGAAAATCGATTGGAATAAAATTTCTTCCAACTCCAGTTTTTCGACTTTGATCGCAAATTACTTGAATAAAAGTCCTATAAAGTGACAGGTTTTTTGTATTATTCTAAAGAATAAGACTTTGGGAAAGTTTTTGAAATCAATATAAAGTCCTTCAGACCTCTACTTATTTTTTTCCCCATACTAACTATTTCAGTGATGATTTCACGAAAACAACATTTTTGGACTTTGGATCAAAATTGCGGTATCTTCTAAAAGTCCATAGCTGATCATTATTTTTTTGGTGATAGATAATTTATCTGAGACTCTAAAGAATAAAAAAATGCGCTGAAAAGACGAAAGAAAAAAAAGTTATAAAATAAAATCGAATGCTAGGTATTTTTTTTCAAAAAAACCTTAAAAGCCTCATAACTTCTAAAGGACAAAAAATGGCTGAACATACATGGGGGTGATTCGGGCAGCCCTCGGTGTCAGCTATCTAGATTTTCTCGCTTGACGTCTATGTTTGGGCCACCCTGTATATTTTCTGATCCTTGCCAAGTGAAATCGATAATTGACGCTGGCTATCCCTGTCCAGTCCTTGATATTTCTAAGCCACGGCCTTCTTATTCTACCAGCACGCCTCTTCCCCTCAATCTTGCCCATCATCATCACTTGAAAAAGTCGGTACCGGTCGTGGCACAGCACATGTCCTAGTTGGCTTATCTTCTTTTTTACAGCGTCCAGTCCATAGTATCTCTAATCACACTAAATGGTTGAAGCGAACACACGGACGCGCCACTGATTGGAACATGTTTTAGATTAGGCTTGCCCAGCACAATTCAAAGATTAGGTAATTTACTGTCTGTATAATAAGTTTGTGTTGCAGTGCTCCTGAATTTATTTTTAGTTTCAATTGAATTTACGACAGACACTTGGTATTATCTATGACATTGATTTTCAGCTAATTACTGGAGAAGGGTGAACAAAAATTCGCCCCCGTGTGGGCTCGAACCACCAACCTTTCGGTTAACAGCCGAACGCGCTAGCCATTGCGCCACGGAGGCAGATGATTGCATTGCATCATGAACATTCACTATGGGAAATGGCACTTGATTAATGAAAAAATATTAGCGTTTCCTTTTTACTTGAACGGAACTAGAGCCCGAGGCTTCAACGAGCCGTTCCTAGCTTTAGTAACCTGGTACCCGGTGACGTGGTGATGATGGTCTTCAGCTCCACCATTATAATCATGATTTCTAGATTCATGATAGACTAAACGAATGACGTGTGTGATGTGACGGCCTTTATTCACAGTATTTACTTTCAGCTAATTAGGTACGAGTAGATAGATGGAAAAAAATCGCCCCCGGGTGGGCTCGAACCACCAACCTTTCGGTTAACAGCCGAACGCGCTAGCCATTGCGCCACGGAGGCGGATGATAGCGTTACCAAAACAATAGGTCACATCTGCGATTGACATAATTCACGTATCTCTACATTCAAAGTAATTGACAGCTATTGTTCACAATCAAACATAATATAATTGTTTAAACAAAAGGAGACTGTTATTACAGCTAACATGACCCACACTAGTGACGCCAAATAGTGACGTACGAGCCTGCCTCTGTTGCCTGCCAGCCTCTGTTGCCTGCCAGTCTTGCCTCCACTCGTTTTCCTAAATATCTCCGTGTTGTACTGATTTCGTTTAGAATTTGGTAGAGCTAGTCTGATCTGCCATAATTTGCTAAGTAACTTCGGTCAACCTTTTTCGGGAGTCCTCGTGGATCGCTAGAAAAAGCGGTTAAGAGAAGTCGCTAGAAAAAGCGGTTAAGAGGTTTATAATTTCAGATTGGAATTAATTCCGTATACCCTTCTACAGCCCAGGTAGCTA
This sequence comes from Zelleria hepariella, assembly GCA_949319315.1. Taxonomy (NCBI): domain Eukaryota; kingdom Metazoa; phylum Arthropoda; class Insecta; order Lepidoptera; family Yponomeutidae; genus Zelleria; species Zelleria hepariella. The sequence goes on along the minus strand of OX439391.1, from coordinate 8,708,019 downwards.
GGATGATACCTTATTGATAATGTTGCCCTACTCACAATAACCTAACCAAGTTGCCCTACTCTACATGCGTACGAATGGCCAATATCAATCAGAATCAAGATGCCGATTAGGGAGGGATATGCTGTCGGACGCATTCATCTCTCAGCTTTCAGCCTAACTGACCCAAATAAGTAGGTACTAGGCTACTAGGTAATAAGGATTTATCCACATAGCTTTTATATTAATCAATATGTAGAAACAGCTTTCATTGGGGTCAACCAATATCTACAGAAAATAATAATTTTAGATGATGTCCTCTTTTTGATCTTCGTGGGTACTTCAGTCACTTGATTAAAATCTATGTTTCCCTGGCAGTTAGACTAGCCTAATACTTGTATTTAACCGCTTCAGTGTAGTAGGTACCTACCGCTAGACTAGGTAAAAAAAAAATGTAAAATGTATGGAAAATGTATGTTGTACCTGTAAGTTGATATGAATAAACGTTTTTATTATTTATTTATTTTTTTTATTTTTAGGTGTTAGTATAGCTTTAGGTATAGTAGTAGCGTGTAAATTACCCAATTAGGTACTAATAGAACAAAATCTCCTTTACCTTAGGAATGGCTGGAGTCGAACGGTATCGAGTTGTCGGGAGAGGAGGAGATGCCATCAGACGCGTTCACGGAGCACGAGCGGTGGAAGTCGGTGCCGCCGCCGCAGCGGGTGAAGGCGAAGACTGACCCGCTTCGTCGCTTTCTCGAGTACGACGGGAAGGTGCTGGTGTGAGTTCTCTTACCTTATCGTTAACAAAGGGGTTAATGGTCAACTTACTCACCAGCGGTGGAAGTCGGTGCCGCCGCCGCCGCCGCCGCGGGTAAAGGCCAAGCAAGACTAACCCTACCTGGGTACAGTCGACTCTCTAGGATACCGCTTTTTTTCGATTGGCGCCCTTATGCCGCGCGCGGTAAGAGCTTCCATGGGGTATCTGTGACTGTAGCCGACCGTACGTACGACGCACGACGGGAGATGAGTCGCCTTTTCTTCTCTTTTATCATGTTTATCTTTTTCTTCATCGATTCTTCATAACCTTTCGTAGTCGTTTTTATTGGGAACAGTGTATTTGTCTGAAGTCTCTTGCTCACTTGAAATTTTACGCGCTTGATCAGTTTTTTTTTTTGTTTCCACGGCCGCAACATAAGGGTTGATGTCAACTTCTCAAATCGAAATTTTATCCGGTTAATACAAAGCGTTAGATTAATTGTCCGCGGTACCTACTTATTTTCCCTGATGACGGAGCTGACCTCCAGAGAGCTGCTTACGTTTGTAGTGAAAATGCACAAGTACCTACCGACATAAAGAAAACCGAATTTCCTCTGCCGAGACGGCGTCCTTCAATACGTTAAAAGACAGGCCGCCGCAGCCGTCGCCAGTTTTTATGAGCCATAAATCAAGTACTTTACAATAAAGATGAAATGAAACCTAAAGTCTCAAGGAAATGTTTATTTATTCAGCTCCGAAGAAAACTACGGGCACAATATTGAAACGAGTTCAAGAAACGCTTTCAACTTCTTTTTAATTTTGGACAAGAAGAGCAACATTGGTAGCAGTTTGCAAAGTTGGAGGCGGTAGGCGACGGCCGGTGGCGGTCGGTGGAAGGCCGCCATAGGCCGCTGCCAACCGCAAGCGATGCCGCCGGCGGGTGCGAGACGCCGCAGCTGTTCCCGTTTATTGCCCCACTCAACCCAGCTTTATGGACTCTAGCTAGACTTGAATAGAAACGTTCGCTATAACACGGAATGGCAATTTATACGAGCCGTATTCGCATAGTGTTACGATTAGCCCGATTAGGTATATTATCTACACTAATATTATAAAGAGAAAAAGTTTGTAAGTATGTATGTATGTAGGGGGTAATCTCCAAAACTACTCGTCCGATTTTAAAAATTATTTCACTAATGAGACGCTACTGGCTACGTTATCGCTGAGTGCTAGGCTTTTTTTATTGTGATAACGGGAAAAGCAATTTAATCTGCGCGGACGAAGTCGCGGACAAAAGCTAGTAAAGTATAAACTAGATAATTACTTACGAGTAGGTTATAATTATGTCTTAGCAATTTCGGTTTAAAGTAGTTATCGTGACGATTTTTGATAACATCACCTGCATAATACGGCGTCTCTTTATTGAGTAGTTGATCGTGCTTATCATGATATTCTAGTTTCTGCCCAAATCACTATATCGGCCGGCCCAGAATAGTTTTATTTTATTAGTCTTATGACGAGTTTGTCGGGCAAGTACTAGTTCCTGGAAAGCACGACAGATATCAAATGATTTACTGTCATTCAAAAGATCCATTGCTCTGCGGCTATTTATTAGATCAATCACTCGGACATTAGGTGACATGGGACCTCATCTATTATTAATTTCATATTTAAAGGGTCGGCCTCGTTACCAGCGGCGGTCGTAATAGGCAATAAACAAGTTGACCCGGGGCTGAGATTAAATAAATTGTTAGGCCCTGTTATGAATTATTACCGCCACATCTATTTAGGTACCCGTTGAAAATCTAAATGAGCAACTCTACATTATATTATATCAAACTTATTGCCGTTAGATCCAACACGGAATTTGTAGCAGCTGCATTCTGGCAAAGTATTTTTACATAATATTAGATTAGCTATTAGAAATTTCCTCGGAAAATAAAATTGATCACACCTTTATTTTCTGAATATGTACTTGATTTCGTTTCTATTATTTTCACGAAACTCATCAGGCTTTTTTCTCTATTCCGCCAAGCGGACACTGACCGCGCGATTGGTTTCCGACCGCAAGCGTCGAACTCAGTTGCAGTTGTTTTCGGAATTTGGATAAACGCTCGTGTCTATGTAGGTAGGCACCTTCACCGCGTTGATTTTAATCTCGCATGCCTCGATGGAGTTTTGTAAATAAATCACGCTGCTTTACCCGCTTGCCGCTACCGCCCGCCTCCGCGCGTCCTGGGCGCCCACCCGCCCTGGGGCTTTAGCCTGTAACGCAATGGCGTGTCGATGGCGTCCCAGCAGAAGGACAAAACCGGGGTTTCCTCGTTTTTCTTCTACAAACAGAGAACTAATCCTGTAGAATTCGAATCAGAATATTCTTTGCTGTACTACAAAAACATCAAAAGTACCGACAGCATTAATAAATCGTAATTGAAGCCATCAACTGGAAGCCCATTTTGGCACCATTGCGTTACAGGCTAAGGCCCCTGTTTGCCTGGGGACGCGGGCGGGCGGAGAGCATCCTTCTTTCAGTCGTCGTAGCACAGAATTTCGTTCAGTATTTAGGTTCACTGGTAGAAAATGCTACTTAGCATTAAGTTCGCCTTTGTACACTATTTTTATTTTGTGCAATAAAGAATTTAATAATAATAATAATAACATGTCTGCTTCTGTCGGTCATTTAAAGGATGTTATTTGTTTAGGTCATCAGAAGCTACGGAGGGAACCAAATAATTTGAGAATGTCACCTGACAAAATAATGCTAAACTAAAGTCAGTTGAGTATGTTGTTTTGAAAGAAAACTGTTTCGTTTTAATTGCACTACCTACGCTTCTCTCTACCTATGCATTACTGTTTTCAACAAGAATTTAAGCGAATAGTTAAACCAGATGTAACGGGAACTCTTTAGATTTAGGGTTGGACGATAGCAACGTGGCGAGAAATTCAAAATTTTCACCTATTTTTTTCCTGTTCTAGGTATATCAGCACTTCAGCAGTCTGTAAAATGTATCTGGTTACAGCTTCAACTGTGTGTGGGACAACCGCGACGCGGAGCACGGCGAGCTCGACGAGTACAAGATGTTGTACTTCCTGCAGGACGACACAGTCTCTGTTAAAGTAAGTTGTAAATGTTACCGCCAAACCCGATTTAAGGCGGAAAGATAGCAACGTGGCGGGAAATTCAAAATTTTCACAGTTTTTTACATTTTGTAGCTAAACTGAGCTATTTTTATTCAGCGATTTTTCGTTCGCGGCAATAACATAGTATTCTTTTCATTATTGTAAACAAAAGAACAACAATAATTCAGCCGATTATGTGTTCTGGTCTACGACAAGTTTTTTGGGCAGTGCCACTGCTTCGTAAACCAGAACACATAATCGGCTGAATTATTGATGTTCTTGTTGTTTACAATAATGAAAAGAATACTGTTTTATTGCCGCGAACGAAAAATCGCTGAACAAAAATAGTTCAGTTTAGCTACAAAACTTAAAACTGTAAAAAAATTGAATTTCCCGCCACGTTGCTATCGTCCACCCTTAAGGATAAACTAGTGTCGCCTAGGCCAAACCAGTTTAACCTAAGCTCGTATGGACAAACCGGTATAGCCTAGGCCAAACTTTTACCCGAAAGTCGTATAGATAAATATGTCCTAGGCCCCCCTAACTTTTGACGAATACCTCATTACTTCATTCAACCACCGACAACTGATGAAAATTGTTTACGGTTTGTTCATGTTTTTAACTGACACATCAAATACTTCGATCAAGGATAAAACTAGATACAACAGAGAACTCTGAAATGTGTCTGGAAAAATAGATGCCCAAACTGCCTTTGGGAGCTTATTTGCTCGTAGTCTATGCAATTAAAGTAAAACTGTACACTAATGCAATAAGGTTGACATTCGAATATTAGACGTATGGTCGAAATGATGTTTCGTATTGTTTCTGTGGGGACAAGTTTTTATTGTGATTTTATACGTAATGCGGATTCTGTGGGATTTTGTTCGGTGATCAAATAGGATACAGAAAATTTGATCTCCTGCAAAGGCCCTAAAATCTCGGATGTGGGATTTCAAGCTCGTTATAGGTATTCTATCTTGTTGCATATTGTAAGTAGGTGTTAATTGATGGCGTAAACACTGTTTTTCTCTTGGTAGCTACGTAACATATTGTAGAGACTTCCTGAAAGATAACATGGACAAAGGTTGAGGTCGAGAATTGTATTCTAACAAAGTACAATCGAATGCATTAAGGTAGGACGATTTCAATGCAAATGTTTGTTTCCAAATGTGTTAAAACCATACATCATTATATCATTATCGAATCGACCCACCTTAAATAAGGGTGTCGTGGATAGAAGTACCTACGACTCATTAATATTTAGCGAAGGCCTCCCAGCAATTTGCCAAAAAATAAACGCGCCTCCGTACGCACGGTGTTATTTTTTTATGAGCGTACAAAACTGAGCATTATTTTAAAAGGCGATACAATAACATTGAATAATCAGACCCATGAATATTTATTGGGTGGCAGCGAGGACGACGCACTCAAATAACGCAGCCCAATAAAAGTTGTTCTGCGTCGGCAGTAGCGGGCGAAGCGCCACGTGATCCGATAACGTCAAACAAATAAAATTGCTATCTGGTAGAAGCATAGATGTATCGTGCTATATCCAAAGTTAGAAATTATGATCTCTTTTAGGATTCCGTAAAACCGCTTGAAAACGGAACGCTCTTTTCTTTTGTCTGTATGTCACAACTGGACGAAAAAAGTTGTTCCACATTAGGTGAAACATGTTTCACAAAGCTAGGTGAAACATGTTTCACAAAGCTAGGTGAATATGCAGAGTAAAACATATATTTCATAACTTCTTCTTCTTAGGGTGCCTCTCCGACTCAGCGAAGGTTGGCGGTCAGCTCTGTATATCCCTCTTTGTCTCTCGCGAGGCGAAATAGCTGGGAAGCACTCGCGACCCCAGTCCACTCCCGTAGGTTTCTTAGCCAGGATTTTCTCCTTCGGCCGACGCGTCTCTTGCCAGCGACTTTTCCCATCATTATAAGTTGCAGGAGGCTGTATGTATCGTGTCTGAACACATGTCCTAGATATGCAATCTTTCTCCTTTTGATGGTGTTCCATAGCTCTCGCTTCTTGTTGACACGTCTTAGGACTTCCTCGTTCGCTCGCATTTCATAACGCTCAGTTTCAATTATACAGACAATACAAAGGGGTGTTTGTTGTACAATGAAGGGCTGCACTAGGTAATAAAAAAGGATTTCCTGAAAAACAACCCCTAAGGGGAAACGAGGTATTAGGTAAAAGCCGTTAGCATTTCATAACGCTCAGTTTCAATTATACAGACAATACAAAGGGGTGTTTGTTGTACAATGAAGAGGTGCACTAGGTAATAAAAAAGGATTTCCTGAAAAACAACCCCTAAGGGGAAACGAGGTATTGGGTAAAAGCTTCGCGCCACAGTTTCTCTCTTTCTGGGAAAACGGCTTCTGCCGCGAGCCTCTCATTCTTTCATAATCTCTTCCGCGAGTAGGTATCTCTATTTTATTTTCCCTCTGCCAATATTGCTTAAAAGTACCGATGACAACAAAATTGTTATGCTAAGAAAAATCATTATTATTATGGATATTGGGACTAATAAATAAGGGCAATATTTAAATAGCTTTTATCCTGGAATATGTCAACTTCTAAATGTGATTTCCAACAACCTATGACTTTTCGAAAAGCTCGATACATTTTATTTATTTATTTTAACGTTTCTTATCCTTTAACAGAGTGCATTTCTACCATTCCAGCGCTGACTGCGCGGCGCGCTTTCATGCCCATCCACTCTTAACCACCTTTCTAGCCTCTCATGCTCCTATTTGTTACTCATCGCAAAAAAAAAAATTTATAGGAACAAAAAATGTTTTGTATGGAAAAAAAAACCGCTTTCACCAAAGTCGTAGAAAAATTTTTGTTGGAAATCACATTTAGAAGTTGGGGTGTCTGAGGAAAAAAAGCATTTAAAAAATTGCTCTGTATAGTTAAATAATACGTTTTAATGGCTCCGTATAAGGCTAACTAGCGCCACCAATGTTGAAAAAATCGTATCTCCCTTCAGAAGAAGTTTCTGACAAAACCCTAAGATGAGCCCATGCGCCATGCTTTTCTAGATTTTTATGTGTAGACACCCACTTTGATACGGAATGGAGCCTCCAAAATGACGGCCGTTTTTGGCGGTTATCAATTTTTTATTTGTTTAAATGTAAATATCAAAGTGGCTGTCTGTCTACACATAAAAATCTAGAAAAGCATGGCACATGGGCTCATCTTAGGGTTTTGTCAGAAACTTCTTCTGAAGGGAGATATGATTTTTTCAACATTGGTGGCGCTAGTTAGCCTTATACGGAGCCTTCAGATACAGACAGACACCCACAGTGGTCTAACTTATAACACCCCTCTTTTTTGGTCGGGGGTTAAATAATGAGTGCACTATTTTAATGCGCAGAGCTTACGAGATTTTAGTTTAAATATGTAGAGTCCTTGGTTAAACTAAGATTTCTTTTCCGAAGGAACTCCACGACGAAAAGGGTGGAAAGGATCCTTTCCCGTTACTTCTGAAGAAAACTAAACTTCCAAAGAAATGGAAAGACGTACCCGGTAAGTCTTTTTTTTCTTCCATTAGATGTTCGAAGTATTGGATAGAACGGAACTAAAAACTATTAGATCAAGGGACTAAGGCCGCGAGGGGTGAAAGCTTCGTGTAAAGCCTTTAAACCCTGAGGCTGTGGAGTGCGATGTTTACTGTCTCCAAGCTCGGTAGATCTCTTGTGTAAGGGAGCCTGTCCCTGACACGCACCTCGTCTCAGCTCATCACTTGAACGTGATTGATCGGTGGAAGGCCGATAAAACAAATCTTTGCCACAGTCACTTGTTAGATGATAATTTGAAGGGTCTCGTGTAGAAGGGACGGTGCCTCATTCGAGAACCCTACCTGTCCGGTACAAATACCGGTGGTAGGTGGCACTTATGTCTTCATTTCTTAGTTTAGTCACTCGGAAATGAGACAAGAAACATTGTGAGTTGGGTAGATTGTGACATTCTAATGTAACCGTTTTGGAACCTTGTTACATGGTACCGCGCCGGAGCATGTGTCCCCGCAATCGTAAACATTTTCTCTTCTACTAGGTAGTAATGGCGCCGGCCAAAATTACAAAAGTTTACATATACTCGTAAGTACAAAGGCATTAGAACGAATCGGCATGCGTTCTAATGCCTCTTTTTAGCCTTTGTACTTACGAGTATATGTAAACTTTTGTAATTTGTTTGTGTGAATGACATAATTATTTCAAGAGTATGGTAGAGGTGCTGTATGCTTAGCATGGTCGTTTTGACACTCTCTCGAACTCGAGTGACAGACGTGCCATGTCTATTGTGCGAGCATGGCAGGCGGGACTCGAGATGGCAATAGATTAGGGTCATGTCGAGCAGAAAGTAGATATTGCCATTTTTAATAAAAATGTTGTATTTTTGTCTCCATCGCCATGTTGGCGTAGAGCCAACTCGAGCCCGACCGACAAGTTGACAGTTTTGCATAGAGAAGGGCCTATCTCGGGCTTACCATGCTGCACGTACTGCGCCAGCCTCGAGAAAAAAGTAAGACTCGGGTACTGTGGCATTAATTAAAATGGTTACTTTATCCATCTCTTCTTCAGTGGATACTGGGAAGGTAGCTATGGGCTGCCACTAGATGTCACTAGATATAAGACTCACTTGCTCCGAGCGACTAAATTTCGATAAAAAATGAATGTGAGGGAATAATACGTGTGCCCCAGAGAAATACCAGACGCATTTTCTTTGTAACCGCTCAATCATAATAAAAAACCTTTCAGCTGTAGAAAAAGGTTTCGCACTGATTACAGTTTGCGACTCTGCGGCTAATGTAGAGACGTTTGCTAATCTCATATTTTTTCTTCAACTTTGAAAGCTTGTGTAGTAAAAATATTTAATTTAGGGAAGTACTTAGTTTACTTATCCCAAGAAATTTTGCCGTTCGCCTTAGAAAAGAAAAAAAGCACATTATTCATGTGACGATAACAAAGAAACTAGGTCATCTTCCAAGATAACATACCAAGGCTATAATATTTTTTCTCGTAGAACACAAAAAGGATCGGTTTAAGTACAGACAGCGGGGCCTGTAAGTCAAAGTGCTTCAAAATGTAAAAAAAAAATGAGTCTGAATCTGTGTATATGCACCGTGCATAGAATTTACACAGATTCTGAATAATATATTTTTTTTGGACCCCCGATACAAAAATAGGGGTGTGAAAGTTTTAACGTTGAGTGTGGGGGTACGTGTCTGTCTGTCTGTGGCACCGTAGCTCTTAAACGGATGAACCGCATTGGATGCGATTTTTTTATTTGAAAGTTGGTTTTCTAGCGATGTGTTTTATCAAAATCGGTTCAGCCGTTTATGAGATATGCTAATTTGAAGCTAAAATGTCGGGGGTATTTTTTAATTTTTTATGTCTTAGTGACTTCAAACATTGTAGTATTGATAAAACATTGCGGTCTCTACGAATTTATTGCAAAGTCCCATCTCTGTCATGAATCTTTTGATGTAAAGGCCCGGTTTCTGAATTGAGAAATTCACTAAGCAAATACGTAATGTATCGTCCTGTCTGCAGATTTCTCGCTAAAGAGCGTGACAGAACGATACTTAAGTATTTGCTTAGTAAAATTCTCAATTCAGAAATCGGGCCTTAGTTAATTGCCCTCTATCGCTGAACAATTCAGAGTTCCGCGAAAGGTCACGGATGCGGACGTCGCTTCTACGAATTGTTCTAATGGAGCCTCCAAAATGACAATCTGAAGTTGATAGCTTTCCGCTCGATACTCCACCGCGAATCACTATCAACCAATAATGTGTCGACACTGGGTATTTTTTACTTACCTAAAATACAACGTGTTACAAAACATCCCAACTCTTTTTACAGGGTGTAACCTACTGGTCAACAGGATGTCAATTCTGTAAAAAAAAGTTGAAAAAAACAATTTTTATTTTATAACCTCAAAAGTGAAAAATATTTCATAACTTTTTTGTTCTTGGTATTAGCTCAAATTTAAAAATATGTTTGTAGGTGTAGGTGCATTTGCATAGATTTGAGTTGTTAAAACATTGTGAAAGTCAATGAAAACAATATTTAATAAATACTTTTCTCCCGCCACAGCGTTCACATTTTATTAATTAAAAAATCAACGGAATGTCATAGAGCATGAAAAATATTTAGGTTGTGATCCCTATCACCGGGTGCTATTACCCTGTAAAAAGAGTTAGGTACTTTTGTAACACCTTGTATATATTTTCATGTACCTATGTCAGGACAAATACTGTTTTTGCAATGGATTGTTTTTTGGCTCTTTTTATTTACTTAGCCCAGGGGGCTAATTCTCAGGTATGTCGCATTCGAGATTCTACGAAGAAAACCTTAGTAACAAGTCATATTAGAGATTGCCGAGAATTAGCCCCCAGAGGTAGTTCATAGAGTCAGAAATTTTCCCGTTAGCATGTATTTTCACTGTCTAATTAAAAATCTCTGTTTAGTTAGTGTTCTCGGAACTTTTCCTGAATCAAATGTACGAACTAGCTAGAGCTTGCATCTATTTCACGGAAATTGTCTCTACTCGACTCGTAGTCGAGTTCAGCGGAAACTCATGCGTCAGAAAGTTGTTTGATCTCTTTGAAAACCATCGAGGACAGAATTATTTATGCAGCATCCAGTGGCATCTCCGCTCACACTACTTATATGGGTGAAGCGACCAATCAGACGCTGTAATGCCTGGGACATTGTTTAAATTGAGTAGGCTTGCCCAGCACAAATACCATTGTCTCATTGACAGCTTAGTCGGTCTTGAAAACCATAAACCGCGATAAATGAGTAGTATTAGGTATACTCTATCCACGGAGACAAGTTAATATTATTATAACGTTCTTTCTGTTACGTAATACCATACAAATGACAAAGACAAAAAAAGACAGTGGGCGTAAACCCTTTTGAATGCTCGTACACACTGCGCTACTTTTTGCGAGAGTATTTAGCGAATTTGTAATTTTTTTTGTGACAGAGTTGTTTCTATAAATAAATGCAGAAATAAAAAGAACAAGTGTCGTTAAAGCTAATTATCGTCTGCGATGAATCATTCACAAATTTCTTGAAAAACAGCGCCATAGCCAATTTTCATCAACAATGAACAATGAGTCCAAAAAACACGTCAGGTCACGGAACAATAACGATACAGATAAAATTTGCACAGCACACAGCGCGTCTGCACAGTACGGGTACCACGAACAGACTAAAATGTACACGTACTCTGTACACTGCATTAACCGTCATCGCTGACGTTTCCCTATTAACTTGTCTCGGGGGATAGAGTATAATAGTAGTAAATGTCAGTTTGTCGAATGTTTTCGATATTACGATTGTTTCCTCTGCAGTGAATTTCCCATCATCGGTGCTGGAGCTAAGCGAGGAAGAAGTGACGGAGTACTATGCGCCGCGGGACCTTATGATTGGTGCTACGATCTTCGTGCTAGGCCGGCGCTTCCTGCTCTACGACTGCGACAACTTCACCAGGCTCTATTACAAGTAGGTGTAATATTTAATTTTTTAAATAATTTTCTACAAACTCTTCATAACGAGTATGTTGTACTCGTCATTTTTTTTTCTTTGTTTATTTTTTTTTATGCATGTACGTACATTATGAGAAACTATAGGTCTCTATATAACTAGCGGAATAAAGGGGGGGGGGGGGGGGCTAAGGGGCTCAAATCCCCCCAAAAGCATCTGAGACCGTCTATAAAACAACATGTTGTATGCTTTTTTATCTTGAAAACCTACGCTCATTGGGTTCAAGCCCCACCCAAACCGAAATCCTAGATCCACCACTGGGCTCTACTATGAGTAGAGTAAGTAGGTGATTTAGGTCAAGTTGCTCGAGAGGAGTGAAATTCCATATAGACGGACCTAATAATACTTATTAGTTCCCTACTTATTAGATGCCGTTGAAAATTTGTAGCTACCTGCCCCTCTACCCTTGACGAGTTTTTCCAATACGGCCGTAATATGGCGCAATTTTCAAAATTTAATATTTTATAAATTAAGACGCATTTTGTGTCTTTATTGAATAAAACAGCCTTACCTTTGAATAAACATTACAAAGTATTTAAAATCAAAGCATTACTATGCGAATTCAAAGAGAAAATAATTTTAAAACTTTTTCAATTTGATCGCAATAGCGTCAAGGGTAACCCCCGGTATTACGAAGCAATGTCGTGTGACTTTATTTAGACCCGACAGTTTTATTTTATGTCTGTAGGCTAACGGATAAATAAACCAAGTGGGAAATCTGGGTAAGTCGCTTAGTCCCATAAAGCTTACAAACAATTACCTGCTTCCAACAAATAACTACTTACTTACCCATGTAAATTCGTGTCCACACCCAGATAGTGCCTCTAAAGGCCCCAATATACCCAAATCTTGCAAATCGATAAGTGTTTCAAGCGAGATTGAAGGGTTAACAAACGCTACGTACGTAACACTGAGTCTGGAATGTAGGACAGCGGGACTTGTCTAGTGGAGTAGAGGACAAACAAAACCGAAACGATAATGTGGATCATTTTCCGAATGAGATTGGAAACAAACAAAGTTGGGAACTGAATGAAGCCTGTGTAACCCTCATTACGAAAGCACTTCATCAGGCTTTATCACTTAGACTCGAGGGACACTTAAAGAAGTCTTATCCCTCTAGCGTTTTCTTAGATTCGTGATTTTTTTGTATTTTGTGAGGTTTTTGACACTGACACATTGGTGTTATTACTCTTCAGCAGTGCAGCGCGTTTTTACGACCGGGCATTATCCACGTTGTGGACTGATTCCCATTACGACCGCCGTTGGCGGGGTTCATCCCTAAAATAGTTGTCTTCATTATTAGGTACCTATAACCCGTGTCATTAAAGAAAACATTTAGGATGGACTTCAAAACATCGCCCTCGCACTCTAATTAATACAGTCAAAGCGAGACGACGCTAGGTTTTTAACTCCGTCCTAAATGCTTTCTTTAATGACACGGGTTATACCACTTTTCATTATGGGAACAATCGAAAAAGGATTGCTGGTTATGATTGCCTGCCGCATAAATGTCGTTTTGTTCCCATCTCGAAAATAGAAAATGTTACAGAAACTGATTGGCGTTGGTCACGATATTTCCCAAGAAATATTAATCTATTAACTCAACAATGAAGTGAAAAAAACACGTAAGTAGACGTAGGCACTTTGTTTAAGAATGGGAAGATACGACAATCATAAACTACTTGTTTCGTGAATAAAACTCTTTATGTTCGGAACTGAATAGGTCGTAATTATTTTATGCTGCTACTGTCCTGGGAGCACTGAACTTTATTGTGACGAAAAAGTTACACTAAAAACGTAACACTTGACAGGAAGTTGCGCCTTTCGGCCGCTCTGTGCGTTTGTCAACTCTACATCGTTATTTAATCACCGAGGAATTGTTATTTCTTCTCTACAGATCGATGCTGGGCATCGACCAGCCGCCTCCTATAAAACTTCAGAAGAAAGAAGAAAAGGAATTCAAAAAGGTAGCTTCGTAACTTTGATACATTCCTGATAAAGATCTCAAGAAAAAATATTTAAAAAAAATGGTATCAAAATTATGAAATGTACGATAGCTAGTTGATAATAGAACAAGCTGTATCCTATGCATATCATGTTAGGTTGTCTAGAAGAGATACCTCTTAGCTATAAGACCGCCAATTCGGTACGCAAAGTTTTTTGTTCGAAAGTCCGTTATTGGCTTAATCTTATCTTTAGACAATATTGAGAAAGTAATTTCAATACTTTTTATTTTGGTTCAGTACTTTGGATTTTACAACGTTTCAAAGATACGGTTTTATGACGTCACGCGACGGTCTGCATACTGTTGGCGGTCATAGGAACAAAACATTTTAGCGCATAAAAACAAAACTACTGGACCAAAATAAAAAATATTTAAATTAGTTTCTCAATATTGTCTAAAGATAAGTTTAAGGCGCTGGGCATAGTGAATTAGCCCGCGCGCAAAGAAAAATGCACAAAATCGATTCCTGTATCAAATACACTAAAAAAATCGAAAATGTTCACATATCAAACCCTAGAATTAGGTGAGACCTATCTAAAACAGCCAGTTTTGTGTTGGTATTCATAACAGATTGCAAGATATTTTGCTTGAAAAAAAGTGCGCCGCCTATTTTTTTTCAAGCAAAATATCTTCAAAACGTTTATGAATGTCAACACGAAACTGACTGTTTTAGACAGGTCTCACCTAATTCTAGGGTTTGATATGTGAAAATTTTCGATTTGTTTAGTGTATTTAATACAGGACTCGATTTTGTGTATTTTTCTTGGCGCGCGGGCTATTCACTATGCACCGCGCCTTAAGCCAATAACGGACTTTCGAACAAAAAACTTTGCGTACCGAATTGCGTCTCAACTCAATGATTGTTAAGGAAATGCAGTTTTTTTTTGTGGAGAGGTACATATTTTCCTATTTTACTAAAGGGTAACTTAGTAGGTACAGTTTCAGTAATCCCTACTTTATGATATGCAGAGCTTGCCCCCGCATATTGGCATCGGCGCTCCAGAGGACACTATCCAGTCTTGCTACGGTCTAGTGCCCAAGCCGCCGCACAAGGACGTCGTCAAGTACAACCTCAACGCTAATAAGGTAAATATCTTTGACCCTGATAGATACCTGCCTTGCTACTCAAGAAATCGTCGGTATAAAGGTAAAAGTCATTAAGTGACATTTTGGTCAAAAATCAGTTTTGTTTTTCGGTTCATTATATACCAAAGACTGTTATCTATTAAAGGTAATACTCATTAAAATGCCAGCAGCAAAATGCACCAGGCAATGCTGGCATTTTAATGAGTGTTACCTTTAATAGATAACAGTCTTTGGTATGAAAAACTGATTTTTGACCAAAATGTCACTTAATGACTTTTACCTTTGTACCGAAGAAATACTTTCCCACGTAGTGACGTTGAATGTGTTAAGGCGCGGTACATAGTGAATAGCCCGCGCGCCAAGAAAAATGCACTAAATCGAGTCCTGTATCAAGTGATTTAGCTTGAAAAAAAAAATAGGCGGCGCGCTTTTTTTCAAGCAAAATGTAGCAAAATATCTTCAAAACATTTATGAATGTCAACACGAAACTGGCTGTTTTAGTTAGGTCTCACCTAATTCTAGTGTTTAGTGTGAAAATTTTCGATTTGTTTAGTGTATAAAATTTGATACAGGACTCGATTTTGTGCATTTTTCTTGGCGCGCGGGCTATTTACTATGCACGGCGCCTTAAAACTTAAAAGTAAAAGCATTGTGTTCATTACATTTTGTTGTCCCTCAAAATTGCGTGTGCCGTTATAGCTCTACATGCGCTGAAAAGATAGACTGATATTCTATTACTCTACTGGAAAATCGCGACTCATTGATCGCATTTGGATATCTTGTTAGACAATAAAAATATTTTAGATTTTGTAGAGCTGTCCTGTCGCCAAAATGTCCCTGTATTTGATCAATTTCATTTATATTGAGCAAGTACATATTTATAAAATCTACGTCAATACCTACCTATAATAATATAAGTCATTATTATCATCATAATATAAGTAATGTACCTCTAAGTAAGTGGGTACCTCTTTAATATCTTACAGCAGGCAGAAAACAAACAAAATACACGAAAGACGTTAGGTATTCTTTAGAGAGAAAGCCACAGGCCACAGTCACGGTGGTTAAAATTAATAGGAGATTTTAGATTATCCTCCTGGTGGTATACCCACGGGGTGTTATTTTGGTCTTTTACCTACATCCACCACCGGGGTCGTTATACTCATCAACATTACTGGATCAAATATATTTGGGGGGAAAGAAACTGCTTATAATCTGTAATGTTGTAACCTAGCTAGTACTTATGAAACAGCATTTTTTGTGATTTAAAGGTTGACCTCGTAGTGAAAGGTGGTTCGTGTTGATGAGTAGAAGGAACGACCTTTATGCTGGATGTCGGTAGTCATTCGAGGTAACTGAGCGCAGTGGGTAAGTGTACGAATCGCGTATATCTCCAGAACTAAGGGAGGGGGAGGGGGTGTTACTTTGGATAAAACGAGGACCCCAGAGCGGTGAACTAGTTTTTATATGGTACTGCACCGCGTGACGTTTCGTTAACGTTTTATTCGCAATAAATACAATTTAGTAGTTTCATTGGTAATTTTTGGCATTTCGGCAAATCCTGTCACGTCCAAGTTTCGGATCCGATACTGGTAAGTCATGTTTTATTTGATAATGACCATATTCTTCTAGATGTGTGAGAAATAATATTATGGTTATGTTTGTTGCTGGTAACTGGTTTACCAGTATCAACATTAATTTGTATTTTGGCTCCCTAGGGAAAGTGTGCGCGGGTAAGTGTGCGCAAGAGTCATACCAGCAATAAGTATATGAAAAAAAATTTACGACTTAGCTACTTAATTTTCTGGTACACCTCTCATAATATGCATGTTTTTATGTTACAGTGTCGTCACGCCGCAAAAATATTATTATCTTATACGAAAAAAAAACCCGATCTAACCGGAGCGATAGAACAACAAATTGCTAAGGCTTAGAGCTCAAAGACTGATTACAGTTATGATCATAAAAAAGCAGCAAGAATTAACAGCAAGAACCTTTCAAAGATATACTTTTAACAAAATATCTGTTTTGTTATTGTTTTGTGCCTTACCAAATAATGCGTTTACTTACCCCGTAGGGCTGCGCACGGTTACCCGAAACACGGGGCAAGTGAACGCATTCCCGATTTCTCTCTTAAATTATTTATTGCAAAAATAAATTCATTTGATTTGTATTGTTTTCTTTTTTCATTTATAGTCAAATAAATGCTCTATCTGAAGAACATGTTGTTATTTCCTTAGCTTCATTATTTAAAACATAGTATGGCTTGAAAGGCAAAAGTGCGCACGTTTACCCCGAATGACTACATAACTGAAACAAAACTACACCTCGTAGGTATTTGCGAGTGCGTATAAATAAATAATTCTTTGCATTCTCATGCTGAGCGCCCGCCCAACTCAATTAAAGTTGCAGAGCGCTAAAACAAAGGGTCGCTGCCTGCTGCGCCTCGCTCCCCGCCTCACGGCTGAACTTCACAATCTAATGAAGCTTCTGCTTCGTCGGGCATTTGTCACGTTCACGTAAATACACTAAACTCCCTCCACTTGGAGCTCGGAGACTTTGCGCTTTGTAAAGCGCCTCGCTGCAAATGCACACTTACTTAAGACTCTTTACCTACAGTGCGGCGCTCTAAGTACTAAGCACCCTCATTTGCATTTTGATAATGACTGTGTGTTAAAAAATTTGGGCCTTTTTCAAGCGGTTTGGTAGGAATAGTAGAATAATTTTGGTAGTACCTATTGATACTTTGGCGTTAGTCTCTAGTTAGACAATGCAACAACTTGCGCGCTCAGTCGCCACAGTACAAAACATATTAATCAGGGTTAGGTGGCAGCTGCGGCTTTGTATTTATTTCTTTGGGTTTGGCTTTCATACATCTCATTTACTCCTTTCAGACCGTCATAGCTCGATATTTCCGATCACGTTAGACGCTAGACTAGCTGACAGAATCGTCTACCTACTGGCCAGAGAAGATGAAATCAGCGCCAGCAGACGTTCTGAGTTGCGACGTCACAGATTTTCGTCTCTTTTCCAGTATCTCCGCTACCTGTGCGAGCTGGATTGGATCCACCCGGAGGACCGGGGCCGCCAGTTCATCCTCTCGTATGCGCTGTTCAATGGCACCATCAAGATCAAGGAGGTGCCTCGCAGAAACTCCGGCATTTGGGAGGGGAAGTTCCTGAACGCTATGCGGCTGCCGCTGCCCACCTCGGATCCCAACTTCCCGACATATTATACGCCCGATAAGTTCTATGTTGGTAAGTGAAGGTGTTCCTTAGCGTAACTTGATATCTTGGACACACTGTTCAATAGAATGAACAACGGTATAATGGAGGTGCTTTGTATCCACTTGTGACTGCTATGCGGTTGCCGCTGGTCAGCCTAAGGCCCGGTTTCTGAGTTGAGAAATTCACCAAGCAAATGGGTAAGTATCGTCCTGTCTCAGCAGATTTCTCACAAAAGAGCGTGACAGAACGATACTTACCCATTTGCTTAGTAAATGTCTCAACTCAGAAACCGGGCCTAACTCTCTATGCTTGTGCTTAGCGTACCTACGTAAGTTATGATCTCAGACACAATTTATTGAATAATAATGGAGGTGCTAGAAATTGTTAATTGTTTTGGCCGCGCTGTCGCTCACCGCCACCACCGTATGTACGAAAAGCCGATTATATTTTTGCCCCGACTTTTTACTCCATTGATATGCAGAAAGACCCCTCGATGTTTGGCTAACCCATTCAATATCACCCTACGACAAAGTCCAAAGAGCCTCTACATCTTACCAACTTTGTCCCCAGGTGCGATAATCCCGGTGTTTAAGTTCCGGTTCAAGATAGTGGGCTGCGACCTGTTCGTGTACCGCTATATGAGCGCCAACCCGGACAAGTTCCCCCAGGAGGTCATCGACAACGTGCGGAATTACCACATGAGCGAGGGCAACCTCAAGGACGAGCTGGAGGTTGGTCTACCAATTCAAGTATACTGGATAATTTTAGGTCTTTTTCGATAGAAACTGCCAACCCTTGGTCTTTGGGTTCGCGCGCAGGGATTGTTGAGAGCGTCTGGCCGCTCCGAGCTTCGCTCCACGCGGGACTCGGCCTTCAGCGACCACTAAAATTCCTAAATTGCTGGAAACATCTGGCCTGCACCGAGCTTCGCTCTCCGCGGGATTCATGTTTCGGCCTCGTGAAGAGTACTCGGCGCGTGATTCGTCCTTTGGCCTAGTTAACTTTTGCCCTATAGAACGACCCCGAAAGTTTAGGATCTATCTGTCACACGATATGTTACCGTTTTGACGATATTGACAAGAGGCTTCGTCCAGGTTGTTGTTGATTAGTAAACAGTGAAAAGTTATGTCAGAGACACTTATCGATACACAGGCGGCATAAAGAACTCTGACACCAGTCACTACCTCGTACAAAATACATAAATTCATTCAAACTTCGGCGTTCATTCCAGGAAGCCATACGCGACGAGGCGACCAACCACCAGCGCACCGAACTGGGCGCGGTGGGCAAGGCGCCGGTGGCGATGGTGGATCCGTTGCAGGAGTGTCTCACCGAAATGAAGGTGGTCGAGGGACAAGCGGAGTACGCGCGCCCGCCGACCCCGCCGCTCACCACCGACGTCGTGCCCTACGACGAAAGCCTGGGACTGGTCAGGATGAGGTAAGTGTAGCGAGAGCATGGTTACAGTCTGGTCGAGGGCAGGCCGAGTATACCCACGCCACCACCGAAGTCGAAAGGTACCTACGAACGAAAACTTTATAGTCTTACAAGGAATAGGAGCGAAGAAACTCGGTAGTGTACTGAGAAATATTTTGAGACGAAATCGTGCCCAGATAAAGTTGATAGGCTTGGCACTTGTCGCGTTTAGGATTGAGACGGATTGCTTATCTGACAACGTAGGCACATAACAGAGCATTGGTAACTCTGCTAACTATGCGCATTGGTGCATTCCCTTCGGAGATAATGAGCGTGAGGATTTCTCACCCGAAATTATCATGATATGAATCTACTATCATAGTTTTCATCCACGAGGCCATAATCCTACTAAACAACTTCCCCATCTTTCAGCAAACCCCCGTGCGAAGGCATAACACCGCTGAAGGGCATCCTCAAGTCTGGCGCGCCGCGAGACGACCACCAGAAGGTGGTCTGCTTCAGCGGACCAGCAGCGGACGAGCATCGGCAGGACAAACCCAAACACGTGTACTACCCGCCCGGACAGCAGCCGCACTATACCGACGAGGAAGACTTTTGCGACAGATACAAAGCACCGGTAAATACCCAGTAACTACCCAAGGACGCAACCTCTTTCCGACACTCAAGCGACTCAACTCCAAAACGCGGCAAACGCGAGAGCGGGTATGTTGGACAAAGCTTACGTGGTCACTTTACTTGCAGAGGCTAGCATCACGTATTCTCGGTCAGATATTGCCTATCGCCTGCCCTGCCCGTGCCCACATCTGAGTATCTATTTATCCCCCGATAAATTTTGATATTTGCGTCGTCGATGGTGAAGATAATAAGCTACACCGAAACAATAATTTGCCGTAACTTGGCTCATAGAGAGAGGCAACACAAATCATTGGACTGTCACAATGTACCTCTGTAATGACTTTGGTTTTCCATCAACTAAATTGCGTGCACCTGATAACAAGGATTTAAATTTTCATCGCGATTTAGCGCCAGCAGCACAGCACATCGGCGAGCGTTTTCGTCCCGCTTCGAGTAGCACCATCTTGCTTAAACTGTAAAAAATCCGATCCCTGAGTTTAACAGATGTTATTAAGTGCTTACCTAACATTTCACCTGTCCTGGTGCTCCACAATTCAGCGGGCCGGATCTCCTGGCGACGACTCCTAACGCGAACAGATTGGCGCGTTTTTTGGAGCACGAAGTTCCGACGCTTTCGACACGAGAGAAGATCTAATATTTCGTCTGGTGTTTCAGGACGCGGAGGAGCGCAAAGAGCGCCGCGCTAAGGATATCTGCGCGTACGAGGTCACGCCGCAGCCGCCGGCGGCCGGCGCGGCCGAGACGGTCACGCGACCGAAGGGCCCCGGCTTCCTCGGCAGCTACGGCGTGGACTGCAAGGAGGTAACGTGGTCGCCGCCCGCCTGTTGCTGCGCCTCCATACTGCCCTGGCTCGCCAAGCTGCTGCGCGGAGGTAACGTGCCGAGGGACGTGGTGGTGGTGTTCGGGACTCAAGTATGTAATGTAACCCTCTGCATTTTGACTAATACTATGTGTGGGGGTGCTCATGTCCTGAAAGAAGAGATGGCGGAATTTCTTGTAATGTACTATTGTTACGACACTAATCACATACTAATTCACTCTAGGCCCTGCGAACTGCGGCTAGCTCATCAGTCTTTTAACGACGTAACTAGCGCTGAATAGACTATATTTTATCTCGACCGAGAAGGTCGCGCGGTAAAATCCTCGGCAGCTACGGCGTGGACTGCAAGGAGGTAACGTGGTCGCCTGTTGCTGCGCCTCCATACTGCCCTGGCTCGCCAAGCTGCTGCGCGGAGGTAACGTGCCGAGGGACGTGGTGGCGGTGTACGGGACTCTAGTATGTAACCCTCTGCGTTTTGACTAATACTATGTTTGGCAGTGCTCATGACTTGAAAGAAGAGGTAGCGGAATTTCTTGTAATGTAGTATTATTACGACACTAATCACATACTATTTCACTCTAGGCCCTGCGAACTGCGGCTAGCTCAGGAGCGCGACAAGATGCGCTGTTTCTTGCTTGTCTTTTTAACGACGTAACTAGCGCTGAATAGACTATATTTTATCGGTAAAATCCTCGGCAGCTACGGCGTGGATTGCAAGGAGGTAACGTGGTCGCCTGTTGCTCCGCCTCTATACTGCCCTGGCTCGCCAAGCTGCTGAGGTAAGGTCACGAGGGGACGTGGTATTGGTGCGCGGGACTTCAGTATGTAACCCTTGGAACTAATACTAGGTGTGTGGATGCTCGTGAGTTGAGAACCGGGTGGTGTATCTAACTCTTTGTATGTACTAACCGTTCTAACGTAACGACACTAATCTCGAACTAATTCACTGAGGGCTCCGGCATTATGATTTTCGTGGAGGTCAGAGCGCGATAAGAAAAGCTATTAAGTACTTACCTAGAACTAGAGTGGACATCATCGGTTATTGTGCTCTTGATAAACCCCATCAAGCAGCAGTATCTTTCGGGCCCAAATTAAGGGCGTAAGTTTTGTTTAAAAAAAAATTAGGAGCTCGATTGGCGAACTCAGCTGCAGTCTTACTTTACGATCGGCCGGTACAGTTTGTTTAGTTGCCTTCCTTTTTTATTACTTCCAACGCGGAACGGCTAAAGTGTTGCGTAGTATAAGACTCTCGGGCTTTCAATAGATAGACAGAGGATCTCATTATGATGTCGCTAACAAGCCAACCCATTTCCAGAACCCGGAGTTCATGCGTCTACCGCCGGATGCGTACGAGAAGGCGAGGGCTCTGCGCCGTGATGTGCCTGAGATATCGCCCGCCGCCACGCGCGAGGCGGAGTACCCGCGCGAGCCCTTCCCACCTGTCAAGGATTGTGCACAGCCACCGCCGGCCGAAGGCGGCCCCTGCGCACCCTTCAAGCCAGAAGATGTGGCCTTCAGCTGCCCGCATACGCAGTTACGCAAGCCCTGCTGCGATCCATACGAGAGGGACCACCCGACCAAGGAGTAGAGGGCGGTTGTGTTTTGTTTTAGATTAGGTTGAACGCATAAAGTTTTAGTGAAGCCAAAGACTGCGTGCCCCTGTGCACCCTTCTAGCCTAAAGATGTGCCCTTCAGCTGCCCGCATACGCAGCTACAAAAACACTGCTGCGATCCATACGAGAGAGACCACCCAGCAAAGAAGTAGAGGGCGGTTGTGTTTTGTTTTAAATTAGGTTGAACGCGTAAAGTTTTAGTGAAGCCAAAGACTTGCGCGCACGTCATACTCCGGCCCCTGTGCGTGCCCCCTTCAAGCCAGAAGATGTGGCCTTCAGCTGCCCGCATACGCAGCTACAAAAACCCTGCTACGATCCATACGAGAGGGACCACCCTACCAAGAAGTAGGGAGGGCGGTTGTTATTTGTTTTATTTTACGTTAAACGCGTAAAGTTTTAGTGAAGCCAAAGACTGCGTGTAGGCCAAACTCCGGCCCTTGTGCACCCTTCAAGCCCAAAGATGTGGCCTTCAGCTGCCAGCATACGCAGCTACGCAAGCCGTGTTGCGAATTTGCGATCCATAAGAGAGAGATCACCGACCAAGAAGTTGGGAGGACGGTTGTGTTTCGTTTTAGATTAGGTTGAGCGCGTAAAGTTGTAGTGTCAAAGACTGTGTGCAAGCCAGACTCTGCCCTGCGCACCATTCAGGCCCGAAGATGTCGCATTCAGCTGCCCGCACACGCAGCTACGCAGGCCGTCCTGTGATCTATGCGAGTGGGATAGCTGGCCAAGAAGTAGGGAAGGCGGCTATGTTTTGTTTTAGTTTAGCTAACGGTAGAGTTTTAGTGAAGTCAAGTACTGCGTGTGGCCACCGCCGCCGGCCGCAGGGGCCCAGATCAAAGATAAAAACAGAGAAAGTGAGTGAGTGAGAGAATTACTTGTATTGTTGTGGTTTGATTGTGTTTTGTTTTAGTCTAGCTAGGCTAAACGAGCGGCGGTAGAGTAAAGTTTTATTTTACCGTCGTCGCCGCCGAAAAGCAAAGTTGTGTGTGTAGCTAAGTTTACTTAGGGAACTTGTAGGATCTCCTGTGGATCTTCCGATGTTGTTATAACATAAAATCATGGTTTGCTCAAATTAGGCCTGTTTTTGTGTAGCAAAAATATTTTGCTTTATTGTCGCCAGCGGTTGTTTGAATAAAATTTATGAAAATATCATTCGTTATTTTATTAAAATACCCTTTTTTATACAAACAATAGTGAATATTATTTCTATGACATAAATAATTTCGAATACTATTTTTACATAACACATTTTGCAGTCAATAAATTATAATTATACCTAATAATATTTTGCATATGCAATGATAAAAATTATTAATTTAAAATACTTAGTGACCGTGAAGAAACTGAAATGATATTTAATGGTTCCCTGACAAAAGCACCAATAGTTGGCAACAATGATGTCGTTAGCCGTGTGAACTCTTACTTAATAATTACCTACTATACAACGAGAGTTATACAAATTATAGGGAATGTTTATTGTGAAATGGCCAAGCGATGGCAAGACAGTATCTCTTTTGTCGATCAATAATTTTAAAGACAACTCGCCAATCCAAAACAAGACTTCTTTTATCCGTGTGAGTGTCAACATTATTATAAATTTATAACGCATGCAGCCAGTGCTTCACGACAAACAAGACTACTCTATCGATATAACTGGTGTCTCCTTCACTCACGATTTCTATTAACCAGTAAAGTAATCTTGATTTTAACTGCACAGGCAGTGCAGAGTTGTCCAGAAAACACAAAACCAAAACTTTAATAGATTCATAAAATTACGATATTACGAGGACGAGCACGGTCAGCTGTCCATGCATGACTGCAATATTATCTATAATGAATCGCCGTGCATTAGTCTCGCTAAAACTAAGAAACGGCTTGACAGACTTGCATATTTACTGTTTTGTTTAGTTCACCATACTGCCGTCGTAATTGAAAACACAGTAACTCGACAAAAGTCGTTTTGAGAAAAACGCGGTTAAAGTTTTGTTGTTAAATTTTGTTATTATGAACAAACCAATCAACAAGGGAGCATTCCACGAAAATACGGAAGTTTTTGATGAGATACAAACTTCACATTTCAATATGTTTGTATGTATTTTTTTAAAGAGTACACTCTTAGCTTTCATAATCAAAACACATTTACAAACGGCGATTGCTCGATAATTAACTACCCTCCTTTAAACGACGCAAGAAAAATGCTACTCATGATTACGTATTAGAACGCCAACTTCACTCAGTTGTTGCAGTAAACTGTTAAAAGATACGGACAATCTTTTTCATGTTTTTAACAAGTGAGAAGGTGTAGATTAATGCCAGAATTTAGCTTTTGCCATAAAGTGATATTATTTGCTGTAATTGGACTCTAAAATAAGGTAAGTTTGAGTGTCTGTACGTGACGCTTATTTGATATGTACTAAGTTTATTAGTACAATGATTTTTTTAAGCAAATTATATATTCATTAATATAGCTAACTTGGTGCTTCCAGTGATTTTATACCAAAAGATTTATAGTAACATCTTTACTTACGCTTATAGTTCACAGGGATTCGATGTCTGTACGTGACGCGAATTTGTTCAGTCTCTAAAAAATTGAACTTTTTTAGCAACTTTTGGGATATTAACTAATGTTTTTACTTTCATTGCTACAGGAACACCTATTTGAAACATTATGTCTGATAAACCACGGTCAACAAGTGCGAGTCGTATAAGAAAACTTCGTGAGAAGAGAAAGGCTGAGGATCCAAACTATACCGCCAATGAGACAAAAAGAATTCGAGATCTACGAAAAAATAAACAGCAGCAGTCATCAGAACAGTATATTATGTATTTACAACGATTTTAAGCGAACAATATAAAAAACAATATACTGAAAAGGCATAATCGACGGAGTAGGTGGAAACATCAAAAGGCTAGTGAGAGAAAAAATTATGAATCAAGATGATAACGTAGTAGTGCAATCCGCTGAAGACTTCGCCTAGTTAGCGCCGAAACTAGTATCGAAAACTCGTGTCATTTATGTCCCATCTACTGAAATATCCGAAAAAGTCAAAACTGCAACACCGTGGGATAAAACTAAAGCAGTTACAGGAATTTCTAACATCCACTGCTTTGAAACGGACGGAAGAATTGCAAAATGCAAGCAACATTGCAAGTCCGAGGAGAAAATGTTGATTTCGTATTGACTATTTCGTACAAAATTTCACAAGTGACGCAAGGTGTCTGTACGTGACACGAAAATAAAATTTATAAAAATTTCAAAACTTTCTTTTTTTATGTTTTTATTATTTTAGTCTCTAGCTTAGTTATCAACCTACATTTGTTTAATAGACAACATTACACTTAGCTTTATAGATTCGCTGAAAAATTAACTTCTCGTCATCCATCAAGCACCTTGGTTGACTTTGGCTGTCCGTACGTGACGGCACTTTGATTTTGTTTTATGACGTAACTAATGAAGTTTACTGAAATATTTGTCGTACGGGTCAAAGATTAATAAGGTCTTCAACAGATATAATACATTTGAACTACTTTAAATAAGTCAATAAATAAATATATCATTACCCAAGTAACATTTCATTTGGGCCTAGGTTGTAAAAATTGCCTCTAGGTTTTAGAAGGGTTGTACAAAGGTTAATGATTTGCTAGTTGGTTAAATTTAATATTTGAGAATGATTACTAAGTCCTAAAACTAATAGTTTATAGTTAAAACCTTGAAGTTGCTGACAAGAGTTAACGTTAACGTTATTATGACTTGTGTTTCAAGAGCTTACAGCCTCAGGATCTTATAGTTGTCGTAAGCTACTGATAAGGTTCTTGAAAGGCTGTCATTTAACTTATGTGTGATCTAAAGGTTAAATTTTTAACCTTGATATTACCATAAGGTTTTGAAAAGTTGAAATTGCTTATAAGTAGTTTCTAAAACCTACCTACAACTTTGAGGTTAGATCAGAGTTGTCTAGGCAAACAAATTAGGACTGTGTGGTGAAAAACAAAACCAATAAGCTATTGTTTTGAGCTGAAGGCATGATTCAAGTCCTACAGGAATATTTTAAAGCTTGAGAGGCATCCTCAAAACCCGACAGTTGTCTCCGCGACTTCAAATAATAGGTATACATTGTAAGCATTACGCGACTTGAAAAATGAACCGACACAGGGTGATACAAAAAAAGGGGTGGACATTTTAAGCGTAAAGTGCGTAAAAAATGTTATGAATGATTAATACAACGGTAAGTTTTTTTATTTTTATTTATTATTTCTCTGTAAATTACATATCAGTTCGATTTCGGTATTTATTTTTTTGTAATTTTCAGCTGTTCCTTTAAATCGATGAAGCCATTTTTTTTCATTTAGTGACACTTATGGAAAGCTGGGTAGGTATTCAAGATAATAAGTACACATTAAATTAATATGTTTTTTTTAATGAAATATTTGTTTTGGTGATGGTATTTTGGAAAGTATTAAAACATTTTTCACACAAAAAAAAATACAAATACCAATTTTCACAGAATGTATGTGTAATAATGGAGGATAATAATAATGAAAAATAAGGGAGGACCACAAACATGTTTTAATACTTTTAAAATACCACCCTTAGGCCCGGTTTCTGAATTGAGAATTTCACTAACCAAATGCTTAAGTATTCTGTCACTGCAGATGTCACACAAGAGAATGTGACAGAACGATACTTAAGCATTTGGTTAGTGAAATTCTCAATTCAGAAACCGGGCCTTAGGGTGATATTCATGAACGATACTTAAACTGAGATCCAAATTGAACTCAGTTTAAACTTAGTTTAAAGTGAGCTCAATTTTGAACTTACTTTAAACTGAGTTCAAAATTAATCTATCGTCGCCCTAATTCTAATATAGCGTAAGTCATTTTTTATCGAAATTGACATTTTGACATTTTTAGGTAAAGGGGACAAAAATACACCTATCTCTGTCTTTACTTTGCAAACTTTGTATGGAAAAAAAGAGATAATTGACTCAAAACAATAAGTCGTTTCTCAAAGCATCAATTTTCCATTCGAATAAAGCGTAACTCATCCTTTTACATGGAAAAATAAAGAGAGCCGGTCGCTGCTTGTTTGAAGGGGTGATTTAGTTGGATTCCTACGGTTAAAAGATATGCAATTGTTTGTTATCTTTAGTGTAAGGTCATATAAATGGATAGACGTATTTTTTATGTTACTTATTATAATTCAATTCATAGAAATGATTAGTTAAAAACGGCAAATGAGTTATGATTTATTAGAAAATATAAAAATCTTGATTTAATTTGAGATACGACTTATTCGAACAAACAATTTGTATTGTTTTAGGTTTTACCTGTATAGAGTTTGAGTCTTCTGATGAAGATGACCACGCATTAATTAGAAATCTACGTGAAAATGGTTTAAATATACCCAATTCTAAAAAGAAACCGAATAACCACATACAAATTTTAGAAAACACACTAATGTTTCGGCCAAACAGCGTGGTCTAAGTATCGCAAACCGATAAACAGATAAAAGAGCAATGTATCTCTGGGAGTACCGCTCTGGGGTTGAAATAGTAGCAGATGCAGACTCATGTAACGATAATCACAACTTACCTGAAATACCTACTTGACAGTTTCATAACTTATCAGCCAGATGACGAACTATTAGAAGCTATAGATGCGATTCAATCTCCTTCAATAATGATGCATCAAAACAAAAATGAAATGGAAATGCTAAGTTATGTACTTCATGAAACACAGGAGCTGGAACTGAACGCAGAAGCCATAAATACTATTCACTTTCAATACTGATGCTCCAAGCCGAAAATGGAAATGCTATGTTTTGTAGGTACTTACTGAACACAGGAACTGGAACTGGACGCAGAAGATATAAATATGTTTCCATCTCCTTCAATACTGATGCCCCAAGCCGGAAGTGTAATGGAGATGCTTAGTGATGTACTTACTAAAACACAGGACCTGGATCTAGAAGCAGGAACGGATACAATAGCTACCACTGTGGTTGAAGATACATCAGATGTACAGCTTGTCTGTGAAATTGCTACGACTAAATGCACGTACTTACCTTCGAGCTGGAACTGAAGAAACGCCATGAACACCATTGCCATATTGCCCTAGCAGTGCACCCAAAGTAACTGCAACATCTAAAAATAATGTGTCACATACTAATCCTGGGCAGTGCGGTTGACTTTGGGGCTGGAAATGACGAAACTGGAACTGTTAAAGTCGATGAAAATAACAAGAAACGAAGTAAGAGAGCGCCTGAACTATGGAAGAAAAATACATGCATTTAATCGTAACAATTTCACAGACGAGCTGTACATCTGTGATATCTTCAACCACAGAGGTAGCTATTGTATCCGTTCTTGCATCCAGATCCAAATCCTGTGTTTCAGTAAGTACATCACTTAGCATTTCCATTTTCGGCTTGGAGCATCAGTTTTGAAGGAGACTGAATAGTATTTATGGCTTCTGCGTCCAGTTCCAGCTCCTGTGTTTCATGAAGTACCTACCTAACTTAGCGATTCAATTTCATTTTCGTTTTGATTTATCATTATTGAAGGAGATTGAATCGCATTTTATAGCTTCGAATAGTTCGTCATCTTGCTGATAAGTTATGAAGCTGTCAAGTATTTCAGGTAATTTGTGATTGTTGTAACATGAGACTGCATCTGCTACTATTTAATCCCCAGTAGAACTCCAAGAGATACTTTCTCTTTTATCTATTTAACTGTTTGCGATACTTGGACCAAGCTGTTTGGCCGAAATATTAGTTTGTTTTCTAAAAATGTTATGCGGTTATGCAGTTTCATTTTAAAATTGGGTATATTTAAACCATTTTCACGTAGATTTCTAATAAATACGTGGTCATCTTCATCAGAAGACTCAAACTCTATACAGGTAAAACCTAAAACAATACAAATTGTTTGTTCGAATAAGTCGTATGTCAGATAATTAAGGAAACTAATAAAGCGTAAGTCAGAAATCACAGAGAATAAGAAATATATCATTAAAATTCCGCGCATTATATTACAGTACGTTAAATTTTGATAAAAAGTCTAGTACATGTTAAATAAGGTTTTCTTTAAAGAAGTCGTAGAAAAACGGTTATTTGAGCCTCCTGAAAAGTTGTCATTTTTGACTTGCTTCATATTAGAATTAGGGCGACGCTATGTTTAAACTTAGTTTAGTGAGATCAATTTTGAACTTACTTTAAACTGAGTTCTAAATTGTTATTATTATTATTCGAATCGAATCGAATCCAATGGAATCTAATTTAATTGAATCGAATCGAATTTAATCGAATCGAATCGAATCAAATCGAATCGAAACGAATTTAATCGAATCGAATCAGCTATTGCTAGATTCATACTGATTCAAGTATCAAAATTTTAACTGCCCATATCTCCTAAACGGCTAATGCTAGACCCATGTTTATGGTACTCCAAATATAAGTTAAAAACTAAAACCCGACTACTAAAAGGCTAAAAACAAGACCTGTTTATCCTTAAAATAGACTCAGAGATAATTAATCGTAGTCGGAGGCCATCGGTTTATCAAATGCTAATGTGGTGTCCTCCGACTACGATTAATTATCTCTGAGTCTATTTTAAGGATAAACAGGTCTTGTTTTTAGCCTTTTAGTAGTCGGGTTTTAGTTTTTAACTTATATTTTTTTTTGAGCTTTTTAGTAAGTCATTTTGGACGATCACCCAGAATAGAACCGAGAAGTGCAAAAAAAAAAAAATTTTGGAATTTTTTGTTCTATTTGTTATGTTGACGCTACATGTGTTATACATTTTTGAAAAGGTCTTTTAAAGCCCTTTCATTTGATACCCATGACGATGGTATCCGAAAATTTTTATTTTTAGGTTCACCACTTTAGGGCGCAGCACAGCCGCCATCTTGGTTTTTTTCAAAATTTAACTATCCTATGTTACCTGGGTGATTAAGACGAATCCAACGACACCTCATTTGTTGAAATCGGCCGAGTAGTTTAGGCTCTGCGAGGGAACAGATGAACACACAAACATACATACATACATACATACATACATACATACATACATACATACATACATACATACGCTGCTAAAATCATAACCCTCCTTTTTGCTTCGCGTAGTCGGGTAAAAAAAGGACTCGACGAGCTTTACCTGATGAAAGCAAACTAAAATAATTAAAAGTTATTAAAAATTTATAAAAAATAAGTATCAAAACTTTAACTGCCCATAACTCCTAAACGGCTAATGCTAGACCCATGTTTATGATACTCTGAAAAAAGGGCATGACGAGCTCTACCTGATAAAAGAAATGAATAATCTAGACCCATGTTTATGGTACTCCAAAAAAAGGACTCAACGAGCTTTACCTGATGAAAGCAAACTAAAATAATAAAAAGTTATTAAAAATTTATAAAAAATAAGTATCAAAACGTTAACTGCCCATAACTCCTAAACGGCTAATGCTAGACCCATGTTTATGGTACTCTGAAAAAAGGGCATGACGAGCTCTACCTGATAAAAGAAATGAATAATAACACTGCGTTACACGATTTTGGTACCCACGTAAGTGTTAGCTGGAATGAATAGCTAATGAGTCACAGATTAAATGTTCCAAACATATGTGGTATCTATCACGTCTAGTTTTCGAG
Organism: Zelleria hepariella; assembly: GCA_949319315.1. Classification (NCBI taxonomy): domain Eukaryota; kingdom Metazoa; phylum Arthropoda; class Insecta; order Lepidoptera; family Yponomeutidae; genus Zelleria; species Zelleria hepariella. The sequence goes on along the minus strand of OX439391.1, from coordinate 8,677,119 downwards.
GTACATGCCAAATTATTTTTTCTATTACCCTCACTTTAGGCGTAAACGAAATAGTTACCATTTTTGATGTGTTGTACTTTTTTATTATTTTGTTTTGTTTAGTAGTCAGTTAAAGGGTTTTTAGGGAACCACAGGGCCGAAAATGCGAAAAAGCTAGTTGACGACATGTTAGAAGCATATAAAAAGTTGGGTTGCAGAATGTCGTTAAAAATTCTCTTCCTTCATTCTCACTTTTCTTTTTTCCCATCTAATCTTGGTGCAGTCAGTGATGAGTAAGGTGAGAGGTTCCACCAGGATGTAAAGAAGCTTGAAGAACGATTTCAAGGGCGTTGGGACACAACTATGCTAGACGATTACTGCTGGCGTTTAAAACGAGAAGATCATTCAAAGCACAAAAGAAAAAGTTAAAGTTTTGCGATCTTTTGTGTTAAAACTTTTTATAATGTTTTTTTTGTTTTTTTTTAACCTTAATGATAAAATTAAACTTGGTTAATGTGAAAAAATCTGGTTGATTTAAAAAATTGGCACATTCTTATGGAAGAAAAATGAGACGTGATGAATGGAAATTTTGTATGTATTTTTAATCAACTATAAGTATTCATAAGAAAACATGACATTTCAATGATAGTACTAAATTTTTTTTTTCATTTGTAACGCAGTGATTAAAAAGAAGTATCAAAACTTTAACTACCCATATCTCCTAAACGGCTAATGCTAGACCCATGTTTATGGTACTCAAAAAAAGGGTTTGACGGGCTCTACCTGATGAAAGCAACAAACATAATAAAATGTTATTAACTTTACTAGTGGTTCGCCCCGAACTTTGAACTCGCGACCCCATATCTCAGCAACCCCTCGACCGATTTGGCTCATAATCGAACTTAAAAATTCTCTTTACCTTATTTACCTGCCCACCAAATTTCGTGACGATCCGACTAAATTTACTCAAGTTATCGTCGAACGAACATTCATACATACATACATACATTCATACGTACATACATACTTAAATACTAACGCCGGATTGTACCAGTAGACTTGGAGAACTTCGCTCGCTTCGCTCACTCGTTCAAAAATTTAAAAAAGGGAAGTATCAAAATTTTAACTGCCCATATCTCCTAAACGGCTAATGCTAGACCCATGTTTATGGTACTCTGAAAAAAGGGCACGACGAGCTCTACCTGATGAAAGAAACAAAAATAATTGAACGAGCGAGCGAAGTTCTCCGAGTCTACTGGAACAATCCGGCGTTTGTATGTATGTATGTTTGTATGTATGAATGTTCGTTCGACGATAACTTGAGTAAATTTGGTCGGATCGTTATGAAATTTGGTAGGCGGGTAAATGAAATTAAATTTTTAAGTTCGAACATGAGCCAAATCGGTCAAGGGTTTGACTAGTTATTGGGTTGTACAGTTTATATGCTAAGCGCGCGCGCGCCTGGGTGAATGGCATAAGCAAAGTTAAACATCTTTTACTGGGGTCGCGAGTTCAAAGTTCGGGGCGAACCACTAGTAAAAAAGAAGTATCAAAACTTTAACTGCCCATATTATCTCCTAAACGGCCAATGCTAGACCCAAATTAGTAATTTAATTGAATGGGCGAGCGAAGCGAGCGAAGTTCTCCGAGTCTACTTGAACAATCCGGCGTTTGTATGCACGTTTGTATGTTTGTATGTACGAATGTTCGTTCGACGATAACTTGAGTAAATTTTGTCGGATCGTCATGAAATTTAGTAGGTGGGTAAATGAGGTAAAGAAAATTTTTAAATACGAACATGAGCCAAATCGGTCGAGGTTTGCTGAGATATGGGGTCGCGAGTTCGTTGTTCGGGGCGAACCACTAGATTACTTTGATTCGATTTGATTCGATCCAATTCGATTCGATTCGATTGAATTGGATTTGATCTTATATTGATTTGATTCGATTCGATTCGATTCGAATCGAATCAAATTAAATTAAATTACTTATTTGGGTCTAGCATTGGCCGTTTAGGAGATACTACAGGGTGCACTCTAAGTCGATAGCAAAACTTTAAGTAGGCTGTCTACTGATCACTACAAACAACTTGTACTTTTCGCTCCATTTTTTTCGCCACCTGGTACAAGTTGCTCGTAGTGATCAGTAGACAGCCTACTTAAAGTTCCGCTATCGATTTAGAGTGCACCCTGTAGTGGTTCGCCCCGAACTTTGAACTCGCGACCCTCTATCTCAGTAACCCCTGGACCGATTTGGCTCATGTTTGAACTAAACATTCTCTTTACCTCATTTACACGCTTACCAAATTTCATGACGATCCGACTACATTTACTCAAGTTATCGTCGAACGAACATTCATACATACATACATACATACAAACGCCGGATTGTTCCAGTAGACTCGGAGAACTTCGCTCGCTTGGCTCGCTCGTTCAAATATGGGCAGTTAAAGTTTTGATACTTCTTTTTTATTGAACGAGCGAGCGAAGCGAGCGAAGTTCTCCGAGTCTACTGGAACAATCCGGCGTTTGCATGTTTGTATGTATGTATGTTTGTATGTATGTTCGTTCGACGATAATTATTGAGTAAATTCGGTCCGATCATTATGAAATTTGGTAGGCAGGACTTGAGGTTGTTTTATAAGAATAATACGGATTAATATTTGGACCTTGGCCTGTCAAGAACTGCCATTGGTTCCTTGTTAAACGAGCGAGCGAAGTTCTCCGAGTCTACTTGAACAATCTGGCGTTTGTATGTATGTATGTATGTTTGTATGTATGTATGTATGAATGTTCGTTCGACGATAACTTGAGTAAATTTAGTCGGATCGTTATGAAATTGTAAATGAAATTAAAATAATTTTTAAGTTCGAACATGAGCCAAATCGGTCGAGGGGTTGCCGAGATATGGGGTTGTTAAGATTATATGGGGTCGCGAGTTCACAGTTCGGGGCGAACTACTAGTATTTTTGTTTCTTTCATCAGGTAGAGCTCGTCGAGCCCTTTTTTTAGAGTACCATGAACATGGGTCTAGCATTAGCCGTTTAGGAGATATGGGCAGTTAAAGTTTTGATACTTCTTTTTATTATTTTTGTTGCTTTCATCAGGTAGAGCTCGTCGAACCCTTTTTTTGAGTACCATAAACATGGGTCTACCATTAGCCGTTTAGGAGATATGGGCAGTTAAAGTTTTGATACTTGAATCAGTACACACGACAGCACGTCGACCCTTACACGCTAGCACTTTGCTCGGTTACGTTACGGGCGATTTTACAACAACTGACGTGCTGTCGTGTGTACCATCAATCTAACAATAGCCGATTCGATTCGATTCGTTTCGATTCGATTCGTTTCGATTCGATTCGATTCGATTCAATTCGTTTCGTTTCGTTTCATTTCGTGTCGTTTCGTTTCGATTCGATTTGATTCGATTCGATTCGATTCAATTCGATTCGAATAATAATAATATCAATTTTGAACTCAGTAATACCAGTTGGTTAAAGTAACTTCAAAATTGATCTCACTAAACTAAATATAAACAGAGATCAATTGTGAAGTCAGTTTAAAGTAAGTTCAAAATTGATCTCACTTCATACTAAGTTTAAACAGAGTTCAATTTTGATCTCAGTTCATGACCACCCTTAGAGCAGCCTGTAGCTGTTTGTTGAACGAAGGTCAAACGCATGTCCCCCTACAACCAAAACTTAAAAGCAACAAATTTAGCTCAGTGGTGGTTTTCGCAACTGGTAAGTCTTGGACAACTCCTGGTAATAACCTTGAAGCGTTGAAAACAGCCTTGTCGTTTGAGGTAGCTCCGCGAGATTACCTTCAGCTCTTATTTTGGAAAACCTTAAGAGCTCTTAGTTGTTACAGTTCTGAAAAGGAAAAAAATAATTCTTTCAAGTAATTTCCTAACGTCAGCCATATTTAATATTAAAAAATGAAAAAAAAAACGAAACAAAACCAATATTTTAATTAAATAAAGCGTAATCAAATACCATGCGCTACACGATTTATAATATATATTTTTCATATGAATAGTAGTTTGATTTCTAATGTGACTTACCACCGATCACCAATTTTTTTTATTTTATTTTATTAAAAAATATCCGAAATGTTTAACTTATGAAAGGCCCGTCTTGTATACAGCACTATTATCGTAAAGTTTCACGATGAAGTGCCAATCGCACTATATTTTGATTACTTCCTGACTTTACCAAGCTACTTATTATTTTTATAAACACTTTGCTTATTAGCCATTTTGAAAGATGGCCTAACGAAAAAGGAATGACGCCATTGTAAATAAGTATTTGAATCTGTGTAAAAAATCTTAAACAGAAGCTATTTAAAACTTGTAAGTCCTGGAAAGGTATTTATTCATATCCATCAAAAAGGTTCTTAGTTGTCATAGAGTTACATCCAAGACTCATTTAGAACTTATAAGTTGTCTTGCAAGGTTGTAATAACGTTAAATTAAGGTTGTGAAGGTTATATTTAGGTTCTATGCAAGTAGTTCGAAAGGTTCTGGATTTGAGCTATAGGTTGTGCTGTAGCTCTCAGAAAGGTTCTAAAACCGGGGCCCTTTTGGCACTCAGAAGGTAATTACAAGGTTAATACAACTTTATTGAGAGTTATAAGACTTACGGGCAGATTTCCATACAAAGGTTCTAGAACCTGTTCAAAACCTTTCTACAACCTAAAATGTTACTTGGGTATTAAGTTCAAAAATTTAGTACGATTTGTCCGTACGTGACGGTGGAATGCTCCAAGGATTACTGTTTGTATTTTTTTATGTTGATAAATAATTAAAACTTCAGTTCGGCATCAAAATATCTCAAATTTTATAGTTGTATAATTAATTAAATTAGATAATGTGTTTTAAACTAGGATAATTAATTTAAACAATATCATATTTTTAAGCTAAAACACAGTAATTGATTGGTTACTGTGTTTTAAGCAAGTTTTACTCATTACTGTGTTTTAACCATGTAAAGATGATAGTAATAGGGAAATTGCAACACAGTAACTTTAGACATACTGTGTTTAAGCTTAATACAAGTAGCGTTTGTGACTTAAATCAAATCCTAGTAAGTGAAGATGCTGGTTTTAAAGCTAATTTATAGTAAGATTCTCATAAGTGCAATTATAGTATCTGAATATACTGTGTTCTAAGCTTGTGTTTGTAAAATTTTTTATTACTTAATACTAGGGCGATTTTAGTCTTAAAAATGAAATCGCCTTAGTTTTGCTGAAAATATATGAAATAAAACAGTAAAACGACATCATGTCAATGAAATGTTATTTAATAAATCTTTCTTCTAAATCAACAAGGTTCAGTGTCTAAAACTAAGGTGTAAAATGAAAATATCAGAACAAATTATTCTCAAAATCAAACAAATCATCAAATAACGAAAAAATTTCCGTGAATTTCGAATGCAAGCCCAGCAAGCATTGCTGGCAGGCGATATTAAGCCTACCTGCAATGATTTTTGCCCGAATAAACAAAAATAAATTAAAATCTATTGAAATAAAATTTCTTCCAACTCCAATTTTTCTACTTTGATCGCGAATTACTTGAATAAAAATCCCATAAAGTGACAAGTTTTTTATACTATTCTAAGCACTAAGGCTTTGAAAAAGTTATAAAATTAAAAAAAAGTCCTTCACACCTCTACTTAATTTTTTCTCCATACTAAGTATTTACTAACTATTTCAGTGATGATTTCTCAAGAACAACATTTTTGAACTTTGGATCAAAATTGCAGTGATTTCTAGGAGTCCATAGCTAATCATTATTTTTTCGGTAATAGATAAATTATCTGAGACCCTAAAGAATAAAAAATATCTCTGAAACGTCAGAAGAATAAAAAGTTACAAAATAAAATCCAATGCCAGGTATTTTTTTTTTTCAACAAAAACCTAAAATCCTCATATTTTCTAAACGACAAAAAATGGCTGAACATACGAGTACAAGGGGGTGATTCAGGTAGCCCTTGGTGTCAGCTATCTTTCTTTTCTAGATTTTCTCACTTGACGCCTATGTTTGGGCCACCCTGTATAGGTAATATCCTAAAGAACTCCAGTGCAACCGACTTACCTTCGTGAGAGATTCTCGTTACTTTCCCCACGTGAGAGACTACAGAAAACGTGTGATACCAGACCTTACAGAACCTTACAAGTTTCACGTTGGAACCGAATTATAATCGAACTCTTTCACGGTGAGTGCTGCTCAACTGTGGAACTCTCTTCCAAAGCCGATCAGAGACTGTCCCTCCGTAGCGTGGTTTAAAGTCAAACTCAAAGAGCACTTCCTTTCAATATAATATCTTAGCGTAAATTTATGTATTGTAAGTCAGAACCCGCAAGTAACTTTATTATTTTGTATTGCATTAGTCTATTAAATTATATACCTAGTTTTTTCTTTAATGAAAGTATTCGGGTATACGTATACTATCATGTACTTGTATGTTATCAATTACTGTATTATTTTATGTCTTGTCTGTTTATGTACCTACTTTATTGGCCGTCTCCTGCCGTCAAAACAATATTTCACAATTTATTTGACTGGCTGGAAGAAATTTCTATTGAGTACGTAATTTCTCTTTTTTGTTATTTAAGTTTTTATTTTGTCTAATAAAGTTTATAAATGATATTTAATATTTAATATGTCTATAAAGTGTAAAGTATACTAAAGTAGGTATCCATCGTTTTTTAAACGGAAAGCGTATAGACATAGATTAAAATCTATAAAAACGACTGATAACAAAATAAACGAAATCGGATAATATTAAGGGGTAGAAAAACTGTTTTTTCGTTTTCTTCGTTTGTATGAGCGTGACAGTGGCAGAGCGTGCCATTCACAATCCTATGAAGACGTTTTAAAGTTTAATTTTATATCATTCATATCGGACCATTCTGTATAAGTAAAGTAAATATTGCTGCCTTAAATATTGATTGTGCCGTGGTGTGGCGATGGCGCGGTGCTCCCGCGCCAGTTGTCAACAACATACTGCTCCTTCTGTATCCCCTTACCCAAAATGTAGTTTATAACACAGTAAGTTCAAACTATATTAAGCTTATAACACAGTAAGTACTTAGTTACTGTGTTATAGCCAAGTTTCTTCGAAAAAAAAATTAAACCTGTAGGCACTTAAAACACAGTAATTGAAATACTGTGATTTAGTCATGTTTTCATAAATAAACTTTTATCAATATTTTAGAATAAAACACAGTATCTGAAGATGCCGTGTTCTAACCAAGCAAACATATTTCTGAAATCCTTATATACTTTAAGTAAGATCACAGTAAGTAATAAGTTACTGTGTTATAACCTAAAAAACTATCAATACTGTGTTCTTCCTTAAAAATATCTTGATTTTTCTAAAGATACTGTGTTTTCACCTAAGTTATCTCGGGAACTATCCATCGTACAGACAAACCGAAATTTTTCCCAGATAGTACTCGGGCTCCTGATTTTAAAGAACCAAAAAAAGTATGAACACAGTAACTGAAGTTACTGTGTTTTCAATTGCGACGGCAGCATAGTTCAGGGTAGGTTTAAAAGCAAAGAAATATGGGAAAAGTTAAAGGATTAGCTAAAAAACGGAAGAAATAAAAATTGGTCATTTTGTATTGGAATCGCCATTTTTGACGCGGAGAGTCAAACTATTTCAGATGATACGAAGTTCACCGGGTCGGCTAGTACGAAGATAATTAATCGTCAAAAACTCAACAAGTCCCTTTTACGGTACGCAAAACATTTTCTCTCTGACCATTTGTCAAAAGTATATCCTGTATCTGAGGGAGATGCGCAGCTTAGAAAAGGCCTTAAACATTGGGAAAAAAAAAATATACCCACTTCTATGCCAGATAAACGATCACGAGCACTACCACGGCGATCGTGACAAACATGCCTCCGAAGAGGATATACTTGTCTTGCGCGACGCGGCGCTCTATGAGGGAGATTGTCGCGTTGGAGAGGCCCAGCGTATTGGCGAGGTCCATCATACGCTTGCGGGCGCCCTTCAGCGTGTCGCGGTTGTACCGCAGCGTCTCCAGGATGCCCGAGCCTGGAAGTAAAGGAGACAAAAAAAAAACTTAGGCATTTCCATCTACGTAATGAGATTGAGTTAAGAGGCGAGCGGGTAGAAGAAGAAAGTCGTTGCTCAGTAGGTAATCAGAAAATGGACGGAGATAAGCAGCGTCGAACACCTATTTCGCTTGGCAAGGAACAGAAAATAATATGAAGCCTTTGCATCTACGTAATGAGATTGAGGGAAGAGAAAGGCGTGCAGGTAGAAGAAAAAAGTCGTTGCTCAGAAACATCAGAGAATAGACGGAGATAGCCAGCTTCTAACACCTATTTCGCTTGGAAAGGAACAGAAAATAATATGAAGAGCCGACGGCCAACCTCCATTGCACATTGCCTCCTTGCACAGCACCTATACCATCCTGTTAATAAATAAGTCTGTCTAGCCTACAGGGAAGACAAGTCGAGCCAACTAATCCGCGGGTTTCCTCACGATGTCTTCGTTCCTTGTTCCTTCACGTTGGCGAGTGGTATTGCTACTAAAGATTCACAAATTTGTGTAACTTTGATAAAAAAACAAAGTCATAGGTACGGTCGGCCACATGGTAGGTTACCCCATGGTAGCTCTTACCCCTAAATTTTTGATTCTGATTCTGAAATACGCTAGTGCAGGAGGGAGGATCTTATGACGGCAAGTGAAAACAAAGTCAGCGTTGCGGAATTTTGGGCCTATCGAACCCATGAATGTGGGCGCCCTGTTGTTGTTGGGCACAGGGCTCACCTTCCTGCAGTGCCCTACAAAAATACTAATTTAATCCAATACTATTTGTAGATATCAGTTTAGCAACGTCACAATTTTCTTCTTGAATTTTCTCAATTTTCTTCTATAATGTAGGAAAGCGACGGGGCCGCCAAAATTCTGATCTGCTAGCTTCCCTCAGAAATAAAAAAAATAAACGAAAATGTATGCATTATGCACAAGTTAATTAATGTTCGTTTGTTGTTTAGGATTTGTGTTGGTGTTCACCACGTGTACAAATAATTAGAGACGCGGAAACCCTGCTAGCGGAGAACAAAGACGCAGGCAATTTCTCATTGTTCAGCACTTTCCTGTTATTCGCCAAATAGTATGTAAGTAAGTAAGATATTTATTCACAAGATTATTACTATTACAATCATTTATTACCCCGAGTCTTTAAAAAACATGAAAATAAAACTGTTATATGTTCCAGGACTCCCGGGTGAGTGGAGGTGCCACTGGACGCCTGTATAGAGGTAGTAGTAGGTAGTACCTATCGCGAGTGCCTACTCCAGCAAAATAAATGTTGTCGTTAGGTTGTTTACAATCTATACTTATAATAAAACTCTAGCGAAGTCAATTCTGTACATTGAATATTTTTAGAAAAAAACTAGCAGGGGTTACTAAGTAAACTATACTGAATCCAAAAATGCAAAAAAAACGGTTTATGTCTGTCTGTCTGTCTGTCTGTCTGTCTGTCTGTCTGTCTGTCTGTCTGTCTGTATGAACACGATAAACGCGAACACCGCTGAATAGTTTTCAACCAAACTTAACATGGTCGTAACTCACGTTTCTGGGAGTAACTTAGGCTATCCGATGTTTAGAATACATTGCGGGTTGCAATTTTAACTTCTTTTTTTGTAAGAAATATTCATAATTTGGATATGGCTTCTTGAGAAGGTATGTTAAGAACGTGATACTGAACACATTTCTGAAAAAAAAAATTAAAAGTCCGACTTTATTATCTCGGAAACCGTTGATTTCCCAGGCATAGTTCCTTGGGCAACAATGTTCGTTACGATGAGGACTATACGTATACGTGGTCTCCCGCTTTGTTGGCGGTCTTTTAACACTCTGTATAATAGCACGCTACGACTTTTGGCATTTCGGGCGCATATTGTAAATGAAAAATCGGCATTTGTTTTTATTTTATTTTGGCGGAAAATGTTAGTTCTACAAGCGTAGCATAAGACCGGGTTAGAGCGTATCTATGGGTTTAAAACAATAGGTATCTCACTCTTTTGTTTGACGTAGAGCGGGATGGACAGAGCCATAGATACGCTCTAACCCAGCCTTATGATGCTTGCTGGAGGGAATTGTGAGTGGTTTTCGGTGGAGGTCGGACAAAGTTTATCGATGTTAGAAATGTAGTACTGTTGCGTCGCGGTCGAAATGTTCTGGGTTTGAACCCACACGAGGTTGAAATTTTTTTTTGTGCCTTTTTTAAAATATTTACTCTACTGAGCCCAACTTGATATTAAAAAAATATATTTTGTTTGCCGTAGAGCGGGATAGACAGAGTTATTTGCGGTAGATACGCTCCAACCCAACCTTATGCTTTGCTTGCTGGCTTAGCATGAGAATGGGTAAGACCTTATCTATGGGCTTATAACTTTATCTATCCCACTCTACGTCGAGGGAGATACATAATAAACCCCCATACTTCCCAGGCAATTCTTTTGCTAAGCTTAAACGACACACACACAAAGCTATCAAACTTATGATGACACCCCTCTTTGTTGGTCGGGGGTTAAAAAAACCTTCCTTTTGAGTTTTCCTCCACAGTCGAATTTAAATTAAATGTCAAATGTGTAAAAACGCATACGAAGTCGCGGGCACAACTAGTCTAAAATAAAAACGAAGGCCTTTGCATCTAGGTAATGATAATTATGATTTATACTGCGTCCAGTGGCACCTTAACTCACACTAGATGGGTGAAGTGACCACTCGGACGCTGCAATGCCTGGGACGATACATGGCAAGCCTAAAATCTTTAGAATCACGTTTGTGACAAATTGCGGTCTAACGAAAATATGTAGAGTCCGCGCGTAAACGTTGCATGTTATTTTGGGCCGAACTTGATGACCTTTTTAATTTAGTGCAACTGGTTAAAATCATACTACAACAAAAGTGACCTTGGCCTTCAACAAGGTGATCACTAGAAAAATTAAGAATTTTATGTTTTTTTTTCTTTCTTAATTAGTGTTTGGTAAATATTGTGAATGAGAGAATTCTTAATTTATAGAACAAAATTATATAAACTTTAATAAATTGGAGCTTATACAAAAAGGTTGAGTGAGTGACTGATGGGAATCCCGTGATCCACTTTAAAAACAATATTTTCGTCAAAAAACGCCTGTTGAATGGTCACTTCATAAACCTATTCGTACATAACTTAGGTAGTAGTATCCACAAATGAAAATTATTCCTAAGTTTTTATTTGTTTTGTAGTATTCACAACTGAAACTTATTTCTAAGTTTTTATTTGTTTTAAGATACCATTAGTGCACTGCGGTCTTAGGATTATTAACTCTATTTTAATTAAACTCAGGCAGCCTCAGACGAGAATAACTAATGGTAATTACACTTGATTTGCACCAGAACACGACAGCGCGCATTGCGCGCGGCATGTGGTTTCAAGCCAACACCAAACATAGAAAATACTCCGCAAAATCCTAGAAGTTCGCTCGGACGTGTGCCTTCGTGTTAAATGAAGTTATCAAGAGAAGTGTCCAGAAATTCAATAAGTGCGGACTTTACGAGAGACTATCTCAAGTTTCTAGTTGTTGTTGCGGTTTCCTTGCGGGATAACAATGTGGTGAGTAAGATTAAGTCAGCTCACTATAAAATAAAAACTTATAGATGTTTTTACTTTATAAATCAAGATGATTACTACTTTGTATGTACATAAAAACTGTGCAAACAATAGTGAAGTCGGCAATAAGGCGGTAATGATGTCATCCGAGATCAAAAGTCCGTATACCTACCTTTTGTATATGTCGTAGGATGATTTGATAAATCGATTTTTTGTAAAAAAAACTAGGGTTTTCGCAGAAACACGGATAATTAGACAATGCTGATGAAAATACAATTACAAGCAAAACAATTGTGCCGGAATGGATTGACATTTAAAACGTCAAGTCGTCAACCAATCAGAGAAGATGATGTTTTGAGCGCTCGGACCAGCCAATCAATGTTCTTCTTTCATAATAGCTAACGATTCTTTTCGCAATCTTACTAAGACGACCAGCGTTTTCGCAAAAACCCTATATTTTTTCAGTAAGATTGAGAAATGTCATCAGCATTGTCTAATTATCCGTGTTTTAGCAAAATCCCTACTTTTTTTGGCTACATGAACAATCAGGCGTTATGTATGAATGTTTGTTCGACGATAACTTAGTCTCGCCGGTTGGAAAGTCATGCTGGTAAATGAGACAAAAATATGTTTTAAGTTCGAACATGAGCCAAATCGGTCGAGGGGTTGCTGAGATTATGGTGTCGCGAGTTCACAGTTCGGGGCGAACTACTAGTTAACTAACTGGTAATAAAATAATACTCAAAATAAAACTTTGTCTTAAGTTTTACATTCGTTTGACTATTGATGTCGGATACAGGTACGGTCGGCCACAGTTTAGAATACCCCATGGTAGGTCTTGCCACGAGCGACATAAGTGCGCCAATCGAACAAAAATTAGTGTGGCTGACTCTGCAACGTTCATCTTAATATACAACGTGTTACAAAACATCCTAACTCTTTTTACAGGGTGTAACCTTCTGGTCAACAGGATGTCAATTCTGTAAAAAAAAATTGAAAAACACAATTTTTATTTTATAAAATTTAAAAAAAAACATAATTTTTTTGTTTTTGGTATTAGCTCAAATTTAAAATATGTTTGTAGGTGTAGGTGCATTTGCACAGCTTTGAGTTGTTAAAACATTGTGAAAGTCAATGAAAACAATATTTAAAAAATTGTTTTCTCCCGCCACAGCGTTCACATTTTATTAATTTAAAAATCAACGGAACGTCATAGAGCAAAAATAATTATTTAGGTTGTGATCCCTATCACCGGGTGCTATTACCCTGTAAAAAGAGTTAGCATCTTTTGTAACACCTTGTATAAAACAAAGTCGTGTTACACCATTTATAACTCGAGAACGGGAGGACCGATTTTTATGATTTTTGATTTGTTTGATTTCTCTCCGCCCCGAATAGCAGAATAACCATTAAAAGAACGGAAAAACTCACGAGATAAAAAATAAGTCTAATCATTTCAGCGCAAATCATTTTCTTTTCATAAAAATAAACCTGTCGCACATCGCAAATGTTGTTGTAGTTGTAGGTAAAGGCTAGCAGATAATAAGTTGCAAAATGTAAGTTCGTTTCCCGCCTTTCGCACCAAGGTATTGTACAGGAACAGTCGCCGACACCTCTTTTGTTGGATTGACGCACTCATTCCGCCCGCGATAAGAGCTACCTTGGTTGTGACCTTGGCGAATCCTAGCTTGTCGCTGACCTTACATTTGTTTGGTATTCATTGTTCTACTATTCTAGTTGGAGGGGGTGGCAAGAAAGATAAGAGAGTCAATATTTGTATTAATTGCGCAGTAACAAAGTCGCTTTATGTTAGAATAATTTTATTTAATACTAGCTGACCCGGTGAACTTCGTATCACCTGAAATAGTTTGACTCTCCGCGTCAAAAATGGCGATTCCAATACAAAATGACGAATTTTTATTTCTTCCGTTTTTCAGCTAATCCTTTAACTTTTCCCATATTTTTTTGCTTTTAAACCTAGCCTGAACTATGGTGAACTAAACAAAACAGTAAAAATGCAAATCGGTCAAGCCGTTTCTTAGTTTTAGCGAGACTAATGCACGGCGATTCATTTTTATATATATAGATTAAGTGTATTTTTTTTATTGTTATTGATATTTTGGGACGTGAGTCGTAACTTATTTGAATATGTTTAATTAGTTAGGTACTGTAATGCGCAAGAAATGAGTGTTAGTATAATGAACGCGATTATGAGTTAGAGTTACAGTCGGCCACAGTCTCAGATACCTACCCCTTTTTTTCGATTGGCGCCCTTATGCCGCGCGCGATAAGAGCTGCCATGGGGTATCTGAGATTGTGGCCGACCGTACCTATACTCATAGTCTTATACAGCCAGCATTTCAATTAGCTTTTTACTTGGCCTTGGAAAAAAACAGATTTTTGCTATAAGTACAGTCAACAGCACGTAAACCTTTACATTTTCGTTGCAATGTCACCCGTAACATATCTGAATAGAATGCACGCGTGTAAGGGTGGAACAGCTGTCGATTGCAATAACAAAAAAAAATCTTTGGGGTTGAAGAAGAATATTAAAAAAAGACTTTACCTGTGTGTAACATCTCGTCAACATTTCTGTGTGAGTTTTGCAAGGAGGCCTGCTCTTGCCCCAAGTAGTCCACCGTGATCTCTGTGTGGTCGTGTCCAAACCTACGACTTAGCAGCTGGTCTCTCTCTGTACGCTCTTGTTCCCGACGCCTTCTTCTGTTCTGAGAGTTGTTCAGAGATGCCTGTGGGCATGACATTGGTTTTTATTAAGGGCCAAGAACTGGTTCATGGTCTGGGATCGGAATTTTTGCGGACGTAATGGCCAGCTGTGCAAGGCATCGACGAGAGTTCCCATCTTGCATCGACTAGCCCCATTATTCACAATTTTACAACGTAAAAAAATATGGCGTTACTCAACGATGGTGGAATGAAGATTTAATTTTGTATCCATCAATATGCAGATGGTCAGATGGATGGACACCAAAATTATCCTATAATGATTATGGTTTGAACTTGATAGTTCCGAAAAACTACAAAACTAATATTAGCTACCACGAGATCTCTCTGATGTTTTCAGACCTACCTAATTGTAAGTTGAGGTGAGGCACCAACTTATTGAAAAGGGCTAGATGTCCAGTATTCCATTCCAGTGTAGCTTACTAAACATTATTTCAATTTGGAATTTTTTTATTACTAGAAAAATATATTGATTTTCTTACTATCTGGTTCAAAGCTATTATACCAAAACTGCCCCTCTACCCTTGACGCATGTTTCCAATGCGGCCGCAATATGGCGCAATTTACAAAATTTAATATTTTACAAATTAAGACGCATTTTGTGGTTTTATTGAATAAAACCGCCTTACCTTTGAATAAACATTACAAAATATTTAAAATCAAAGCCTTACTATGCGAATTCAAAGAGAAATTAATTTTTAAACTTTTTCAATTGGATCGCAATAGCGTCAAGGGTAGAGGGGCTGGTCATAGGTTAATTTAAAGGACATTTAGGTACAAGTCAGTTAGATTGTAAAGTTGTTCACCTCTATTTTAACTACCTAAGCATCCCAGTTAGGTCTCATTTAAGGGCAAGGTTAGTACTTGTTCACCTTCTATGCTGTTGACAACATAGATCAGTGTACCTTGTATAGGATTGCCATATCTAGCTGGGACCTCGTCGGGACATTCTGGGTGGGGGGTGGAAAGGGAGGGGGTGGGCGGTAGAAATATATATTTTTAATATCAACGAAGCTGAAAAATCAACGAAGCAAATTTTTTTAAATTATATTTTAATTTGAACAAAATTCTTGCGGCAGAAGTAGTTGGTGTAACATTTACATAGATACATACAGGGTGTCCCAAAAAATTGTGTCAAGCGGAAGTCCAGAGATAGAGCACCTCTAGGGGTAACCGAATCACCCCCATGTAAGTTCAGCGATTTTTTGACGTTTAGAAGTTATGAGGGATTTAAGGTTTTTTTTGGGGAGAATTACCTAGCATTGGTTTTTATTTTTTAACTTTTTTTGTATTTAACTATTTTAATATTTTTTTTCTTTATTGGAATCTTAGATAACTTGTCTATCACCAAAACAATTATGATCAGCTTTAAACTTGTAAAAGATACCGCAATTTTGATCCAAAGTTCAAAAATGCCGTTGTAGAGATAAGATCATCAAATAAGTTAGTATGGGGAGAAAAAAAAGTAGGGGTCTGAAGGATTTTTGATTGATTTCAAAAACTTTCCTACAACCTGAACCTTTAGAATAGTACAAAAAATCTGTCACTTTATGGGCCTTTTATTCGAGTAATTAGCGGTCAAAGTTGAAAAACCAGAATTGGGACAAATGTAATGCTGATCGGTTTTCTTTTATTTTTGTTAATTTGGACAAAAAACATTGAAGACAAGCTTAAAATCATCTATTAGTACGGTCTGCATGAAAAAAAATCAAGATTTTTTTGTTTTAAAAGTCAACTAATTGAAAAAAAATGTTTTCGTTATTTTTTTCATTATTTTTATTTTAAGTTATTTTTTTATCGAATTCATTGACAAAACGTTACAAAAAAAAAACATTAAAGAAAAAAATACAAAAAAAATTATCGAGTTTTTTAATAATTTTTTCGAGATTTCCAATGCAGATCATACTGACAGACGACATAAAGCCTTTCTGCAGTGTTTTTTGTCATAATCAACAAAAATAAAAGAAAAACGATCCAAATTACATTTCTCAAAATTCCAGTTTTTCAACTTGGATCACTAATAATTACTCAAATAAAAGGCCCATAAAGTGACAGATTTTTTGTGTTATTTTAAAGGTTCAGGTTCTAGGAAAGTTTTTGAAATCAATCAAAAATCTTTCAGACCCCTACTTTTTTTTCTCTCCATAGTAACTTGATGATGTTTTCTTTTTTAACGGCATTTTTGAACTTTGAATCAAAATTGCGGTATCTTTTACAACTTTAAAGCTGATCATTATTTTTTTGGTGATAGGTGATAGTTATCTAAAACCCCAATAATAGAAAAAATAACAAAAAAATTAATACAAAAAAAGTTAAAAAATAAGAACCAATGCTAAACATTTTTAAATTGAGTCCACGGAATGACAGTTACTACAAAGGCTTTTTCTGACAGTTGCATACTAGCAACTGTCATTCCGTGGATTCGAATTAAAAATTAGAGTATAGGTAATTCTTCCCAGAAAAACCTTAAAAGCCTCATAACTTCTAAATGTAAAAAAAATGCTGAACATACATGGTGGTGATTCGGGTACCCCTAAGGGTGCTCTATCTCTGGACTTCCGCTTGACACTATTTTTTGGGACACCCTGTATAGTTAGTGCTGAAAAATAACAGATGGCGTTAATTCTCACCTGTTCCTTTTTTAAATAAACAATTTTTTACTTGACTCAAGTCAAGATTGTAACAGTATTTTGATAGCAACGGATGGCGGCGGCGGCGTCTCGCGAAATCGGGACAAAATTGGGTCTCGTCGGGATGTCGGGACACGATTGTCCATAATGGTGAGTCCCGATATATCAGGACGGATGGCAACCCTAACCTTGTACAATGCGTGCCATGAAAGAAAAGACTTAATACTCTGTGTGGTTGGACATCTTTACGATTTATAGGTGCCTTTAGCGGTATGAGGTCTGAGTGCGGGACGGGGCCGGGCGTCATTGGGCCGGCGGAAAGAGGAGCGGGAGGCGCAGTCAAGTCTCTTCTTTCGGGGCATGTATTGTACAGTGCCTTACTTACTTGTATATGTTTATTATCATACTTCAGCTGGTCCACTCTCATTTTTGCCATGGGTCTTTGGTTGATTGGTGTCTTGTACACATAAATATCCAACTTGTCACAATTTCTGAAAATAAATATTTGTTTTGTACTTACACACCTCATAGATATGTGAACGAGAAAGGCGACAAGTTTCAACTCGACCATTTCAACACACAGGAGTAACTCTGCCATTGTGAGCCAATTTAGATTCACCCATTGCAGTGGGATCTCAATTCACATTATTTCCATGAGATCTCAATCAATCAATTCCTTCCTTCCAAAAGGTCCTTGTTCAAATGAGCCATATGTTTATTGGTAAAAGATGAATGTAAAGATTGTAAAACAAGACGCCTCATTTTTATCAATCTAAGGGCATCCAGAGTGGCAAGTAAGGTAACAACAGAATATTACTGAGATACTATCATAAGTGGTGTGGATCTTGCATCATTATAATGACCTGAACGAGGGCAGACGTACACTAAATACGCGCCACGATAGATGAACCTAGACCGCGCCTCCCGCAACCTTTCCGCCGCCCCGATGACGCCCTGACCAGGGCTTAGGTTATCTTTCGTGGCGCGTATTATAAATGGGATATACTTCTAGAAACTTACGCACTGATGGCATTTATTTTAGTTTGAATAGCATTTTCGATCTCTTCAGAATTTGCTGGATCTTTTTCTAATGACTGAAAAAGACTGGAGGTTTCTTGAATTAGTTGATTTGTTTGGTGGTATAAAGATTCCATTGTGATTTGGTTAAATAAACACTAAATACGATAGTTTCAACGATTATTTATTTTCCATTAACCCCAAGATACAACAGCAACAAGCAACGTCAATAGCAACTGTCAATGTCAAGCACGTCAAGCAAGTGTCAATCAATCGTCAAAATTTTTGACGTTTGGCACAGAGTAAAATAAAGATTGAGCGTGTAATAATGTTTCATTCATTAGCAATGCTTACACAAGCGTGCTTTATCGCGCGATCATAATTAACGTTTTCTTGCATTCCATTTCAACATCGAAGAGGCGAGAAATAACGAGTTCATTCGCACGGTATAGCGCGTCTGTTGTAAATAAAGCTGTGCATGCATTTCAATCACTTTCTCTTTTGTTGTCATTGGTCTGTGGAAGCCATTTTGACAGTTGAGTTGACTATTGTTGAAATTGCATGACGAATTTTATGAGTTTAGCGAAGAAACTGCAAAATTTGTAACAGTTTCTTTCTAATTTGTGTGTGAAAAGTGTATCAATCAAAATGGGTAACGGGTGTCAAGCCTGTCTGACGAGGATTCCTCATGCAACCCTCATCGCGACCATTATGTGTTGCTTGGGCGTTGGTGTATTTTGTGGCACCATGTACAGGGGTTCCACCCTGTCGATCCTGATGTTCGATGAAGTATTTCACTTCCGCCTGATATGGATCGAAGCTCTGCAAATGATATTCATAGTAGGCAGCGCTTGTATGGCGGCGCTAGGCTTTATGTTGTTGTGTTTGGGTTGCCTGACAACAGGTGCTACCAGACAGAAGGTGTACCGTGCGTGGCGCGCGCGGGTCGGCGGCCGCATCTCCTGCGCCATCTTCATGATCATCACCTACATCCTCACATTCATATGGATCCTGCTTCTGGGCTTCTTGGTCATCACAACATTCCTTTTCACCATATTCTGGGCACTTTGCTCCAAGCCTCGAAACGTCAATCACGACACCTGCATTGACTTCACACAATTTGACTTCATGTTCCCGCCCAGTGTTAAGCAAGAAGACCTGAGGATATGCGAAGCGCACAAAACAAAGTTGTTCTGCAAGGACTATGTTGAAAAAGCTGAATTTATGTTTATATTGGCGATGGTGTCCTGTATACTTGTGATCCTGAGCTTAGTACACTACTTGATGTGCTTGTCTGCTAACTACGCACATATAAGAGACCATGAGAAGTTCCAGGAGCTGCAAGAGCTGCAGTATCTGACCAACCCCGACCTGCATGCGTCCAAGGATCGCTTTTAGTATATGGCCCGTGCGCCGCTCCTGCGCTCACTAGAAGCCACCACCAAAATGTGACAGTGCTAGAGACTGCTATATCATCATAGTATTATTTTTAAGATTGATTGTGTTCGATGACAAAAAATATTGAAAACTTTAGGACTAGGAATGCAACAATTTTATTATTGAAAACTCTTTGTACACACGACAGCACGTCGAGGCTTACAGGCTAGCACTCTACTCGGTTACGTTATGGGCGACTTTACAACAAAAGTGTACAGTCTCACATGCTGTCGTGTGTTGCTATTCTGGCAGTTGAAAGTTTATCAGTGTGCTTCACATTCACAAGTATTTTTACTTTCGTATTATTTATTTGATTGCACCTTTTCTCTTTATGCCTATTCCATTTTTATTGAATAGTTTAGGCCTAATTACCTACTAATAAAATAGAAAGTTTAAAAATGTAAATTGACCTAATGTTGCATTTCTAATTAAGACTGATCTTCATAAAATTAGAAAATTGATGATGAATAGCAAACACTTCCCTTTTCCCAATACCAGTATTAAATATCATAGATTTTAACTTCCTGTACCCAAAGGCACCATAATATGGCATCTATCGTAATGTATATTATTATTTTAAATTGATAATCTTTTCACTTTGAATTTATGATTACATTAATGAAAAACAGCAGAATAGAGATACTTTCTTGATAGTATTTTACTAATCAATTTTGTTATTTTCTGAGTCCATCTGTTTTTAAACAAAATGTGGCTGCTATTTTCATAAGTTTTAAAAATAACCATCTCATGTCGTCCATTATTAACATTCCTTATTAGAATTAGTTCAAAATTGTTAAATATTATTTCAGTAGTGTAAACATTTTATATCTAAAGCCTTGTTGATCATTTTTGGTTCCCGGTGCCAATCTCGACAGAAGATTAGAATAATTTTGTTGCATGCATTGCACACATTTGCATTGTTTTTAAACATTTGTCTATTTCCCACCAATTACTTCTGTACACTTTTGGTATCTAACATTTATTTTTACTTTTAATCAATATCAAAGAGAAAATTACAAGTTTAGGCATAGTTTTAGGATTAGAAGTGACAAAGTTCAATGTTTAGTACAAGTTCCATATTACAAGTTGTGTTTGATTTAAGAAATGCAATGAGACTTTATACTATCTATATCTTGCTTGTATTACATTTACAACTGTAGTTCTAACCGAGGCTAAAACCTTAGCACAGAGTCCTGGTTTAAAAAAAAACTGCATTTAAACGGCACTTTCGATTTGTATCATCGAATTTTTTACTTGTACTGTGTTTAGTTAATTACTTTTTTATTATTCTTATATCCACAGACAGACCCAGAATGGTCTGTTTTCTTATCCATATAATCAACACATTAGAATGTAATAAGTGTTGTTATAAAACTTGATAGGTAAGTTTATCATACATAACCTCACGTCAATACTGAGGGTTGATCAGAGGCACCAATACATTTCAATTAGCCCCAATAACAACTTAAAAGCAACAACTAAGTATAATTTTGTAATAAATAAACGTTTTAATAGAAAAATAGCAGTTCTTTGTCTGTTTAACCCTTCTCTGCAAGAAATTCTAGATATTATAACTATGTTTTTATAACACAATAAATAGGTAGGTTCTTATGTACCAAACTTGAATTTCGGTAAATAAGTGGATTCCGGTTACAAAACCACTAAAGACGTCAAAATGCTAAATATTCGCTGCCCGGAAAGATTAACGATGTGGTTTGTCTGTTTACCAGATCTATCGTCAACAACATCAATTATTATTATTTTTGCGTTAAAATATAGTTTTAAAACACGGTACCGCCATCATAGCTTTTGCACACTCAGTTTTTTAAAAAGCTACTTCCTCGTGTAAATATATTCCTAGAACATAATTTCACATCTTAGGTACATAAGTAGGTAGGCACCTACCTGGCACCTTCTCAATGCGTAACTAAATGTCATTTGAACTCATTTGTTCCTAACAATCAGTTTTCCTTGTTCAAGTTGTGTAATCCTCACCCGACCATTTACGTGCTTGCCTTCTCAGTAACCATCAGCACCCCTAGCATGAGTAGGTAGGCAAATCGAGCTCAATAGCGCGGGATATACAGGGTGTTGTTTTGGTTAGTCACACCCGACTTAGATAAGATACTTTTAGTAACGCTTGATACAAAAAAAATGTTTTAGTTTATTTATATTTTTTTTAAATTAAGCTGTTTTTTTTTCAATAAAAATACAAAATGCGTCTTTAGTAATTTGTATTTTTTTTTTATTGCGCCGTTTTGCGACCGTTTTGGAAAAATGCGTCAAGGGTAGAGGGGCTGAGGCGGGTGTCACTTTACAAATCAACACCTTGTATAATGCGCGCGGGATGAGAATGGGATGCGACCTTTTGGAACTGAGACGCGCGCGGTAAGCAAACTCGCGTCGATGCAACCTTGTCAAAGTAAAATTAAGTATGTTTTCGATTGACTTTGACAAGGTTCCATCCCATTCTCATCCCGCACGGATTATATGTAGTGCTCTCTCGCAATCTGTCGATGCTAAGTACGGTCGGCTAACAGTTCAGGATACTCCATAGCAGCTCTTACCACATGCGGTATAAGTACCTACCAGTGCCTGTAACCATTCGACTAATTTCATCGTACAAGGCTGGAAGTTGGTAGGCTGACTTTGCTGAGTCAAGAAATATTTTTTTTTGCCCGGTCGTGGTTGAACGTTTATTTTCGTGATCAGTGGAGTTTCAACAACCAGCCTTGAAGCACCCAGTCTTGTACGACAACAACAAAAAAAACTCAACCCAACATTAACACTTTCAAAGTAAAAAAATATCAAACTTTCAACCGCGACCGACCAAAAAAAATATATATTCCCAGACTAGGCGAAGTCTACTCTATCAGCCTACCAACTTCCAGCCTTGTACGGTGAAATGAGTTAAATGGTCACCAGCTAGCTCTCCAGCTACTACGTCAATCAAACAAAGAGGGGGTATCTCAGCGTGTGGCTGTACATACCTAGCTATAGGTCCAAGAGCTACCCGGATTTAGGGCAAAGATCAATTTCAATGGGCGGTGATTCGCTATTGTCTTTGTTTAGATTTCTCTACCTAGAGCATTTTCCTGAGGCATTGTTTATTCGAATTTTCCAGCATTGAGCTACTTACTGGGGCTCCAACTATGTCTAATAACATAGACGGAACCTTAAATTGCGATTATCCTTTTAAGCTATTCATCAAGTAATTAAAAAATCACCCATGAAGTTAATTAAAACCACGTCCCGCCCCTGTATTATCTAAAATATCCACCGTAAAAATAACGGTTTGAAATGTTAAAAAAAGGATTGTTGATTTCAATAAGGGCTACTTATTTACGAGTGTTTTGACGCTCGTAGGTTGAGTGGAATTTTTTGATAATAGAGGCGCTGTTGGTCTAGCATGTATGAGCATTCATGATAATAGGTAAAATACCTGGGTCTCTCGCTTCCGACTCCATTGTTCTACCCACTCACTACTTAGGCTACCTACCACTGCTTT
This sequence comes from Zelleria hepariella, assembly GCA_949319315.1. NCBI lineage: Eukaryota > Metazoa > Arthropoda > Insecta > Lepidoptera > Yponomeutidae > Zelleria > Zelleria hepariella. The sequence goes on along the minus strand of OX439391.1, from coordinate 8,654,165 downwards.
ATAATAATTATAAGTAGGTAGGTATAGGTGCTGGGCAAGCCTACTCTATCTAAAACAATGTCTTAGGCACTGCAGCTTGCGAGTGGTCTCTTCACCCATCTAGTGTGAGTGAAGGTGTCATCTCATTACGTAGGTTGATGAAAAGGCCTATTAGAAAGCTTAGCTAAGGTAAAGTAGGTCGGCTCTAGGTAGTTTAGAGAGAGTCAAGGTTCTATCGCTGTTGTCGGTGCTAGACATAGCTGGGGCTTAAATCTGTAACGCAATGGCGTGTCGATGGCATTCCAGTAGAAGGACCAGAGTAGGTATTCTTTGCTGTAAGTAGTACACATGACAGCACGTCAGAGTGTAGGTACACTTTTGTCGTAAAGTCGCCCGTAACGTAACCGAGTAGAGTGCTAGCGTGTAAGGGTCGACGTGCTGTCTTGTGTACATACTTACCTACAAAAACATTAAAAGGACCGACAGCATTATTAAATCGTAATTGAAACCGTCAACTGACAGCCAATTTTGGCACCATTGCGTTACAGACTCGGGCCCCAGGGGCCTTAGCCTGTAACGCAATGGCGTGTCGATGGCATCCCAGCAGAATGTCAAAACTGGGATTTCCTCGTTTTTCTCCTACATCCAGTGAACTAATCCTCTAGAATAGGAATCAGAATATTATTTACTGTACTTACTACAAAAACATTAAAAGGACAGACATAATTAATAAATCGTAATTGAAGCCGTCAACTAATAGCCCATTTTGGCACCATTGCGTTACAGGCTAAGGCCCCTGTTTGGGTTGTTGGTTAGATACGCATGAGATGACCCACCCGCCCTATTAATCAAGTTAGCTCGATACTGTAAGTAGATCAAAAGAGTGGGATAGAGATTCGTATCCATGTACCTAGATATATGGCGCTGGCGCTTATCTATACTTAGGCAGTAGGAACCTCAATATTTTAGATTAAGTATAGATAGATGAACACATCTGCCTACATAAAGTAAAGTACTTACTTCTTACCGTAACACTACATTTTGTGTTTAAAGCGGAGACGCTATTTCAACAAAAAAAAAACTAGGTACTTAACTCCTCTATTAGATATCTAGGTACCTAACTACAGGGTGCACTCTAAGTCGATAGCGGAACTTTAAGTAGGCTATCTACTGATCAATACAAACAACTTGTACTAGGCGGCGAAAAAAATGGGGCGAAAAAAATTTCAGCTGTTCCATACAAAAGGTCGACTCAGTACTGCGCCAATGTATGAAACAGCTGATATTTTTTTCGCTCAATTTTTTTCGCCACCTAGTACAAGTTGTTTGTATTGATTAGTAGAAAGCCTACTTAAAGTTCCGCTATCGACTTAGAGTGCACCCTGTACAGTCAGCTTCCGCTATCCATTTTATTTCTCAATGCCATTTTCTATCGTCTTCGACTTTTTGTCAACTAAAATCGACGCTCCACTGAGTTGTAACGGACTGCCCCTCTACCCTTGACGCATTTTTCCAATACGGCCGCAATACGGCCAAAGAGCATATAATACAAATATGGCGCAATTTACAAAATTTAATATTTTACAAATTAAGACGCATTTTGTGTTTTTATTGAATAAAACAGCCTTACCTTTGAATAAACATTACAAAGTATTTAAAATCAAAGCATTACTATGCGAATTCGAAGAGAAATTAATTTCAAAACTTTTTCAATTTGATCGCAATAGCGTCATGGGTAACCCCCCTGAGTTGTGATTAGACAAATGGACAGCCTAGGCTGAAGGTAGAGACGAGTATTACGAGTAAGAGGGCTTTAGAGCACCATTTTCCCATACAAACGTAGTTCCGGTTTAATTTCTAGACTACAGGCTGGATTTTGCTGAAACTCGGTTTATATCAGTAGATGACCAATATGGAGGTTTGCAAATAGTGTTTATCATAAAAAAATTGCCTGAAAGAAATTAGAAATGCGCTTGGCCGTCACTGAGATCTCACGGTCCTTAAGGGGACTCAGTTGTTTCTATCTAGTTTTTGATAGCCATTCGGAAAATCAAGAAAGGAATTTTAGCTACCTAGGTCAAACTATTATCTATTCTGTGCCCAGCCCCTCTACCCTTGACGCATGTTTCCAATGCGGCCGCAATATGGCGCAATTTACAAAATTTAATATTTTACAAATTAAGACGCATTTTGTGTTTTTATTGAATAAAACAGCCTTACCTTTGAATAAACATTACAAAGTATTTAAAATCAAAGCATTACTATGCGAATTCAAAGAGAAATAATTTTTTAAACTTTTTCAATTGGTTCGCAATAGCGTCAAGGGTAACCCCACAGGTCCTAGATAGGTAAGTAGGTCGAAGCGCAATAGTTACATTAGTAAAGTCTGAAGCTTCTGTATTTTGCTCTTTATTCAGCTGATTCTTATTTCACTGTCTGTCACGTTTGTTAAAGACAAGTATTCTTTGCTGGAAAGTCTTTGGACAGTAGCTCTAAAAAATACCGGCTAAGTGCGAGTCGGACTCGCGCACGAAGGGTTCCGTAGATGCCATTAAAACGGCAAAAAAAAACAAGTTTTTTTTTATGGGAGCCCCTTTATATATTTATATGTTATTCTGTTTTTTGCGGCAACAGAAATACATTATCTATCAAAATTTCAACTGTCTAACTATCACGGTTCATGAGATACAGCGTGGTGACAGACGGACAGACAGACCGAAAAAGCGCTCATATCTACCAAGAACAGTGGTTCTCAACCTATGGTCCGCGGACCACTGGTGGTCCGCGAGGGCCTCGCTAGTGGTCCGCGGGAGGGTCCTGCAGTCCAGCGCACATAGCGATCGTTGTCAATAAATTTTAATGTTGATTCAACAAGTTCCCAATGAATAAAATAACTGATATTTTCGTGCGCGCTTGCGCGCGCTCTTACTACGAGTATAATGAAAAATATTTTTAACCTCCAAAGATCCGCGTGACTGCAGATCGCGCCAAGGAATTATCGAATGCGCCAGATTTTGACAGGATAGTACAATAAATAGCCTATAAGTAACCTGCGGCTCGCTCCGATGTAAAGTTGCGGTCTTCAGTTCAATACGCAAAAAATAATAAATTGTATTATCAAAACCCTTAAAATCGAGTAATTAGTGCTCACACATAGTATAATGTTGTTAGCCCATGTCAAACCGCACGTAAGCTATATTTAGGGTAAAATCGGTGAATTTTCAAACATGTCTTCCATTCAAAACAAAGGTCTCCATTAAGAAATGTAAGACTTAAATAAGTTAATTTTCAGCGCCGCTGGGTGCGTTTGTTCAAATTATAGCAAAATAAATCTCCTTATAAAATTAAAAAGGGAAAAATCGGCGAATTTTTCACGCACCTACTAAGGAAGACATGATTATGATTTTTAAGAGTAAAATCGTAAAATTTGGGGGCGCGCTGCTTTTACAAACAAGTGAAATGTTGATGATATTGATGGAAGATTATCAGATTTTGGCATCCTGCGGCTTATAAAGAGTAAAATCGGTGAATTTTCGGGCGCGCTGCGCGCGCATTCCGCATTCGGATGATTCTTCAAAAAAGCGTTCTTCGTTGATATCCATGGCTTTTATTTTTTCTCGTCGTTGGTGAAAACTAAAAATACAGAGGATAAAAGGGCTTAAAAACTAGCCAATATGTCGATGAGGCACACCTGTAGGCTTAATAGGTTAATCAGAAAAAAATCTTCTATTTTGACAGGCCATGGATATCAAAAAATATGCCATGGATATCAAATAGTGTCCAAAATGAATATAAACAGTAATTTCAGTGGTACATAAATGCTTCCTTTAGCTTGATTGTCACTCATGAACTGTCACAGACTTAAACAGGGCCTTAGTGAAGGAAAAGTATATAAATAAAACATCATAATAATCAAACCAAGGTGATCAAAGTTTAATTTTGAGAAAAAACAGTACAAATTGAGAAGTTTTTAAACTTTTTCAATTGCTCATAGATATATTTTAAGCAAACACATGCTGAGTTATTAAATAATAAAATAGATAAATTATGCTCAACAAATTCTAAAAAATTGTAACATTAATTCTTAAGTTCTCATTAATTTCAGGCCTTAAGGTGAAATACGTCTCACAACTAGCGCCGCCAATGGAAAAAAAATCATATCTTTTTTTTGGATGCGTTTTTAGCAAAAAAACGCTCCTGCGATTCCTCAACGCGAGGCTTAACTATTTTTAGGACCTAAGGTTTGGATTCCAGATCCTAGAACTTAAGAATGCAATCGATTCTCGCCAAAAGTGGCCACTTTTGGCGAGAATCGATTGCATTCGTAGGAAATCCAATCCTGGAATCCAAACCTTAGGTCCTAAAAATAGTTAAGCCTCGCGTTGAGAAATCACAGGAGCGTTTTTTGCTAAAAACGCATCCAAAAAAAAGATATGATTTTTTTTCCATTGGCGGCGCTAGTTGTGAGACGTACGTCGTCTTAAGTCTTATAAATCGTTTTGATAAACAGCTACTATTATTTAAAAGCTATAACATGAATAAACAATTACACATCCATCCCGAATTTCATCCAAAGCCATCCAGCCGTTTAGGCGTGAAGAAGTATCGTAAATACATAATATACATATTAGTAGAATATAACCCAGCAGCACCATCTAAAACAATGTCTCAGGCACTGCAGCGCCAAGTGGCCTCTTCATCCATCTAGTGTGAGTGAAGGTACCACTGGAGGCTATTTAAATCATCTCATAAAAAATAAAATAATATAGCCTTTTATTGCTTCTCAAAGTTACATGATATAAAAGTATTTGCAAATGTAAAATAAATCATCTCATACGTAGATGCCTTAGGCCTTTATTTTTTTTAACCCAGCATAGTAGTACGAGTCAGACTCGCACACTCAGGGTTCCGTACCACCACAATATTTGTGTAACATATTTTAATATTATATTTACCCCTTACTTTAGGTGGTGGTACGGTATCCCCGGTACGCGACTCCGACTAACAAGGAAAAATTTTAGGATATTGTGCACGAAGGGTGCTAAACGGGACTTTATTACTCTGCCTCAGCTAATTCTACCATTATTTTCATGTATTTGGTAGAATCCCTCTTTGTTTTTTTAATAACTAATAGAATGACCATTCTTTGCATGTATTTGGAAGAATCCCTCTTTGAAAGAAAGTGAGGAACCCTCGGTTCGTGAGTCCGGCTTGCACCGCCCGGTTTTTATTATCTTGTGTACATTAATTAAACCGTATAATTACAATGGATTTGATAAAATGTAGATAAATAGATAGATAGATTGATTCTGTGAAAAAATCAACTGCTTGCTTATTATTCAACCTATTAAATTTAAAGTTAACAACAGCCCGTTAAACGTAAGGCAAACAAGCAAACAGACATGCAGATATGTACTGGATTAGTAATAGGGTCTTATTTGGCACTTTTTCGGTACGTAACCCTAAAATAAGTGAAATTTAAGAACATTTACTTGATATCCATGGCCGGTATGTGATATCCATGGCTTAAATCCATGGATTTTAGGGCCATGGATATCAATAAAATTAAAAAATTACGTTGTTTCTCTTTAACTATAAAAGCTATCGTATTTATTTTGATGTCAATACCTACTGAGGGACATACCCAATCCTGTACTTTAGATAGTTAAGTGCAAATAGTATCACTTAACTAGCAAAACTGACCACAAGTTTCAATTACCCTCCCGAACCAAAATAAAAAAAAAGTGAAGAACTTACCTCACAGTGTTGGCGCGAAAGTTAGCGACATACCCGTCCCATCTTAGCACCGTGGTTAAATTGGCGATATTTTACACCAATCACAAGACACTTACCGCGTATTCAAGTATGTATAAAAGCATACTTTTGTCGAGCGGTTTCAACTTCGCTCGCGGCGTGACATTAGTTTAAACGTCTACAGACACAAGAGTTTTCATTCTATTAGAATGCTGGATATATGATTGGATAGAGGCACTCTTTGGGCATTTAAAAAGGTATAAATTAGCACAGTAGTGGGCACATGAGTAAAACCACAAACAAAAACATACCAGGAGCACACGCGTGTGACATGCAAAATACTTGCAAAATCACCTATTTTTTGACCTTCAAAGGGATATTTAGGCCATTTCCTCTATGAAATATTGATTTTATTTGATATGCCTCAATAGACCGTTAGTTAAGTAGACGAGTAAGTGCTACTTTAGTACTGTGTGATGTATAGTTTAGTAGATACTAGGGTGTGACCAAAAAAATCGACCTCTCAAAGAATGACCCATTCCTGGTGATTTTTCACGTGTACGTTCAATTGTTCCAAAACCGACTCATATGAATTTCCTGTTTTCAATTTACTTACATACCTATGATTTCATATGAAACACGAAATACCTTGGAACTGGTGGTCCGTACTAAGAAAAAAATAATCAAAGTCCTGCGTGATTCAAAAAGGTAGGCTGACCTAGAACCTTAGAATTAAGTGAGATGAGAGCTATCTCACACACACAGCCAATTTCGTGTTGACAGTCATAATGTAAGTTTTGAAGATATTTTCGCTGAAAAAAAATTGCCGGCGCGCTTTTTTTCAGCAAAAATATCTTGCAAGCTGAACAACATGAAAAATGCTGTATTACTCAGTACCTATAAGATAGCTCTCACCTAATTTTAAGGTTCTTTATGAGCAATTTTTCGATTAATTTAATGTAATTGATATGGGAATCGATTTTGTACATTATTCTTTGCGCGATAGTTGGTCCATCTCGTTCTCGCTTTAGGTTCTATAGGTCTGAACGAAACCGAATGACAAGGAAGAGGCGTTTCCTTGTTAAAAATGTTCCATACGCGACTAGATAGCATGTCCATTTTAGTGCAGTTGTTCACCTGTAAACATGCCCCTCTACTCTGCATAGTAAATTTCAATATTGCGACACGATCAACTGCCTTTTTTAAATTATAGAGTGAGTAAGAACCTACCGGTGTGTAAATTAAATGCTTAGAGCTTTTCTAATTCCTGAAAAAACCTCTCCAATGGTTAAAAAAGATGGTCTGTGCACGTTAGGTACCCACTTTTCTTATCGAAGTTAATTTTCATTTATGTAGATTATCTGGATCGTCTGCGTTTATTAATTTTTTAAGTAGGTAGGTAAGTACGTATATGAATAAGTATATTTCACATAGGTAGGTAAGTACACCTACCAATGTTCTTAATTATAATAATAGGTACTTTTAATCTTTATTTAAATCTAAGGCTACTTTGTATCACGAGAACTTATAGTGCATCTAAATTCCTGCAATAACGGCAGTCAATCTTGACACAATATTGAATATTAGTGTTGAGGAAGCCGGATTGAGCAAATTATTTTCAGAGACAGTGCACATCCTTGTTGCACATCAAGCACTTTTCTTACACGTGAATCCAGAGTGAATCACACCGGAAAATCCTTTTTGAAAGTATGGTGAACTTCTTAGAAGAATAGTCGAGAACCATAAATTACCTGTCCTATCTATTCATTTGTTACAATCTGCTCGCCGCAGTAAAATGACGAAGAAGCTGAAAACTGAAAATAATAAATACCTGTTCGATAGATACTTTATTGGGTATTAAATTAACATTGAGTTACTTATATTAATGAGGTGAGATGAATCAATTATCTATTCTTTCCTACTAACGTAATTACTAATACAAGATTCTCTTCCCTCGTTTTAATTATTTGATACAAAACAAGCAACGACCGACCGGCAGTCCCAGGTTAATGACGTAGCGCGGTAGATTTACACGATTAGTTATGCTACGAACTTATTTAAATATTTATGAACAACACAGGCAACTGAATGACACTATAAACTCCTGAACCCTCGCGAGCATCGGACCTACTTTGCGTGCGCCGCGTGACATGTGACGGGTAGCGAGTGGCCAGTCGATCGAACCGTACGTTTGTTTTGATGAATAAGTATGTGGACAAGTTTTTGCTTTCGTGGAACCAAAATAAATGCAAAGAACCGCGATGTGGAGACCCTCGGCGAGAGGCTGGCGTGAACGCGGCCGCAACCTCAGTCCATACTGAACCATCGACCCAGCAGTGCCGGGACACCGAGCGGTAACGTACTCTCCACCTCTATCTACCTATGATAAGCATTTAACGATGTCGTTACTTAATTTTATGGTAAATCTAAATTGATATTTTATTTCCTATTTTGGTAATTAACTTGCGGTGGCAGTGACGACCTCGATGTGTATTAACTCATTGTCACCGATTGCTGTCATGTCACTCTAATGATTATTTCGCTATTGTTCTTACATCTCTGTTAAGTAGTGAGCGTCTGATGTATCTGTGTAACTTATGTTGAATATTATTAATTATTTACTTCTCTATAATTTGTACTCGTATAGGTAGAAATAAGTGAAACAGTTTTTATTGTAGAGTACTTACGTCTCAAAGAATAAACGTTAATTTTGAGTTGGTTTGTTTGAAAGTTGGATTTGAGCAGGCAGCAATTAATTAAATTGTGAAAAAGTATTGTGATGTCGTTCAAACAAAAAATATACAGCTCTTTCCGAATTAAAAATCGTCCAGAAAAGGAAAAAAAAGCTGCAAGTTCGACTGAGTGCTATGATGTAAACGGGGCATTTAACAATGCGTCAATAAAGCCGGAGCTACAAAGTCTTAACGCAATTCAGCCGGAAAATGTCGAAACCGAATCGGCAAGTGACCATTCGTCTTGCACAGAAAAAATGTCGCAACAAGACAAAAAAATAAATGGAGCTATCTATGTTAGTGATTGTGATGGCATCGCCGACCACGAGTGTCCAGTTGAAGAGAATCCACCAAATGTAGAGTCGCCCGTAGCACCTACTCCCGCATCTACAATAACTCCTATAAAAGATTTTACTGAAATCAAGCTGTCGTGAGTACCCACATAAATCCACGTAACGTCGACATGCTTTTGTTTTTTCTTCCCAAAAAGGGGATTTAAAAAAATCGCATTTTGAACTAAAAGGAGGTTTATTCTCAAGGTGGTTTGTTACATTCTTTTAGAAAATGTGATTCAACGAAAAAATCACTATGGCACCAAAGCTGATATATAGAGGGTAGAGTTTTGAGGTAGTCCTTTTAACGATGCGATTTTCATTATGTATAAACGATCGGTAGAATGAATCCGGAATATCTCGCAAGTAAATTCCAAAAATAAATAAATACCTAATATCCTTAGCATGAATGCAAAACTCATGTAAAATGAAACCGAAAAAATATTCATAGCATGGAAAATTATTACATGAATACGGAAAAACCCGTTTTTCCAATAATACTTTTGTAGCTATTTTATGTAGGTTCAATACTCAAACTTGCGGGTTTTTTAAAAATGTGAAACCGGCACGAATCAATATTTATTTAGCTAATCCAAAGATTAGGGTGTCTTCACTCGGTGGATTAGCCAACTGAATTGATACATTTGAATACAAAGGACGTTACCAAATCATGCGCTGCTCTACTTACAAAGTGCACTTTAGGGTTCAATGATTCTTGCAGCCCTTGCCGCTGCCACTTTGGTTAAAGTGCCGGAAATGAATCGGAATTAAATAATAATACTTACAACATTATGTGAGACTGTCCCCGTTTGCATTGGTTTTGCCCATTTCAATCCGAATAACTGAAATTCAAAGCAGAGTTTGCTTTCGCAAGATCGATTATTATATTTGAACTTATTTTGAATCGTTGCATGAAGGCAAAAAGATAAAACGAACATGTAGATACTAGGTCCGGAGGTCATATAATTACAAAAAGTATAATGAAACCTGATAAAAAAAGAACTAAGTACTTAATACCTACTTACCTAGGTACTAACATTATAAAATTATGATCCTGACGTGATCTTATCTTATATATAGTTTTATCATAAAAAGTTATTAAAGCCAAGAACTATAATTTTCTACGGCAAGGTGGCAAGGATTAAATGCGCCAATTTTTGAGACCACTTATCAAGGGTAGTGAGTGACATATATATTTTTTTAAAGTCTCAAAGCTAGGCAAAATATTTTTTCAAACTAAGTATGACTATGGAGCCAAACTTTTGTTTTGTTAACAAAGGCGTTTATTGTTTGATTTGTCAATGCGATTTGATAGCCAAATTATTAAGGAAAAAAAATTGAAAAAAACCACGGCATTAGAAAATATGCGACCACAGAGCTCAATAAGTGGTTTTCCAAATTTTTAAAGTAATGCTTTGCTTAAAATGAAGCGACCCTTTAGTTTATTATGACAATTCGATTTATAGGTACCTATATTGCGTAGCCGATTTGACATGAGGAAGGTTACAAAAAAGGTTTATTTACTAAGTAACCGACCACTCAATTAACATCGAATTGTCATAATAAACTATGAATTGTATTTATATGAAACGGGCACCAGGATTTTTTTAAATATTTTTTCCAGTACCATTGTAACTTGCCCTTTCACCCAAATCCCAATTTACGTTGAATTTCGGGACACCCTATATGTGCGCAAGGAAGATGAAAACAATTTAGCTGTCTGTCAGCGTAAAATGGAGAGAAGCATGTTAGGAGTGAAACTGGCGGATAGAATAAAGAACCACGAAATAAGGGAAAGAACAAAGCTCACTGACGTAGTAGAAAGAGTCCGATCACTAAAATGGAACTGCCCCTCTACCCTTGACGCATGTTTCCAATGCGGCCGCAATATGGCGCAATTTACAAAATTTAATATTTTACAAATTAAGACGCATTTTGTGGTTTTATTGAATAAAACCGCCTTACCTTTGAATAAACATTACAAAATATTTAAAATCAAAGCCTTACTATGCAAATTCAAAGAGAAAATAATTTTTAAACTTTTTCAATTGGATCGCAATAGCGTCAAGGGTAGAGGGGCTGGGCGGGCCACATTAGTAGAATGGAAAACCATAGGTGGACCAAGAAGGCGACAGAGTGGATACCGCGCGACAAGAAGAGAAAGAGGGGAAGACCTAGAAGGAGATGGGTAGATATCTTCCTACAAAACCATGGCCCATGCTGGATGACAAAAGCCAGGGAAAGGAAAAAATGGAGAAAACTGGGGGAGGCCTACGCCAAAGAGGCGACTTCTAACTTTTAATTTAAAATATTAATTTAAAATAAAATAATAAAAGTATACATTTACATAGTCATAAGATACTTTTTATAAATTACTGCATGTTACTTAAGTTAGTAGAATAAAGGCTTTTTTATTTTTTATTTATTTATTATTATATGTATAGGTTTTTTTTTCTTAGCTTTTAATAGAACCTTTTCTTTAGACTGGAAAGTACTAAATCCTGCGATTCATCATAGGTGAATAAATTGACTTGGGTAATAAGGACGTGTATTTTTAGCAATGAATGATTGAGGTAAGTAAGTACCTACATTCTTCTTAGCTAAGGTAGATTAACCCTTCGTACTCTAGGTTAAATGCGGCAATCAACAATAAATATTGTATGACATCAATATGTTCAACCTTTGTCTCAAACAATGTTTTTTATTTATAATTTTTTTTTATAGTCTCGCAAACCATGCTACCTATCAAATTATCTAAATTAGCTCTACAAATTAGCATCACTCCCGCAAATCGTCCGGATCTTTTGCACCCCGTGTAAAAACAAAAATGTTCTACAATTTTAGGCACGTGATTCGATACCCAAATTGCTTTCTTGCTTACCTTTAGCCTTGGTGAATACCGCCAATGACCGTGACCGCTACCACAGCTGACCAATGACCATGTTTAGCCTTGCGAACGCCTCTCTTCGTCGTCGGTCGTAATATCTTCTGACTCTACTCTCGAGTCGACGCTAGAAACAATAAACTTGATGACAAATAAAGTCATGATTCTTGCTGCCATAATTATAACTAATAGCCCTTAATTGTGACACAATTGTTCGTTTTTAACCGACTTCAATAAAGGAGGAGGTACCTACTCAATTACCCCACGTATTTAAAAAAAAATTTTTTACCTCAGAACTTTTTTCTGCTTAAACCTATTTTCATGAACCCTTATTTTGGTGTTGTTTCAAAAGGTATACTTTCCATGTAGTCCCATAAAATGGTGAAGATCTGATGAAGAACTTTGGAGATGTAGAACGGAACTCCTCAAAGGAGAAATCACTCTGAATCAGTACAATAGATTAATAACAGTGTACCGTCAATTATTAAAACTTCTTTATTTTGTCAACAAAGGCCCAACCAAACATATAAACTAAAACATAGACACAGTAGGTACATTATTTACAAAAAAAATCAGTCACATTTTGTAGCTACACGTCCACCTTTAAATTAATCGACGTGGATTTGCTCACACATTGATTAATGTAAAGGCAGTATGGCCTATTGGCTATCAAGGCTAGGATACTGTTGGCGCTGGCTCGCACGCGACGCACCAGGGACCTTTTTCGCATTATTGTGTTAAACAATCAACACGAGCTTTGGCGAAAATCCCTGATGCGCTACAGTACCGAGGCAGCCCCAACAGCACAGTCAATCCCGGATTAAGACTATTTGATGCCCTATAGCAATTCACGCCTGTGGGCCCCCCTATCCAGCGCCGGCCCTAGTCCATGATCAGGGTAGAGCTGTATTGTCTTTTGGCGCCCTTTGGTCGACGTTTTCACATTACATAGGAAGTTTTTCTTAGAATCGCGCCCGAAAAATCGCCGATTATGCACACCCTAAACTCTAAACCTATACTTAAATATAAAATTAAATCATGTTAGGGTGAATAGGCAAAACGCGAGCAACCTGAAAATATATGTAGTTGATTGCATTTTCGGGCGCCGGCTATCCGACTATGATATGCATTCTTCATATCATAGTCGGATAGCCGGCGCCCGAAAATTGACCGATTTTACACCTTTTGGTCGACGTTTTCACATCACACAGAAGGTTTAGTAATGCGCACGAAGCGCGCTCGAAAAATCACCGATTATGCACTTATTCTTTTAGCCGCGGTTTCCTTTAGAAACACGCGCGCAGCTACTCGTATTTAACTCCCAAACTCTAAACCTCTAGACATACAATTAAATAATGTTAGGGTGAACAGGGAAAACGCGCGCAACCTGAAAATAGTTGAATGCATCCTTAACATCATAATAAGATTCCCATTGTGAATTAGCAAACGTGCGCGCAGCGTGCCCGAAAATTCACAGATTTTTTACCCTTTATTTCATTACAAACAGGTTAAAAGCGCGCGCAGCGCTCCCGAAAATCACCAACTTTACGCTTATATATTTTAATCCTTTATAAATACGCGCACAATATGCCTGATGCAATAATTTTATTTCTATACACATAACATCGAGATTATTTTGATAAAGGAAATAGGAAAAACACGTTTGTCCTTTTTTCGATAGCAAGTCGATTATAAGGATGAACTCGATGTTCTTTCGGGCCCAAAATTTCACATTCATTTGAAATAATTTCATTTGAAATAATATGAAGAAAAGCGCGCGCTTCCGCTATCCTACCTACTGCCTGGTTGGCTTACGGAAAGACCCGCAAATCGGGCCCGTGGCTAGGGGGCCCGCCTGGTGCCCCCATGACGTGATGCCCTAAGCAATTGCTTAGTTAGCTTAGGGGCTAATCCGGCACTGTGTACCGTTTCATCAGTGAAGTCGGTTATTTATTTTTTGTTATATTTATATTATTTGCGTCAAGAGTATGGGGGCTGCTCTGACTCTGACCCACCCACGTCAATATTGACATGCTCACGGAAAATTATATGTGCGTCATTACTTCATCATCGTTTTCTTATTTTGTTGATTGTTTTGTATTTCTAACAAACAGAACAAACAAGTGTGGCGGGGTTTACCAATTATTATTGTTATTAGAAAATTCAAACATTATATGAAGCTTCAAGCTGTTGTTTGTTTATCATCCTATCGGATAAAATAAATTAAGGAAGTCATCTTCTCGTGGATAAGAATATCGCTTTGTTCAGTTAGTCTGCAGGTCTAGTCTAGCTAACGATTTTATTAGCTTTGCTAAGTGATTGCCTATGCTAAAATATTCACAGCTAAGGTCAGTAGTCTTTTTAACTATATTTCCTTCCTGTATCTAAATAAAACTATGTTTCTATAAATACTAGGTGTTAAATATCTGCTATCTTTGTACCTGAATATGTAGGTAGGCGGCTGTCTCTAAACCGGATTTTCGAAAGACGTCATACCTACTTGCTATGGGTCACCCACTCTGCAACTTTTTTGGGATCCGTAATAAATTAGTCAAGAACACTTGCGGGCCAATTCTTGGGAATGTCAAAGATGCTATTGTGGAAATAAAACTTTTTCTTTGAGATTTCCTTCAACCGTTCATCATATTCATCAGCCCACTTCTGCCCACTGCTGGGTTGGGTAACCCAGCGTTAGGCCTTTTCCCCCTAACGTCACCTCTCGTGGTTCCATCCGCAACCATGGACCCAACGCCGACGGATTCTTGGACGCCACTCTGGTGCTGCCCTTGTCCACCGGGCATCTTCCCACCTCGCCAGGAGTCCTGCCCATTACCACTTCTATCACCTACATCGTCAACCTACGTCCAACGTGGGATGACGACATTAGGTACCTACTTAATCCACGAGTCTAATGCCCGTTTTCGCCAACCACCCCTAATTTTAAAAGACCTTTTAACGAAAATTGTCTGCGCCTCTGCAAGTCTAGGGGTCATGGATGAAGGACCATACGAATTCCACTTACAAGCGTTATGAGTTGAGTGTGTATGCTCCTTCATCCATGCCCCATAGACTTGCAGAGGTGCAAATAACTTTCGTTAAAAGGCCTTTTAAAATTAGGGATCGATGGTGAAAACGGGCATAAGGCCCGGTTTCTGAGTTGAGTATTTTACTAAGCACATACTTACGTATCGCTCTGTCACGCTCGTTTGTGAGAAATCTGCAGAGACGGGACGATACTTACCCATTTGCTTAGCAAAATTCTCAACTCAGAAACCGGGCCTAAGGCTTCAACAGTTGTCTGCCTTAAATTTCCAAGATGTGGATGTGGCCCCCAGCGTTAGCAGACTTTGCAAAACATGTAGAGATTCAACTCAATAATAAAAAAAACAACCAGTTAATAAGGCTCTACCTGAAAGGCTATCAAAAATATTGATGGCTGTGGTACAAGTTTTTTAACTTGATTTACTGGTTTAACTTATCGAAACATAACAAACCTCAATGTAGGTAGAAATGTACCTATCTACGTTGAGACAGAATATTACCTATATTATTCACATTATATGTATAGTATCAAATTATTCCGACAGCATAGTTAGATAATTATTTCCATATCCACGGTTTTGTCGCCATTTTTTATGGTCTTAACTGGTAAAACTTGTTCTGGGCAGACCCTTTACCTTTAGCGACATGTGATATGTAACTTAAGTTATTTATTAGGTACCTAGTAAAAAGTAATACTACCTCTTTAGTAAAAAACATAATTATATGGATATACAAGGTGTTACAAAAGATGCTAACTCTTTTTACATGGTCATGGTACCTGATGATAGGGATCACAACCAAAATATTTTTTTAGCTCTATGACGTTCCGTTGATTTTTAAATAATTAAATTGTTAGCGCTGTGACGGGAGAAATGTATTTTTAAAATACTGTTTCCATAGACTTTCACTATGTTTTAACAGCCTGAAGCTATTAAAATACAGCTAAGCCAACAACCATATTTTTTAATTGGAGCTTAATCCAAAAACAAAAAAGTTTAGAAAATTTTACAATTTTGAGGTTATAAAAAAAAAGTTGTGTTTTTCAACTTTTTTTTGCAGATTTGTCATTATGTTGACCAGCAGGTTACACCCTGTAAAAAGAGTTAGGTAGTATCTTTTGTAACACGTTGTAGACCTTTATGGTCACGTTCTAAGGCATCGTCCAACTCTGTATGAGGTGGATCCTTCCTTGCATGATCGGAAGTGTTTTGGTTAGTCAATAACGTAGACAGAACACCTAAGTACGTGTAACGAAATAAGTTGATCAAAATAGTCCCACATTGAATGTAAATATCACATTGAAAGTAGGCAGATTAACGGAACTCTATCGCGAAATGGACTCTATAGTAAAAACAATGTTTTTATTATGCACTTACGATGCTGAGCGCAGACTCCGGTAAAGGTCGCGGTACCTTCTTGCTATGCTGTCAATGGCGTGGATAGGATTGTATGGAAACAGCAACAAGGCAGTCACGGAAGACCTACAAATAGAAGATGGAAAGTTTTATTTTCGCGCTTACGTTGCCGGCAAAAAGAGCTAACGAACGTGAAACCGCAGGCACTGACGCCTATCCAGTCCAATGTCCATACAGGGTGTTACAGAAAGGTCCTATCATACTTAAGGGGCTAAACTAAACAACTCAGTCGAGTCAAGTGAGCTGTTCGATACTAAAATTCGATACCTACATCAAATTCACGGAACACCTGATATTTTTTTCGAGATTTCGCTTTTGACCCCATAGTAAAAGTTGCAATTTGTGGGTTTAACGACCCCTTCAAGCATAACAGGGCCTTTGTGTAACACTCTGTATAGTATAAGGGCAGGTAGCCAACAGCTGACCGTGTAGTCAAGGCACTCTTCTGGTAATCCCAGCACGCTCGCCCCCGAGTATTGGTGACTGTGACACACACTTTACACAGTAGTAGAGATACCTACCTAGAATGACTAATAGTGTATTGTATCTGAGTTCTTATTGTTTTACCTGTCTTTGAGCGCGCACGCAATTTATGTAAGGATTGCCCTGACTTTAACAGCTAAAAGTTTGTACGTAGGTACCTATTGTTAAAATTGGTAGGTAGGTAAGGGGGCGTCCATTAAATACGTGAGGCGTTTAGGGGGGGAGGGGGTCGAGCCAAATCTCAGCCAATCTCACGAAAATCACATAATTTTTTTCAGCAACAAATTGTCTCTACTAAATTAAGTAAAAAAATCTTTTTTTAAACACAGATTTTAACGGATTTAACACTCGTTTTACTAACTTTTTACAACAAGACAGCTGTCACCTCAGTCTACCGCGACCGCGAGCCCTGCAAAGGTCTCGAAACGTTGGAAAATGTAAAAAAAAAGTTAATAAAACGAGTGTTAAATCCGTTAAAATCTGTGTTTAAATTATGTATAGTGCTCGTGCAAACCTAAGAAAATATTATAAAAAAATATTATTCACTAAAATATGGGTAAATCCGAATTCCGCAAAGTAGCACAGTAGCCCCTCGATTGTTTTACCGCCACCAGCGCGAAATTTTGAGAAATTTCACTTAAGAGGGTGCCAGAGCACCATTTTCCCATACAAACGTAGTTCCGGTTTAATTTCTAAACTACAGGCTGGATTTACAGGATTTACAGGCAGATGCTAAAACTTGGTTTATTCAATAGATAACCAATCGGAGGTTTGCAAATAGTTTTTATGATAAGAAAAATAGCCTGAAAGAAATTAGAGCGATGCGTTTTTAGCGCCGAAAAAGGGGTTACTTTCAGCTGTTATTTACTTACAATTATTACACTGTCTAACTACCTTGAGAACATCAATAATGTATTGTACTTATCAGAAAAAAAATATTTTTGAAATACCTAATAAAACGTAGAAATGGCAGCTGAACTACGAAAAAATTTGGGAAAATAGATAATTACAACTACCTACCACTTGATACTCGCGAAAGGACACGAACACACGTAGACTCATACAGCCGCATTGCCTCTCACTTTTCCCGCACCCCGTCTCGCTCTGGGTGAAACAGCTATAGAAAACAGCGTTTCACGCGCTTGGCCGTCACTGAGTTCCCACGGTCCTGAAGGGGACTCTTAAGATTCGGGGGGGAGGGAGGGCGTCGTGCCATCTCACGATATCTTACCAAGGGGAAGGAGGGGTCAAAAAATCAACTCGCGTAATTAATAGACGCCCCCTAAGCTGTCGGATCCCTTAGTGAAAAATCTTAAAGAGTCTCCATAAGATATCCAATACGTACTCTCACACAGATAACTTATTTTCCAACTAATTAATAGGCACCTTAGATACTTGCGGTCATTACCTAAATACCTACCTATAGGGAGTAGGTAGGTACCGATTTGTGACTACATAATGTGGCAAGTCTGGGGCTAACGATTCATTGCACTTTCTATGGCTGACCCGTACGCCAAAAATGTCTATTTGGCCTTTTGCGTTTTTCTTCACATGCGTCGGACTGCCGTTAGACACGGCGACATAGATAGCTAGCCAAGCCTCGATACACGACCGCTAAGGTCGGTCAAGGTCCTCTGACTTTTGTTTTAAAAATTGTTTATATTGTTTAAGGAAGTGATCCTTTCCGTGGCGTTTATGGTGGTGCTAATTGTTCGAAACAAGTTTGTTTGCGCGGGCGTTGACGGCGAGTTGTTTGCCCCCAGGACTTGTATGCCGAACGGCGTGGCGATGGACCCCCTGGCACCGACCGCGCTGGCGGTATCGACTGACTTCATGGAACGCATCGGCAGTGGGCTCACGTTGCTCAGGGACCACGGGAAGAAAGTGCAAAAGGTACCATATAGTTTTTTTTTGTAGCCGAGAGAGTTAAGTACTCTACTCTACTCTATCGTTCATCAAAAACAATTCCGCGGTGATTTTTTTTTCTCAAGTTCATATTACGTAGATAATTAGTACCTATCTATTTATTGAGATTTAAGGTAGTATAGTGACATCGGAGTGACATACATACTTCAGAGCTCTGAGCGCCGAAGATTCATCGGGGGCTCTACCCGGTGGTTTCACAGCAACTTGAACTTGTAGAGCAACTTTTATTCTGTTCAACTGTAAAACAAACTCAAGCTATGAACTGTGTTCAACCATATTACGCTGGCCAACTGATTTGTTTTGTAAATACAATCTAAGTAAAATGAGATGAAAACAGTTTGTGCTTTGGATCTGAGAATGGATTACTTCTCTATCATACACATTTAAGATCCCCTGTAGGACCGTGGGAACTCGGCGATAGCTATTGGCCAAGCGCATGAAACACTGTTTTCTATAGTTGTTTCACCCAGAGCGAGACGGGGCGCGGGAAAAGTGAGAGGCAATGCGCCTGTATGAGTCTACGTGTGTTCGTGTCCTTTCGCGAGTATGTAGTTGTAATGTAATAGATCTATTTTCCCAAATTTTTTCGTAGTTCCGCTGCCATTTCTACATTTTATTAGCTATTTCAAAAATCTTTTTTTTTTCTGACAAGTATGATACATTATTGATGTTTCCGAGGTAGTTAGACTCCAATAGACAGTGTAATAATGTAAGTAAATAACAGCTGAAAGCAACCCCTTTTTCGGCGCGAAAAACGCATCTCTCTAATTTCTTTCAGGCAATTTTTTTTATTATAAAAACTATTTGCAAACCTCCGTATTGGTCACCTACTGATACAAACCAAGTTTCAGTAAAATCCAGCCTGTAGTTTAGAAATTAAACCGGAACTACGTTTGTATGGGAAAATCGTGCTCCTGCACTCTCTTAACTTTCTAAGCTAACAGGATTATTCCGTTTTCAGTACGTTTGGAAGAGCAGAAAATTCGAGGTGCTGAAAAAGTCATGGAAATCGGTGGTGAACATCGTACTGGTAGAGGCGAAAGACTTGCCCGACTCCCCGGAGAGCGGATCCAATTGCATCTATTGCAAGTTTAGGTGAGTTTTCAATGTTATTTCCACTGGCTGACTGAAAAATTGTTTAAAAAGCTCTTTTAAGGCGCTGGGCATAGTGAATTAGCCCACGCGCAAAAAAAATGCACAAAATCGATTCCTGTATCAAATACAATAAAAAAAATTAAAATGTTCACATATCAAACCCTAGAATTAGTTGAGAGTGAGACCTATCTAAGGGTGGTATTAATAGTCGTCTGAGTTCACCTACTTGAGATCGATCTCAAGGAGGTAAATGTCAAGCCTTGGGTAATGTCAAACTTGAGTAGCTGTCTGCTTATTAATAGTCACGATCTTGAGATTGACATTGACATTAGCCGACTTACTTGAGTGAGTCGACTTACTTGAGTCGACGCCATATTAATAGAGCCGACTTGAGCTCTGAATTGAGTGAGTCATTCATCTTTTGACAGTCCGTGACGTCTCAATTTCAATACAACGTGGTTTAGAGTACTAGGCATGCATAAAATGTTAAGAAGCTGTAAGATCACTTACTTGAGACCGGAGTCGCTGGCATATTAATAGACACAATCTTACGTGAGTTCACCTACTTGAGACCAGACTTGCGACTGTCATTTCCAAGTGCAGGCGATAGCCGACTCAAGTTCGTGTTTTTCGTCACCCGACTACGCAAAGCAATAAGGGGAGTTATTTTCTTTGATAATTAATATACAAAAATGATGTCTAGTCAGCGCGCATCCCAAGCGAACCTACCGCAAGAAGTTGCAGCTTAACAATATACTTAGGACCATCGTCGACATCGGAAGTTACGTGGAAAGGGACCTTGTGGTGTGAAATAATTTGTCGTCGTCATTCGACCGGCACCTCTACCACATCGCTATGACTAGCCAGAAAAGTGTTTCTACCAGCCCGAGTTCTTCGAGCTGCAAAACTCCAGCAGTTCAGAGCCCCACAGTCATATTACCAAGAAAGAACTCCGAAGAGCTGAGGTTTAAAAAAATAAGCTGGTACTAAGTTTGAGTTTAGTTTGGTATATAGCCTCAGACGCTCCGGTTTCCTCACGATGTTTTCCTTCACAGTCAGGGAGTGTTATGTATGCGACTTTGAAATAAATTAATGTCATGGGTAGGGTACATGCCCTCATCGGGACTCGAACCAGGATCCCTCGATTCCGAGTCCATTGTTCTACCCATTATGCCACCACCGCGTCACCATCTAAAACTCAAATACTACCTATAAAGGCATGGTAGAATCAGAAGCTACGAGCTTGTACTTGGTCAAATACAGAAGTGTTGTCAAAATTAAGTTTTAATTTCAAAGAAATACTACTATTTGCAGGCTCCCATAATCTTGTAAGAAACTACACCACACACTAATAAAAAGGCAGAAAGTATATTTCAACTCTTTCCTTACTTACGATGTAATAGGGACTATTTTTGTACAATCCAAGGGAATTATTTCGTGAAACGCACGTACACACGACAACACGTCGACCTTTACACGCTAGTACTCTACTCGGTTACGTTACGGGTGACTTTACAACAAAAGTGTACACTTTGACGTGCTGTCGTGTGTACAATAGAATTTGAGTGCTGTAACGTGAATGACGTCATGTCAATGGTCTGAAGGTATAAGGCTCCTCTACACGTCTACAGAGGCATCTGCAGACGTCATCTCCGGATGCGTCCGCCGACGTGTAGAGGGGGTGATTTGCGCATCTGTGGTAGGTATTTAACGTCTGGAGACGCGTCCGCCTCGAATCCGATGGTTGTCGGTTTTTTGGCACACATCAAAGGGTTTCGGCTCGAACCTCCGGCGTCTGTCCACACGTCTGCCGACGCATCAGTTTGATCGTAGATGCAAATGAGAGTGCACGCGTGCTTCTTGTGGTTTAATTCCCCCCGAAATGACTAATATGAGCGCCGAGGAAACTTTTAGGTTCATTGAGCTGTATCAAGCTGAAAACTGTCTTTGGAATTCAAAAAATAAATATCACAAAAAGAAAAATGTTGTAAGTAGGTATAATATTATCAATTTATCTAAGTAGCTATTTCAATTATGTTTTTCTATTGAGACTACTGCAAAACTAATTGGGTATCTAACCTACCTAAAATACCTACCAGTACATGACATTATGATGATGTTTACCGATACCTAAATATTATAGTACCTACTAAATAAATAAATGGGTGCGGCAGCTACTGTCTCAATATCCATTTTTTAAAAGGGGCGAATGCGTGTATCGTCTGTCGGGAATGAACATAGACTGATCGACATACAGACGTGTGGACAGCTCGTGGAAATTCATCTGCAGATGCATCTGCCAGCGTCCGCCGACGCATCTATTGACGTGTAGAGGAGGCTTTATTAGGCCGAAGCGGATATAGTAGGGAAAACTTGAGGGTGTGGTATCATTCATACGAGTAGTAGGTATTCAGTAAATTAAGTTGATACTTGAAGATAAATCTGAATAGGGAAGACCTTCATTAATGTTACGTAATTATCTATTTTTTTTTCTAATTGGAAAATAAACAAGCCTGGGAGAGTTGTAACATATTTATTAATACAATATTGTTTCCTAATCATCATCTAAAATTTCTACACCTGACATGAATTTGCGCTGAGTCGAGTATTCTTCCCCTCATTTTATGTGTTCATTCTCCACACATTATTCCAGGTTTCGGGACCAACGCTGGTGTTGTAAAATTGCCTTGGTTTTTATCCCTCCTATCATAACGCCCTAACTTCGTCGATTATGCGTCGGACAGTAGGTACTTTCTGATTTTCCTGGAATCAAAATAAAACATTAATGTAGTAGAATGATGTGCGCAGCGATCAAACGTTAGGTTTGCAGTCGCTCTATAATTTATTATAAATTCGCTTGGCAAATTACTACTTTCTCTACGTAAACATAACCTCTAAAGTTATATTAAATGCGCAAAAAACGTTGATGATGGGGTATTTTAAAGACCTAACTGACGATATCTGTAACTTGTATCGTGAACTATGTATATTTTATACAATTATAGTGAATAAATACCTGTCTTGTCAGCAACTCGTTTGTAGAGGTCATCCAACTGGGTCCGCTAGGTACTGAAGCTCGAAAAACGGAAGCTCGAATAACGGAAGCTCGAATGAACTGAAGCTCTCTGTTGGAAGTTTCCGGCATAATATTTTTCGGCCAAAATATTGAAAATAACCTCTCTGGCGCCACTTATTATCCATAACCGACTAAAACGTTCAATATACTGAAAATCACAAGAATTTACGAGACATTTTTATAATAATTATTTTCGTAGTTTGACTGATGTTTTTTGACAGTAGAAAAAGTTTTTTCTTTTATTCGACAGTTCTGAAAACCGTGAAAAAAGTTGTTCACCTTACGAACCTCTTTGAAGGTCAAACTGAGGTTGTGGCTAGCCTCTTTCTAATGTATGGTAGCCTAGTACATTCTTTACTCAAGCGTTGAAATAGTTCATTCTTGACTCAAGTCGAGGACTTGAGATCGGTCTCAAGTAAGCGCTGCTTTATTAATATGCTGAGTTACTCACTCAAGATCAAGCTCTCTGTTGCCAAAGTAACGAATAACAATGCTGAATAAAAATGGCTGAAGCGAGTCAGATCTGTTCCTTTTTGTCTAGACCAGGGTGCCGCTACAAAATTGTATCGTCATATTGAACGAGCGATCGAAGTATGTTTGTATGTATGAATGATTGTGTCGTCATAAAAATATAAAGACGGCTTAATGGAATTAAAAGATTTTTAAAATTCTAACATCCAAATCCAAATCGGACGAAGAGTGGATATGGGGTTAGCAAAAAGTTAGTTATCCTGAGTTCACAGTTCGGGGTGAACCACTAGTTATTATAATCGAGTACCTATTTGGAGTAGAGTTCGTGTTATATCTTGTAACATCACTTTTATGTTTGTGGAATCCTGGACTATTATAGAAATGACAAGTTGACAACTGAATAACACCGGACCATGGACAATTTTATGGACCAAAAGGAGGTCAAACTCAGGTTGTGCCTTTCGAATAGTCTCTTTATAATGTATGGGCGCCTAGTACTTTTGAGTTGGGTTTAAGCTTTTTGACCACATTTTGAACTTTAAATGGTATCATTCGTTCAAATAGTTCATTCTTTACTCAAATCGAGGACTCAAGTTCGCGCCTAAGATAGGTTTATTAATAAGCCAATGTCTCAAGTAGGTGATTTTTGTTTTCTGAGTTCACCTACTTGAGACCGATCTCAAGTAGGTGATCTCAGAGGACTATTAATACCAGCCTAAAACAGCCAGTTTTGTGTTGATATCCATAACAGATTGCAAGATATTTTCCTTGAAAAAAAGTGCACCACCTATTTTTTTTCAAGCAAAATATCTTCAAAACGTTTATGAATGTAAACACGAAACTGGCTGTTTTAGATAGGTCTCACCTAATTCTAGGGTTTGATATGTGAACATTTTCGATTTTTTTAGTGTATTTGATACAGGAATCGATTTTGTGCATTTTTCATTGCGCGCGGCGCGGGCGATTCACTATGCACAGCGCCTTAAGTACCCTAAGTAGAAAGGTAGGCAAAGTGGCTACTGCAACATGACAAAGTAACTTGCGGGTTTTTTTACAAATAAGATAGTACTTACTTGACTCACCTCTTCTTGAGTCTATTTAAATGTTGTGTAAAAACTTATAGGTATAGGTTATATTAGCAACGTAATGCCTTATGTATGCATGCTGATGGAAATATCGCGCAGAGAATTATTTAATCGTGTGATATATTTAAGCTGTATTTTTTTTCTATTTGCTAATTTTGTCTCACTCTCGTCTCTTAATTGTCATAATTTAAATAATTAACGAATATGACTTTTTTGCTACAAACAAAATAAAAGCTCTAACTAAGTAATGCATCTACTAATTGAACGAGCGAGCGAAGCGAGCGAAGTTCTCCGAGTCTACTGGAACAATCCGGCGTTTGTATGTAAGTATGTATGTATGAATGTTCGTTCAACGATAACTTGAGTAAACTTGGTCGGATCGTTACGAAATTTGGTAGGCGGGTAAATGAAATTAAAAGAATTTTTAACTTCGAACATGAGCCAAATCGGTCAAGGGGTTGCCGAGATATCGGGTTGTTAAGTTTATATGGGGTCGCGAGTTTACAGTTCGGGGCGAACCACTATTCTACAAGAGCTTAACATAGAACTCCAGTAATGTGTGAATATAAACTTCTAATATTCTAATATTATTATTTCTAGGCTTCTAAGCCTGTATTGAATGTTGTGATTAAAGTGCATGTGTAATAAATAACGCCCCTGAGTGTCTACAAAAATAGCCACACACACAAGACAAGCTAGACTTATTGAACGAGCGAGCGAGGCGAGCGAAGTTCTCCGAGTCTACTTGAACAATCCGGCGTTTGTATGTTTGTATGTATGTATGTATGTATGTTTGTATGTATGTATGTATGAATGTTCGTTCGACGATAACTTGAGTAAATTTAATCGGATCGTCATGAAATATGGTAGGCGGGTAAATGACGTAAAGAGAATTTTTAAGTTCGAACATGAGCTAAATTGGTCGAGGGGTTGCTGAGATATGGGGTCGCGAGTTCAAAGTTCGGGGCGAACCACTAGTATATACACACTACAACATGTTATAAGGTGTTTTTTATTATGTAGCAGTTTGTACTTACATACTTTTGTACTTACTTTTATGTTCTTTTAATTCGCACTCTTGGTCTAGGTTTAGTGCAAGCCAATACTGCTTAAACAAAATATTGTTTAAATGGAAATTCATAGTGATTAGAAATTGATTAGCATATCATGGAATCATATCTGGATAAATCTGCAACAGAAAGCTCCTAGCATGGTCGCCATATCAAACTAAGAAGTTTGAGATCGATACAATATTCGCTCCTACTGTTTTGATCATCCTGCATAAAGCGGTACCGAGCTGTGTAGGTAGGTAAGTACCTGGATATGACTGGTACCTCGATATAACAGATGAAGCTAAGCCAGCAGCTCTATACACCACATAAATAATGCTATACTAGAGGGACAGAGAGCACTGTCCTTCAGGCTGGACATGATCATGATGCAGTAGGTAATCTACATAGGAACGCAGCCAACCATAGTAGAATTAGAAGATTCAGAAAAAAAGCAAACAAAACCCTAAAAGATAATAAGACTTGTGTACAAAAACGTTACTAACACGCCAGTCATGATCTCAAATGACGTAAATTAATGTAGATGGATAGGTAGGTACGTTGTTTTTTGTTGCTGTCTGCTTCGTGGGCTCAAAGGTTCAAACCGACGATGACCACATTGTAGGCAAAATACCTACGAATGAACTTTGAACCCTCCAGCCTCCTGTGCAAAAAGGTGCTCATATGGCCATCGGATTTTATTCCCAAAATTATCTTATATAAAGATTTTTATAAGGTTAAAAATAATATGTAGCAGTATAACTTAGTGCGGAGTTATAAGGAGAGTTGTCGACAACACATAACTTTCTTCATTGTAATTAATGACGCTCGGGCGATTTCGATACGCACCCGTATTTCGGTATCGCTCTCCCATGAGTTTGTCAGCCATGATCCGAGATACTTGTATTTCTCGACTCTCTCTACGATGTTCGCTCCGATGTGTAAGTCTGCCTGCGGTTGAGGCCCACTCGCGACTACCATGAACTTCGTCTTGGATATATTCATATTCAACCCAACTCTTCTGCTGCACTCATATCCACAATCTTTTCGAGATCTTCTTGAGTGGATTCTAGCAAGACAGTATCGTCCGCGTAGCGCAGGTTGTTAACCCTACGACCGTTGACAACGACTCCTGCTTCCACATCTTCAAGTGCTTCTTGAATGATTGTCTCGGAGTACAGATTGAAGAGCAACGGGGAAAGGATGCACCCTTGACGAACGCCTCGTTGTATACTGACAGAGTCTGTTTCTTCCCCATCTACTCTGACCATTGCTGTTTGTCTCCAGTATAGGTTTCTGATGATGCGTATGTCCTTGCTGTCTAGGCCTATAGCCACGAGTTGTTTAATAAGTACCTCGTGTTGTACACGGTCAAAAGCTTTCTCGTAGTCTATAAAGCATAGATACACGGTTTGTTGCATTTCCCTACATTTTTGAACCAGCACGTTGAATGCAAATTGAGCCTCTCTCGTACCCCTGCCAGCGCGGAAACCAAACTGACTTTCCTCGAGCTGATCCTCACATTTGTTCCTGATGCGTCAGTGTATAATAGCCAAGAAGGCTTTTAACACTTGGCTCATGAGGCTAATGGTATGGAAATCTTGACACTTTTTGGCGCATTGTTTTTTCGGGAGAGTGATGAAAGTAGATTTTAGCCAGTCTTCAGGTATCTCACCGGTGTCATATATGCAGTTGCAGAGATCTACAAGGACACATATGTTTTCTGGCTCTACAGGGTGCACTCTAAGTCGATAGCGAAACTTTAAGTAGGCTGTCTACTGATCAATACAAACAACTTGTACTAGGTGGCGAAAAAAATGGAGCGAAAAAAATATCAGCTGCTTCATACATTTGGCGCAGTACTGAGTCGACCTTTTGTATGGAACAGCTGATATTTTTTTCGCTCCATTTTTTTCGCCACCTTGTACAAGTTGCGTGTATTGATCAGTAGACAGCCTACTTAAAGTTCCGCTATCGACTTAGAGTGCACCCTGTAGAAGTTTTAGAACTTCTATGTTAACCAGATCCGGACCTACCGCCTTTCCCGATTTTGCTTTATGCAAGGCGAGGAGCACTTCCGACTTCAGAATGCTAGGACCTTCCGCGTCACTTAGGTGATGTGTGACAGTTCGGGTGTCGTCGTTAAACAGGTCGTTAATGTAAAGTGTCCATTGATGTTTTTTCTCCTGTAGGTCCAGGATAATCTTTTCACTAGTATCCGCCAAAAAAGATTGCTGCTGCTTTTTGTGAATGCCAGCCATATCCTTTATCTCTTTGTGGAGATTAAACGAATCATGCTTCTTCAGCAACGACTCTACATATTCGCATCGTTCCTCGTACCAATTTGATCTCGCATTACGACACTTACGACGAATTTCTTTATCCAGACCTATCTTTGTCTGAATTCTTGTAGGGTCGGCGCTTTTGAATTAATTCTAGGATTTCGTCAGTCATCCACACCTGCCTTTGTGCATCTTTTGAAGGCTTCAACATATTTTTGTTAACGTCTGAGACCATAAGCTTTATACTACGCCAGATATCTTCCGGATTAGTCGATGATGGATTGGTTTTGTACTCAGCTGCCCACGCGTTGACTTTGGTGTGCACCGTCGGCCTGATATCTGGTTGAGACAGCTTCTTGATCTCCACACCTGTATTGTTTCCTTTTTTCTTGGCGTGCTTTAGACGGCATGCCAACTCTACGACTACAGGGTTGTGGGCTGTAAAAAAATTCAAGACTACTCGTACATAGCCTTTTTTTATCTGTGGCTCGTCATATTCCACTTGATTCCACAAAATAAAATAAAAATAAAAATAGATAAAAAATGTAAGTGTCAAAAATTTAGGTATATAAGAAGTAAACATTTAATTTACTTTTTTTCGATCTCTACTTGATCTCTAGGATCATAATGGGCAAGTAGAGTTAGAAAAAAACACTGTACGCGTTATTCATACGCCGGTTTGCTGCCCGTTTCCTCGCGATTTTCATCCTTCACAGATAGCGAGTTGTACAAAAAAAATTAGTTTCCAACTTACCAGGGTCTAAGTTCATGTTTTTGCCTTCAGGTTAGGCAGCGAGTCGCACAAGTCGAAGCAGGTGCCCAAAACGGCGCGTCCGTCGTGGCGCGAGAGGTTCAACCTTCACGTGCACGACGAAAAGACGCTGGAGCTGTCCGTCTGGCACAAGGGACGACAGAAGAACTTCATGGGCAGGTTGGTTCTAATCACCGTTACAAGATCAGCGACCATACGCCGATCTTACTTATCAAATTTAATCCTGAAGCAGTGAAATTGTCCCTTTAGTTCACTTCAGCAGATCGGAATACAGCGCGCCGGTCGTATCGCGAGAATTGATGAGGAATCCTGAGGTATATGGATTGATGAGGAATCCCCTGTAGGACAGTGGGAACTCGGCGATGGCCAAGCGCGTGAAACATTGTTTTCTATAGCTGTTTCACCCAGAGCGAGACGGGGCGCGGGAAAAGTGAGAGGCAATGCGCCTGTGTGAGTCTACGTGTGTTCGTGTCCTTTCGCGAGTATGTAGTTATAGTTGTAATGTAATAGATCTATTTTCCCAATTTTTTTCGTAGTTCCGCTGCCATTTCTACATATTATTAGCTATTTCAAAAATCTTTTCTTTTCTGACAAGTACAATACATTATTGATGTTCCCAAGTTAGTTAGACAATAGGCAATTGCCAATAGGCAGTGTAATAATGTAAGTAAATAACAGCTGAAAGTAACCCCTTTTTCGGCGTGAAAAAAGCATCGCTCTAATTTCTTTCAGGCTTTTAACTATTATAAAAACTATTTGCAAACCTCCGTATTGGTCATCTACTGATATAAACCAAGTTTCAGCAAAATCCAGCCTGTGGTTTAGAAATTAAACCGGAACTACGTTTGTATGGGAAAATCGTGCTCCTGCATCCTCTTAATTGATTACCTCTCGTAAAATAATAACATATTTTAGCTAGGCTACCGTATACAAAGAGCCAAGACTAGCGCGTTATTTATTCTCCAGGACGTCGCACAAAATGCAAAGCGCGTTGATGTCTTTTACTTGATTACGTTGTCGTTCATTATAAGACTTCAAACCGACTTGTCTGCCTTGATTAGATACCGTTTTTCGAAGTTATTGCCATTTTCCTGAGTATTATATGCTATGGTATGGTAGATTTTTATCTAAGTTATTTAACAAAATAAAGTGTGATGCTTGTAGTGAGTGAAGTAACATCTAAAATACGCTACATACCTATCCATTATAACATCAGAAGCAGTGATGCAATAGTAAATCACATAGATAAGTTCACTTGCACATTACGCTAATTTTACCACAAAATGCTCTGTTAGGCAGACACCTTCCTCCATAATAGCGCTATATATTGTAGCTCTATTATCTTTTACGATGTATCGCAAACCTGCGGTGAACTTACGCAAAAGTGGTTGCCCATTCGGGGCACAAACATCAAAATGTAGTTAGGCTCAGCGTAGGGAAACATAGCGATGTTTTGTGATATTTTCTTGGGAAAGAAACTACTTACTTTCCCCGAGATAATGTTTTTAAATTGGCATTACTTATGTAGAATCAGCCGGCACAGGGAATATAAGTAGGTAACGTTAATTTGCAGACAGATACACTGCAGAATGCAACTACATACTTAGGTACCCAACAAAACACCTTAGATGTTGTAAATAAGATCGTCATGGCTACAACGTAGGTAGGTTGAGAATCTCCGAGCTCTGCAGCCCTCTCGCTCACACAGCTGCAGAGCTCCAGGAGATTCAGGAGATATAGAGGATAACTATCGGAAAGTAGTTTTTGCTTCCCAAACCTTATGATCCGCAATGGTTGTTTGGCATTGGGTTCACATTTTGGACATATGGTCCAAGGTTTACTGCTACAAAAATTTATTTATTAATCAGCTATACAGGGTGTTACACAAAGGTCCGTCATACTTGAGGGGATCGCGAATGTATCCCGCGCAATCTACTGAGTGATAAAGGGCATTAAATTGTAGGTACGGTCGGCCACAATCTCAGATACCCCATGGCAGCTCTAACCGCGCGAGGCATAAGGTCGCCTATCGAACAAAAAGGGGTATCTGAGACTGTGGCCGACTGTACAAGTTGAGCTATCGCTCATTCTCAATATCGCTAAAGCCCTCTTGACGTTCAAACCTCTCTCGCTGACTCATAGAAAGCCAGCTTTCAGCAGTGAGACTATTAGTAACGACTTCATGTTGGTTTCTTTTTTATTTATTAAACGGTTTTATTTAGCTCACCCCGTTTGTTTTATTTATTCGTGGGTCAAATTTTGAAGGTTTTTAGTACATTTATCTTAAACATTGCAATGTATGTTTAACATAAAACCGTTTAACTTAAAACGTTTTTTTACCTATTTTTTTTACAGGTTCGTTCTGGACCTCTCCCAGCTAGAGAGGGAGAAGACGCACGACCTCTGGCAGGAGCTCGAGTGTGGCTACGGGTCCGTGCATCTGCTGGTCACACTCTGTGGGTCTAACCGGGCCCTGCCGCTCGACGCCATACCGACCACTAATGGGATTAACAAGCAAATGCCAGTAGAGGACAAGTTCGTAAGTGTGCCCGAAAGTTTTGACTAATCTGCAGCCACTGCTGGCAAAATGCCTGCCCTTCTACCCTTGACGCATGTTTCCAATGCGGCCGCAATATGGCGCAATTTATAGAATGTAATATTTTACTAATTAAGACGCATTTTGTGTTTTTATTGAATAAAACAGCCTTACCTTTGAATAAACATTACAAAGTATTTAAAATCAAAGCATTACTATGCGAATTCAAAGAGAATTTAATTTTTAAACTTTTTCAATTGGATCGCAATAGCGTCAAGGGTAACCCCCCTGTTGTCTCTTTATTTATCAATTTCTGACCGTTTTTTAGGGATCCGTAACCGAAGGGTGCCAAACGGGACCTATTACTCTGCCTCCGCTATTTGTCTTTCTGTCCTAACTTTAAAGCCTGAATATTCGATTGCCAATTTATGATTCCATTTTAAATTATCATTATTATTTTTTTGATCGTTTAAATTATATGTTGTAGTTAGATAAACATGATTGATTATTTTACTTATGGTTCAAACTTTTACAACTTCACCCGATGGTAAAAAAAATCGAAGAGAGGATAGTTTTTGCTCGGTTTTTATTTATGTTTTTTTTTTTGGTTCTACTTCAAGTGTATACAGGGTGTTAAAAGACCGCCAACAAAGCGGGAAAACTCGTATTGTCCTCATCATATGTAACATTTTTGCCCAAGGAACTATGCCTGGGAAATCAACGGTTTCCGAGATAATGAGGTTCAAAGTCGGACTTTCCAAAACTTTTTTTTTGCAGAAATGTATTCAGTATCTAGTTCTTAACATACCTTCTCAAGAAGCCATATCAAAATTATGAATATTTCTTACAAAAATCGACGTTTAAATTGCAACCCGCAATGTATTCTAAACATCGGCACTTCAAGCGGTAACATAAACTTATACCTACGCTTGCCTAATATGACTTCTGTGCGTAACACGTCCATTGCGTGATAAAATATTTTTCAAAATTATAACCTAAAAAACCAAAATTATTTCCCAGCAATAATTTATCGAAAAAGTACTGTGTCTTGGTGTCTAGTATGCGTGGCTTTCGGGTCTGTTGGCGGTCTTTTAACACCCTGTATGCTCAAAAACACGTCAAAAACAAGGCATCGACATTTTTTTACCTTTTTTAAATTTTTATAACGTTTAAGGGTACTTCTCCAGAGACAAAAAATTCTATGTCTGTGGGTATATCTCTGTAACCAACTAACAAAACGGCATGTAATATTTTTTTTGTACAGTTTAGCTTTAACCCTAACAGGGTACAATGATATTTTTCAAATAATTGCAGTCTAGTTACGAAATAAAAATATTTGAAGTTCGTTCTCCTGATTCATATGACGCGTCCGTTTGCCATTTTCCGGAACAAAATTGTCGATGTCGCATTTTCCCTTTGATAAATCAATATAAATTTCAATTATAACGCTGGAAAATGAAATGCCCTCTTACAAAAAAAATATGTGTATGTTATAACTACCTTAGTGTGTTTGTAAATAAGTAGATAAGAAGTGTCCGGCGTATAATACTGATTAATGTGGCTTAAGCTTCACTTGACCGTACTTGGTTGGGTAACGATAAATGAGAGACTAGTTCCTGAGTGGGGGGGAGCCAGTCGTGCAACGGACGTGCTAGAAGGTGGACGTGCGGCTGGTGTGCTTAGAACCCGGTGTAAAGAAGGTAAACATCTGATTCATCTGGGCTTGGTTCAGGTGGCATACTGATTACAATGCCTAATTTATAAAATTTATTTGATTGTTTTACAACTTCAATCTATATTTCGTGTGATGCTTTTGGGTTATAGATTCGTGTAGAGAAATGCCAATACTGAAGTCTCCATATATGATGAGTTATGCATGATTGTAGGAAAAATTCTGATTCATCTGTGCCTAATTGATATGGTCAAAACACCATATTAATCATGAAATATATTAGTTTTTCCCGCTCTAGCACGAAAGGAGCGCTTAATTTTGTTGTGTAATTCTGCTTGTCCAATTTTCGACCGGGTACAAGTTCTTGTCATATTTATTTTACCTACTTAGGTATAAAATTTATTCTACATATTATTTTGACACTTTTGATGTCTTAGTCTTAGTTAACAATTAATTATTTTTTATTTAGAATTTTATTAATAATCATATCACATTAATAATTGACATTATAGTGTATTGTAGCATTTATAATAACTTTCTAGTACTGAATAGAATTTATTGTATTACAAATATTAGCAATAGACACAAATTCTTTTGTATGACAATATTCTCTCAATACAAGAATTATTATAATACACTTTAGAGTTTCAAAAATGTTTTACAACAATTATGGTTGAATTCACTAGTTTTTTTTCCGTGATATGTTTACTGATCATTGTTTTCATTAAAACAGATTATTGTAGTTATTAAAATATTAAAGTTTTCTTAATACAAAGCTCATATCTAGGTACATAAAGTTGTTCATTTTTCTTTCTTTTTCTGATTCATCTGTAACAAATTCTGATTCATCTGGGCACAAAATATTTGAACGTCGATATCTCAAAAACTATTTTATAAAAATCAGTCCCTCACTCAAATATATGTTCTTTGGTATACCTATTTTCAAATAAACATGTGTTACAGAGCTGAAAGTGAAATAAAATTTGTGCCATATGAATCAGTCGAAGAATGAAATTTCAGAGAAACACCCATAAATCGTACCTGCCCCTTTCTTTACGGAATCCGTCCCTCTCTCACTGCGCGGTTTTCCGCATGGAGTGAGAGTGACCTTTGCTTTCGAATAAGGCCTGTATCTTTGAAACCGTAATAGATGGCCTGTTAAAATGTTCACATATTATGTGTTATTATGGCGGATTACGTGACAATAATATTTTAAAAAAATAAGGGGGGGGTCCTCATACAAAAAAGACCTGTTTTATACTTTTTGCGCTCGTAAAAACGATAAAACATACAAGCATCAAACTTGGTATGATTATAGTAGGGTTTCCTTTTACTATAACAACAAATAATTAAAAACGGTCAAGCACGAGTCCAACGCACGCACCGAAAGTCCGTAAACAGATTAAAAAAATATATATGAGTAATTTATTTACATCAATACTTTTACTAATTAATACTTTTAAGTTTTTCTTACTTCGATTTGAACCGTCCTTTCAATGATTTTCCAATACAAAGGAATGTCATTGCGTCCTTCAATCAATTCGGCTACCTAAAATGTTTTTTTTAATATTCAGTCTGGAATGGGATCTGATTTTAACATCAATGACGATCCCTTTCAAAGAAATTTTAAATCTTTGAAATGGGTTAATTTTAAAACGATATTTTGTACTAAAGGGAAAATACACGTCACGTTTCAGTATTCAAATAAAGTATTATTAAATGTTTAATTGATTCAAAATTATTAATTATTAACCTGTAGTTTTAGATTTTATGAGATCTTTTGATAAATCACTTTTCAGAATGTATTGCTGTTGTATTCATTATCCCTATTATCTAGATTTACATCACAGTCGTTATCAGATAACCGAACGAATGGGTCAAAACGCCATATTGTGGTTCGCAAGTTAGGATACCTAATTTGGTAATGCAGGAAGCGTCACGAGACGAGTTATGAGCGCTGACCTTAAATGCGCAGAAGTAATTTTGTATGGCAGACAGACGGCGATTGTATGCGCAGATAACCCCCACCACTTTCGTCGAGCGCTCATACATAACTCGTGACGCTACCTATACGTTCAAGTAACTTGGTTTCCAGGCGTGGTACCGTCTCGCCGACTGGCACGAGGTAGGCCAGCTGTCTGTGACGGTGCACGGAGCCAAGGGTCTGTCGGCCTCAGGACTCGCGGCCAGGGCCGACGCCTACTGCGTCATGGAGCTCGACAACTCGCGGGTTCAGACGCACACGGTTAGAGGGACTTCAGACCCTATCTGGAACAAAACCTATACATTGTAAGTATAAGTTGCATGTATCTACCTAACTACCAGCGACTTTAATTTTAACATCTGTTACGATCCCTTTCATACGTATCGTGATCCTAGTCGTGATGGAATAATAATTGTCGAATGAATGAACGCCCTATACGAATTAAAGAACTAAGTAAACTTACTTTCTATTTCATTCGCTCAACATCCTTAAAAAGCGAGCATTCACGATCCCGATTTCACGATCGCAGTCGTGATTGATTTTGACGTTAAGCAAATAGACCTCAGGATCTTTATGAGAATGCTTGCGAATGGTAATTAATATCGAATGCACAAAGAATCATTGCAATAAATATGCTCAAAGCTTTAAACGTCAGTCTTTGTCTAAAAGGCATCGTTTCCGTACAATAGGTAGGTATGTTTCCTTTGAACGGGCTGAACCTAAGTAGGTAGGTCCTTAATATGTTTTGCAATCATTACAGTATCTTGTTTGATTTAATATTTTTATAATATCCGCGTTTGTATTCCATACCGCACTACCTATGACATAGTCTGAGCTATTCTAAGAATAAGCGAACACCTTTTGTTTTTGTGCGAAATACTTGAACTTTGACGCTAAGTAGTCTCACAATGGTTATTGTTAATCCCCAGTGGCGTCAACGACATCACTTCCACGTTGGAGATAACGATATACGACGAGTCGATATGTTCGACGAAAGGCGAGACCCTAGGAAAGATCTCGATACCTCTGCTGAGGGTCAATAATGAGGAAAAGAGATGGTACGCGCTGAAGGATCGGGCGAAAAGGGCGAGCGCGAGAGGGAACTGCCCGAGGATTCTTCTTGAAATGACCGTCATTTGGAACCCTGTAAGTTAAGGCACAATAAGACGCACAACTAGCGCAGCCTAAGATAAAAATCTTCTGTTTGGATGCGTTTTTTGCTAAAAAC
The DNA here is from genome assembly GCA_949319315.1 of Zelleria hepariella. Classification (NCBI taxonomy): domain Eukaryota; kingdom Metazoa; phylum Arthropoda; class Insecta; order Lepidoptera; family Yponomeutidae; genus Zelleria; species Zelleria hepariella. The sequence continues at coordinate 8,618,368 of OX439391.1, read as the reverse complement.
TCTCCTGCAAAATCTCAACGCAAGGCATAACTATTTTTAGGACCTAAGGTTTGGATTCCAGATCCTAGAAATTAAGAATGCAATCGATTCTCGCCAAAAGTGGCCACTTGTATTCGTAGCAAAAAACGCATCCAAAAAGAAGATATGATTTTTTTTCACTGGCGGCGCTAGTCTTGCGTCCTATTGGGAATTAAACATAGACAGCATAGTCAAAGATTTATTATAAGGTTAATAAATTCGCTTGCGACAGGACTTTAACCCGCAACCTCTGGAATACCGTGCCGTCGCTCTACCAACTGAGCAATAGCATATTCACTTATATTCCTTCCACTATTGAGAACAAGACTTCTAACAAGAATCACCACGCGAATGCGATTTCTTTTCATAATGGTGGTGAGTTTGTGACACGTAAGGTAGTACACCTAATGCTAGCCTTTATCGCGCGCGGGCGCGGGTGTTCTAGCGTCTTGCTGACTGACCTATATGAACACTTTTTATTTCTGGTATTCTGACACTCTTATCTCACTGCGATCTTTTTCTTTGCCATTAGTGAATTGTTGATTTTGCTCTACAAAATTGACAAATAATAATATTCGATCTTGACGTCAAAAATTGTCTGTTCCTTTCAGATAAAAGCGTCGGCCCGTTTGTTGAGTCCTAAAGAGACGAAGTACGTGCAAAAGCCGCCTAAATTCGACATTCCGCTCATTTATAGTAATTTGAAGTTCGTCAAAGACATTTTCAGCGCGATAGCCGCAGCCGAGGAGTATTTTAGGTAAGCATACAGTCTGGTCAAAAATAATTAACTAGATCGGAAATGTTCTAATGGCCCTGTTAAATTAGTAAATAAGGTGATTAAAATTCATTAGATGTAATTAAATCAACATTCCCGCAATGGCAGTTGAAGTACATTTAAAAGCTGACATACTTACCAATAAACGTATAATTACGGACTCTACATAACTCTGCCATATAAGGATCTACACAATTATCTACGGACATGCGAATCTACAAAATTACTTCAATAGCTTGATACCCAAAAGAGTGCAAGAGGGCATTATTTTTGCCACTACGCCACAGCACAGAAATCAATATACTGTGTAAACTTCCGCGTCAATTATTTTATTGAGCTCCAAAGCGAGATAAAATCTAAATATAATCTTGCTGTAGACAAACAAAACGAAATAGAGCACATTATAGCGGTACTAAACTAATCTGTAACAAATGTAAACATGAATTTGAAGAATTTGAAACCCCAACTGTCCCCAGGCGTCTCTTCGAGTGGGAGAACCGCGAGAAGTCCACACTCGCGCTGCTGGGCTGGCTGGCCTTCTGGTACTGCATGCGGCTATGGCTGTTGCCGCTGCTGCTACTGACACCCTTCGTCTATAACTGGACCACGTATCGGAGCTGCAGTGAGTTTGCTTTTCTAGATGTATACTTTACTCGTAGTAAGAGCAGAGTCAGCTTTGCTGGCTCACCTTCTGGTACAATCGGACACACGCTAGGATACCCCTTTTTGTTCGATTGGCGCCCTTATGCCGCGCGTGGTAAGAGCTGCCATGGGGTATCTGTGACTGTGGCCGACCGTACTGCATGCGGCTGTTTACAATCATACATGGTAGGTACTGCCTCTGCTGAAACGTTAGGGTCCTCGTTGAACAGAAAAATCCGTAAACCTAACCTAACCTAAACTCGCCTTTCCTACGCAATAATACGCAGGTCTTATCATACATCATACCTACTTTAATTGTAGTTAAATAATAACCCTACAAAGTTTATAAAAATATAAACAACATTTTACCAATAATGCCTACCATTTATTTTCAGATAACACTTCCTTAGTTCCTCCCAATTTCACAGATGAAGAATTGGAAGAAGAGGAGACTGACTCAAATAAGGTAAATATTTTATAAATTAGGTACTATGTCCCTACACACGTAGACACGACAGCTCGTCAGTGTGTACACTTTTGTTGTAAAGTCGCCCGTAACGTAACCGAGTAGAGTGCTAGCGTGTATGGGTCGAAGTACTGTCGTTTTCATTATGCACCTATTGTTCTCTAGTTTCATGCGCACTTTCAGTATTGGACTGTCGAACCTAAGGTTTATTAAGTACACTTTTTTATACCATAGTTTAATGTGCATTTGACTATATACAAATAACAAACACTTGACTCCGTAGTTAATTAATCAGTAAGTTATTTTTAAATTAATTTTTAATTTGGTAGGTAACTTATAATAATCGTGAAATTATGAATAAAATAGTTACCTACCAAATTAAAATATTATATTAATTATTAATCATTTGTTAATCATTTCACGATTAATAAAATAGTTACCTACCAAATTAAAAATTAATTTAAAAATAACTTACTGATTAATTAATTACGGAGTACCGTGTTTGTTATTTGGATATATATATATTTTTTAATTTATGCTAATTTGTAATCGGCTGAATTATTGTTTTTTTTTCCTTTACAATAATGAAAAGAATACTATGTTATTGCCGCGAACGAAAAATCGCTGCACAAAAATAGCTCAGTTTAGCTACATAATGTAAAAAACTGTATTTTTTTTTTATTTCCCGCCACGTTGCTATCGTCCCATCTGAAACAGTTTTTTTTATTTAATTACATTATATTCATCACTTGGTCGTGCGCTTTGATGATGCCAATTTAGGCTTTTTTACACAACATTTTATTAGTTTTATTATTTGTTGGTTTAATTCTACCTTTTTAATATTATTATGATTATGTCTCCATGAATCTATATCGGCCCTACTATAATTACTACCTGGATCAGAACCTGATCAGTACTTTTCATATTATTTGTGGTAGGAAGCATTTTACTAAGTAAGCTTACTTTTACAGGATGAGAAAACCATCAAGAATCGAATCAACGGTCTTCAGGATCTCACTTTCACAATCAAGAATGGTATCGATTACATCGTGTCGCTCTTGGAAAGGCTAAAAAAGTGAGACTTATACACTAAGTTACAAAGATGAAAATAACCAATACACCAATACTTATTTTTATGACAGCAAAATGTTATGAGCGAAATATAAACTTCTTCAATGCGCATTGTTACTGGTTGTTATCGCTGAAAAAGATTAAGAAAAAACTCTTTTATCCTTTATTATTATATAATGTTAGGGAGTGGCCATGGCCACTGGCCAAGTGGCCAGGTTTACTTTATGACAGCAAAGAAGTATCTAAGTATATGTATAGATTTTTTGCATTGTTTAGTACGGTAGTGCTTTTTTTCATTTAACTCGACGAGCTTAATTTAGCTAGGTATCAAAGTTCAACTACCACCTTTACGAAATATTTGTCTCAGCTGCGGCGGATTATGACCCTTTATGCTGTTATAAATTGTGTTTCAGTTTGGCCAACTTCACGGTGCCGTACCTGAGTTTCGTCGCTATGATCGTGCTTGTGGCAGCGTCTGTGGCGATCTACACCATCCCCGTCAACTACTTGTTTATGGCTGCAGGTACCTACAAAGACTCTAATCTTGACCAAGTGCGTCGTCAGCTTCTGATTGGCCGTTTTCACCCAAGTGCACTTTGACGGCATGAAAACGTGAACTAGGACCGTGCCAAACTCTCTTAGTTGACTTTTGACGACGCGAAATGCGCGCCCGTGCATCGCATTCTTGCTATTAGAGCGACGAACAAAGAAAAGAGGGCCATACATAATACAACGTGTTACAAAACATCCTAACTCTTTTTACAGGGTGTAACCTACTGGTCAACAGGATGTCAATTCTGTAAAAAAAAGTTTAAAAAAACAATTTTTATTTTATAAACTCAAAATTGAAAAATTTTCATTACTTTTTTGTTCTTGGTATTAGCTCAAATTTAAAAATATGTTTATGGGTGTAGGTGAATTTGCACAGGTTTGAGTTGTTAAAACATTGTGAAAGTCAATGAAAACTATATTTAAAAAATACTTTTCTCCCGCCACAGCGTTCACATTTTATTAATTTAAAAATCAACGGTACGTAATAGAGCAAAAAATATATTTAGGTTGTGGTCCCTATCACCGGGTGCCATTACCCTGTAAAAAGAGTTAGCATCTTTTGTAACACCTTGTATAGTCATATACCGAGGACTGCATAGACATATACCGCGCATATATTGCGCGCGTTTTCTATCTGGCACTCACACAAAAGAACGTATGGTTTCTTATCCTTTTATCATCATTTTCAAAACAATTAAAATGGGCTGTCCTTATTTTGTGCAATCATCAGATTGAGAAAAAACTCCGCATATCAGACTTTTGAACGTGACTTATGCAAATAAATAAACATTTTGTATAGTGACCTTCATATTACAGTACAGCTTACGTACAAAAAAAAAACTATTTTCAATTAGAGTTTTTATTAAGTTTTTTTTAACCTCATACTATTTCATTTACTTACAACAGTCACGGACGCAATCAAAAATCAATTAATTTCACATTTTTACGTTTCAAATATTACCGTTTTCCTAGCCAGGGTTAGTGACACTATTCGTTTGACTAGGAAAACGGCTATACCCACTTACCCAGCAACGTACAGTCAAAAGACGTCGATTCTTTGCTCGGTCACTTGTACGACTTCACAATAAAACTACACATTCTGGTGTAGGTACATTGTGCATTGTCATAGAGTTGTGTGTATGTATCCGATTTCTCTCTAGCACTGTTGATAGGTATCCAAGACTCTGTTGGTAGGTATCTTTATTATATTTAGGTAAACAATTATCTTCTGTTGCAGGTATTTACAAATTTACGCGAAAGTTCGTCCGTCCGGAGAGAGTTCCTAACAATGATATACTCGACTTCATATCGCGGATTCCTGACAATGAGATTTTGGTTTGTACCTTTTATAACATCACCTAATATCTTCCCGAGCTAAGTACTTTGCAACCGCCTAACCCTATCCCACTAATTATAGCTAAGTTTTTACTCCATATATTTCCGGCCTCTCCACATTCACGCCGCGTACTACCACGCACACATGGGGCGGTTTCAGTTTTGTATAGAAAACCAACCAACGCTCCATGCATGTGTGTAAACACCTTTCGCGAATACAGAGCAGTTCTGTTGAAATAGAATCGCATTTCCTGCTACGTCGTAGCATCGTAGCAGTGCATTGTCGTAGCATCGTAGCATTAGCAGTGCTACGAAGATTTCTCAATCCATCACCAGTTTTCATACATATTCAACATTATGTTGATAAAAAGTACCTAAGTAATCGATGTTATTTGTATTTTGCAGAAAGAATGGCGAGAACTCAAGGTGCCAGAGCCAAACTTGAGTCGCGCCGCCTCCGTGAAGTCATGAAGGAAGCGTTAGTAAATTAGCTAATATTATATAATTAATTATTCATGGTGATTGTGCATAGAAAGTATTACTTACAGAACGTAGATGCGTAGTTGGTAGCTACCGAATTGGCATGAAAATCATTGCCCTTAACTTGCCTTAGAGAATAGAGCACGATCGATTTTGTTGGCTAAAAAAGAGTAGAAAGTACCTTGAACCAAAACAAGGTAAGTAATCTTTGCTAGTGTAATCTCAACATACTTTCCTATTGTAATAATATGAAACGTAGTATCAAAAGTAGTTCCGTGCTCGTATTAGTAAGCTCCCTCTTCTAAATGTAGTGCCATAGTCTTGCGATGGGATCCTATTGTGATTTTAGTTAGTAAAACGTAACTTAATAAAATACAGGTATTATGTAAGCTACTTAATAATAATTTTATATTATACAGTACATTTTATGAAATATAAACAATATTTTCTTTATAAATACACCTTACTCTTATCTACTCTCGTGTGTGTGTCTAAATTTGATTGCTTTGTGTGCGTGTGAGTGTAGTCGATGATCGCTGAACAGGCTCCGGCACACTTAATTCTTTGCAGTCCTTCTGTAAACAATTATAACATTTTGCATAGTGAGTACAGTATATGCCGTGCCAATAGAGAAACGATATGAAAATGGCGGCGGGTACCTATGGTAAGGTCTGAAAAAGAGGTTACGAAAATACGATTTCGGTTCATACCTAAAACTTTCTTACATTTTTGGTTAGGAAATATTGTTTTACGATGTTTTCTTTATTGTTTAGGTAATTGTTCTACGTTGGGTTTGTGATTAAACAACAATCTCTATGAAAATATGATCAAAAATATTAAAACGTAGTAAATAATACAAACCTCAACAAATAACAACACTTAACGTAAACTACAATATTGAAATAACTCGACAACATAAAAAAAATCAATAAGAGGCGAACGTATTTTAGCGTGTTTTATTAGCCAAGCATAGGTGACTAATCAGGACTGCCTAAAATGACTTTGCTAACGTTACGTGTGAGTATAGACGGAGATATGATTAAAGCGAGAGGGCGCGAGAGTGTTCGCCATTTATTGGCACGGGTTATAAAGGCACAAAATACGTAAATAGTACAGGTCAAAAATGGGTACATGGCGAACCAAAGGGCGGATATTGTTTTGGTCGATAGCATAACATGACGAAATTCACAACTTGAAAAAATTACTTCTTCTCTATTTTTCCGTTCGCTGTTCTTTATAACCTTCAGAAATCCTTATAATTGAGGTAACCAAAACACACCATATTTGTATAAACATTGTACTTACCAAGAAAACATTGTCAGGTACGTGAGAAAGGAAATCCAATAGATCATTGTTGAGTTCTCTTTCTGGATCCAGATACTTCCTACTGAACTTATATGCACCTGTAACACAAATTTTAATACCAGTAAGTAATTTGTCCAGTTTATGGTTCATGATTAATCGAACCTAAAATCATCACGTTTTGAATTTTCAAAAGCCTAGCTAACCCTAGTGCTTTAATCAATTGACTTACCAAAAGCCATCAAGAGATAGTTGAAGGGCACAATGCGTATCACAATGGCGGCGCCAAACAGCATCAGCATTGTGACACTGCTCAGGAATGGTACTTTGAACGACACCAAACTGTTAAATTAAATGCAAAAAATCAAGGCAAATTTATAGTTTTAGGCCCAGTTTCTGAATTGAGAATTCTACTAAGCAAATACTAAACGATCGTTCTGTCACGTTCTTTTGTGAGAAATCCGCAGAGGCAGAACGATATTTAAGTACTTGCTTAGCAATTTTCTCAAATCAGAAACCGGCAGATAGTTTTGCATAATTATATTCAATGGTTAGATAGTCTACAGGGTGCACTCTAAGGCCCGGTTTCTGAGTTGAGAATTTTACTAAGCACATACTTACGTATCGCTCTGTCACACTCTTTTGTGAGAAATCTGCAGAGACAGGACGATACTTACCCATTTGCTTGGCAAAATTCTCAACACAGAAACCGGGCCTAAGTCGATAGCGGAACGTTAATTAGGCTGTCTACTGATCCATACAAACAACTTCTACTAGGTGGCGACAAAAATGGAGCAAACAAAATATCAGCTGTTTCATACATTTGGCCCAGTACTGAGTCGACCTTTTGTATGGAACAGCTGAATTTTTTTCCATTTTTTTGCCACCTAGTAAAAGTTGTTTGTATTGATCAGTATATACCTAGCCCACTTAAAGTTCCGCTATCGACTTAAAGTGCACCATGGAGATAGGAGGTAGGTACTGATCTAGATCAAAGAGTCATGGCTCCACAATTTCGCTGAATAGTTAAGTAGAAACATTGAACACGATCTTATAATAGGTCAACAAGGGGTCAACTCTTGGGAAAACAAAATACCTACGAAGTTTTACGTATTCGATATTCGAAGCAATGTCGCCTGCTTGATATTTTCGAGTATTCCCCGAGGGCCAATCCTCCGTAAGGTGGTAAATTCGAAGATTAATAAAGGTTTAATTTCCTCCGACATCTGTGAGTTCGTAAGAATACGAAGAAACTTCTTACTTGTAAAGTCTTTCGGCTGTTGCAGCAATGTACTCGATTCCGTCCGTGATCGTTAGCGTCATTTCAGGCAACCCTTTTATACGTTTGGGTATGGTCTTTTCATCCTAAAATTGCAACATAGATCTGAATATTAGCATCTACTCAAGACAAAGGTGCTGGGAAGTTCAAGAGTTCAATACAAACATCTGTTACTGAATCGGAATTGTAAAAAGTTTAAGTATTCGTCAAACCAATAAATGCAAACCAGCCATGCTTTGATTTTATAGTATACTCTGTAATGTTTGTTTATAAAGGCTATTTTTTACAATAAAAATATAAATTTCGTTTTAGTTCGTGAAATATTTACTTATATTGAAAAAAATGCGTCATGGGTAGAGGGACTGCTTTTCCATTTGAATTTATCAAAAATTTCTAGAATTTATCTGCATTGTAGGTATGTTTTTAATTCGAAATAGCCTAAGATTAGATTAAACATTACAAATTATCGAGTTATGAATTATTTTTGCGTATTCATAGAGAATTTATCTGTGTCAATCTTGACTCAATAGCATTTTGACGTGATCATATTTTAGTAGCACCCTGTAGGTGCTAAGTATGTAAAATATCAACGTACGTCAATAGTTATTTTGCACATTGTTTACCTTTTCTGTCGGCACGTCTTCACTGTGATTGCTCTCGACTAAATCGTCTGAAAATAATAATTTGCATACAATAAGTGTCAGAAAGTGTCACTTGAAGAAATCTTGTATGTGTAAGGAAAATCCAGCCAACTAACCTCTATGAAATAGCCCAAAGTAGACGAAAGGTAGTAGTAGCATTAGTGGCAGCATCCACAACTCGAAAAAGAACCAAAATGTGAGCCAACTCAGCAAGGCGACGCATGACAGCTCTCGGTTCTCCCATTCAAATAGGCGCCTGAAAGTTTCAAGAATAGCTTGAGGTAATCATATTATCAAAACAAACTCTCAAACTTATTGGTACTTTAGTATAGTTTATTCATAACGTTGAATGTCGATGCCTAGGTACATTGCAGTAAGTAGATTATTTTAAAACAGTTGACATGATGATTTATGCTGGCAAAGATAACCAAAATACGAATGACCCTGAAACCATAATACCTACTAAGCTATAAGCTTATCAGTCGAATCACTTATTATCGGCTGACTAACAAAAAATACAGTGCTCTGTGTGGTAATAATATCATTTTGTTAAACAATCCCTCTACTCTCAACTTCTCAAGTCTCGACTCGATTTTGAGCTACAATCGGTTGACATTATTTCAGGAACTTAAGTACATGCAATATATTACGAAGGAGCCAAAATATGTTAAGTTTAAGCGTGATTTATTTAATAAACGCAGTCGATCATGGCCCAATATTGAAAAATAACCTCGAGAGTAGAAGGGCAGATGGAAACTTACTTGAATGCTTCGTTACTTTCGTGAAGCAAGTGGAATGTGTCTCTAATGAACTCGATGTTGTTGTAAATTAAGGGAATGTCAAACTTTTTCGGTCTCTTTATGTACTTTACTTCCTTTGGCCGGAACATTTTTAGCGTCGCTTTTACCTGAAACCGCCATCAATTTGAAATGAGCTCTACATTTAAGGGGCCATAGACAAGGTCACGGATTTCCGCATAATGTTTTTCTTTTTTTCACTCAGTATAGCTACCACGACTGCGAAAAAGCTGTGCCGGACGTCCGCCGGACGTCTGTCATGTATCCTAATACTATAGTAGTAAGGTTGTTTATGCAACTTGTCACTTTCAGTGACATTGACAGTAAGCACTCGTGGTACCAGTACAGATTTCACTGTTTTTCACACGCCATTTAAATGAACTTTTTTTGTTGTTTTGTAGCCTATAGATACCTACAAAGTATAGGATACGAATGCCTTCGGATCACTCACCGGATTCCAAACCATAGTCATTTCTAGCAGGATCCTCGGATAGTTTCCTTTGGCACTGCTCCTTTTAGATTTATCCTTCAACGCAAACCATCGCACTTCAGAGTTCTTTATCCTAAGTAGCGGTATCGAGATTTTACCCAAGAAGTCGTTTTGTATTATATTCACTAGCGAACTGTCGTGCACTTTAATATCTAGGGTTGATGTGATGTCATGTATATTGCTGAAAGGAAACCAATGTTATTTGGGGCTAGTATTATTCCACAGCAGGTTTAAAGGGAGAGTTTACACCGCAAAATACCAACACTCGCTGCAAAATAAAGCTTAGGCACCTCTAGCTAATTAGTGGCTCTACCACAATAATTCTTTAAGACGACGTACGTCTCACAACTAGCGCCGCCATTGGAAAAAAAATCATGTCTTTTTTTTGGATGCGTTTTTAGCAAAAAACGCTCCTGCGACTTCTCAATGCGAGGCTTAACTATTTTTAGGACCTAAGGTTTGGATTCCAGGATTGGATTTCCTACGAATGCAATCGATTCTCGCCAAAAGTGGCCAAAAGTGGCCACTTTTGGCGAGAATCGATTGCATTCTTAAGTTCTAGGATCTGGAATCCAAACCTTAGGTCCTAAAAATAGTTAAGCCTCGCGTTGAGGAATCGCAGGAGCGTCTTTTAATTTCATTTACCCGCCTACCGAATTTCATAACGATCCGATCAAATTTACTCAAGTTATCGTCGAACGAACATACATACAAAAATACAAACATACAAACGCCGGATTGTTCTAGTAGACTCGGAGAACTTCGTTCGCTTCGCTCGCTCGTTTAATAAGGTTACTAATCTACTGTCGTAAACATATTTTTTCAATGATAGAGTTCAATGGTGGAGCCTTAGTTTTGTAGAGATTCTTCGGATGACGAGGGGACTACGTTACATTAATTTTTACTTACAAAATATAATCCTTATTCCACGTGGGTTCTGTAGTGGTTCCCGCACTAGGCGTCTGTACTCTTTCATTACCGAGCTCCAGTATGCAAAAGGCGTTCGGTTTGCCACTCAGACCCTTTGCGCCGTGCACTCGCACTTTCAACTGCCCCACACTGTCCCAGTTGTTGTCAATGTTGTACCAAGCCTGAAAAGGGAGATTTAACTCTACAGTCATAATGATGGCTGGTCTTATTAATAGACCTTTGCATCCACCTATGATTTATGCCCTATGCAGCGCCCAGTGGCACCTTCACTGACACCAGACGGGTGAAATGACCACTCGGACGCTGCAGTGCCTGGGACATGGTTTAGATGGAGTAGGCTTGCTCACCAAGTCACCACCTATACCACAACCCACAATCGCTGTACAGTTTTTTGTTTTGACCGGTAGTAATTTACCTTGCAGCCACCAGTAAAACAGGTGGCTGTAAGTGTAAGGTAATGTATTGCATATTTTTAGAACCGGGTTGCGAAGACCTTTTTTTAATACCCCATACGATATATTAAAAAATGCAAAAAACAAATAAGTTGTGTAATAACTGTCCCCTAAGGGATGAATTTTAAGAACTACGGGGGTCAAGTGGAAAGCATTCAACTCTACACTCATAATATAAGGTGCTGGGGTACGCGAGAAAGAGCTCAACAGGGTGTTAAAAGAACGCCAACAGACCCGAAAGCCAAGCATACCAGACACCAAAAAAATAACTTTTTCATCTCCCACGCTCGGAAAGTTTGCTGTTACTAGTAACTTACGATCGTGTAAAGGCGGGATTTAAACTATCTGAACTTTTGTGCGCTTCGAAATTTGAACGCGACGCCGGGACAGTCTTTCCCGTGCCCTATGGTTTTGAAAAAGAAAAAAACACTGGCCGTTTAAGTAGATGCCAGATCCCGATGGAAAATAAAACCTCATTCATAGTTCGTTTAAACGCGTATTTCAGCGAAAGCGATTGTTCGTGCCCATTCTCTATACAAAACTGTGAATGTAAATGGTGCATAAGCATCTTTTAAAAAGGTAAAGTCACGGAATAGAACATTCAGAAACGCGGTTTCTTCTTATAGTCTTTTCAATATTTTGTACACATATTTATTTTTAAATACCAGTAAATAAAAAAAATGCTGCGCTTCTGTTTTATCAAATAGATAATTATGTTTTGGTTTGTTAAATACCTTTTTTCAAACGATATTACTAATTTCATTTTTTATCTCCTACAAATTTTTAATTTATATAGTAAAAGTTCAGAATGCACCCGGAAAAAAAAACATTCTTTTATTTACATTATTTTTGTGTCTGGATAAATAAACTTCAGGAAATTATTAATAAAACGAATGGTTTTAATACCAACGAAGCTCAAAACTTTAGTGCGGCAGCCGTAACTACAGTAAAATATGCTTTTAAAAGGACCTTATTTGACTCACCTGTTTTGCCTGTAAGTAGTTGTCTATAGAGTTTGTCCCGCTTGGCTAACAAAGTCATTTCCTCGCTTCTGTGAGATGAAAAGTTTTGTGTTTCGCACGAATGCAATATTATTTGCGTCTCGTACTTCTGAATACCTCGCTACGCTCAGGTTTCTTTTTTTGAACCACTCGCTACGCTCGTGGCTCAATTTTAGAAACCTTCGCTAGCTCGGTTTTCAATACAAGCACTCGCCGCAAACAATAATTTTGCATTCTTGCATAACAAATAACTATTTCGATAAATTATTGCTGGGAAATGATTTTGGTTTTTTAGGTTATAATTTTGAAAAATATTTTATCACGCAATGGACTTGTAACGCACAGAAGTCATATTGCTCAAACGTATGTATCCGTTTATGTTACTTAAGCTTGAAGTGCCGATGTTTAGAATACATTGCGGGTTAAATTATTAACGTCGTTTTTTATAAGAAATATTCATAATTTTTATATGGCTTCTTGAGAAGGTTTGTTAAGAACTAGATAAAGAATGCATTTTTGCAAAAAAATAAGTTTTGAAATTAATAAAATTAATTTCTCTTTTACATCGCATAGTCATCCTTTGATTTTATATACTTCGTAATGTTTATTCAAAGGTTATACTATTTTGTACAATACCAATATAAAATGAATCCTTATTCGTGAAATATTGAATTTTGTAAATTCCGCCTTATTGAAAAAAATGCGTCAAGGGGCAGCGCGCACTCTACGCCGCTGCCGCTGCCGGGCGTAGTACGCCCCCGTACTACGCGCACCACGTGTATCGAGCTATAAACCTCAATAAAGTGGCTCACATGCTAAGCCATAAGCAAACAATCCAATACGCGCGAGGCCGAAAAGCTTTCAAGACGTCCCGCCGCGTAGACGAAGCTTCGATACACGTGGTGCCAGTTTCATAAAACTACAATTCATAATGTACCTTAAGTAGCCTATTAGACATTATAAAGGTTGCAAAAAAGGTTAGCTTACTATAACCGACTACTCAATAAACTATTAATTGTTGTTTTATGAAACTGGCACCTGTATGTCGGTGCCGCTCTATGCTCTATGCCAGGGGTGGCCATTTGTAACTCATACGATTACCTACGTACCTACGTACCATAGATATTGTGCTTGGGCTTGGCGAGCGAGCTCTAAGGCCCGGTTTCTGAGTTGAGAATTTTACTAAGCAAGTACTTACGTATCGCTCTATCGCGCTCTTTTGTGAGAAATCTGCAGAGACAGGACGATACTTACCCATTTGTTTAGCGAATTTCTAAATTCAGAAACCGGCAGTAAATCTATCGCACTCTTGATCTATGTAGAGTTAAATAGATAGAGTTATAAACCCATTGCTACGGTCAAACCCATTCTTTTGCAAAACTAGCTGAACGCATCTGGCCCGCTCCGAGCTTTGCGTTTATGCAAATGAAGGCCGGCTATTGATAGTCTCAGTGGAAAGTAATGAAAAATAAATAGGGCTATAGGTACTCACGTAATTCTTGCTTACGCCCTCGAGATTTCGCTCTTCGTTGCACTCGGGAATGGTGGCGTTGAGTTTGCCAACTTCGCATATTGTGACGGAGAGATGCAGCGAACCAAACCCATCGTCCAAATCCTGCCAGAGTTCGTGCGTCCGTTCCATCTCCAACGTCGATAAGTCTAGGTCAGAGCTGAAGTTAAAAAAAATGTTAGTAAACAAATACTTCGATTTGTCTTCTTCTTCTTCTTTGGGTACCACTCGACCTATCGGAGGTCGGCTATCTAAGGCAATAGTTGTACTAGGCACAAGCCACCCAGTATGCTTAGCATGGTCGTTTTGACACTCTCTCGAACTCGAGTGACAGACGTGCCATGTCTATTGTGTGAGCATGGCAGGCGGGACTCGAGATGGCAATAGATTAGGGTCATGTCGAGCAGAAAGTAGATATTGCCATTTTTAATAAAAATGTTGTATTTTTGTCTCCATCGCCATGTTGGCGTAGAGCCAACTCGAGCCCGACCGACAAGTTGACAGTTTTGCATAGAGAAGGGCCTATCTCGGGCTTACCATGCTGCACGTACTGAAGAGACGTGGGACGAAAACGCGGCTCGGGCGCCGGACGTGATTTTTTGTATAGACCCTGACATTTTGTCCGCGCCCCGTCTCTTCAGTGTGTCTCTTGCGTTCGTCGCGTCACTTCTATAAATTGGTATGACAGTGATATAGCGTCCTCACCGTGTCTTCGTCCCATGTCTCTTCTGTGTATTTGGCCCCTAAAGTTACACTTTTCATTGGGCTTCATGCGGCCAAAATAAATAAGAAGAATATCTCACCTCCCCATGAAATTCTTCTGCTTTCCTTTATCCCATAGAGACAGCTTGAGAATATTTTGATTGCTTTGATACTGCAATTTAAATCTTTGCCTCCATTTTGGTTGTCGAGTGTTTGGCACAGTCTTTGATTTGACTGAATTCGAGCCCAATCTGTATAACATTAATGAATAAAGAAAATTGGTACACTTATGCCCGTTTTCACCAACGACCCCTAATTTTAAAAGGCCTTTTAACGAAAGTTATATGCACCTCTGCAAGTCTATGGGGCATGGATGAAGGATCATACACACTCAAATCATAACTCTTGTGAGTGGAATTTGTATGGTCCTTCATCCATGACCCCTAGACTTGCAGAGGCACAGATAATTTTCGTTAAAAGGTCTTTTAAAATTAGGGGTGGTTGGTGAAAACGGGCATTAGGTTTTAAGAATTTCCCTTGTAAATAATTTATAGTGTGCAATAAAGAGTTATCTATCTATCTATCTTAGGGGCAATTTCAGAGGGATCAGCGTTCAAACTCCGATTCCACCTGACAGTGACAAACGCATAGGTTCCGGACAATCATGAAAATAGCCCCAATTTGATTGGTTTGGAAAATCCAGCAAGTCTATCTAAATGATCCAAATGACCACAAAAAGTATAAAATCTTCATAAATTGTCCCAATATTAAGAAAAAAAAAATCTGAAGATAGCTGAAATTCAACTAGATTTTCCATATTCACTTGCCATATTCTTTACGCATAAATTCAAGAGATTTGGAGTCTTAGGCGTTTCCCGAGAATCACCGACCCCGAAGCGGTGAAATTGGCACTCAGTGACCACCGTATCAAAGATATTCATACGTACTGAAATTTGCAGTATATTCCGTGTGAACTGCCATCGTCAGGAAGCTCCGGAAGACCTTTCGCTTCTACCAACACGATGGTCACTACTATACTCCCTCGAGCAAAACCATTCTGAAAATGAAACACAGTGGTGTTCTATAGATACCTACGTATTTCTCGTGATGGTAGATAAGTATGGTGACACTGGTCTTTTTCGTTAATTTTGTGAGCATAAGACTCTGAACTCAAAGTTGGGTGCAATTATTTTTCGATAACACATCATCATAATCAGCCTGTTAACACCCACTGCTAAAGTGCTGAGTAAAGCCCTCTCTCTTCACTTTCACGCCACCTCTCACTCATCTCTCGTGCCAGATGCAACCACTGCTTTCCGGCTATTTGGGCCATGTCGTCGTGGTGGTCTGTCAACTGATCTCTTCTCCTCGATGGCATACTTTAGGTATATTAACTGTATCAAGTGCCATCATATCGTGGCGCTAGATGGTAGGTAGGTAAACAATGAAACAAACCTTCCCATGGCTCGCTACGGAGAGATTAGTCACACTGACATCGTCTGGGCTCTCCGGTGTTGAACTAGCAATGGACGGCGACGCCTTAATTCTCCTTGTGGGACTGATGATGTTCGCAAATGAACTTGGCCGCAACCTTAGAAAAAATAAATGTTAGTAAATTCTCAATATTATTTTGAAATCACACTGCCACAAGGCGTTGTACCTTATTATAGGAATTATACTTTTAATTGCTATAGCATGTAGTACGGACGGCCACAGTTACAAATACCCCATGGCAGCTCTTAACGCGTGCGGCATAGGGGACGCAATTCAACAAAAATAGGTATCCTAGCGGGTGGGCCGACCGTACCTAGTTGTAGAATAGATCGTATTTCTGAAAGTTTCTGTTACTACCTACTACCATTACTGTCCTTGCATCACTTACCTACCTAGCAGACGGGTAGTAGGTACCTCTACGTAGCTATTATGGATCAAGACAGTAGCGTATCGTGAAGCGAATTTATCAATGGAATAGTGTCTAAAAATGGCCAGTTGGTTTGCGTCCGAATAAAATGTTATTGTTACATCGACAGGGTAAGAAAGACAGAGAGGTACCAAACAGTTATCTAATATTGATAATATCCACCAAAGGGCTCTGACCCTGTCCCCACACTGATACGGACATAGTGGAGATGTCGAAATCGAACCAAGCAGGAGGTGCGTGATATCATAGAGATTAGGCGATTCAAACTGCCCTACAACGTCGCCAAGTAGTGCCCTAATCGGCACTATTATCAATGCCCTAAAACTCCCTTATCAATCAATGCTAAGTCAATAGGCCAAAGTCTCGGGAACTAGGACGTGGTATATTTGCGATTGTCCTTTTATTAGCGACTAGCTTGTGTCCGTGACTTCGTCCGCACAGACATAGAAGATGAAAAATGTACCTATTCGTATTTCTTTCCTGCAATAGATCTCAGTGCGGATGAAGTCGCGGAAAAAGAGCTACTCATTTATAGCGTATGTGTTATTCTAAGCTGTCTTTAAATCAGCTCTATACCAAGTTCCATCTATCCGTCTGGCCGTTTCAGCGTGATAGAGTTAAAAACATAATCCATTCAAACATACCTACTATGCAATACCTAGTTGTGAAGTGGCCTGATGACCAATTTTCGTCATAGGGATCCGAGGTGTGATTATGATGGGGCAAAAATGAGGGCAAGAAGTATGATGGTATAATAAGAAAATCGTGACCCAGAAACGTCATGGAAAGGACTTCCGTTCCATGACTTCGCATTGGCAATATTTAAAGAGAGCTGGTGGCCAAGAGAAGAAGCCAAGGGTGCATGATCGGTGCCGCGATAGTGGCTTATTTTCCACAAAAACGCGACAAAAAATCTTGGCCCGCTCTACGTACGGTTTGCGGTACGCAGGATACCCCATGATAGCTCTTATCGCGCGCGTGCTAAATGCGTCAATTGACCAAAACGGGGCATCCTGGCGTGCCACTAGTACGGTCGGCCACAATCTCAGATACCCCATGATGCAGGCGGAACGCGACGCTGGGGGAAAGCGACGGCGCCGCCAAAATTCCGGAACCGCACGCGGCATAAGGGCGCCAATCGAACAAAAAGGGGTATCTGAGACTGTGGCCGACTGTACATAAAGGCTCCCCCACACAGGCGCGTTATTGCGTTTGCGTTATTGCGATTGCGTTTTTGCGATATCTGTTTTCAGTACATTTTGAATTAGGAATGCTATTGCGTTCTTACCGCAGTGTGTAACTCCATGGCGATCCTAATACAAAATGTACTGAAAACAGATATCGCAATAACGCAAACGCAACAGCGCAAACACAAAAACGCACCTGTAGGAGCCTTCATAGTTTAAAAAGAATGGAAAAAGAGCTTGAAAAAAGTCAAACAAAACACGCTCTACATTGTTTACGTCAAACAACGCACAACAAATACGAGTACAATGATAATACGAGTATACCATTTTCACGTGGATTTCTGATAGATGCGTGGTCATCTTCATCAGAAGACTCAAACTCCATACAAGTGGGGCCTAAAGCGGTACAAGTTGTTTGTTCGAATAAGTCGTATGTCAGAGAATTAAGGAAACTAATAAAGCGTTAGTCAAAAAACTTACAGAGAATAAAAAATATACCATTGAAATTCCGCACATTATATTACAGTCCGTTAAATTTTGATAAAAAGTCTAGTAAATAAGGTTTTCTTTAAAGAAGTCATAGAAAAACGGTTATTTGAGCCTCCTGAAAACTTTTCATTTTTTACTTACTCCATGTTAGAATTGGGGCGACAATTTGTAACTTCATTAGGTATATTTAATTTTTTTTTTATGTACACTAATCTACCGAATATTTTATAATCTTTGTCCTGTTCATCCAATGGTTGCCTGGCAGAAATCGCTTTTAGCGATAAGGCCGCCAATTGTATGCTTACTGATTAGTTTTAAGAATTTCCCTTGTAAATAATTTATAGTGTGCTATAAAGAGTTATCTATCTATCTATCTATAATGGTTCAATAAAGGTTTTCTAAAAAATATCTTCTTTTTAGTCCTATTACTTGACTGATAGTGCGCTCAGGTTTTGCGATACACTTACATACTTTACTTATCTCTCCTGATAAGTATTGCAAAACCTATCATGGAATGTATCCGGATGTTATTCATTGACCTATGGACTTTGGCGTTTCTAGCCAGTGCAGGGAGAGATAACACAAGCAAAGGTCTTTAGTCTAGGTCTCGGTCAGTCTAAGGTCGTCTCCTATTTTCCAATCCTGAATGAAGGGTAAGTGGAAAGGTAATACATATTACAGATTACAGACAGGTAATTACATTGTTCTGAGGAAGTGGTAAATTTATCCTCGGTCTACACAGGCTGACTTCTTAGTCGCCCCCCAAATAACCTGTTGAATAATTTCTCGATAGAAGTACGTAACTGCTGGGTTATTAAGTAAAAAAAAATTACTTCGTAAAGTATGTCGATATAGCAGACTAGTTTCGGTTCTCATGTGAAACTTGTTTCGGTTAAGCACTGCAAATTTTGTATAAGTAAATTCAAAAAGTCCGATAGTTTAAATAGAAAAACTTGGCTTGACGCATCTTATCAAGCTTTCAAAACACCCAGTCTAATCCACTCTCGATATACAAGGTAATTTTTAAATAGCTTTGTTCCAACTTTTAGTGAGTGATTTACAACAACTTTTGTTCTACGACTTGGGATAAGCGCAATTCTATTTATTTTTTTGTACAGAGTAAAAGGAAGAAGGAAGGAAGGAGAAGGAGAGGCTGGAAAGGTTACCGAGAGTGGAGGGGCATGAAAGCACGCCACGCAGCAGGCAGCGCTGGAATGATAAAAATGCACACTTTTAAAGAGAAGAAACTTTCAATAAATAAAAAGTGTCGAGCTTTTCGAAAAGCCGTAGAACAAAAAGTTGTTGGAAATCGTCGGAAGTTGACGTGTTTCAGGAAAAAGCAATTTAAAAATTGCCTTGATAAGCAAAATGAGAAAAATCGCGGGCTACCAAACACAATATGCCAACCTTGGGGGTTACCCTTGACGCTATTGCGATCAAATTGAAAAGTTTAAAAATAATTTCTCTTTGAATTCGCAATTTGATTTATGTACTTTGTAATGTTTATTCAAAGGTAAGGCTGTTTATTTAATAAAAACACAAAATGCGTCTTAATTTGTAAAATATGAAATATTGTAAATTGCGCCATATTGCGGCCGTATTGGAAAAATGCGTCAAGGGTAGAGGGGCTTATACGAGTATTTTTACTTTAAATTCATTCATACATTCGTTACCTACAAGTTAGTATTTGATTTTAAAATCTTTTGTTGACCATGATTTTCCAAAATAATTGCGATAAAATAATTGTCAATGACCTTGTTGAAATGGCGGAGATTATAGAGTCTCGATGTCGACGCACTGAGATATATTAAGTACTTAACAAACTTTTTTGTTTTAGCACCACCATACTATGACTAATTTTCTACCTACTTGATTAAATAAAAAAAATATTGTAATCGTTTTATTACTGAGCATTTCCAATTTGAAATAATTAAAATAATCACCATACGCAAAACAATAATTTCTTACGATGTTTTTTTTTTCATTTGTAAATTAGCTAGAAGTATTATTATAATAGTGGACCGCTCTTGGCTCTCTTTTGTTTGATTTTTGGGCCTAAGATGAGGATACTAGAACTCTAGGGACGCGTAGCGACTATACGGCATAGTATTAGAGTGTAGGTATAGGGTATCCCAAAATAATGTGTCAATGGGGAGTCTAGAGATAGAGCACATCCATATGTATGAAGTTGCATTGTAGAAGTGTTTGATGTTTCTTTCGTATTCCATGTATAAGTCTGGGTTACACTATATGAGCCCAGCACGGTAGAGTAAGAAAGGCGAGGACCAATAGTGTTACAATTACTTGCCCCGGTCGGTGGTATGTACGTACCAAATTAGGTAGGTATTATGTAGGTACTCTACCAAAACTGTTTGTATAGCTACGCTACCGCTGACTCTAATCGTGTATGCCAGCTTATAGCGTTAGGTTTTATGGACATGGCTGAACTTACTCTATGGTGGGTGTTTCTGATACACACCCTACACTACACTACACTGTCGGCACTTCATTTTGGGAAATCACTAAACCCTTGTCTGCAACTAGGCCACTAAAGGAACTATCAGTGGACGGCAGTAAAAAAAGGGGAACTTATCTTAATTACTTATTTGTACTTATCATGCTTTTGCAGATCATTCGGTGAATAAGACGCTCTACCAAGATTTAGGAAGCAATTACTGTCTACTTGAGTACGAACGAAGAGGACCGACACTCTTTAAAAGCTCTGGGATTGTAACCCGCTAAAATAAATAAAATAACCGAAAAAAAAGGTAGGTATGAAGGAAGAGACGAAGATAATTAGGTAGTTAGGTAAAGAAAGATTCAGCTGAGTCTTCTGTAAACTTACAAGCTTATTTTCCTGCTTTTAGCTTTAGCGGGAAGAGTAAATGCTCTCCGCATTTCAACTTCCGTCCCGTCCACTGTGATCGTATCCCGCTCCTTACTTTCTAACTCACTCATTTTGTTTTATTTTTTTAATATTATTTTACACATTCAACACCAAACACATGTTTACCACTCAACGACACATTTCAGTATAATTCAATTATGTAAATGCTTACAAAACAAAGAAGTTCTCTGGACAGGCAGATAAGCTATTATTATTTGCGTATTATCTCTAAATAAGCCGAGGGACTGATAACTATTGGTTCTTGGATTTGTTGACAGTAAGTTAGTATAGCAGTTTGATGTCATGCATGTTGTTTGTTCTTCATGCAGCAATATTATGTTATTTTCTCTCCCGTGTGGATTGTATTTCCTACCAAATAGTGACTGTACTTACCTATGACGTAGAGGTAAAACTAACTTACCATGACGTCCCATAAGTACCTACTTAACAACTGCTACTCTCCCATAAGTAAGGACTTGCCTACAACTTGACATAACTACCCCAGCTACCTGCTAGCGCATATTATCTACATGGTGACATTACCGAATCTCTATCCCACCCTTTACGATGTACAATAGGATAGGTATTTGCAACAGAAACAAGCTGTAAGGCAAAGAGGATTGTCTGTCTGTGGCACCCTATGCGGTTTTGAAAGCAGATTTTTTAGCGAGTGTTCTTAGATACGTTTTATCAAAATCGGTTTAGCCGTTACTGAGATATGCTAATTTGAAGCTAAAATGTCGTGGGTATTTTAATTTTTAATTAAGTTTTTATACAGGGTGTTAAAATACCGTCGACAAACACGAAAGGCACGCATACAAGACACCAGATCAAAATACTTTTTCCATAAATTATTGCTGGGAAATGATTTTGGTTTTTAGGGTTATACTTAATCTTGGAAAATATTTTATCACGCAATATAAGTGTAACGCAGAGAAGTCATACTGCGCAAGCGTTGGCAAACATGATGCCGATGGTAAGAATACATTGCGGGTTGCAATACTGACATCGTTTTTTACAAGAAATATTGAAAATGTTGATATGGCTTCTTAAGAAGAAATATTAAATACTCGATACTGAAACAAAAATATTTTTTTTCAAAAGTCCGACTTTGAACCTCATTATCTCGAAAACCGTTGATTTCCCAGGCATAGCTACCTACCTAGTTCCTTGGACAAAAATGTATGTTCGTTATGATGAGGACAATACGTGGTTTCCCGCTTTTTGGCGGTCTTTTAACACCCTGTATAGCATATTATAGTAATTCAGATGTACTTTTGTTCGATCATTTGAGCATGCGTCGAAGTATTATTTGTGATTTTAATTCTAAATGCAATGGCTCACAATAATTACCTACCGTTGTTGTTTCAATAAGTTGCTCGTTGACTTGTTAAAATCAAGCTAGACTTGCTAGAACCAGTTGCAAACTTTACAACAAAAGTGTGCAGTCTGACGTGCTGTCATGTGTATGTACGTCCTGTCTTATTGTACCTCCGATATCAATGGCCCGTTTTCAACTGACAAAGCCCTTGGTAGATGGCGCTCATAGGCTTGGCCATACAAGAACCGGGACGTGGCCTTCAAATTTCGCTTACTTACACAGATTAATAATATCTTTAGAAAAAGCGAAATTTGACTGGACAAGCGTGGGAACTCGGCGATGGCCAAGCGCGTGAAACACTGTTTTCTATAGCTGTTTCACCCAGGGCGAGACGGGGCGCGGGAAAGTGAGAGGCAATGCGGCTGTATGAGTCTACCTGTGTGCGTGTCCTTTCGCGAGTATGTAGCTGTAGTTGTAATGTAATTGATCTATTTTCCTAAATGTTTTCGTAGTTCAGCTGCCATTTTTACATTTTATTAGCTATTTCAAATTTTTTATTTTTCTCACAAGTACAGTATATTATTGATGTTCCCAAGGTAGTTACACTCCAATAGACAATATAATAATGTAAGTAAATAACAGCTGAAAGTAACCCCTTTTTTGGCAAAAAACACATCGCTCTAATTTCTTTCAGGCATTTTTTTTTATTATAAAAACTATTTGTATTGGTCATCTACTTAAATGAACCAAGTTTAAGCTAAATCCAGCCTGTAGTTTAGAAATTAAACCTGAACTACGGTTGTATGGGAAAATGGTGCTCTGCGCCCTCCTAAAACATTTAAAAATAAACGCCTGCTTCAACAACAGTAGCAACAATGTTCTATTTGAAACACTCTGAATAGACACTCTAGCGAGCATTGAACAGTGTATCTAGGTACTTATTTGAATCTATTTTATTTTATTTTTAAAATTAGAAAAGCCAACAGCCTCCTTATTTTCTGGTTTGATAAGGCTCACACAACATGACAACATTCGTAATAAGTTATTAAGTAGGTAATAGGTATAAAGTTGAATGGTGAATTTCTAATCTTACTTACATACTAAAATCATGTAACAATGACATAAACTATCGTAAGTAACATTATTTTAGTAGGTAGCTGTAGCTAACTGTATAGTATTTATAAGTGCATTATTATGACAGTATAGGAGCCAGCCAGGCTTTCATTCCAACTGGGATAGGTTATTTTTGTTTGCATTGTAATCGTTTTTTGATAGTTTGAAGAAAAGGGTGTTAGAAAGAGCTGTTTTCCTAACAACTACCAACCTATCGAAAAACTACTGCTCATCGCCGGTAAAAAGGTTGCTATTTAGAAAATAAAGTACCTATCTATCAATAAAAAAATTAACTGATGGCGAAACCCGCAGCAAGATCCAAGGGGTGGTTTTATTTAGCTGGTTACTCGAACAGACAGACAGAATGTAGAGCAAAGCCTATTTGCTCTACATTCTGTAGAGATTCGCTAGATCGATGTAGAGATTCGCTAGCAAAATTTAGTTCTGCTATTCGATACTTGGAGCGCTGTATGGCGTCATTTTATGTTTACGCGATCAGCCGCATCACGAAATGGCGGTCGTGGCGCTAGTGTGACATTGGTAGTGGCATTTTTTGTGAGGTTAGAGTGAAAAATAAATAAAATTACTCGCTAAAGCAGTTATTTTGCCCGAAAAAGTGACGGATAAATCGGCATAATCATGGAAAAACGTAAAAGTTCTCTAAGTTCAATAAAAGCTTGTCGGTTTTGTCTGGCTCATGACGGTTTGTTGAGTAGTTTGTACGATCGAACTAATGTGCCAAAAAATTCATCATTGAATTTGCATTTGCAAATAATGTCTTGCGTCTCGATTGAGGTAAGAAAATATCTTATTGAATTTGTTGTTTTTATTCGCCTGCATCTTCTAGTGAAGGCCAAACAAACAATGGCCGTATGTTTACCTACATATTTCGTTGGAATAAACTTAAAACCATCATTGGAGATGCTCTAAATTTTCTACGAATTAAAATACTGACCTATCTGGCTCGCAATGACCGTGTGCTAGATACATTCTAAAGTTCTAAACGAGATAATAAAACAAAATTTAAAATTTATTTACTTTATGATTCGCCAGGTGGCGCTAGTGAACTCTGAGCTGATGCATGCGATGATGAGGAGCATACTCCTATTTTATGAGATATACCTAAGTCACTTGCATTTCTATACCATCAATAAAAACCTACAAGTTCATGATAACCCTTTGGTTTCCAGGTGTTTCCTTCGGACCGGATGCCCTCTCAGATCTGTGACCGCTGCAAGTATTTTATGGACATATTCTACAGATTCAAGCAGATCGTCCGACAGGCTGACCAGACAATAATGCAGTTTGTCCAGAATGGAGACGCTTTAGAACCCGTTGTGTGGCACAACAAATTGACAAAAGTGAGTTCTTTCTAACACACTGTTATTCTTATCATCAGACTATCAGCTAAGCGGATTTCCTTCTGTGCGTCACAAAAGTTACTCACAATTCGAAATTGAGGGTCATTCTATTTTCCCTCACCAGCCCCTCTACCCTTGACGCATGTTTCCAATGCGGCCGCAACATGGCGCAATTTACAAAATTTTATATTTTACAAATTAAGACGCATTTTGTGTTTTTATTGAATAAAACAGCCTTACCTTTGAATAAAGATTACAACGTATTTAAAATCAAAGCATTACTATGCGAACTCAAAGAGAAATTAATTTTTAAACTTTTTCAATTGGATCGCAATAGCGTCAAGGGTAACCCCCATGCCCAACTGTTGGAGGAAAACATCACTATTGGAAAGTAACATTCATCATGCCCAATTATAATAATTTAATCAATTAAATATTTGTAAATAAAGCAAATCAATAGTTATTAGGTTAACGCCAAAAATTGTACTATTAACTTTCTCTTTGTCTACCACCGCACAGACTCACAGTCTAGTGTGGTAACCACCGCAAACTATGTGATTGTTTAAAAGTATTTTTGGTCATATAAATTGAATTGTCCATGGATCTTCCGAATCCTGATGATGCTTAATTTCCAATATTCATGGTAACTTCTTGGATTGGATATGCAGTGAATGCAATAGATAGAGTACCATAATCTTTGCCTAGCTACAGCAAAATAATACCTTCTTCTTTTTTTCCAAAGGTATATCGAAGTGCAAACCAGCCGCAAGCAAAAAGGCAAGACAAGAATGCCCTAGTGAAAGCTAATTCCACAGAGGAATATGATTCAGATGAAGACAATGAGAATACCTACAATATTAAGGTAATTGCTTAACATCTTTCCCTTACCGAGTAGACTTGACTAGCTCTTAAAAAATGGGAGATGAGGCTTTGATTTTTACTAGCCATTACGAACCATATTGTGAGTCAACTGCTTATTCTACAATTTTAGTATACATTAAAATCATCCTTTCTTGGTAAAAGTAAGTTTCCATAAACGTGATTTGATCATTTTCGATTGATAGTTTTTTTAATTGAAATCAGTGCAATTTTTGTGTTTTTTCTCTGTAATTTCGTAATTACTAGAGATTTACCTCTGAAATATTCACAATGAAAAGAAAATTGTTAAGTTTAGTACTACTAACTGCCGGTTTCTGATTTGAGAAATTCGCTAAGTAAACACTTAACTATCGTTCTGCCTCTGCGGATTTCTCACAAAAGAACGTGACAGAACGATAGTTAAGTATTTACTTGGTAAAATTCTCAATTCAGAAACTGGGCCTTAGTTCTTTTATTTTATTCAAGTTTATTTCAAGACAGCAAAAGGGACAAAAACAATAAAAACGGACAGGAACTTCTAGCGCGATTGTCGTAACCGCCACGATGCAGCGCAATATATTTTGAGTCTTATTTCGAATGTGCTTCGGGTGACATTTCCGCTTGCGTGAATGAAGTTGCTAATCTAAATTCAAGTAGGGCCTTATATATGAACTTCTCTTATTTTATTTAGATTGGAGACGGTCCAGATGATGAAAGCAAGGAGTCAACATGCATAAAAGTTGTCAAAACCGGTGACAGACTACACATCACAAAAGATGACCCCAAGGGGAAGAAAGGTAAATTATGGTTATGCCTGCATGGGGAATCAAAACTGGGTCTACAGGGAATTTATTGACGGTGTGGCAAGGGCAACGTTAACTATTATGGCTACAGAAAAACCCCTGGGAGATCCAAGAATTTTGAAGCCTAAGAATTGAAAAATTTTTAAACAAAAATAGTTGCCGTTTCTGTGTTCCCATCTCTACAGCCTGAAAACCGACAGATTCGTACAAATAAAGTGGCATTCTCTTGCCCTAGCTGGTAAGAATGTTTTGTTTTATCTATGAACTTGGATGTATTTGTGCTTTGCAGAAACTTTGTCCAGATCACCGAGGACCGTTACATCACCACCGGAGCGCCCTTACCAATGCAAATACTGTGATAAGACATTTTTGATGCAACATCATTATGTTAGGTTAGTCTTACATTTTATCAAACTTTATTTACTGCAGATTTATTATTGTCTTTGCTAATTCATCATCCATCATCATTTTAAAATAAATATCTACAGCTTGACGTTAAGCAACAGTGAAAAATAAAAGCCTCAAGTCTCCAAGGCAGTGTTTATTGATATTTAACGTGTACAAAACTGCGAATTTAATCAGGATCAAAAAAGTGCAACTTCTGTATATGATTAGTACATACTACTATTTATTAATGTATGACACCAGACTAATAGCATAACCTCTGGGGTGGAAATACAGTCGATCCAAATCAATACAAGGTGGATTTTTGAGACGGGGCAGTAAGGGCTGGTACCTTAACCGTTATAGTTACAGGAAAACGTTAGAAAACGTAGTCTTTTCATCTCTAAATGAAAAAAAAATCGATTGGCATAAAAAAACAATTTTGGTATTTTTTTCGCTGTACATTTGTTTCAAAATTCATGTATGCAATTCATAATATCTCAAATAGTTATGGAAGGTCTCCTAAGAACGTTTACCTGTAACTAAAACGGTAAGGGTACCTGCCCTTACTGCCCCGTGTCAAAAATCCACCCTGTAGACCTACCTAGTGAAACATATGATTGGTTCGAAACGGGTCGAATCGCGGTTTTTTTTTGTAGGTAAATGAATTCGAACCAAATTATGTGTGAATCATTAAAAGTTACTACATAAATACTTCCAGACATGTCCGCGGGAAGCACAAGAACATACTATCACCGCCAGCTCTGTTCGGAGTCCACTCGTACAGCTGTGAACAGTGTGACGACACATTCGACACTCAGGATGAACTCATTTACCACTCGGCCAAGCATGCTGCGGAGAACCTCACCTGTCCACTCTGCCACGAGAAGTTCCAACAAGTGGAAGAGGTCTCGGCTCACATCAAGACCCACGATGGTGAGTACAAGTACCTATAACCTGCGTCAATAAAGAAACGATATACATATAAATGGCGGACACTCGCTCCCTCTTGCTTTAAGGATATATATAAAAAAAATTTAAAAAAAAAACATTTTCTAGGTGACGAATACATGTGTGACCTGTGCGAGCTCGTATTCACCTCCAAGGAGAAGTTGGACAAACATCTCATTGAAAAACACGATGACGAAATCAACCAGGAGGAACATGTAAGATTTTTATTAAGATTTTAACGTTATATTTTTTTTTGTTTATTTGTGGAGATGCTATCAATCGTTCGTTACTCAATAACCGTGACTTTTTATTGGTATTTTTTGTTTCACATTGGTTTCGCAGGATCTCGGACTTGATGACGAATCCATGGAAATGGATGATGAAGATGCTGATGACAACATAAACGGTACTTACCCCTTATTAAATCAAGTTGTAAAACATTTTACTGTAAGTTATTATGATATATATTGTTTAACGTTGTCATTCCAGTGAAAGACGCGGGTGACCATATGGTTGTCGAGATAAAGAAATCCAGCGGCTATATCGTAAGTTATTTATTGCGTCAGTTATTTTTTTGGGAGCGTAGAAGTGACCCCATATTGGATGCCTTTATTTATATTTCATAATTCTTTCAGAAATCCGTTGAGGTGGAAGTCAAAAATGAACATTCAGAAGGTAATAACAAGTACTAGTACTCTGTAAACTTTCTACCAATTTTTGAGTTGAACATTTCACTAAGCAAATAGGTACTCTTCTTATTTCTCAAACCCCCAAACACACATGTCCCCTTTGTTAACTAATAGATTTATTATAGTGGCCCCTTTACCGACAACTGAGGTAATGAAAGAAGCACACTAAATCCGACACCCAATCGAAACAGGTTGCCAGCCCCCTTAGCACTCGGGCCTTTTGCCTACTCTCAACTGTCACCTTAGCCACTTAACACTACTGAGGTGACATTGAACAGTGGCTAAGGTGACAGTTGAGAGTAGGCAAAATGACCCGCGTGCTAAGGGGGCACGACCAGTTATGGTAGGTCTTGCCGCCTTCGCTAGCGCGTTGCTGCTCTGCGAGTGGATTGCCCCACCTTCTTCCCATAAAGGTACCGGAACTGTTGTTGCCGCTCACCGCGCGTAATCCGAGGACTGCTAACGGTTCAAGCCCCAAACATCCCTCCAACACTATTTTTTTATTATAGTGGCCCTTTTATCGACGGCTTCGGTCATGAAAAGGGCACACTAAATCCAGCAAACGATCGAAACCGAGTGCCAGCCCCCTTAGCTTGCTACCATTTTGCCTACTCTCAACTGTCACCTTAGCCACTGTTAACTGTCACCTCAGTAGTGTTAAGTGGCTAAGGTGACAGTTGAGAGTAGGCAAAATGGTAGCGTGCTAAGGGGGCAGGACCTATATGCGGTAGGTCTTGCCGCCTCAGCTTGTGCTTCGGTATGGCTCGTGGATGTGTTTCCACGTTCCACTACCTTCTCTTCAGTAAGGTGCCGGAGCTGATAAGTCGCCCACCTCGCGCAATTAGTCAAACTGCTAACGGTTCAATCCCCGCTTGGGACACCCGATAAGCAGGCTACTTACTCTCCTTGACAAGCGCCGGAGCTGTACAGCACGCTCTCTTTCCGATTCTCTTTTGCTCATCTACCCTTGCCCCGAACATACAATGGGAATATTTTGTTACAGGGAGTGAGACGGAGGCGACGTACACGGAGCTAGCTACAGTTGACACGATAGCTCTGGCCAAGCAGGCCGCCGCGCCACCCAAGGCCGTGGCGAAGGCGCCAGTCGTCAAGCGACAGGAGAAGCCGGCAGAAAGACCTGATCAGGTACGGACTTAAATATTTACCCGTAATATTTAAACATATGTAAGTACTAGCTAAACTAAACTGATCAAAACTACATGTTTGGAAGGTCTGAAGACACTGCAAGTATGATGTTAATCTGTCTATCTGTTACATCAATCGCGATCCCTTTCAAAAGTATCGTGTTCGATATCATGTTTCAATTACTTATGTTATGGTTATTTATATAATTTATTTGTGTTTTCAGGCTGTAATTATCCCTAAAGCGGAAGATCCCAAAAGGAAATTTTCTCGACCCATTGAAATCACAAGCAATGGTAAGTTCGTTAGTTACACAATAAATTAATTATCGAGTTTTATCCACTTTACGTATTTTCAAATTCAATAACAAAGGTTTTGTTTCTT
Organism: Zelleria hepariella; assembly: GCA_949319315.1. Taxonomy (NCBI): domain Eukaryota; kingdom Metazoa; phylum Arthropoda; class Insecta; order Lepidoptera; family Yponomeutidae; genus Zelleria; species Zelleria hepariella. Next base: position 8,588,434 of record OX439391.1, on the reverse strand, counting down.
TCTGGACCATTTTTTTATTTTATTTTGCAATCGATTTAAAGTTTACCATGACCCGACAATATCAAAGAGAAAAATCTCTTGAACAGTATCTGCTGCCTAAAAGATTTTATTTCAGTGTTATTTTCATGTACGAACAGTTTTTGTTTTCATGAAAGTTCCACTATAGGCGTTCAGATACTGGTTTACACGAGCGAGGTAAATGCTTTTGATTTTAAAACAATATGTTTTACCCAAAATACAAACATAACAATATTGAAATATAGCGTATAACTTGCCATTCGAGACATAGACCCTCATTATTTATTATCAAGCCTTATGCGTAAGTTATTGACAGAAGTTTATTTTATAACTAACGCGCCACCTTTATGTTCTGGTTTTGGAACGTTTCCCTCCGTTGCGAATTTTATCTGTGGTGTTTCGTTCGTGGCGTGGGGTGCATGTTGGTGTGTGTTGATGAGTCTGTGACTTTGACAGCTGACAGCTCCACTATTCTGTGCACACGGCTCACCACAGAGTTCGCCATTTTGTCAGTGTGGAGTGTGTGTTGCATTGCAATCAAATGAAAACATTTTATACATGGAACCAGTTATATACAGGGCGTCCCACGGCTATGCCACATGGAGGGAAAGTACCCTGAATATTGTAGATGGAACATTTTACTGAAAGAAGACATTATTTGAATTTAAAAAACAATTATAACTGCATTCATAGATATCTAAATAATTACATAGTTGAACTGGGAATAGAACCCGTTACATGAGAAAAATGATTACCTTGTAGTTTTATCATACCGATCGAAAGGCTTCATCATAAGGATTACTTTTTGCTAAATAACATAGTGTCAGAAATAAAAGGAAGACCATGAATTTTAACATTTTTAATACAACATTAATCAATTTATCAATGAAAATCACAGTAACAAAAGAATAAAAGTATGAAGATGAAACACATTTTTGAATTATTTCTTTATAATCAGCCAGCCGCATTGCGATGGACAAAATTTTACGCGTCTTTCGGCTCAGGATACGGCTCGATTTGTTAATACTACCAGGTAAGTGTTAAAATTCATGGTCTTCCTGTTATTTCTGACACTATGTTACTAAGCAAAAAAATATCCTTATCATGAAGCCTTTCGATCGGTATGATAAAACTACAGGGTAATTATTTTTCTCATGTAACGGGTTCGATTCCCGGTTCAAGCATGTAATTATTTTAAAATCTATGAATGCAGTTTAAATTGTTTTTTAAAATAATGACTTCTTTGAGTAGGGTAGGTAATCGTATGGGGTAGTGGCCACCCCTGGTGTCAGAGTTTTTAGGCCTGGTTGTCGGTTGTCAGAGTTTCTTTGAGTAAAATGTTCCATCTACAATATTTAAGGTACTTTCCCTCCATGTGGCAAAGCCGTGGGACGCCCTGTATATTGAGGAGTGGTTGTTAAAATATGGTTTAGCATTCAATTATCTTTTCTGGTCCTTGTTTAATTTCAGTCTTAGCCTGAGCATCATACTATCGAGAAACAACACGTTTATCTGTTTAAGGGTAGACGTTAGCTGTCAATTTCCATACTAACTTTCGTAGACCAGAACTAAGAAACTAAACCGAATTTCTTCAGAATTTTGATACATTCTGTCTTATCATATCATACCATTGCCGCGAAATTCACAAAAAGTATGTTGTTCATTCAGGATTATGTTTATTTTAGCTTTTGAAAATATCAATATTTTACGTATGTGTGGGTGTACGACATACTATAAAAGTTGTGTAGTTGTGTGTGAGAACCCACACACACGTAACGCTGCTTTCAACATGGCGGCCACGAACAGCTGATACGCGATGACGGAGGCTGTTGTCTTTTTTTTTGTATTTTATAGCTTGTATACGAGACCTTTGAGCCAAGTCTTTTGTTTGGGTGGGCTTGCTTCATACACCAAGAAGGTATAATCACCTTTTTCTCCATTCCTCACCTACTCCTTGCCCAAATGACTCGTGAAAAAAAAATCTGAGGGTAGCCGGGTACACACGACAGCACGTCAGAGTGTACACTTTTGTTTTAAAGTCGCCCGTAACGTAACCGAGTAGAGTGCTAGCGTGTAAGCGTCTACGTGCTGTCTTGTGTACCTACATTTGGCAACGCTGCCATTTTGCGGCGTTGCAAGACCGGCAACCAATGCTTCAGCGAAGCTCTGAGTAAATATTCAGAAATACAACTTTTAGTGCTGTCAGTATTGCCATGTTAGACAAATATAGCCGTTTAGGATATTTTGGGGGTCAGCGGGCGAGAAAACATGGCAACAATTCGGTCTTTTATTGCTTTATAAAGAGATTGGGTTCCCTAAAAATAAAGCGATGATATTGAATATTCTTATACTGAATTCTCAACAATAGTCTTACATACATTTTAAAACTTAAACTTTCGTGAGCACTGCACATTTTTCGGCTACTCAAACGCAGTTCGAGACTAGCCGTGGCGTCGCGAGGGCCGTCTCGTTCTCCATGAAGAAGGTCTCCGAATGAGAACCGAAACTAGTCGGCTACACCGACAAATTACTAGTGAGTAAAACCGTGACTTAATAGAAAAAAAAAAAGTCTTACATACAGTTACAGGTCCATGTATTGTACGGTCGAGATTTTATTTATCTTATTGTTTGACTAAATGCAGCCCGTTTAGGTCATCTGGCAATGAAAACATGATATTATTTACTTTTCATTTAAAAAATATGGGCGTTTTTTAAAGTTCGGTACATTTTTTCTCAACTGTTTGACAAATTCCTAGACTTGAAAACACCGATCGTCGCACCATCCAAGAAAGAAGTCTCACCAAAAGCATTTTGGTTCAAATACGAACATTTTGGTTCTTAGTACAATAGATATAAGGACCATTTTGAAGGTACAGGAGATCTTCTAGTCAGATTTAGTTGAAACTAAGTATTCGTAAATTTAATTAAAAATAATAAAATTAATCACGTTTTAGGATTTTACGAAGATTTCTACATAAGAGGGTAAAACAAAAAGAAACTTATTTCTTACTGAGTTAGATACGGTCAGCCACAGATACCCCATGGCAGCGGTAAGCGCGCGGCATAAGGGCGTCCCCAATCGGACCATTCCATTTTCCCCTACCAGACTTCCCCCACTGGTGGGGGAAAATGGAATCGCACAAAAAAATATTTCATTTTCACTCACTGGCCACCTCACTAAGTGGCTGGTGGGGGAAAATGGAATTTTTATTCCATTTTCCCCCACCAGCTATTTATCGACAAGATTATTATTAGCGAGGCCGACTCATTACAATGATCCAGTCACTGTAGCCTAGCCTAATTTTATAAGTAATCGGCATAAATAAAACTAATTTGTTAACTTTACTAATTCGATAATTTGTATTTAAAAAAAATAATTTGGTATATTATGGCATTTAACATTACAACAGTTAACGTTATTAAAATAGTACAAAATAACACAAAGACCGCTTATAATTATTCTGAATAATCCTTTTTAAAAAATATACAGGGTGGCCCAAACATAGATGTCAAGCGAGAAAATATAAATAGCTGACACCGAGGGCTACCCGAATCACCCCCATGTACGTTCAGCTATTTTTTGTCGTTTAGAAGTTATGAGGCTTTTAAGGTTTTATTGAAAAAATATACCTAGCATTGGATTTTATTTTCTTTCGACTTTTCAGAGATATTTTTTATATTTTTGTGTCTTACATAATTTATCTATTACCAAAAAAAATATGATCAGCTATGGACTTCTATAAGTTACCGCAATTTTGATCCAAAGTCCAAAAATATTGTTTTTGAGAAAACATCACTGACATAGTTAGTATGGGGAAAAAAATAAGTAGAGGTCTGAAGGACTTTCTATTGATTTCAAAAACTTTTCCAAACCCTCATTCTTCAGAATAATACAAAAACTAGCTGATCATTATTTTTTTGGTGATGGATAATTTATCTGAGACTCTAAAGAATAAAAAACATTGCTAAAAAATCAAAAGAAAAAAAAGTTACAAAATAAAATCCAATACTAGGTTTTTTTTTTCAAAAAAACCCAAATAATGGCTGACGTCTATGTTTGGGCCAACCTGTATATTTTTTATAAAGGATTATTCAGAATAATTTATAAGCGGTCTTTGTGTTATTTTGTACTATTTCAGACACCAATTTTTTTTAAATACAAATTATCTAATTAGTCAACTTCATCATCATCATTGGCAGCCTCTGTTGGTCCATTTCTGAACATAGGCCTCTCCCAAAAATTTCCAGTCGAATCGAATTAGGAAAGTTAACAAATTAGTTTTACTTATGCCGATTAATAATAAAATTAGGCTATTGTGTAATGGAGTCGGCCTCGCCAATAATAATCTTGTCTATAAATAGCTGGTGGGGGAAAATGGAATATTTCTTTGTGCGATTCCATTTTCCCCCACCAGTGGGGGAACTCTAGTGGGGGAAAATGGAATGGTCCCATTCTACTAAACTTGATCCCACGGATTGAAAAAGTAAAAAAAATGCCTACATTTCGTATTGAATCAGTGCTTGCTGCAAGCTATTTATACTAAGTATGAGATGCTGCATAAATCATAAATCATCTCATTACGTAGATGCAAAGGCCTTTATTTATACTAAGTATAGCGTATTTACCTGTGTTACCTAGATGTTCAATAAATGATAAAAACATGCGCAATAATAAAATCTTTATTTGAGTAGTCTAACATTCCATCCAATAGCTTGAAACAATAATTATCTATAAGTAAGCCTGTATTCTCCAGCAGATTTTAGGACAAAGACTGCCGCCGAAGTATTCCCAATATATGGGGCTGTTGGAAGTGAGGCAGGAAGTCTTCTGTGAATAGCTTTTCCCCCTAGTCTTGTTGTTCTCTAAAACATTTTAGTCTCTCTCGATACTCTCCTTGTAGAAATTGTTAGTAGTTACCTAGGTACTAGGTACGCAACCAAACAATTATTTCCTTGAATAATGTATCCTCCAAATCCTTGGGAAGGCCAAAGTCTTCTAGTAGGTACGCGATAAGTATTTCGTTGTCGATTGCATTCGCGACACAAGTCTGATTGAAATTATACTCTTTAAAAATGGAAATTACTCCTGTGACCACTCCCGTGATAGTCACTAGTTCACTCATAAGTGAGAATATATCCAAGTAAAGTCCAAATTATATCAACTGATTTCACCATGTTTGTTGTGAAAAACTGTGTGACATTTTATTTTTTTCAAGTACACAGTTGCGCCTAGATAAATAGACGTATGAGGGAACTACCAAGGAGGATATTAGATCCTCTTCTGTAGCGGTTATTACCAATGAGGGTTTTCAACTCTTTGATATTATAACGAGACATTCTATGTCCAGTAACTAAGACACCTCGCTATTTACAATCCACTATGTGGTCAGGGGTCTTGATTGTTGGTCATCACCTGTCAAAAATTCAAGAGACCTCGCTACATACAATCTACTAATGGGCCAGGTGTCTTAGTTCCTGGTCAGTATTTACTTCAGATGTTTTTGTTTGTATGTGTGAGTGAATGGATGGAAGATAAAATTGTCGTAGACCAGAACTTGGAAAATACAGCATGTTAATTAGATTTTTTTCTTCCCTAATACTTCAATTGCATAACAATGCTCGCGAACGGAAGGATAGTTTGAAATAAAAGCGATAAATATTGATAAATCTAAAAACCACGTTACTTTGTGCATGTGTGCACCCCAGCGCCGCTAGTGAGCAAAAGTTGGCAACAGCCGGACTAAGTTTCCACCTTAAGAAGCTATTTTTGGAAAAAGTTAATGTATATCAATCAAAGTTTATTTATATGGTAGCCATGCAGTAGCCATAGTTAACAGACAGTAGCTCCTTCAATTCGTCACCTTCCTCGCTCATTGGACCAATGTAATGTAACGTTGCGCGTACACTTTACAGTTACGGTTGTGAAGGCCGCGACGAAGCCTGAATCGACAAGCACGAGCACAGCTGGCGCCAGCGACAAGTCTCTACGCCTGCTCGAGAAAGAACTGCAGGAATTGCAAAGGGTATGTGATTTACAAACAATATTCTTCGTCTTCTGGTGGCCCTCCCTCCTCTACAGGTCGAGCGTCTCCGCGAGGCAAGCGCTTGTCTGGCGTTACCAGCCTCGCATCTACCTCGTGAGAAGCCGTGACGGTAGATCTATTTACGTTGGACGAACGTCTGCCCCGCAAGGCGGCTCGCCCAGTCAGTACCAAGCTAATGGATTTCCACGTCTCTCTGTCTGTATAATCGGTATATCCGCTAACTGCTAAACTACGCAACGGATTTTGATCACTGAAGGTTTATACATAAAATCCTAATTATCTTCTAAGCAGGAACGGGTCGCTAGTACTTCTTTTTTCTTATTTATTAGTAAAGTTGTAAGTTCAAAGCTCGATACACCTGTCTATACCGCTCTGTTGCTCTGCAAGGCTAGCACAAGGTAAGAGCGTATCCATGGGTTTATAACTCTATCTATCCCGCTCTGCGTGTAACAAAAGAGTGAGATATATACAGTTACTCGTATAACCCCCTTATGTACTGCCTAATCCAGCCTTATTCTACGCTTGCTGTCGTTCAGAGATAACATATTTATGTAGATAGGGCGCTCATGTTAGGCCTGATTTTCTATTTATAACCAGACAAAACAGCTCTTCTACGATGGCCACTCTAATTAATGCTCTGATGTTACTCAGCCATGCATGACTTTCTTCGACAGCTTACGCCTTTTTCCCGCAATCTTATCGATGGCCTAAATAAATAAAATTCTATAACATGTCTTCTCGAGACGAACGATACATTGTCACAAGGCAACAACTGACTCGTTTTTTTTTTTGATGATATGGCTTGCGCCAGAGACATAAATGTCTCTCCCGTACTAATTTGCGGCCTTGGCGGCAGAAGGGTTAACTTTGTTAAATACATTCTAGACCAACAACCCGAGTGAAAGCGCAAAGTCCTCAGCGAAGACCGCCGATGCGAGCTCAAGGGGCAGAGGCAGACCGCCGATGCACGCGTCTACGCCTAAACCGAAGTAAGTTCAACTTTCGTAAGCACTGGCACATTGTATATCGATTTAACGGTTTCAAAATGTTTCATGACGAAACATGACGGTTTAGCTCCCGACAATAATAACAGTAGTGTACTTAAGCTAAACCATTGAATCATAAAATAAGTAATTATTATTTTTATTCCATTCCATTTTGCCTCTGAGCAAGCGCAATGAAGCCTCTTAGCAATGAAGCAACGATCTGAAAATAGCAGACCGGCGCGATCCCTTTCTTTTTTTAGCTCTTTTGAGACCTCCAGGGGGTACATTCAGCAACACGCTAGGATACCCCTTTTTCACTTATGCCGCGCGCGGTAAGAGCTACTATGGGCAGTCCTAGGCTGTGGCCGACCGTACATTGCGAGAGATCGATCGCACGCCGCCATTTTCAATGTTTGTTTTGGCACAGAAGAAGAAGGAAAACATATTTGTGGGCAATCTACAGCCACTTCCTATTGTTTTTATGCAAAAAAATGAGTTTGGAGACGATGTAGCTTAGGTTTAGAGAGTCAGGAGTCGTGTAAAAATTTGGGTTAATTTGATGTCTTTCGCAGTCCCAGGGCTGAAGAAAAGAAGCTCGTAACGAAGGCGACGCCAACCATGGATAAGAAGCAGCCAGAGCGTCGCGCCGTCACCAAAGAGAACAAGGAGCCAAAGGAAAAGGAACCTAAAGCGAACAACAATAAGGAAGATAAGGAGAGCAAAGAGCAGAAGGAAGCGCAGGCTAAGGTAAAATCCCAACTGTACATTTTGTACGGTAGGAATGATGGGAGCTGTACGTGAATGTTTGTTCGATAGGATGATAGCTGTTGTCTTTGCGATATACTCCATCAAATAAAATGCGAAGCGTTTGACCACGTTCCTTAATGGTTTAGAAGACAACTACCTTCTTACTGACTTACTGTCATTGGATCGGCGATCAAACTCCGCTCCACTTGCCAAACCCATACTTTTGGCGATCAAACTCCGATTCCATTTGCCAAACCCATGCTTTTGGCGATCAAACTCCGATTCCACTTACCAAACCCATACTTTTGGCGTTTAATCGCCGATCCTGAAGCTGTGAAATTGGCACTTAGAAGCTCACTAAAGAAGGATCTACATAACGAGATATTTGGTTTATTTCTTATAGATACTGCATTTTATTTTCGGCCCTAGGTTTTCTGACCGATAGGCCATTTATTACCATCAGTTTACTTTTACGTTAGGGATATTGTCAGGGTCGACAAAAATGATATTTTGTATGAAGATTTTGTGACGTCACAAGCTGTAATAAGCTGTAATAGTAAAATGTAAATGTGTCTATTTCAGAATGATTAATAATTACTATTTGTAGGATGTGTTAAAGTTTACGAGATGTTTTACGATATTTGTTTTGATAAAGCACTTTTTAAGAATGTATTGTTGGTACAGTCAACCTAACATACTTATGTTTTCCTTTGTAGAGTATTGTGAAGAATGGTCCCGGAGGAGACAAGGCTGCCTTAGACGACAGCGTACGCCGATCGAGCCGCCCGTCTAAAGTCAAGGACTACGCGAAAATGGTTCGCGAAAAGTGAGTGCATACCATTTGCCACCCAATGTTTCACTGATTGGAGGTGGACAATCGTAAAATCCCATATCTCTCATCCACGCGATTATATGCGACTTCTCGGTATAAGGCTAACTAGCTACACCAATGTTGAAAAAATCATATGTCCCTTCAGAAGAAGTTTCTGACAAAATCCTAAGATGAGCTTATGCGCCATGTTTTTCTAGATTTTGGCGGTTATCGATTTTTTTTTAGCTTAAAAGTAAATTTCGAAGAGGGTATCTGCACTTAAAAATCTAGAAAAGCATGGCGCATAGGCTCATCTTAGGATTTTTTCCGAAACTTCTTCTAAAGGAAGATATGATTTTTTTAACATTGGTGGTGCTAGTTAGCCTTATACCGAGCCTTAAGGCTGGAAGATAGCAGCGTGGCGGGAAATTCAAAATTTTCACAGTTTTTTACATTTTGTAGCTAAACTGAGCTATTTTTGTTCAGCGATTTTTCGTTCGCGGCAATAACATAGTATTCTTTTCATTATTGTAAACAACAGAACAACAATAATTCAGCCGATTATGTGTTCTGGTCTACGACAAGTTTTTGGGCAGTGCCACTGCTTCGTAGACAAGAACACATAATCGGCTGAATTATTGTTGTTCTTGTGTTTACAATAATGAAATTTATTGCCGCGAACGAAAAATCGCTGAACAAAAATAGCTCAGTTTAGCTACAAAATGTAAAAAACTGTGAACATTTTGAATTTCCCGCCATCGTCCACCCTTAAGGCGCTATGTCTCGCTTGGAAAGGTCACTCTCACTCTATGCGGAAAACCACGCAGTGCGAGAGGGACGGATTCCGTAAAAAAATTGCAAACGGTCGGTTTTGAACTAATATAAAATTAACTAAAATAGCTATAAAATTTTTCATACTATACTGTATTGTTTATGTCCATTTAAGATTCCTTAAAAAGTTACCTTCATCGACACTTTTTATAATTATTTCTATTGAGCGAAAATTGTGCAATCGCGTTTCTGAATTACAAAAACCTTTAAGAAGGTCCCAAAAATAATATACTAATTTATCAAACTAGTAGCTAGTCACTTTGAAAAGAGTCGATTTTAGCCAAATAGCGCCTTAGATATTTTATCCCGCTATCGAGTAGCGCCATCTTGTAGTAAAATAAAACAACATGGCGCTAGCTGCTGGCAGGATAAAATCGTTATCGATGCAACCGTGCACCCGGCTGTAATGTTTACCACATATTTCTAGCTGCTTGATTGGTGGATGAGTAAGTCTTGAGACTCTTCTCCAATGCAATAGAGCTAAGATTATGAATTGTGTTTGTTACTTTGCAGAGCAGGATCGGATGACGACTCCGACTCAGACTACGATGAAGAGTACGAGGTTGAAAAGGTTCCGGAGGTAATTTTTTTTTATTTTTAACACTTGTGTAACTTTTTGTCACTTGCCCACTTGCCCTGAAGCGCAAACTCGTCGACATGTGTATCCTGCCCATCCTAACCTACGGTGCTCAGACCTGGTCTTTGACTGAAAGTCAGAAGTCCAAACTCAAGGTTTGCCAACGTGCGATGGAGCGCAGCATATTAGGCGTAAAGCGGATTGACCAGGTCCGGAACACCACGCTGCGCGCCAAAACGCGAATAAAAGATGTTGGAGCTGCAACCGCCAAATTGAAGTGGAACTGGGCCGGCCACGTTTGCCGCATGGGTCCAGATAGGTGGGCGAAGATCGTCACCGACTGGACCCCACAAGATGGGTACCGGCGCCGCGGCAGACCGAGACGGAGATGGCGGGACGACCTCACAACCTTTCTGCCGGGGTGGCAAGACGCAGCCGAGGATAGAGAGGAGTGGAAGAAAAAAGGGGAGGCCTTTGCCCAGCAGTGGGACACTATAGAGGCTAAATAAAAAATAAAAAAAAACTTTTTGTCAAAATATTTGATATAAATGCGGCTTATCACACGAGATTCAGAGTAATTTAATAGTAAAATACATACGCAAGTACGCATACGCTTGCTTTGTGTAGTGAAATAAAGCAAGAGCCTACAGCTGGATAGAAACCTTTAAATCGTGTGAAAGTTTCTGTTTTTAGGGTACCGTACCTTAAAAGGGTAAAACGGAACCATTATAGGATTACTCGTGCGTCTGTCAGTGTGTCCTTCCGTCTGTCATAGCCAATTTGCTCCTAAACTACTAGACCGATTGAGTTGAAATTTGGTACAGATGTGTAAGTCGGTGACCCAAAAAAGGACGTGTAACGTAAATCAATGAATTTTAAACATTGGGCCCACTTTTGGGGGGTAAATTGTAAAATAAATAAATAAAGATTTGCAAACTATACCGTGTGACATATCAAATGAAAGAGCTCGTTGTGAGGTTCTATTTTTTTATGATTTGAAAAATAAAAAAATAGACTACAATTTACCATCTTCCCCAACGTTGCTCAACCAAGTTGTCTAAACTGCGCTACCTATCTGGGAGCCAGGCGGTCGGTGCGAGCATACGGCGAAGGCGCGCGCAGATTTGCTTAGGGGGTTTCTAGTAATACGGCTTTTAGCAAACCAGTTGTTGCGTTCCAGAAGCGCGGCAGAAAACCCGGCGTGAAACTGACACCGAAGCAAGCACCGGCGTCGGCTGATTCACCGGGAGAATCGGGCAAAGCCAAGCGCAAGCGAGGCCGCCCGCGCAAGGACGCCCTTAAAGAAGTGTAAGACAGCCCTTCTACTTTCGTTGCCAATGGGCGTTTTTCTAGTGTATGGGAACCATATGTATAAACCACAGATAAAATAGCCCATTGTTCTTACACTTTAGTATTCCTCTTACACTACTATTTTCCAATATTTACTGTAAAACTATGAATAAGAATGTCGATATTTATTTTTTACTCAAAAACTCTCGTAATTTGGCAATTATTTTGACAACCTTGCCGGCTACTTGATTAGGCGCCACCAAAATTGTATGGAATTTCATTACTGTCGTGTTTTAGCAGCCACCAATTTTTTATTAAGTATACTATTTCTTCTAATTACTCGCATTGTTAGAGTAAAGCACTATACATTACAAACCTTGGTCGGCAAAAATTGCGCTGCTGGCTTCGCTATAAAGGCCTCGAGCTTAGCTTATCTACGCTGTTGGCCTTCATTCTATCATGTCAAGGGCTGAAATGCTGACCGCGCTGTGTAGGCCTAGAGCCGCGTTACGCTGCGCTCTGTAATCAAAAGCGCGCCAGCAACGCACGCATTATAGACCGCGGCAGTAATGTACTATTGTTTCATCTTTTCCAGACCCGTCAAAGTAAAGAAAACAAATGAAGAAGAAGAGGAAGAAGATGAATTTGACGAAGCGAATACTTCGACTAGCAAGACGGTAACGGAAGTAAAGACGATTAAAGATAAGCCTGCTGAGGAGGTAAAAGATGATATAAAAGAAGAAAGGAAATCAATTGATACCAATGAAACGGTGAGTTTACCATTATGTACACACGACAGCACGTCGACCCTTACACGCTAGCGCTCTACTCGGTTACGTTACGGTCGACTTTACAACAAAAGTGTACAGTATGACGTGCTGTCGTGTGTACCTGAAATCATTCACTCTTATGATATCTTACCAATATTTGCCGATACCTACTTCGAAAGAAATTTTAATTGAATAATATGGAAATAGTAGCACATTTTTACAAACTCTTAACAAATTATTCAATTAATTTCAGAGCCCTACCAAAGCTCCAGAAAACCAAGCTGACGTTATGGTATCGCCATCAGGCCAAACATTAAAGAAGGTACACACTTCACAGACATCCCTTTTCGTGTTCATAATAAATAAAAAATCCCTTAAATAATTGTAACAATTATTTCCGCAGGTCCCCATAAAAGCGTTGCCACCTGGAATAAAGCCAATGCCACTTCCAAAGACTGCCGTACGCAGTAAGTATGATTTATGTACACACGACAGCACGTCGAGGCTTACACGCTAGCACTCTACTCGGTTGCGTTACGGGCGACTTTACAACAAAAGTATACAGTCTCACGTGCTGTCGTGTGTACACTAGATTCTTATAGAATCTATTCTAACTCGTCCACAATTTTAATTTTGATTCAAACATTTGTCATACGTCATTTGTCATACGTGTAGTTAAACACTGCCGGTATTGTTTACATAGTAGAAAAATCTACAAAAAAAAAACTAGTAAGAATGAACAAAAAATCGGACCCAATCTGTGTGTTTACCCAATAAAGTGTTTTTGTTAATAATAATTGCAGATGTAGGGGTGTGCGAGATGCAGATAGGAAAGAAGGTTGTGAAAGTACAGAAGATTGTCATGACCAAGGCTGAGGTAGAAGCCATGAAGAACCAGGGACTAGTTGAAATGAAGGTATGATTTTCTATTAGTTTTTTTTCTAAATCACTTCCCTTACTAGGATGTATCGGGTGGCTGTGGTGCAAAACCGTACCTACAAATTATATTAACCCTAATCTTAACAATTTTTTAGGCTTAGGACCTAGAGCCTACATCAAAGAACCTATGAATAAATTACCGCAATTGCAAAAAAAAAAATGCACAATGAAGATATCTTTTTTTTTTCATTTGGGAGCTAACGCCGCCAATGAAAAAGAACCTCATATTGAAAAAAATATACGCGGGCATGATTACCTAAAGGTGGCGGGTGCCAGTGCTGTCTCCAGACAGCTTAACAATCTTATAACTCGTCTTTTGAAGTTATGGTCGATTATTTTATACAGGGTGTTGTTTTGGCCGCAAGGGTTAGTTTAATAGGGAGGCCACAATTTAATTATGTTCAGGTATTTTTCACTGAATTTTTTTTTTTTTTTTGCTTCAGTATCGTGTAAATATTCACCCCTGAGTTGGGTCACTCGGGTGTCTTTACTTTACAAAACAACACATTGTATCGAATATAAATCTATGTTTTTTTAATATCTTCCAGGATGGAACAATGGTGTTGAAGCAAGGAATAAAACTACCCACTTCTACGTCTGATGCATCTTCGCTACGGACGAGTCTAGTAGGAAACGGTACGAATTAAGTTAAGAAATATCTTATCACAAGTTTATTACATTATTTTACTTAGTTAAAAATGGAAGCTAATGATTATGCATGTTTGCAGACACATCAAAAGAATCAGCCAAAAAGGACAAGGCTACGCCCACGAGGTTTATTGAGGATTCTTGAATTCCATTGTAAAGTCATAATATTTTGGTCAAGTTACAAGAAGCATAATTTGTTGTAGTTTATATTATTTTAGCATTTACTTATATTTCTCTTTTAGGTAGGTATAAGTTGAGCTGCAGAATTGCTGGATTCTCATTACAATAATGTATTGTATTTATTTCTTCTATATCTTTGTGTGAATTTGACGTTGTAGAATGTATTAAACATAGAATATCGAACCAAGACACAATTTTAAAATTAAGATACCATGTTGTTTTACTTCGGCGACTTCGTCTCATTTATTTTTTAGATATAAGTAAGGTCTATGTGTTATTTTTCCCATAAAATGGTATACTTAGATGTATTGTTGTATAAATAAAGTACCATTATGAAATTAGATTTGCTTTTATTTTAGCTTTGGTCCCTATACATAAAACAGAAGCGAGGCACCCCTGACTGACGGATAGCCGAAACTGCAGTCAGAAACGTAAAATGTGTATGCGTTCCTTTTGGGATGTAGAGGTGCACTGTAAAATGTGTATGCGTTCCTTTTGGGATGTAGAGGTGCACTAAGATAGGATTTTTAGAAAATGGTGAAACTTTGGTTTAAAAAGTAAAAATTCATTGAAATAAAAGTTACCGTTTCCTTTCTTTCATTTCCTGACTGCGCAAGCATTCCCTGGTTATTTGAGTTTTGTTTGGCTCCCGTTTGAAACCATTCGGGTACAGAAACACTCCAGTTGAGGTGCCACGAAGAAGGATGACCGCCAGATTCCGACCTCATTTACATCCCCCTCTACCCTTGACGCTATTGCGATCCAATTGAAAAAGTTTAAAAATTAATTTCTCTTTGAATTCGCATAGTAATGCTTTGATTTTAAATACTTTGTAATGTTTATTCAAAGGTAAGGCTGTTTTATTCAATAAAAACACAAAATTCGTCTTAATTTGTAAAATATTAAATTTTGTAAATTGCGCCATATTGCGGCCGCATTGGAAAAGCGCGTCAAGGGTAGAGGGGCTGTCCTGAGGTTTTCCTCCAGTCCAATGGGCACGTTCACGTCCCTACTCGACAATAGATGTCGCTGTCATGTTTCCCACGTTGCACGCCGGTGGCGCTAGTAGTCGTGTAAAGTTAGAAAAGCTTGGTTTCCCGCCAACTGTATTCAATCACAAGGCGGCTTGTTCAAACATCTAACTAAATCAAACTATTTCATAAACGTAGCTTGGTTGGCTGGACGCACCGATCGCAGTACCATTGTAGTGCCTTAATTTTTATACTTACTTCGACTTCAATATTACGTTAATCAAGTGGTGAAAATAAATTAAAAGTGTTTTTTCAATATATTTATAAATACTTCAAAAGCTTGTGCGAGCAAATTCCGTCGCGTGACGTTTTTCAGAAAAGTTATAGTGCTGCGTGTCTGACCGTAAGTTTTTGTTACAATATTTTAATTAAAGCTCGTAAATTGTATGCCTTTTTTAATAGTAGCTTTACTTTTCTAAATGTAGCACTAATACCTACCTACAGAACCTAACATAGGCGGTCTCTGTTCAAAGCCTGAGCTCTACATATTCTTCTTGCATTAGACACAAGTTCCTATGATAAGTAGATATCAAATTGGTGCATTGGTTTATATAGGCATTTAATACGCTAGAATAGTATGTATAAAAGGTAAGGTAAAATTAGTTAAATATAGATAAGCTGATATTTTTTGTTGGAAAAAAATATTCAAATTATTTTCATGGCTTATATTATTTGGTAAGTTCTACCTAGTTGAGCATAGCAGTTGTGCCTAGGGTCAGCAGAGAGGATACTATCAGTCAAAAGTTGCGCTGCGGTGGAGTCAAACTGCTCTTGTGCAAAGTTGCAATCCTCATTCATCAGGGGCTGGATATACCTAATATTTTCTTAGTTTTTCTTACCTACGACAAAAGTAGTTTTTACTTATTATTAAATTCAAGTGGCATTTTGATTTAATCGATACTCACCTAGAAATAAGCCGGGAACACACGTCCGATTGTCTGCCAACTATCGGAAGGCGTTCGCGCCATATAATTTGTGTGAACATTCAACACACGTTCGATCCACATCTGATCCGATTTTCACACAATTAATTTACTTAACTATGTCGGATCGGGGGTTACCCTTGACGCCATTGCGTTCATATTTACGAAGTTTGAAAATTTATTTCTCTTTTACATCGCATATAGTCATCCTTTGATTTTATATACTTCATTACGAAGTATTCAAAGGTAATGTTGGTATTGTATTTTGTACTACCAATATAAAATGAGTTTTAATTCGTGAAATATTGAATATCGTAAATTCCGCCGTATTAAAAAGAATGCGTCAAGGGTAGAGGGAGACTCGGATGGAAAAATCAGATGTGTGTTCCCGGCGGCCTAAACGGTAAGCTACAGTTTAAGTATCTACACTTACCTACACTTAGGTACACTTAACACTCCAGAAAAGATTTATCATACAAACATTGTTTTTTTAGTGACACTACCTACATATTATAGTGTATAGTTACTAAGTATACACTATAATATGTCTTGTTAGGAAGTGTCTATCTACTTATACGGAGATACTTACCTATGCGGGATTAGAGACATTTCAGTCATTCGTGTACGACAAAGATAAAATACGCTTAGTTCGTATTTCACAACCGTTTGATAAGATTACAACAAAAATATCAATACATCAACAATGGTAGTAGCTCATGTGCTTTAGGGAGTGGTATAATGGGCTATGTCGTATTTTTGTATTTATAGAAAAGATATCAATAGTAATTAAAGGTTATAAGTACCGCTGATCGATTAAGACCTCTAGCAGGGATAATACACTCATTAGCGAACTTGGTTTGGTATACTATGTAGTACAGACTGTCCGTTAACTCTAGAAATTAAATGGCAACAATGTTTCATAGTAAAGCCGACCACTTTTCGGATTTACTATGAAAAATTGTTGCCATTTAATTTCTAGAGTTAAAGGATAGTGTCTAGAGTCATTCGGGGTAAACGTGCGCACTTTTGCCTTTAAAGCCATACTATGTTTTAAATATTATCATAAATATTAATAGCTAAGGAAATAATAACATGTTCTTCAGACAGAACATTTATTTGACTATAAAAGAAAAATTAAAAATATACAAATAAAATGTATTTCTTTTTGCAATAAATAATTTAAGAGAGAAATCGGGAATGCGTTCACTTGCCCCGTGTTTCGGATAACCGTGCGCACCCCTACGGGGTAAGTAAACGCATTCTTTGGTAAGGCACATAAACAATAACAAAACAGATTTTTAGTTCACAATATGTCTTTGAAATGTTCTTGCTGTTAATTCGGTCTTAGTTACGAAATGTAATTGAATGAAACTACTAAATACTTATTTAGCCTGAGCAATGAAGACCAAAAAATGCTGAATAGAAAAAATAATTCGTGTAAAGCCAAATTTTGGCACAGTTGTAGAGAAAAGTGTCCTGAACAACATACTAAAAGTACTGATGGGTAGGGGGGGAGCTAAGGGGGGGAGGGGGGTGTAAAGGTCCCTTTTTTTCAGTTTTTTGTAAATAACTCGAAAACTGCATCCTATAGCAAAAAATGACCAATTACTGAATTAATCTACATAAAATTCTCTACAAAATAGGTTAACTTTTTTTTTTTTCTAGATCGATAGAATATGGAATAATGGCGGGAAAATGATTTTGTTGTCGCTTCAGTATAGGCCCGAAAAGTGCGACATTCGCTCTGGTGTCGTGGGTTTTGGGACCACGTAGCTGATTGGGGTGTCAAAAGACGCGTATTGACAAGGGCTACATAATAAAAAAAAAACTTTTGAAAAAACTTAAAAACTGTCTGTTTTTAATCGAAAAAAATTTAAAAATGCGGTTGTTTTTCGCCCGGTTTTGGTGAGAAAAAAATCATATCTCAAAAACGAAACAAGATATCGAAAAAATTAAAAACTCCCCTAATAGACATAATTTTGGACTATATAAAAAAAAATTGAAGGTGCGTAACACTGATAAATTATTCAGAAGTCGTACCTTCATGACGCGGAGCTTAGTGCGTGAGCGCGGTAGTGACGGTGCATTTGACCTAAATACTTACAGATACAACAATGATTCGGAAAATCCCTACCACCTACCTAATGGGGTTGGACCAGAGGAGACGATGGTCCTAAAACCAGTGACCACCAACGACCCTGTGGCACCTGTGGCTCTACCCTTGACACTTCCGAAGTCGTATGAATCCGTTCAACATTAAGCCGTTATGGTTTTTAAATTGGTACCCTCGACGCCGTTTCTAGTTACAAATATTTACAAATTTCTCTTGCCCGCACAGATTAAACTGAGGTTTCACGTTTGATAACTGCTTTTTTCTAAGGGAATTTCAGACGACACGAAATCGAATGAAATGACCGAACGAAACGAGAAGTTAAACATTTTGTTTTCACTTTTATGTTATAATTCATACCTAATAAATATCATGAGGGCTTTAATGGTGGAATTGATCTAATTGTGATGATTTTTACGCACTGACGATCGATTTTAGGTGAAAATAAAGAAAATTTTGGCAACAAGCTGTTCTGTGGTAACAATCTGGTTTTTAGTAATCTGTGTCGGTGTGTGACATTCATTTGACTTTGTTTGCAGGGTTACCAGATTGGGGGTTTTTCACCCCGTTTTAGGGAAAAATTTAGCTTTTGGGGTAAATTATGGGGAAAATTTTGGGAAAAAGAAGAATCAATGAAACGTTTTCACGGCTGTCAAAATTCGCATTTTCTGAAGATATTTGAACGAGCGAGCGAAGCGAGCGAAGTTCTCCGAGTCTACTGGAACAATCCGGCGTTTGTATGTATGTATGTATGTTTGTATGTAAGTATGTTTGTATGTATAAATGTTCGTTCGACAATAACTTGAGTAAATTTGGTCGGATCGTTGTGAAATTTGGTAGGCAGGTAAATTAAATTAAAATATTTTTTAAGTTCGAACATGAGCCAAATCAGTCGAGGGGTTGCCGAGATATGGGGTTGTTAAGTTTATAATATGGGGCCGCGAGTTCACAGTTCGGGGCGAACCACTAGTACTAGTGGTTCGCCCCGAACTATGAACTCGCGACCCCTATCATATCATATCTATCATATCTCAGCAACCCCTCGACCGATTTAGCTCATGTTCGAACTTAAAAATTCTCTTGGCCTTATTTACCTGCATATCAAATTTCATGACGATCCGACTAAATTTACTCAAGTTATCGTCGAACGAACATTCATACATACAAACATACAAACATACAAACATACAAACATACAAACATACATACATACATACATACAAACGCCGGATTGTTCAAGTAGACTCGGAGAACTTCGCTCGCTTCGCTCGCTCGTTCAATTAATCTGTGTAAGCGAAAGAGCTTCCAACATTTTGTATAGCTCGTTACATTTATGATGTAACGAGCCATACAAAATGACAAAAAGCCCGCCGCGATTTAAAAAAAAAACATTTTTTCTCAGCCTGGACTTAAACCTAGCTTATTAGACTGAGGAACAAAATATAAAACGAAAACATTCTTAGGAAAAATATCTTATACGATTTACCTACTTAGGAAGATACCTATATGAGTTATAAGATTCGCTTTGTATGGAGATTGAAGTTTTCAGTCCGACATTTTTCTATGGAGTCGGCGATATTTCTTTAAAATAAAATCTTTCAACCGAGATCGAAACATATCTTAATAGAGAAGAAAAAAAAAATAAGACGAAAACTTCTTAAGAAAAATGTCTGAAACGATATACCTACTTAAGGAGATTTTGTGGTTTCAAAATTCAGTTATGCATAGAGCAAAACTACAGACCGCCATGTTGATAAAAGAAAAGTCTTGGAACGAAAAACCGAACGAAAAACAAACGATGACATGCACTACACGTATTGAAGGTAAAGTATTTGTGCATAGGCCCGTCGCAGCGAATAAAGCTACAACACATGTACAAGCTGGCTTTAAACTATGGTTTGTTAATGGACTAACCACTTAAAATATCCACTTGGACACTTGACGCTACGACCAGACGATAAAAATAGTTATTTGTTATGCAAGAATGCAAAATTATTGTTTGCGGCGAGTGCTTGTATTGAATACCGAGCTAGCGAAGGTTTCTAAAATTGAGCCACGAGCGTAGCGAGTGGTTCAAAAAAAGAAACCTGAGCGTAGCGAGGTATTCAGAAGCACGAAACGCAAATAATATTGCATTCGTGCGAAACACAAAACTTTTCATCTCACAGAAGCGAGGAAATGATTTTGTTAGCCAAGCGTGACAAACAATAGACATATCTAGTTAGGTACCTACCATAGAGGTTACTGAAATGAGTTTCCTTCTTTTTTGCTTCTTCACAAAGGAGTATGTGGAATTGCCTAGCAACGGGTTGTTGATTACAAATCGTGTCTTCTTGAAGTGTCATAAAATCAACAACCCGTTGCTAGGCAATGCTACAAGTTGAAGGAGTTCCTTTTTTTTTTTTATTGGGGCGTCGAGTTCAAACTTCGAAGCGCACAAAAATACAAAGCGGTTTAAAAAAAGATCTTCTACGATCCCATGTTTAAAGTAACAGGGTACTTTCCGAGCATGGGAGATGAAATAGTTATTTGTTATGCAAGAATGCAAAATTATTGTTTGCGGCGAGTGCTTGTATTGAAAACCGAGCTAGCGAAGGTTTCTAAAATTGAGCCACGAGCGTAGCGAGTGGTTCAAAAAAAGAAACCTGAGCGTAGCGAGGTATTCAGAAGCACGAGACGCAAATAATATTGCATTCGTGCGAAACACAAAACTTTTCATCTCACAGAAGCGAGGAAATGACTTTGTTAGCCAAGCGGGAAAAACTCTATAGACAACTACTTACAGACAAAACAGGTCAGTCAAATAAGTTCCTTTTAAAAGCATATTTTACTGTAGTTACGGCTGCCGCACTAAAGTTTTGAGCTTCGTTGGTATTAAAACCATTCGTTTTATTAATAATTTCCTGAAGTTTATTAATCCAGACACAAAAATTATGTAAATAAAAGAATGTTTTTTTTTCCGGGTGCATTCTGAACTTTTACCATATAATATAAAAATTTCTAAGAGATAAAAAATGAAATTTGTAATATCGTTTGAAAAAATGTATTTAACAAACCAAAACATAACTATCTATTTGATAAAACAGAAGCGAAACATTTTTTTTATTTACTGGTATTATAAAATAAATATGTGTACACAATATTGAAAAGACTATAAGAAGAAACCGCGTTTCTGAATGTTCTATTCCGTGTCTTTGCCTTTTTAAAAGATGCTTATGCCCCATTTACATTCACAGTTTTGTATAGAGAATGGGCACGAACAATCACTTTCGCTGAAGTACGCGTGTAAACGAACTATGAATGAGGTTCTTTTTTCTGCCGGGACTTGGCATCTTCTTAAACGGCCAGTGTTTTTTTCTTTTTCAACACCATAGGGCGCGGGAAAGACTGTCCCGGCGTCACGTTCAAATTTCGAAGCGCACAAAAATTCAGATAGTTTAAATCCGGCCTTTACACGATCGTAAGTTACTAGTAACAGCAAACTTTCCGAGCGTGGGAGATGAAAACGTTATTTATGGCGCGCGCGAACCCTGCCCGCAGCGGGCGCTAGGCACCTGACTCACTTTTAACTCCGCCCGCTGCGGGCCTCTCGGCACTTCACAGGCTAAATCTCCGAAAGTATATCACTTGTGCAATTTTTTGTAAGAGTGTTTTCGTTTTTAATATTATGTTTCTGCCTTTTAAGACATTTTCAAAATTGGTTGCTAAAACGCGATTTTGTAAAGATGGCGGACTTTATTGGATGGCTTTTGACAGCCACATCCCGGTTCTTGTATGGCCAAGCCTATGAGCGGAGCGCCATCTACCGAGGGCTTTGAATTCAGCTCTTAACAGTCAGTTGAAGACGAGCCATTCAGAGAAATCACGTAAATAATAGTTTGACTAATTGACCGCCATAGAGTACTTAAACAGATTTTATTTATTGTTGCAAAATGCTCAAAATGCTCGGCACCAAGGGTGTCTGCAAACGTTAATAAACGTGGTTTTATTTAATTAATTTAAAAAGTTGTGGGTTTTTATTGCAAAACGTATCATTTTGGGGAATTTTTTAAACCAATTTGGGGATATTTGAAAAATCACATCTGGCAACCCTGTATGTTTGTTTACGAATTTTAGGATTTTAATTTGCCAAAATAAAACAGTGAAACTGTAATGAAATACGGTGCGGTGAGTTCGATTACAATTAAATGAACGGTTTTACCTAGTGCCTACTAATTACTCAAAACTACAACCTACAAATCACGTTTTTTACAGAACTTCGGAGACGCTCTAACTCCCGACAAACTGAAAGATTTGTTGAGTAGGAGGCGAAAAGAAGGCCAGCCAAGAGACGTAAAGGAAATGGACTACTAATACATAATCTGATGTCTGCAGACCTGCCAGTAGACATACCCTATCGCCGACCAATGATAACCAGAATTATACCGTATTTGGAGTTGAACAGTTGAGCAGTCCCCCCATGATGACAGGTTAGTAGGTACCTACCAATGATTAACAGCTTGCATGCATTCTATGTAAGAATATCGTAATGTATGGATCCCGTGGCATCTCCACTCACACTTGTCGAGTGGAAGTAACTGCACAGATGCTGTATTGCCTGGGACATGTTTGAGATGGAGTAGGCTTGCATGTCAGACTTGTAAGCTCGAGGTACACCGTCCGCTGGATGGACGGATATTATGACCAAAGCAGAAAAACTAGAATAATCCGCATCGCGGGTGATAGAACTCAATAGAGAGTTCGGCTCTCCTGGATGCCCATGGAGGCTTATGCCAAACGCCTCTGCCAAGCCTTACCACGACCACCAGTGCATTATTATTTATTTGGTTTCAGATTTAGCCGGAGGATCAAAATGAACGATGATGTTACAACAAAATCACTGCGATGAAGAACGCCAGAGCGCTAGCTGGGACAGATGGTATTTTCAGTAGAAGCCATTTGGGAGAGTGGTTAAACTTAGCATTTAACTTTTTGTATGCATTGAATAATGTTGATAATAAAAAGAACTATTTTAAACTACAACAATAATTATATTTGTTTCATTTTAGTTTATTCAGTACTACTAAGGCATTTGACTCTAAGTTATGAGATGATTTATAGTGCTCTAGTGGTGTCCAGTGGCACCTTCACTAACACTGGATGGAGAGGACCACTCGAACGTTGTAGTGCCTGGGATATTGAACTTTCAGTACGTAGGTACAGTCGGGCACAGTCTATGATAGGTAGGTAAGTACCCCATGGCTCCTAGCGTGTGGCCGACTGTGCCTATCTCAGGATAAAGTAGTAAGTAAGTTGTAGAATGGAAAATGTCCAGAATACAAGCAGTGAATTGCACTATTAGGACGGCTGTTAGGGCAGCTAAGGTCTCTCAGTTGCATCTATCCTCTCAATTCCTTGTTTGATTGTGAGTCAACACCCAGCTGTGAGGTAGAACGAGGGAGGTGATGGATGATGATCGCTGATGGTTACTTAACAAGTAATCAGCATCACTTGTATTATATGCTCTTTGGTATAACCGTGAAACCTCAATAGATTTCAGTAAATGTTTTTTTCATTCTAAACTAGATGGCGCTGCTAGTTAACAAATAAAAATTAGTTTTTCTCGTTTTAAAAACACGGAACACTTTTCGACACTATAAAATAAAAGTTTTGTCACTGTTCGATGTCGAAATTTAAAGAAATAAGTTCCCAAGTATTAAATTGTTATTTCTATTCAAAACTAGATGTCGCTCCTATTTACACAAAAAAGCATTTTTCTTCGTTTTAGAAACAAGAAACACGTTTCGACTCCTATTATTGAAGATTTTATCACTGTACAATGACGAAATTAAAAGAAACCAATAGTAAATCCACAAAAAATGCGTGCAAAAGTTACTATTTTTTCATTGCGTAAAGGCAATGTGCAACGCGCAATGCGCTCCCGCATAGAATCCAATCGAGACGTTCGAGAGTGCCGATTTACAAACTTTTCTATGGAGATTTGCAATTTTTACTCTGTGATTCGGAATGGAAACGAATTGATGTTATTCCAATGGCTACTAGAGTACCAAATAATGGAAACAAGTTATGAAAGAGGTTGTAAGAGAATCTTTGTGTTTCAAGGGTAGAGCCACTGACTCCATTCTCAACGCCATATTTAGAGCTCTCCGCGCGTAAACTCTGCATCACCAAACTACAACTTCTGAATAACCCATCAGTGAAACGCACCTCCAATTTTTTTTTATATAGTCCAAAATTATATCTATAAGATAACATTTAAAATTTTTCACTATATTATTTTGTTTTCGAGATATGATTTTTTTCTCACCAAAATCGGGCAAAAAACGACCGCATTATTTTAATTCTTTCGATTAAAAAACAAACAGTTTTTAAGTTTTTTCAAAAGTTTTTGTTTTATTGTGTAGTCCTCGTCAAGACGCGTCTTTTGAACCCCCAATCAGCTACGTGGTCCCAAAACCCACGACACCAGAGCGATGTCGCACTTTCGCTTACAATCGGGCCTATACTGTAGCGACAACAAAATCATTTTCCCGCCATTATTCCTTATTCTATCGATCTAGAAAAAAAAAAGTTTACATATTTTGCAGATAATTTTATGTAGAATAATTCAGTCATTGGTCATTTTTTGCTATAGGATGCAGTTTTCGAGTTATTTACAAAAAACTGAAAAAAGGGACCTTTACACCCCCCTCCCCCCCTTAGCTCCCCCCCTACCCATCAGTACTTTTAGTATGTTGTTCAGGACACTTTCCTCTACAACTGTGCCAAAATTTGGCTTTACACGAATTATTTTTTCTATTTTTCGTTCGTTTCCTGGGCTAATTGCGAATAAAACGTTAACGAAACGTCACGCGGTGCAGTGTCAAAAACTACTACCTAGTTCACCACTCTGGGGTCTTCGTTTTACCCAAAGTAACCCTCTCCCTCCCTTAGTTTCGGAGATATCTGCGGTTCGTACACTTACCCACTTACCCCGAAAGACTCTATAGGTAGTTATGTATACCAGCAATGAGCGTAAGAGGGTAACCTAGGTCAATTTGGTGATGTGGAGTAATACCCTGTAAAAACTAGGTAATAGGTACCTACAGGTATATAGATATGATAGATTACCTATTCAGTTTTAGGACCTCGCCACGAAAAGATATTAGTCACCTAATAAGGACATACTTATCAATCAGACATGTTGGTTGTCTCCTCTAAAAATACCAGGTGCAATCAGGCCAGGCTATATAGTTACCTACTTTGACATTGAGAAGGCCACCTCTTTATCATGTTACCACAGTGACGATAATTTACTCTGTCGAAAACGTGCTAAGTAATTTATAGTGACAAAAGTAAACGGAAGCTAGGTGCCGCGACGGCGCTAGAATATAAAAACTGAAAATTTAACACACGAAGGGCATAAGCATTTTTTTATATCATTACTAAAAGCGGAAAAAAGCTACGGACGACGTCATACCTAGATAGATCACATTTTACAATCCGCATATGGCAGGCATTAGTTAGTTAGTTGCCCCAATAGGTGCCAGATTTCACGTTTGCGACACAGGACGTCGAACAATAAGGTTTCTTTCAGCCAGCAATCGTTCGGCCGGGAGATTTTTCCAGTTGCTGAAAGGTCGAAAATTAGTGGCAGACTTTACAGACTTCAGTATGATTGGTAGGTAGGTAAGAGCAGTATTTACCTACCTACCGATCATACTGAACAACTTTTGTTTGAAAACTTTTGAAAATCCGCAATACAGCGATATGAAAATGACACTAAGTATACCTACAAACAATTGATCCGTTATAGATAATACCGAATGGTCACAGCATACCTACCTAGGTACCTACTATTAGCCATGAAATTCATAAGTCATCTAACACAAAAGTCCTCTTTCCATTCAAGTGCACAGCAATGACAATGAAATGTCACCCTCAACAAAGTCCGCTCTTGAAATCAGGTAATGAAATGACAAAATGTGACACTAGAGAGCAAAGTAGAATGAGCGTGACGGAGGCTTCACAGGCGTGAAGCTGCGAGAGTCACGTGCGAGTCCAATCACCAGCTATTGATCATGGAGAGACTGCTGTGTCACTCGCAGCAGCATCACGTTATCGTGGCTCTACGCCGCTGGATTAGAGGAAAAAAACTAAGCATCTACGTAATGAGATGATTTATACATCGTCCAGTGGCACCTTCACAGAGACCACTCGGCGCTGCAGTGCCTGGAAAATACTACAAAATTCCCATTTTCCTCTTTCAAAACTGGACCGATATTGAAATATTCTCTAGTGCCTTATCCAGAGGGAAAACAGGGATACTACGTTTTTATAGAGAAAACACAACAGTCTAGACGTGAAGTAGGTACCTACTTACGTAAGTAATCATGAATTTTACGTCTTACATACATCTTGGGTTCCTAATCATCATGCTGAAAGTCGTTGGTTATCTTTATTGATGCACATTGCGTAGGAGTAGTAAAGTTGTTAATTTAAGTTTCTTCCGGGTTACGATTCATTCATTGAATTTATACCTGGGTACTCATCATCATCATCATCAGCCTACCGCTACCCACTGCTGGGTAAAGGCCTTTTTCCCCTCGCGCCACCTCTCGCGGTCCCTCGCCATCCGCATCCATGGACCCTCTGCCGCCATAACGATGTCGTCCGACCATCGGGCTGCAGGTCTTCCTACCGACCTCCGACCAATTCTTGGCCGCCACTCTGTCAATGCCCTTGTCCACCGGCCATCTTCCCGCCTCGCCAGGTGTCCTGCCCATTTCCACTTGAGACCCGCGATTCGATCACCAACATCGTCAGCCTTCGTTCGATGACGGATGACGACGTTTGGTACGCGATCCACGAGTCTGAAGCCAAGCATGGCTCGCTCCATAGCCCTTTGTGCCTTAGTAAGTGAGTACTATTTAGGTACAAACTTTGTTCAGATAATGAAGTTTCTAGGTAGAATACCTAGGTCTCTACCATTTGCTTTCAGAAGCAAAGGTTATTTATGACTCTTTGTTTTTGTAAGTTTTGTCAAGTTTATCAACAATGAACCATATCAATCACTGTCCGAAAAAGTGTTTATTTAAAAGATACCATCTTTATGACACTTGTTAAGTCAACTCAAGAAAGGACACTGTCCATCACCATCAAGCTATCTCCTGTAATAATAAGATAGCACTAAAATAAGTAAGCATAGGTTAGTACTCAGTTACTTTTTATTTTTCATGTAGATGAGTAGATATTTACAAGGTAATTATGTATACAAGGTGTTACAAAAGATCCTAACTCTTTTTACAGGGTAATAGCACCCGGTGACAGGGATCACCACATAAATATTTTTTTAGCTCTGTGACGTTCCGTTAATTTTTAAATTAATAAAATGTGAACGCTGTGGCGGGTGAAAAGTTTTTTTTAAATATTGTTTTCATTGACTTTCGCAATGTTTTAACAACTCAAACCTATGACAATGCATCTACACACACAAACATATTTTTAATATTGAGCTAATACCAAAAACAAAAAAAATACGAAAAATTTTCAATTTTGAGGTTATAAAATAAAAATTGTTTTTTTCAACTTTTTTTTACAGAATTGACATCCTGTTGACCAGTAGGTTACACCGTGTAAAAAGAGTTAGGATGTTTTGTAACACGTTGTATAGAATATAGATTGGCGGTGCCAAAACTATACTAATAAGACGAATAAACCAAATTCGTCAAAGCGTCTCTACCAAAAGCAACGTTATCAATCAGCGTTCATACGTTCTATGATGACAGTTTACGCCGACGAAGAGTACTATAAGCAGTGTCAAGAATAGCAAAATAAAACGTTAAGTAAGGGAAGATCGAATTACATTTGCATTAGAAGCAAGCAACAATATTCTACCGCAGCCGTGCCCTCGACCGCACGTAAGGATGGTGTAGGGCACGGGCTATCCAAGCTGAAGGTATCCTCTGTCCCCTATCCACGAATCGCAAAGCGAATATTATTTGAGGTGGGCCGTATGGAAAATCAACCGGCCTATTTGTTACAAATATATTGATTCATCCGTAATCAAATGTAAAAAAAATCTGTGAGAAAAACAAAATACAACAAAAACATACTTTGACATATTTAGTAATTCGTAAACGGTTAAACCTACTTGCATTTATGTTGGTGTAGCCGACTAGTTTCGATTCTCATTCGGAGAACTTAATCATGGAGCTGAGACGGCCCTCGCGACGCCCGCCCGCCGCCTTGGCTAGACACACAGGCAGAATTGACAACAGCCCCTCTACCCTTGACGCGTTTTTCCAATACGGCCGCAATATGGCGCAATTTACAAAATTTAATATTTTACAAATTAAGACTCATTTTGTGTTTTTATTGAATAAAACAGCCTTACCTTTGAATAAACATCACAAAGTATTTAAAATCAAAGCATTACTATGCGAATTCAAAGAGAAATTAATTTTAAAACTTTTTCAATAGAATCGCAATAGCGTCAAGGGTAACCCCCCTGTACCTACATAGTGGATTTTTAGCAAATAGGCCGACTGGACCTCTATTCTGTAAGGCAGCTGTTTTTCAAAAGGATCAAAGTTACAATGAGAAAAAGGGGCTTTCATTGCACGCCCTTGAAAATAGGTAAAAACCTGAAATAACGGCAGACGACCGTGGCGCAATATTGGAAAACAGCAGCGTCGAGCGAGAGTATATAGGCGGTCTAACATCATAAGATGTTTGTCGATTATTATGAATTACGAGTTGGACATGCAGCTCGCGGGCCTTAGTTTGGACAGCCCAGTGAAGGGTGTAGCCTACACTGTGTGCCTAGGTGGGGGTGGGTTACAAGCCCTGGCTCGCCTTGCGTTACGTTATGGAAATGCGGACCGGATATCCGTTGATGTATTTTCCTAAGCTCCACAGTTAATTTATAAGCTGACCTTGCATCAAAATAGCACTAACTAAGGGGTCGTTGAAAAACTTCTACTATGAAGTAAGTAAAAAGGGTAGCAATGAAGGTAGGTACCTACTTACCTATTATTGCGTGAACAAAGTCAATGTTATTGAATGTTTGGAATGAGTAGAAGTCATTGAAAAATCATACACTACAATTACATACGCTACTATACAAATATTTAATGCATGTCATAAAGTGGAGAATTTTAATTGTCGTGACCTAGGTACTACTGGCGCTTTATAAACCTTCAACAAATAACCTTGAAAAATAAGAGGGATGACTATAGGGGGAAAATAGCGATAACGGCGAGAGCCTACAAAATGCGTTGTTCTCAAGATACAATAGACTTATTAGATCCCAGCGTAAACACCCGGGAGCATGTCAGCCAAGTTCGGAAAAGAAAATTACCTAACCTATCATTTGTCGTCCATCATAAATACAATAAATACCTACTTACACAGATTTTTGCCAAATGTTTTAATTTGGGATGTACGATTGTGTTGAAAACGGTTTTCCTTAGCCATCTCATCGACAGGATGGACGAGTAATATTTTGGTATTATTAGTCAATATGATACTAACAGGAAGTAAATCAAACGTTTCCAGTAAATAAGTAGGTCGGTATTGAGATAATATTTTGCAAGCGTAGGTTTAAATGTCTTATCTCCGTAGCTTGTGATCATGTACATTGTGCAATCATGCATGACTTCGACCGTCATGCATCTCCAGTAAATAGGGATGCTGCTCATTTCCTTTTATTCCCGTTCGGCTATTCAAAGACTAATATTTTCTCGTAACTACTTCAACTTCCTCAAATACTTACTTGTCGGAGCGGTCATCAATACAGTTAGGCGAGTGGTTGGGAATGAACCAAGTTTTCCACTCCCCTATACTCCACCCCAGCTATCGCCATTGCAAGACGCTTTCCCCGTCTTCAGGACTTTGTTAGATGATTAATTCGTCATACAAATTACTTTAGGCCTTAGGTTTCTTTTCGCGTAAATTGCAGAAATGCAATACGGAATTTTAAAGTTTTTTTTTTCTTTGCATCGATAGATTGTACGTTCGTACCGTTGACGCCATTGCGTTCATATTTACAAAGTTTGAAAAAATATTTCTCTTTTACATCGCATAGTGATCCTTTGATTTTATATACTTCGTAATGTTTATTCAAAGGCTATTTTGTACAATACCAATATAAATACAGGGTGCACTCTAAGTCGATAGCGGAACTTTAAGTAGGCTGTCTACTGCCCCTCTACCCTTGACGCGCTTTTCCAATGCGGCCGCAATATGGCGCAATTTACAAAATTTAATATTTTACAAATTAAGACGAATTTTGTGTTTTTATTGAATAAAACAGCCTTACCTTTGAATAAACATTACAAAGTATTTAAAATCAAAGCATTACTATGCGAATTCAAAGAGAAATTAATTTTTAAACTTTTTCAATTGGATCGCAATAGCGTCAAGGGTAGAGGGGCTGATCACTACAAACAACTTGTACTAGGTGGCGAAAAAAATGGAGCGAAAAAATATCAGCTCTTTCATACATTTGGTGCAGTACTGAATTAAGCTTTTGTATGGAACAGCTGATATTTTTTTCGCTCCATTTTTTTCGCCACCTAGTACAAGTTGTTTGTAGTGATCAGTAGAAAGCCTACTTAAAGTTCCGCTATCGACTTAGAGTGAACTCTGTAGAGTCTTAATTCATGAAATATTGAATTTTGTAAATTCCGCCATATTGAAAAGAATGCGTCAAGGGTAGAGGGGCAGACCAACAATACTTTAGATTATAGCGCGGTCTCTATTAGAGACCATTGCAACGAAAGTAGCGTGGCGGGAAAGCCCATATTTTCACAAATTGTTTCAACAATTTGTTCGAAAAACAAAAATCAATAAAAAAATTGCTCAGTTTAGTAAAAAAAACTGTGAATATTGTTATTATTTGAACCGCAAGTAGGTAAATGTACGGTAGGTAAGCAAGTACGTGCAAATACAATGACAATACAGAAGTGTTACATTATTTTGACTAGAATCTTAGCGCTACATCTCACGAAAACCTACATTCTGTAGCGAAAACCTACATTCTGTAGCGTAAACCTACATTCTGCCTCGTTGCGTGGTTCTGTGGTTAAGATGTACCTTGACATTGGAGTTGGAAAACGCCGGCAAGATTAGGTAGAATCTGAAAAAAAAAATCATTGAGTCATCTAAGTAGGTCAATCTGGTACCTGCTACTGTTTTTTGTATTGAATAGTATAGGTACTAAATATAGGCAGGTAGGTTCTAAGCTGTAGTTAGAAACAATTGTGTCTGGCTATTGTTAGAGCCAAAATACTGAACTCATTCTACCGTGATTTTCATTGCAGATAATTGTAGCCCTTTAAAAAAACCTATAATGTAGAGTAGCCACACACACCAACACCTCTTTATTTTTATATGTATTAGATAATTTGGAAACCACGATACCATGAACAAGTTACAAAGTAGGTACTACTCAAATTAACATAAACTCTTACGTAATCTCCATTGTCCAAATGCTCCAGCTTTTTATAGGGCCAAATAGTTATTTGGAACAGAGCGTGGGTTTCGTAATTTATAAGTTTTTCTTTACGATATGACATTGAGGGGAGTTCGCCATGGCATCTCATCCATCATGCCGCATGGGTGTCAGCTATGATGTCACATCATCTGACGGCGTAATGTGTATTTTAATATTTATTATATCACTTTATTGCGAAGAGTCAGATTTATAAATGTTTTGATGGATGGATAGACAAGTTACATGTAGAGCAGTGAAAAAAGCCGTGAATATACTCTCAAGGAGCAAACCAAAACAGTACCTTTAGTTTAGAAAGCGTATCAGGCAGAGTACCTGCCGAACAAAAACAAAAAAGTAATTGATTCGAAATTCAAAATATCCCATCCTGCTCATCTGCAGGTGGTAGAGTGAGACGAAGTGACGTCCGCCGCCGTAAGCATTTTTTCTATTGAATTTTTTACCGAGTCATGGGGCTTTACGGAGCGTAACCCCATCGTTTTCCTCTACATTTCTCGGGATACAATTATCTCGGGCGTGTTGGGTAGAGGTCCGTGGCGCAACAGACTATTATTAACTTCTAAGGGCAACAAAAAATATTAGTTCTTGACTTGTGTTATGTTATTTTGCCCGGAGGCACCGTCGGCGCCCACTCCGTGACTTGGAGCTCTAAAACCCGATCATTGAACTCTTTCGCTAGAAACTAGGAGCTTTTCCCATTAGTTTATACATCAGTTTCGATTCTTCTTATATCAATACACAACTTGGCTCTACAGAGCTCAATCTGTAATTAATTATATACCTAGTTACTCTTTTTATAGAAGTTTTCAAGATTAGTTTGTGAATAGGTAAGTAGACGTTCCTACTCACATGTTTCTTTTGTCTTTAAAATACCTTTCTAGGAGATCCCACTCTATGTTCAATGAAATACTTTCAAACAACTGAAGCTAAGCCATTTTTTGCAAGTTAAAGTCGGCGTGTGCTTACCGCTCGCACTGAGTCTTGTTATAATATCATGCGTGATTGAGTTACCTACTTACTTTCAAACACAAGTGTGTCTGCATTTGTAATTGCTCTAGTCTCTAGTGTAGAGCCTTATTAGAGACAGTCGGTCAGCTGTCAGTTACAGAGGCTATCGGTGGAGCGTGAAGAATCGGCTTGTTTTACACTGCTATGCTCACTTAGCATTTACTTGTATTACGCTAATATAGACACAATCAGACTGTGCTAATTCTTAGCATAACTAGGAATATGTAAAAATAAACATCCTTGTTTAGATATAAATTCCACTGGCAAGATTAACGAAGTTTGTCCCTCAAACAAAAACGAGAGAAGTGTTTTTTAAATAATATTTGTTCCTATATGTTCGGCGTAAATTCCACCGGGTTTCGTTCGATAGACTATTGTCAAAATGTATCATATTGTCGAAATAATACAAAAGGGAAATATTGTATTGATGACATGATATAAATATACGGTGACGTCTGGTACCAACCACTTGGGTGTCCTTGGTGACGTGAAGGCGGAAACCGTGCGTATGAGCGTTTTGAAACTTACGCAAGATATTTTCAGGCACGCACTGAATTTCGGAAAACGAGGTTCAGGGTTGGAAATACTACGATTTGACTATTCGTTTTGCGGACAGGCCCCCCAAGAGGGTTGGCAGAAAGCAGTTGAGCTTGTGGTATTGCACATCTCCAGGCAGTAAGATATATTAAACCTGAATGCAGATTGAAGATACAGTCCATTAGTTAGGTCACCATTGTTAGGTCACCGTGCTAAATGATGTACACACGACAGCACGTCAGACTTTTGTTGTAAAGTCGCCAGTAATGTAACCGAGTAGAGTGCTAGCGTGTAAGGGTCGACGTGCTGTCGTGTGTACTAGGTACAGCGAAAAGGAAATATTAAAACTGAAAGATTTTAAAAGCCAATAGTATTCGCATTCGGTAGGGAAGTACTTAAGATACACAATTGTGTATCCTTGTTGTTGGATACGTTCCTAGTAATCTTCGTAATAACACCTATTAACGGTGGAACTTACAGAAACTTTATTAAACGAGCATCAAGTCCATGTTGTGCATTAATCATAAGCAGAATTTAAATTTCCATTCGTCTTGAAACCATTATCGCATTCCAACTGTATAAATCATTGTACAATGTACATACTTACTTCCTTTGTATTACAATTTACATTGCGATTTTTTTCTTAGCTACTGTCGTTGAATCACGTAAATTAATTAATTTAATTGCTGTGATTCATATTTTTTTGTTGGTAGAGCTTTAAGGAAGGTACCTAAGTAAATCCTTTGACAGAATTTTCACATGTAAAGGATATTGGCCGAAATTACCCTACAGATATAACCGCGATTCGACCAGTTTAGAAACAAATTATACGCGAATCGACGGAAATTTTTGAAATATCTTCACCGATGGTACCTACCGATTGTAGAGTTCCTTTATTCCTGAAACACATCAAGTTCTAAATGTGATTTCCAACAACTTTTATTCTACGATTTTCTCATAGCTCGATACTTTTTATTTACTGAACATTTGTACATTGTAGGTACCATTTCAGCGCTGCCTGCGCGGCGCGCATTCATGCCCCTCTGCTCTCTACTAGCTCTCCAGCATCTACTGCTCCTATATTTTGTTATAAGCAAAGCAAATAAAAAAAAAAGTTTGGAAAAATTTAATTGAGCTTTCACCAAAGTAGTGGAAGAAAATCATATTTTAAAGTTGACGTGTTTCAGGAATAAAGCTATTTAAAAATTGCTTTGTACGTGTAAGTACATAATGCAATAGGGGAAAAATTGCTGTAACAGGGTCAATGCAGAAGCAGCAATAAAAGTGGGTTATAGGTGTTAGCACACCCTATTTGATTAGTTAATGAATTATTAAATAGCATGTACAGAACACACTGGTATGGCGTGGATAGGTAGATGCGATAATGACTGTATAGGGGCACGGGCAAGGTTGCATAGGCCGCGTGCGCATCATGCTTATACAATTAAGGTGTCACGAAGGCTGCAGCGCGTTAGCCTCCTACTGCTTCCCCTTTGGGACCAAACCCGGGTGCAAAACAATGTCCCTTGAGCACCACGCCAATGCCATGCAGACATTGCCGCTGCTTACTCGGAATATTAATGACAAACAGCTGATTTCACTTTTCCCTTATTTTATACCGAGGTCTTTTTGCATTATTTATCTTGTTCTCTGAAATTACAGCGGACTAAGCTAATTTGCTTTAATCTTAAGAATTTGACGCCACTGCGCCCGCGAGCTTAAACAAACTTTTTCTTTAAACAGTTGTATGTAGATGATATGATAAGGTTTAGATAAGATAATCGGAGCAACAGATGTACGGAATACTGGATAACTGAGTGGATTCTCTCATTTTCTTTGCCAGCAGCGTCCATGTAGGACCTGTCTATTTTTTTACTTTTCTATCTAGTCATGTAAGTGCCATAATGAAAGTGCATTTTCCAGCATCATAAAAAAAAAACTGTAAGTAGGTGGTACCCAACTACCACCTAGAATAAAAAATATGTTTGCAAATCTCTGTTTATACTTGCGCAAACGAACAGTAGTGAATACAATGTTTACCTTTTTTGTTTTATCGTTTTATCTCATAATATTTAGAACGAGACCTCATTCAAAACTAATCTTGAACTACAAAATATTGCGATATTTGTGTAGATCTACTTGCCAGGAACACACAATGACAGTTTAAATCATGGGAGGGTAGCTTAGCTAGTTCCCATAAAGGTAGGTATACTTTTTCTTTACGAGTATGTTCGCATCCCGTCCCGACCAGTTAGCTTTAGTATATTGCATGTGGAACGATTGCCAGGGAGTAACTCTCCTCGACTGACAATATCCTACCTACGCACAGTGAGGCAAATCCCACTTCTCAACGAGACTTTTACCTTTGAGACATACATAACCTACTTTAGGTAGGTACGATTTCGACACATGGGTACCTTTACCTACATTTTGTGATGCAGAGTTGGCACAGCTGTCCATCCCATTTCAGTGAGCTAACGAGCGATCCAAGGCTATAAAGTGATGTCGTCAACCGGCCTTATTATCCGCGTTATAGGCAAATAACCATAAACTTGCAGTTTATGACTGCGTTGCCACTGCACTGCACCCGATCGACGAATCTGAACCAAAGGTCAATCCGTTACATATTGTGCATTCTTATTAGAGAGCGGCAGGATCCAGAAGATAACCAACAGTTAAAAATAACAGGAATAAGTAGATAACCTAGTTATGCCTCACATTTATTGTCATCCCTGCCTACAAAAGAACAGCCCCTCTACCCTTGACGCGCTTTTCCAATGCGGCCGCAATATGGCGCAATTTACAAAATTTAATATTTTACAAATTAAGACGAATTTTGTGTTTTTATTGAATAAAACAGCCTTACCTTTGAATAAACATTACAAAGTATTTAAAATCAAAGCATTACTATGCGAATTCAAAGAGAAATTAATTTTTAAACTTTTTCAATTGGATCGCAATAGCGTCAAGGGTAGAGGGGCAGTTGCCGAAATACGGAAGAAAAATTATGTTCCGTATGCCATGGGATGCTTGTAGTTAGAATTTTCTCTATTATAATTTTCAGAGAGTTGGCTTCAATAACGAGTCAAAACGCGGTTATTTTTGTAGATGAAATTATCGCAAATCTTTAGGTACAAGCCACGATTTTCAGAAAATCAATGTGGTGAAACGGGGTTCTACAAGTCTTTTCATGAAATGTTTACGAGGAGGGAGTTGCGGGCAAAGACTAGAACAAAACACAATTACTTACATTACTTTGGACAATAAAAAACTAAAACTAGAGATAGCACGGTAAATGGACTCACCGCACGCCCCAGTTAAAAGAACTCGTCTTTGTTCCGGAATCAGACACTTTCTTTGACTTTTATGAATGTAGAGCAAGCCATAATGTTATTAAGTAAAATTATTTATTCCAGAAAGATGGCCATATCACATCTCATCTAGAAGTATTTTTACGGGCCATTAGTGCGACGTGAAAAGAAGAGTTTGGTCTGTCTCCGAAGAAAACTGAATAGAGTACCTACAATTTAGAATTTCGGACGACGAGATCCTTTTCGGTTAGGTCCCCTTTCTGTTACGTCACTTCCAGTTCTAGTTCGATGCTTAGATGCTTCGATGCTTCGAATTGTTCCCATCTCTCTCGTATCTCTCTTTAAGTCGAGAAAGAAAATAGTGATTCTTTCCCGACTTCAAGAGAGATGCCATATTGTTTAACAAAGGCCAACATTTTACTCGCGATGCCAAGTTTGAAATAATCAGAGACCATGCATGACATCACATTGCTACGCTATAAAGTTAAACGCTACATACAATTATTGACTTAATTAGCCATTGTACCTAGTAGAAATGTCATAGTGTATTTAAGTTACTTCTTGTTTTATATCTTCGAATGACTTGTTCATACATATTTGCACTATTCGACTAACATCTCTACCTATAACCTACTCGACACAAATAGTAAATTAAAAGACTTTTCTATAATCATGCTTTCATTTAACTTCAAATCTTTATCTAAAGAAGGTTGCTTGGCACCTTAAAGTTCTATACCTAATATTCTTGAAAATAAAGTTTTATTGTAACTCAATTTTGGCAAATTAGCTTCCAGAGTAGAGTTTTATCCAAAACCTAGGTATTGAAGCTGACTTTGAATAAAAGCGTAACCCCTACTAACCATCTACAGACTTGCGGTCTCCGTGCCAGAAATGTTAATGTTTCAGAGGTAAAATTTAAGCAAATTAGATGCGGCACTCGATATGAATACTTAAAACGTATTACTAAACTATTGTCGGGATGCCCATGGGCACAATATCTTGCGTGTCTAATGAATGAGCTAATAAAAATTCTAGGGTGATATCAAAAGTCTATAAATCCTAAGTAGCTACCTATAAGTTTAGTACCTAAAGATCCAACTACCCATCTAAGTACTATTAAAAAAAACTGTATTTTATCTAAACCTAAAATTGTTATTAAATGTTTTGACATTATTGTGTGTTACCAAGATGATAAATTGGTTTTTATGGCTCTACATCTCTACATACTCCGTGCAATTTTAGTGGTTTTAAAGCCGAAGGTATTTTGTTGCACTGGTGATTCTGAGGCAAATTACAAACATACCAAAACGCGCGAAAAAAAAATTCACTTCTCCATACAAATGGTGTCGATTGGCGATAGCCGTTTGTATTGGGAAGTGTTTTTTTTTTTTCGCTCGTTTGAAGTAAAATTTTGGAATTTGGCTCAGAATCACGAGTGCAACTAAATACCTTCGGCTTTAAAACCACTAAAATTCCACGGCGTATACAGAGATAAAAGTTAATATGTAGGTATGTAGCTAACCAAATAAAAAAACTAGACAAAGGTGAGGGTTACGCGGTAGAGTCACTAATAGCTAATGATGGGACCAGGCACAGACCTCGTTTTTTGTTTGATTTAGGTAGACTATTAGATGGCACTCATAACAAAAGCCTTTTAGTTTTTGACAGTAATGATCGATCAGATAGTCAGGTAGACGAGGTCGTACCGGATAAATCAATAAGTAGGTACTGAATCTACGTTCATGCTTTTGAAATACGGAAACCCAATGACAGTTCCATGCCAATAAAAATGAAAATAGGTACCCCAATCATGAATGATATCATATTACGGAGTAAACGTAGCCTAATTAAAGAGAACACGCAGCCCTGCCATTACAATCGCAAAGTCCCAGTTAAAATAAGGACCTTCTTCCATTGCGTTGTTGAAGATTTAAATTATAACAATCTTCAACAACGCAATGCCCGTTCCTCAACGGATAGCGGCAGATCTAAAATCGTCAAATTCTGTCCACCTAGAAAAAGGTCTGAGGTAACAAACATAAAAATAACAAAAACACACGGGTAGAATTGAGTAGCTCCTCCTTTTTTGAAGTCGGTTAAAAACAGCTTCGAGACTAACCCCGAAATGTCGTTTCATACAGGCTTTTGGAGAACTAAATGAAACAATATTTTTTCCCGTACTAAAGCGCTGCCGCAAGAATCAGGAATCGAGATTCTATAATGGTTAAAAAAATATACAGACATAACATATTATCCAGTCAGCCCCTATAGGTACCGCAGAAATAGTGTTGACTCTACATGTTTATAATATCGCCTACATGTACCTAACCGTAGGCGAAATAAATGAAGTTACTCACTACTGTTGGATTTTAAAACTATTTTATTTAATTTTTATTTTACTTATTAACCAAAATCCACAGCAATACAGTTCTTACAATGCTTCTTATGTAAATTATTAATGGAACCAATAACGGATTTCATTATGTAAGAAGTAAGAATAGACAAAAATGGGGTATCTACCTAGTGCAAAAACTTAAGAAACTAGACAGATCTTGTAGGTGCATCTATAGCAGCGAACGGCTATCCATCGAATATTGTAGAGTCAGTGGGAGGGAACCTTATAGATAGGTCCAAGGAGGAGAGGAGCCTTGGAATCGCGACGACACAAGAACATAAGATATCGCCAAGCAATTATCATTTTAGAACTTTCAGCAGATTTTGTTGTACAGGTTGATAATGAGCCTTATGTCAATTCGGTACGCAAAGTTTTTTGTTCGAAAGTCCGTTATTGGCTTAATCTTATCTTTAGACAATATTGAGAAACAAATTTCAATATTTTTTATTTTGGTTCAGTAGTTTGGATTTTACAACGTTTCAAAGATACGGTTTTATGACCTTTACGCAACCTTCTGCATACTCTTGGCGGTCATAGGAACAAAACATTTTAGCGCATAAAAACAAAACTACTGGACCAAAATAAAAAATATTAAATTAGTTTCTCAATATTGTCTAAAGATAAGTTTAAGCCAATAACGGACTTTCGAACAAAAAACTTTGCGTACCCAATTGGTTGGTATAGGGCCAAAAGTCATTCAATAGTTTTTCAATCTGTTCGCGAATTACTTGAGTTGAGGCATTCTTGTTGTATCCCATGTAACTACTTATAATTTTCGCTGTTTATTAAACTGTAGGTACAATATAAATCAAGGGTCATTTTGGAGTGGCTGGTCGTGCTAAACGCAGCTTATGCCAAAAAACATCTATAAAATCTTAATTAGATTCATTGTTTTGGCAGCGCGAGTCGATGTTATGATTTTCCATTGCGATTCAGACGCGTCTGATGTTTTCCCAATACATTATATCTCGTGTAAATATCGTGATACAAGGTAACTGCTTAAATCAATATACTTTGCTAGTTTTTAAGTCAACTTCATTCTGAGCAAATATCCATATTACCAGCACCACATTTGGAGTGTTTTATTAACCCAGCCATTTATTAAATAAATTGCAAAAGGATAAATTTACTTATGTTTATTGCAAAGCATTCTATAAAGTTAATTAATGGTTTTATGGTGCTGACCCAAATTATCCGATTCGGAACAGAAATCTCCCAAAATATTTATTGAAGCAATTTCCTCAAAATGTTACATTGTAACCTCACTGTTACAAAATGCTGACTTTCAATTCGAACATTTCAACGAAAGCCTTCAATCACTCCGCTGGGATTTCCATTGCAGCGAAGCGAGGTGAACTTCAGAGAATTATGGAGAGTTGCCAGTATCCGGCCATTCCTTTTAAAACTTAGTCACATACTTCCCTAATTAATAAAGACGGTGATTCTAAGATGATGTCATTATGACCATTTCTGATAAACTTATTGCCAATAATGAAATAAACATGTATTTGTATATTAATGAGTAGTCTTAGCCGGCGGAAACGTTCCGGACCAGCCCCTCTTTTCGCATTTTTTTCAATATGGCGGAATTTACAAAATTAAATATTTCACGAATTAAGACTCATTTTATACCGGTATTGTACGAAATAATATTACCTTTGAATGAACATTACGAACCCTATAAAATCAAAGGATGACTATGCAATGTAAAAGAGAGATGAATTTTTAAACTTTGTCAATATGAATGCAATGACATCAAGGGTAGCCCCCCAGGATTAAGCCCTAGACTAGAGAGAGTAAGTAGTTAGCTACCTAATTATGCCTGGGCCTAGAATTAACGATACCACAGATAACCAATCTGTAACGTAGTACCTATGTACTACAGATACCTCCCACCAACCAAGGGTAAAAAGCCTCCCACCAGGGAGCCATTGAAACTCAGTTCAATGGCTTTTCCGCCAGCCGGATGTTCCGATTGCAATTTTTCATGTGAATTGACAACCGAAATGACAACGGTAACGTAGTGGCTGTAACAACTGGTGCGTGCCAACGTTAATTAGTATAATTTGCGTCCGGCGGCAATCACAGGCCCATTTCCTTATTAACTGCGCCCGCCCCCTCTATCTGGTCTGGCAGTACCTTTGTTATCATATCACTCTCATCAGCAAGTCATCAACACAAAACCTGTCGGTACCCGGTCGGCGGCGGTCAGTAAAATACTAAATCGTTCAACAAAATGAATGCTATCCGATTCACGCCTTCACCCACCTGGAACGCAAGCTGTTAACTTTTTTATGAGAGTCAGGAGGGGGCAAGGTATTAATTAAGCCCCATAGGAAATATACTCTGTTAGTTTTACCTACTCAGTCATTAGGAACTTAGATTTCAAGATAGGCGGAATTGAATGGTTAACCTAAGCTATCATCACAACAATTTTAAAAATACATTAGGTACGTTATATTTGCTTTTCAGTAATTACTTAGTTGATATAAAGTATGAGATGTATCTTACGTTTACGTCAGACATAAGTGACCTTTTCATAGAATTCATAGTTTAGTTGGTCTGTTATTTCCAGCTAGAACTTTTGCCTGCAAGTAGTAAACAATCATTATTAGTTCTACCAGGTAAACACGTAGGTACGTACGTACGTAACTTAGTTAATGACTAATAGGTTCGGATAATACGTACAATGATTAATATTAGCTCTACATTAGGGCTAAAAGCTCATATATAAAACCCGACTGTTGCAAATTAGATGTCATTCACCTAACCTTTCTGGTCGAGTTACATCTATAATAGTAGTGTCGTCACAAGTTCTATTTATTGAGCGATGCCCTTTTCCCGCAGAGCGATGGGCGAGTTGGGAGCAAAGCTTGGACTCGACGAGTTGGCGGGCGGAGCCGCGGCCCTCAGCAGGGCTCTGCTGGCTGAATTTATCGGTATGTAGCTTTTAATCATTAAGATTCAACTAAAGTAGCATGGCGGGAAAGCCCTAAATAAAAAATAAAAACTAGCTAAACTGAGATATTTTTATTCAACACTTTTTGTTTCACGACAGTAAAATTGTATAATTTTTAGGATTCGAAACAACAGAACAACAATAACTAAGTTGATTTGTTTTTTGCTCGCCAAACCAGTAGTACTGCGGAAAAAACTAAAAAATCTCATAATCAGCTGAATTATTGTTTTTTTGTACTGTTTTATTGTCAACAAACCAGTCGCTAAGAAAATTGCTTCGTTTAGATACAAAAAATAAATAAAAATACTGTGTAAATTGAGAATTTTGCCGCCACGCTACTTTCGTTGAACCTTAAATCCAGTTACTAAGGTAGGTAGAGTACCTAAACATTAGAGTCAACTAGCATACTACGCTACATGTTCCGAGTACTCTATCTACTCCAACTCCAATCAAGGTACTCATACTCTACATTGGTACTCAGTAACATAATTAGTGCTCTACCAAGCTACTTTGCCGTTTACTCTGTGTATCTACAGCTTACACTCTTGAGAAAAGAATCGGGGACATTTTTTTTATGTATACACTAAAACTATTAAATAAAACACTTATTTCATAAAGCATCGAGGGTAGAGAGGAATCCACACACGTTGTACCAAGGAAGCTTTATAGAGCTCAACTATACCTATAACATTAAACATAGTGTGTAAATATTACTTTTCTATGGTCGGACGACATAGCCAAAGTAGCCGGAAAACAGTGGTTGCGCCTGGCGCAGGATCGTGAGAGGTGGCGTGAGCATGAAGAGGCCTTTACTCAGCAGTGGGTGCTAACAGGCTGATGATGATGATGATGATGATGATGATGATGATGATGATGATTACTTTCCGGTGTGTACCCACATCTACAACAAACAATTATTTATCAATCCCAGGCACATTGTTGCTGAACTTCTTCGGATGCGGGTCCTGTGTGAACATTACGCAAGGCACGAGCGCAGCACCTGACATCGTGCTCATCGCGCTTGCGTTCGGCCTCTCAGTCTTCGCTGCCGTTTCTGTAAGTTTGATGCACTATATTTTAAAAACCACGATCCGCTTCTACATTTTCTCTTTAGCAGTCAGCCTATTCAGTCAGCTTCATAGTCAAATACAACAGCTCGACAGCAGGAATGGACTTTGCATCTAATGATATGATTCATACAGCTTCCACTGGCACCTTCACTCATACTAGATGGGTGAAGGGACCACTCGGACGCTGCATTGCCAGGGACATAGTGCGCAACAAAATGTTCTTTCTCTTTTGATCTACCTGGAGCAGTTAGACAACGGCGTATCGCGCTTTCAAAGATTATATGGCTGTTCCTACATGCTACCCTAGTTGGCTAAATACGAGTAACAATCGTTCTCTTGATATTCTTCTGCCGATATGTTTTTTCCTCACAGCATTTTTTTCCGACATTACGCTGAACTTATTTTCTATAATTAAGTACCATAAATTCCTGTTATTAAATGTCAAAAAAGGGCTATTTTCGAGTAAATAATTTTCAACTGTGCAGATTTTCTCAGGTCCATTTTGAATAACCGACACCACTATTCCAGGCTATCGGCCACATCTCCGGCGGGCACATCAACCCGGCAGTCACAGCTGGCATGCT
Organism: Zelleria hepariella; assembly: GCA_949319315.1. Classification (NCBI taxonomy): domain Eukaryota; kingdom Metazoa; phylum Arthropoda; class Insecta; order Lepidoptera; family Yponomeutidae; genus Zelleria; species Zelleria hepariella. The sequence goes on along the minus strand of OX439391.1, from coordinate 8,545,170 downwards.
GGCAACAGGCAAAGTGAAGGCTGCGCGGGCAATCCTTTACGTCATCGCCCAGTGCGCGGGCGCCGCTGCCGGGTCCGGCTTGCTCAAGGCCCTTACTCCGGAGCGAGCGGCAGGAACCCTGGGCGTCACTGGGCTGGGAACCGACGTCACGCAACTGCAGGGCTTCGGCATTGAATTTTTCCTTGGCTTCGTGTTGATCTTCGTCGTTTGCGGGGTAAGTGATCGTAGATACATTTTAGTAATCCTGTAGGTACGTTGCTGCTGGATCGGGATTGCTTAAGGCCCAGGCTTCGGAGTGAACACTGGGCGTCACTGGGCTGGGAACTGACGTCACGCATTATGCAAGGCTTCGGCATTGAGTTCGCCATAGGGCGTCCTTGGCTTCTTCCTTGGATCAGCCTTGACTTACCCTGCAAACAACTGCGTCGTTTCCCAGGTAAGTCAAGTAAATTATCTGCTGCTGGTAGATAAGTTTTGGTGATCCTTTTCGTCACTGCAGGGTCCGGCTCGCTCAAGGCTTTGACTCTGGAGCGAGAGGCAGGAACCCTGGGCGTCACTGGGCTGGGAACTGACGTCACGCAACTGCAGGGCTTCGGCATTAAGAGGGAACGCGGGTAACCTCAACTCCATACAAAAGGGGAGACCTGTTTCCTCCCTGGATAATTGTTTTAGAAAAAATATATGTATGCCATTCAATCTATATTTACCTCTGCCATGTCCCTATGTTATCTCTATGTTTTCCTTTTTTTATTATTTTAATTATTTTAATAAAATTTATTTATATAATTAAAATAATAAAAAAAGGAAAACATAGAGACATGGCAGAGGTACATATAAATTGAATGGCATAAACATATTTTTTCTAAAATAATTATCCAGGGAGAAAACAGGTCTCCCTTTTTGTATTTGTTGTATGGAGCAGCCGGCTACCCGCCTTCAGTCTTAAGTTCTTTCTTGGCTTCGTGCTGATCTTCGTCGTTTGCGGGGCAAGTCAGTATGCTGCTAGTGGAGGCATTTTTGGTGATCTCTTTGATTTTGGGGCATTTCACCTACTTGGACAAAGCCTGAACAATATTTATGGGACATTTAACAATATAATTTCCGAGTGCTTCTTAAAGATGGCATTGATGATAGATATCTACTTAGTTAATTAGGTTCCCTGCTCATAAATAATGAATCCTAGCATGTTTATGGGGTCTAATTAAGATGGGCTGATATGCCAGGATCGCTTGCAGATAGTCAGTCGTGCCGTGCGTGACACAGTGTTATTAATCTACAACAGTTGACGCTAATTTTGCCTCTGTTGACGTCGCGGTAACTGTCATTCATTGTAATATTAAAAGCTCGGTCAATTTCATTAAACGATGCCGTGCTTGTTTGGAATAGTTGACCTTTCCGCACTCATTGTAAGGGGTTGTAAAGTAAAAAGCTGGTGCATGCAACAAGGTAGCTGAACACGTGTAGGTATGGGTGTAAAATTATCTAAGTGGGCACAAAATATAATCAACAGCAAATCTGCTTCGTCAAAAGAAGACAAATGACAGCCTACGTCACGAGGGTTGTTTTTAAACGCAAAGAAAGAAAGGAGAGTTATTGTTATGATATCGTGGTAAATTTTGATAAGTTAAGGTTTTAAAATATATACAAGGTGTTACAAAAGTACCTAACTCTTTTTACAGGGTGTAACCTGCTAGTCAACAGGATGTCAAATCTGTAAAAAAAGTTGAAAATAAACAATTTTTATTTTATAACCTCAAAATTGAAAAAAATTCATAACTTTTTTGTTTTTGTTATTAGCACAAATTTAAAAATATGTTGTGCGTGTAGATGCATTTACATAGCTTTGAGTTGTTAAAACATTGTGAAAGTCAATAAAAACAATATTTAAAAAATACTTTTCTCCCGCCACAGCGTTCACATTTTATTAATTTAAAAGTCACTGGAACGTCATAGAGCAAAAAAATATTTAGGTTGTGATCCCTGTCACCAGGTGCTATTACCCTGTAAAAAGAGTTAGGTACTTTTGTAACACCTTGTATTATACTTACTATGTGTTACAAAACATCCTAACTCTTTTTACATGGTGTAACCTACTGGTCAACCGGATGTGAATTCTGTTAAAAAAAACTATTTTTATTTTAAAACTTCAATGTTTGAAAAAAATCATAACATTTTTGTTTTTGCTATTAGCTCAAATTTAAAATAATAATTATGTTTGTGTGTGTAGGTGCATTTGCACAGCTTTGAGTTGTTAAAACATTGTGAAAGTCAATGAAAACAATATTTAAAAAATACTTTTCTCCCGCCATAGCGTTCACATTTTAATAATTTAAAAATCAACCGAACGTTATAGAGAAAAAAAATCGTTTGTGATCCTTATCACCGGGTGCTATTAGGTACCCTGTAAAAAGAGTTAGGATATTTTATAATACCTTGTATTATGATGGGTGCCGTGTTCAGATATCCAAGGATGAAACCAAAAATGAAATCGCTACGCAACGCAGTTATTTTTATCAGTTCATTATTATTGATATAATAAACTCTCTTTCCTTACCTGTCATCAAATCCTACTAAATTATAGACTTTGAATGTCAGGTTGTCACTTTTTTACGTTAGCTAGAGCATGGCATGGTTGTTGATTATCATAGAAGCCATTCAGTTCATCGATTTATACGATAGACACGGACATCTGTTTGCATTTCAACAACGGCAGTGATTTCGCGATCGTTTCTAGGTTTCAATCAATTCTCTAACTAAAAATAGACATTGTCGATGCGACCGCATTGTTTTTGCACACCGTAATTATTTTACAGTCGCATTTAATTTTCATGGATTCGTTGTTTGTCATGTATGTATTGTAGGTACCTAACTACCTAAATGAGAACATTGCTATTTTAAGTTCAGATAGGAGCTACACACAACAGTGAATTAACCAATCGAGAACAGGTTTTCCTGTTGGTCAAGGCACCAAAAAATACCAACCACAAAAAAATACCAGTCGCAAAAAAGATCTAACCACCAAATAGGCGGATCAATGAAAATGGCGACCAGCACGGCGGAGTGGCTGGAAATGATTTAACGAGGTCATTCAGGGTACCCTGGGTGAGGGCCTACCGAGAGTCTAACTGTAGGTACTATGACATCACATGAGTCAAATGATGACGTTTTCTCGATCCTAGAATTCTGGGGGTATACACTTTAAAAACTTTTTTGCAAAAAAGAATGATTCCATCCAGTATACCAATAAAGTTGTCAAAGAAGAAGCATCTGTTATTTGATGCCAAACGTCATAATATCATGCTTTATACATTAACGGTCTATCTATCCCACTCTTTTGATCTAGGTACCCAGAGCGGTACAGACATAGGTTTAGCGAGCTGGCAAAGGCACTCTCTTCTAGGACTAAAGGCTGCCGTACACGGGTAGTGTAAACGGTAGAGTAGAGCGGTAGAGTACTAACTGAGTCATTTTAAAGCAATGGCAGCAACGTCCCTATCCATTGCTATGGATGTTGCTGCCTTTGATATGATATGTCTCACTTAGTACTCTACCGCTCTACTCTACCGTTTACTCTACCCGTGTACGGCAGCCTTAAGTAGTAACTTATTCTGATAATTCTTAAAACACACTAAGATCTGCTAGCATCGTAATATCTGACTCGCGATAGGCCTATTGTGCAGTTTGCGTGTGCCGCTGCTATATTTTACTCAAAGGAAATGAATAGGTGTGGAAAATAATGCTCTACATGGGAATGGCTGAGCCGAGACTAATATTAATGTGATTGTATTTTTGGCCATCCTTGAAATTGCGTGGATGGCTCATGAATATTCAATGTCTGCACATTCATCAGTCCCACCATCCACTCACTTTCCGAAGCCACTTTCTTTTCTATTATTCACTGGCCATGAATTGTAACTGGACAGTGCGATGCCCTGGTGGCTCTGCTTATCCCTTCGGGGGAATAAGCGAGAGTGCATGTCAACTATTTAGCATCTATCTAACTCTCCGTCGATTGCCATTATGGAGTATGTTCCTACATGATTTGATTGCACCATTCTTGTATTCAGTGTCCAATAAAGTGTTTGTCTTTCCTAATACTAGGCCGACTAAGATGAAAGAATGGTGAGAGCAAGCCTACCCCATCTAAAAAAAATAATATCCCATAGACTCCAGGGTCCGAGTGGTTGCTTCAAACATCTAGTATGAGTGGTGCCACTGGACACTGCATAAATTACCTGTCATTGTCCTAGACTATACATCAAAGTTTTTTGTATCTCTCTATATTTTTTTATCTGCCATATACCCAAGTTACAAAATCGAAGCTAGTTATAAAATACCGTACCTACCTACATATTTTAGGTACTGTTAGAGGTTTAGAAAAAAAAACAAAAAGTGGTTAACTATCGATCAGATTCATACCTGCAAGAGGAAATTCGTGTTATTCGCCCAAATCCTCCACTCCTACACTCCACAAACTTATTGAGAGCTGAACCTAGGACCTAGTGTGTAACCTCGTTTCTTCCTTTTTAGGTGTGCGACCCCAACAAGCCCGATGGCAAGTCGACTGCGCCGCTGGCCATCGGTCTCACGGTGACGCTGGGCCATCTGCTGGCGGTGGACTACACCGGCTCAGCCATGAACCCTGCCAGGTCCTTCGGCTCCGCACTCGTCGCCAACGAGTGGGCCAACCATTGGGTAAGGAATACTGTTTAGTTTATTTTTCTTCATACTCGTAGCAATACCACTCGCTGATGGTGAAGGAAAACATCGTGAGGAAACCTGAGCGTATGAGGCATTATGACCTTAACGCAAAAATTGCCAACCCGCATTGAGCACGCGTGGTGAATCTCTCTCTCTGAGAGAAGGGCTTTGCCCAGCTAGTGGGACATGTACAATTATACAGGCTACATCTTACTTTTTTACTCGTATCTTGGGATTGGATAACCTAATCTGGAGGCGCCACTGACCTAAACGGCTCTCCCTTTAAAATTGCTCTTACATAAATTAAGCTCATTTAAATACCCTTAAATAAGGTGCTTAAATACTGGGCTGCACCGGCTCACCCATAAACCCTGACAGGTCCTTCGGCTCTGCCCTTGTCGCTAACGAGTAGGTCAACCGTTGGGTAAAGTCCATTCGCTATCATAGTGTCGCTTTGATATTTGCCGCCTAGGCGCGCGGCGGCTTTTCACAAAAGAAAGTAAAGGAAGCCGACGCGGCGCAAACACGCCAGTGAATTTGGCTCGCCGCCCGTCATTCTATAAAGAAGCGTCGTCGTATTGAGAGGTTGTGCTTGTGAATTTTGACTTAGTATTTTGTATTGAGTGTCGATCACTGCGTGTAGACAAAATGTTTTTTCGTCCGTGGAAGGATAGCGAGGTGCCTCTAGACGAAACTTCAAATGACCCAAAAATTTAAAGACGAAGGTTTTGCAAATATGTTAGCAAACTCTAGTAATGTCCATTAGCATAGTGTTGAAATGAATTTGTCTGCGCCCATCACAGATACCTACTTCAAAAATTGTTGGTATCCCAAGAACCAAGATTGCCGTCGTGTGTACCGACACTATCTAAGTGAACAGACTTTATAAGGAATGACGTTTAGCTCTACGTTCAAAATATTCTATACTCATTTCCATGTTTTTTGCGCTCACGCCATCTTTGCAGTCTCGCATTTTAGCGCTAATGTCCCGTACGGGCGCGACAATCTCGAGATAGAGGATTTCTACATCAGACCATCAATGTTAAAACATTGGTAACCTACTACCCGTCCCCCGTCTCGTCTGGAAGAAATATTTCTTCTCCTTCTTCAGCATTTCTTCGTCCACTGCTGGACGTATGTATTTTCCATCTTAGCCGGTCTGAGGCTATCGTGGTATTGAGCCTGCTGTGGTTTTGTTATTGTCAGATCATCGTCACACTTCGCGTTCCTATACGAGTACGAGGCATCCATGTAAGAACTTTTTGGCTTCAAATTCCTTCTTCCCGGCGACACACGGAAGAAATTACTATAGCAATATTCAACTACAGTTTACTGTGATTTATGTTTTATAACCTCCCATGAAAATGTCAGGCGCACCGAGACGAAAGATTTAAATAGTATAAGACGTTGGTTGTAACGTATCTCAAACCGATGCCCAATCCCACATCGTTTTAATGTCTTCTGGCAGTTGAACGCTATTTTCCTGAGTGCATTATAAATGTCGGTGATTTGTGTTACGTTACCAACGTAGTACTGAAACAATGGAACAAATTGTGACCGAGTCAACGCAAGTGAATATTTTAGTTCTCACGTAGATCCGCTATGACGTGCATTTCTTTTATCATTCGACTTCGTGACTCGTCCGTCTGAAATCAATACTTGTCACTGACTTAATTATAATGTCCTTTAACACCCATACATGCTTACACGATGCACAGTGGTCGATTTGTACGATTTAGGCGGCCAAAAGTCCATTTCTCAAAGTTAACTTATAACAAAACTAATTGATTCCCGGAAAAATAGACACCCCGACTGCCCAAACCCCACCCCTCCCCAGTTCCTAGAACTGCGTGCGCGCCCCCACAGGTAGTCGGAACTTGATCGTCGCGCAAGCTGTACGCGTTCGTTCTCGACACTCTTAGCGCAACTGATATTCTAAAGTGAATATTTCATTGGATATTATTCAGTTACAAGTGAAAGTGATGGAAGTCGAAAATTCAGGTAAGCTCCTTCAAATATAATTTAAATTAAGATAAGGAATATCAATATTTAGTGCAGTTACAACGTATCAAAGATCGCCCTTTTTCATAGAAAATATTATCATTTTTTTATTTTCAATAGTAAAAATGTTGTACTTCCGAGACCGTCCGAGTTAAATTCCTTATGGTTTCTAATAGTATAGCTCTTTGAGCAGATAACCACAAAAAAAATAGCCACCACCTTTGACCACTTCGCGAGAAAAATAATAATTCATTAACTTAGGCAGAAAGTGAGAAAAATTCCTTTTTTGTTTCTTTTGCGTTAAAATTCCTTTTCGTTGTTCTAGGTTCATCAAGTTACTCGGGCATGGAGGTAGTAACTCGCAGATATCTTTTTGATAAGATGATTGAGGAAAACTCTCCATCAATAAACGACAAATTGGAATACTTACAAAATTATTTGTTAGTGTCTTACGGGGACTCCGACGAAGACAAAAAGTATATAAATCATAAATTTTCATATTTTAAAACAGAAATAAAAAAGAGATGGTCCAAAGCACGCAACACGCTAGAAAATTTTCTTATAAGCAATGATGCATGGTTAGCAGGAACGTTCGAGATGCCCATAAAAACGCATAATAAGTCAGGACGACCTAGCAAAACATTCAGTGAATGTAGTGAAAGAACTAAAAGGAGGAAAACAGAAGAAGTTCGCTCCTCTGTAGGCAAAGAAGTGATAGTTCACGCAGCGCAAGTAATTTTACAAAAAGAAGGAAAAAGAAACGCCTCGCAAGTCCTAAAAGATATTACAAATTCGCCTGCAGCCGCAAACGAATGTAAAAAAAGACATTCCAAATCAAAGGCACAAGATCCCCTTACGCCTCGGGAGGCACTGCGAATGTGCGTGGACGCTGATTTGACACGAAGTCAATATGAAATTGTGCGAGCAACCAACAGAAGCTTTAACCGTGCTACGAATTAGAGTTGAAGGCTAAACAGGAATGTTACCCACCCAAAGAGACGCTACGAGTGACCGCTTCCTGTGCTGAAAGTGATCTACAATCTTTGTTAGATCACACCGTCACGCGATTATCAATTTTCCTCGAAGAAGTACTAATGACTCTTACAGAAACTGAGAGAAATTCCTTGCAGATTATCTGCAAATGGGGTTGTGATGGTTCACAACAAGCTCATTACAAACAAAAGTTAATGAATGACGCCGACTCGGATGCAAATATATTTTTGAGCTCATTCGTGCCTCTACAAATTGTTTGCGGCGAAGAGAAAACAAAAATGGTTTGGCAAAACCCGACTCCTTCTTCACCACGATATTGCCGCCCGATACGATTCAGATTTATAAAAGAGTCTACAGACATTACAAAAGATGAAATAAATTACGTTCGGGACAGTGTGAAGTCCCTAAAAGCCACGGAATTGGAACTGAATGGGCAAAAATTCTCGGTTAGCCACAGTCTTAAAATGACCATGGTGGACCGCAAAGTTTGCAATGCGGCGACTGACACCAAATCAACGAGTAGATGCTACATATGCGGAGCCACTTCAAAAAACTTTAATGACTAAAATTAAAAAAAACGAAATTCACCCAGAATCGCTTGAATTTGGCCTATCAACTTTACATGCCAGAATTCGATTATTCGAGAGTATTTTACATTTAGCTTATAAATTGCCCGTTGGGAAATACCGTGAAAAAAGAACCAAAGCAGAAAAGATGCTAGAACAACAAAAAAAAAGAGATTCAGCAAAGATTCAGAGAAGAAGTAGGTATCTTGGTAGATATGCCAAAATGTAATTTTGGTAACACAAATGACGGCAATACTAGTAGAAGATTTTTTGAAAACCCACATCTGGCTGCTGAAATAACGGGAATAGACTTTAATTTTATTTATAGAATTAAAGTTATTTTGGAAGCCATATCAAGTGGTCACAAAATAGATGTCCCGAAATTTGATGAATATGCCATGGAGACAGCAAAACTGTATGTAGAGTTATATGGTTGGCATTCTATGACTCCTACCATGCATAAAATTTTGGTACATGGTGGAAAAGTTATAGAAAATTCTCTAGTGCCTATTGGTCAACTTTCGGAGGAAGCTGCAGAAGCTCGTAATAAGCACTTTCGCTCATACCGTCTAAACTTTGCTCGAAAGTTTTCACGCGAAGACTGTAACCTTGATATTTATCACAGGTTACTCTTGACATCAGATCCACTCATCAGTTCAATGAGAAAAAAAAAGAAGATCCGATCAAAACCATTTTTGCAGGAAACTTTGGAGCTTTTGCTTCCTGCAGAGCCAAATACAAAAGGCACTTGTGATAAATGCATGGAAAGTGACGGTGAGGAAGAATTGTCTTTTAAAGAGTAACATAACAATTTGTATGTTAAACTTTCATAAAATATTGTCTTATTGTTTATGATTCGGTACCTAACATTGTAAGTAACATTTAGTATAATAATGTGGTAATAACTGTTGACCATTTAATTTTAGTGTATACTGTATTTTTTTGTCATCCATATTTTATTTACAATTTAAATAGGCATGCAGACTGTAGAGAATAAACATTTTTTTTTAATGTACGGCCGTCTTTTACTTAACAAATTGTGATAATTCTTAACCCAAATATCAAAAACTACTAAGCCGATTTCGATAATTCAAATGAACTCAAAATATATATTTTACACCAAAGGGAGATTTAAAGAAAATTTAAAAACATTGGCTCTATTTACAAAAATATTTTCACAGAAATGTTTTTTTGTATAGAAAAATACGCTTTCAATGAAACGAATAGGGATAAACATATATATTCACTCTAAAATACCAGATTAGCATTTGTTGTCGTATTTATTACTGAAATAAAGCATAAAATAGTTTTGGCCGCCTAAATCGTACAAATCGACCACTGTGCGATGCCATATACACAGCGCGCTGGCTGGTTTAGTTGGAATAACAATTTTAAAATTAATGAAGTCATGCTTTAATTTTATATACGGGTATACTTTGTGATATTTATTAACTGATTGGTTCGACTTCGGCTTATAGCCGCCCTGAGGGAATTGGAGAAAATTTTACGCCAACCGAGCGTAAAGCTATTTTGTACAATAAAAATGTAAAATGCGTCTTAATTCAATTTAAAGTGAAGTATAAAATTTTGTAAATTGCCCCATACTTAATGAAAAAATTGCGTCAAGGATAGAGGGGCTGAGGCTCACCACTGTTGGGTATTTTTACCCTTTTTACCCTCGCGCCACCTCTCACGGTCCCTAGTCATCCGCATCCATGGACCCTTCACCGCTGCGACAATGTGTGTTGTGTTTTTGAACGAGCGAGTGGAGCGAGAAAAGTTCTCCGTGTCTACTTGAATCCGGCGTTTGAATGTATGAATGTTCGTTCGACGATAACTTGAGTTAATTTTTAAGTTCGAACTTGAGCCAAATCGGTCGAGGGGTTGCTGATATATGGGGACGCGAGTTCGTAATTCCGGGCGAACCACTAGTTTAGTAGTTTTTTTTATGATGATGACATGTAATCGTCCCATTAGTTAATCATAAATTTGGGCCTATTTGTCGCGATGATATGCACCATTATTATATTATTATTATATTATTGCAAATTTTCCACTTTAAAATAAATTCCATTTTAAAATTAATCCCATTTTATAATTAATTGAATAATGTATAATTGTATTTTTTTTTTATTTGTTTTGTATAAACTTCCATTTTAACATTAATTGAATATGTAATGTATACTTCTAGATAAGCATGCAAATATAAATGTAAAACCGGGGCGTGCTGAAAATCAGCGCTGTGTCGATGCATGCACACACAGCATTTAGCTGAGCACGCCCCTTTTATCATTAGCCGTTTTTTTTATGTAATGTCTATTTTTGTGTTTTAACGTAGGTAATAATGATAAATAAACTTTTTTCACTTTCACTTTTCACTTTCACTTTCATGTGTTCTTTATTTGCCAGGTATATTGGGGCGGGCCGATCGCCGGCGGCGTGGCGGCGGCGCTCCTCTACGTGCATGGTTTCTCGGCGCCCGCGCCGGACGCGAGCCAGGCGCCCCCGCGGTACCGGCCCGTCGCCGTTGACGACAAAGAGGTGAGCACCTTACAAAATCCACACGAAAGCCGGTCATTTAAATAGAGCCACGTTTTTCATGCTTCTGATTGGCCGTTTTCAGCCGAGTGCACTTAAATGGCCGGTGTATTTCTACACGATACGTATGTATGGTATGTTTGTAGCTATTTTAGTTGAGTCGTCCAAGTTCGCTTGGAAGAGTCTAAGTACACACGACAGCTCGTCAGACTGTACACTTTTGTTGTAAAGTCTCCCTTAACGTAACCGAGTAGAGTGCTAGCGTGTAAGCGTCGACGTGTTGTCGTGTGAACGTAAAATAAGGCATTTTGGTCGTAAGATCAAAAATTTGGTCATTATCTGGATGAAAGGCCGAAAGTAACCTTAAGAGTTTAAAGCAACAGACTCCTTGAAAGTCTAATAAGGTCAAAGGTTCAAGAAGACAGAGTACTTAGAAAGTTTATAAAGAAATACTTGCACACCTTCTGGCGGACAGACTATTGGAGATAAAAAATAGTTATTTGTTATGCAAGAATGCAAAATTATTGTTTGCGGCGAGTGCTTGTATTGAAAACCGAGCTAGCGAAGGTTTCTAAAATTGAGCCACGAGCGTAGCGAGTGGTTCAAAAAAAGAAACCTGAGCGTAGCGAGGTATTCAGAAGCACGAGACGCAAATAATATTGCATTCGTGCGAAACACAAAACTTTTCATCTCACAGAAGCGAGGAAATGATTTTGTTAGCCAAGCGGGAAAAACTCTATAGACAACTACTTACAGGCGAAACAGGTGAGTCAAATAAGTTCCTTTTAAAAGCATATTTTACTGTAGTTACGGCTGCCGCACTAACATTTTGAGCTTCGTTGGTATTAAAACCATTCGTTTTATTAATAATTTCCTGAAGTTTATCTTATCCAGACACAAAAATAATGTAAATAAAAGAATGTTTTTTTTTCCGGGTGCATTCTGAACTTTTACCATATAAATTAAAAATTTATAGGAGATAAAAAATGAAATTAGTAATATCGTTTGAAAAAATGTATTTAACAAACCAAAACATAATTATTTATTTGATAAAACAGAAGCGAAGCATTTTTTTTATTTACTGGTATTAATAATAAATATAGTGTACAAAATATTGAAAAAACCTGAAAGAAGAAACCGCGTTTCTGAATGTTCTATTCCGTGACTTTACGTTTTTAAAAGATCCTTATGCCCCATTTACATTCACAGTTTTGTATAGAGAATGGGCACAAACAATCACTTTCGCTGAAGTACGCGTGTAAACGAACTATGAATGAGGATCTTTTTTCCGTCAGGATCTGGCATCTACTTAAACGGCCAGTGTTTTTTTCTTTTTCAACACCATAGGGCGCGGGAAAGACTTTCCCGGCGCCGCGTTCAAATTTCGAAGCGCACTAAAATGCAGATAGTTTAAATCCGGCCTTTACACGATCGTAAGTTACTAGTAACAGCAAACTTTCCGAGCGTGGGAGATGAAAAAAATATTAATAAATAAAAAAAAAATAAAAAAAAAAATTTATTGCGTAGACGAAAATAAAAAAAGAAAAATCAGAGGCTGGCTTGTATAAACGAAACCGTTAGTTATGTAGTTAATGGTTCTCACAATCCTCCATACTTTTTTGTTTCGAGGAAAAAATTTGATGTCTTCTATTTTTGTTGTTTTATCCGGCTCGAAGGACCAAATCGATCGGGCTACAAAACAATTATTATTTGGACAACAATACAATAGCTATTATAAAAAGACCGCCAATTTTGTTGGAAGGTTAAAAGTTTTTGTCTTTTTTACAAGCGATCTGGACGCCCAGCACCCACCGCATGGACTGTCGAGCAAAGCGTAAGATTATTCTTAAAATAACAAGAATGTTAATTTTATTATAATCACTTCACCAAATGTGTCTACAGACGATTAATTGCTCCAATACGTACCTACTTCCAAGTATGTAAAAATTACATATTTGATCATAAAATTCAGCGTGAAACAAACGCAGCCGCAGGTGCGTGAACTTACGTAAGAAGTGTCATTATAAAAACCGAGACCATCGTAACAGCACGGCTAGCGTTAAAAACCATAAAATGCTCGTTCGCCGTACAGTGCTCTGACTATGAAGCGGGATAGACAGCGATGTAGCCAACTTTTAATACGGCGTTTCATGCTAGTCGAACCTTCCCCTCGATCTAAAGATTTTTTTAACATTTCGCTGTCTTTCGAAGCAATTCCATTTTTTTCGCAAACCCTCCTTCTACAGAAGTACCATGTAGAAAGCCGATACTGTAGTGCGTCAGCAATGTTTATGTATGCCTACACAGATGGATCTAAGGCTATTATTCGTAAAAAAAACGGCGTCACTTCTTCGCAGTGTAAGGGATAGTAGCAACAGCATCCTGAAAATGATAGCTGATAATTTTGCGTGCCCTTTAATGTACCACTTTGTGCGTACTACAAAAACAAATCTAACTTTTAAGTACTAACATAGGATAAGCATACTAACTGTTTTGGACCATTGTTGTATGTTAAATAAATAAATTATAAAACGCGCCGTTGTTCCAGATGAAGCGTCTCGACGGCGGTAAGGCCGACGAGCTGGCCTGAGAGCGGGCCCACCGCGCGTCTCCGGCGCGGGACGACGGCGGCTACAGTGTCGCCACCTGGCCCGCTGCCTCCGAACTACACACCGACGTCGAGACCTACTCTCTACCGCAGTTCCGGACCAACCGGCAATATTTGTAACACCGAGTCATTGGTATTCAAACACAATGTAGCCAACTATGGATCTATCTGCGGGCTGTATATTTAATCGCTGAAAAGCAGGACTTAATAGAAATTTTCAAAGGTATCAGAAACAAAAACAAACATCCACCACTACTCGCGTTTCAGCGACAAAAAAACATTCAGTTTGTAGCCTCTTCATATATCAATAACCTCATCGGTTTACTACTTTGTGTGTTCAGATGTCCACCTTTCCTGTATTCATATTTCAATACAATCGTCAAAAACGCCACCTGCCGCCATCTGTTGAAGTATTAGAGACTATTTACATTTACAGCTATTGATTCTTCAACGTAATCATGTTCAATTGTGTAACATTATACGATTATGTCCATCCACTCATCCAATCATAATATTGATTATCATAAACGGTTGGCCCATTTGGGATCCGAAGTGGTTGATAACAGCTTTGTTTATTCGACAAGATTGTAGGTTAGCTACCCAGCTAAGTTGGGACATTCAATGTACACAAGACAGCACGTAGACGCTGAACCGGCATGCACTCTATTCACTTAGGTTACGGTCAACTTTAAAACGAATGTGTAAACGTCTACGTGCTGTCGTGTGTAGGTACCTATCTATTTTGCCACGATGAAAAGGGGGCGTCCATTAATTACGTAAGGTAAATCTCACCCAATCTCACGTAGGGGAGAGGGGGTCTCGGCAAATATCACTTTTTTTTTTCCGCCAGAAACAGCCTGTAGAAAATTGGTTTAGATTAAAAGTAAAAAGATTACACTAAAATATGTAGCACAAAGAAACACTCGATTGTTTACGCGCAAAAATTTTCAAATTTTGAGAAATCTCACGTGAGATTAGGAGGGAGGGGTCGAGCCAAATCTCACGATGTCTCACCAAGGAGGGAGGGGGGGTCAAATATGGCCGAAATCACCTCACGTAATTAATGGACGCCCCCAAATGTATTACTGCACCTTTTGTGGAAACCATTCCCATAATCGAATAATATTCTATTAGTACTTACCAGTGTAATTTTTAAGCAGAAAAATGAATATTTTGAGAGATTTGTATACTTACGAGATTTTATTTATTAGATAACATAAATCATAAGAAAGTAATATTTTAAGAAAAATCTTCGTCATGTATTTTAATATATCCGTCTTCTCAACTCACTTTAGTGTAAATATGGCATTTTTGTAAGAACATTCGCACGTGAAATCATAAGAATCATACAATTGTGTAATTATGTACACGTTTATATCAGATCTTAAGTGTGTGAATGAACTTAAAGTTCTGCATGAATCAGAGTGTAGAATGTGAGTAAAATAGTTCATAAGAAATACATTTTCTCTTTTAAATGCTGAATTGTTTTATTTATTTACCGACTTTAATTCATATTTCTTATTATAATTAAGTTAAATAAAGAGATAAATGTTTATTTGTTGTCTTTAAATGAATAGCTTCATTCATTTTCCTATGAAAATACATCAAATACATACAAATCCAATGAAACGTTTCAGTCTTACAATCATATTATTATAACGGTGTTTTCATGGCTTCGAAGCCGAAGGTTTTAAATGGATGCGACCTTTATTTTTCTTACCCCGCATTTTAACAAGGTTTTAAAAAACCAGTAGAACAAAATATCGTCGGCTATGAATCCACAAAAACACCTTGAATAGAACAAAATAGATAATAATCTTAACTCTAACGGCCGATTTCAATAAACGAAAACATTTTCAGGATCAAATAGAAAAAGTTTTAAAATTTATTTCTCTTTGAATTCGTATACGAATGCTTTGATTTTAAATACTTTGTAATGTTTATTCAAAGGTAAGGCTGTTTTATTCAATAAAAAAATTGCGCCATATTGCGGCCGTATTGGAAAAATGCGTCAAGGGTAGAGGGGCTGATCTGCTTACGATAAGGAAAGTTGTAAAGTTCGAGTTATTTGGCTCTTTGGCGTTTAAGTCATGGTGGAGAGGCAGATCTGTCTCTGGATGGCCTCTGGCCCGAGCCAGGCGGATAATTATGATAGAATCTATTAAAAACTTGATATTGCATACTTAGTTGATTTTTCATTAAGTTTCCAATGTTACTCTTTCACAATTCATGTTCTAGATTTGTTTTTTTTTTTTTTTTAAAGTAGATATAATAAAGAAAACGGCCGAAGTCTTTGGCGATTATGATTAAAGTAATAATGACACCGTTGGTAATAGGTTCGATGTCAGTTATTTTTTTCATTCAAATTCCCTTACAACAACATAATAATATCCCCATATATTATTTATAAAACTCAATTTTCAACTAGAAGATATAACAATGTACATAATGTTCGCGTAAATGTCATAACAAAACAAACGTAAGTATATTTTGTTATTACAGTAATATTATAATATTGTCATCGTCAATCCATAATAATCATAAAACTAATTGACTAAGGTTGTTTTGTGAAGAAAAAAACTCATCAAAATAACTCCTTATATAGAACAATATCCTTAAAAGTATAACGCAACGCATCAAAATTTGATATAATATCTCACTAAATAATTTACTTACCTACTTACAATTTAATTCCTAAACTATGTACATTTCGAGGATTGTTACTTATTTTCAGGGTCCATTTCATTAGTACACGCCCCAACATAATTCTCTCATCAAATCATCATAATCATCTCATAAAATATATTTTTTATGACACAAACTTTCGCATGACGTTTCTACTACCTATTATTTCGCTACAGTACTGCTACATATTTATTTACAAGAGAGAACTTACCTCGCTACTGGACCAACGGACTCTCTATATAAACTTGAAACACTTCTGTTTGTCGTGTGGTATCCGCGTCTTGAACAGTACGGAGTCCGCTCGGAACTGCGTGCTTATAAGCGGCGTGTAACCCATCACCTGGAAATAAAACCAATTATCACTTCAAATAACTGGTGCATGAGCCCCCTTTGAGATCTACGGCCGAAATAAATAAAAAACTTAGGTCTTTGCATCAATGTTAGATTTATGCAGCGTTCAGTGGCACCTCCAATTACACGAAATAAATTAAAAACTTAGGTCTTTGCATCAATGTTATATTTATGCAGCGTTCAGTTGCACCTCCACTTACACTAACTGCCGATTTCTGAATTGAGAAATTCGCTAAGCAAGCTCTTAAATATCGTTCTGCCTCTGCAGATTTCTCACAAAAGAACGTGGCTGGCAGAACGATACTTAAGTATTTACTTAGTAAAATTCTCAATTCAGAAAACGGGTCTAAATGCGTAACCACTTGAGCGCTGTAGTACCTGAGCTTAGCATATATACCATCCCCTCAGCTTAGTCGGCCTAGTCCACAGAAAATACAAGGTCAAAATCTAAGAAGCTAACTAAACCGCGAGTTTCCTCACGATTTTCGGTTCAACGTTAGCGATGTATTGTCACTACAAATTCATAAATGTACGTAACTATGGAAAACATTAAAGTCGGCTAGCTATAAATAGGTACATGCCACCTCGAGAATGAAACCTGGGACCTTACGCTTATGAGGCATCAGTTCTACCCAAAGGGCTACCACAGCTTCTAAAATACCACTAGATATGCAAACTTCGGGTTCGTTCATGCTCGTTTAACACGTTGTAGGTTTCGTAGTCACTGTACCTACCTGAGAAAAGAACTGGATACACTTGTGCCGCTCGTGGAAGTGCGTTTCGTCCGCTGACAGCTTCACGGGGCAGCCGGGGCAGCGGAACGTCCAGCGAGACGTCACCTGCGGGAAACGCAATTTATGTAAACTTAAAATTAGCCACACTGCATTCTGGGCTACGCGATGTCGCCTGCAAGAAAGGCAATTTATGTAAAAATAAAATTAGCCACAAACCACAATGCATTCTGGGCTACGCGATGTCGCCTGCAAGAAACGCAATCTATGTAAACCTAAAATGAGCAACACTACAAGTACATTCCGGTTACGCGATGTCACCTGCAAGAAACGCAATTTATGTATACCTAAAATGAGCAACACTACAAGTACACACGACAGCACGTCGACCTTTACACGCTAGGACTCTACTCGGTTACGTTACGGGCGACTTTACAACAAAAGTGTACATTCTGACGTGCTGTCGTGTGTACATTCCGGTTACGCGATGTCACCTGCAAGAAACACAATTTATGCAAACCTAAAATAAGCAACACTGCATTCTGGGCTAAGCGATGTCAGCTGCAAGAAACGCAATTTATGTAAACCCAAAATGAGCAGGGCGTATGCAAAATCACTAATGTTTGCCCTTTTTGTAGTCAGAGTACTTATATTTATGTAAAGCAAAGAGCTAGGTTTGTTTGACACTAGATGGAGCCAAACGTAACCTGAATCACTGCCGTTACTCTTTTTCAAATGGTGGCGTGAATTTACAGTTGGAAGCTATAAAGTCTGTAGTAAAGAAAACGACCACAAAAATACCTTGACTGGCGGCTTCCGCGCCTGGTGCGCGACGAGGAAGTTCATGGCGATGTCTTCGCAGTTCATGTATTCATCCACGTACTCGCGCACGGCCGCCGGCAGCGCGCGCCAGTATGCCCACATATAGTACCGGTGGATGAAGGCTGCCCCCGTGAGGACCATGCTGAGTTCGCAGCTGGAATTAAAGGCGATGTTCGAGTTGCTGTTGTATTCATCTGTACCATCATCTCAGGTAAAGTGAACACAGAGCCTGGGATATGTTATAAGCCGTGTCACTAGTGAGCGACTCGATTTGCAGTACATACGTGTAAAATAAATAGGTTAATATTCACGTTTACGGCAACCTACACTATTGCTATAACTTTGATGTGTTTATTTGCTCATAATGTCGCATAGCAAATCGCTGCCTAGTGTAGCCTCATCCCTAGATTGCGTAAGCCGAATTATTAAGTCTATGGCGTAAGCTTGCCCAGCAATCGGATAATTGAACGAGCGAGCGAAGTTCTCCGAGTCTACTGGAACAATCCGGCTTTTTATGTATGTACGAGTATGTTTGTATGTATGAATGTTCGTTCGACGATAACTTGAGTAAAATTCGTCGGATCGTTATGAAATTTGGTAGGCGGGTAAATGAAATTAAAAATTTTAAGTTCGAACATGAGCCAAATCGGTCGAGGGGTTGCCGAGATATCGGGCTTTTAAGTTTATATGGGGTCGCGAGTTCACAGTTCGGGGCGAACCACTAGTATTTAGGGGTAGCAAAATGTTTCATCGTATGTATGGGCTTGAGCGCGGCAAAGCGCGCGTTTCACAATCCTCATAAAAGATAACATACCTGTAATTTGAATTGTATAAGAATCCGTTGTTGAAGTTGAGGTCCCACGCATGGTACCGACCCGGGAAGCCAACGATTTGATCGCGATGCTCTCGCCAGACCCTGAAAAGAACCAACGTGTCCTTAGTCTAATAGGTGATAGCCTATTTCATTATACAATCTCGAAAAGTGTAACACGTAAGAGATGACGCCCTAAAACAAGGCTGCTCAACCTTTTTAACAGTCGGGCCAAACTGTGGATTCAGACGTTCACAATGGGCCACTGACAATACCTATTTCAGTTACTCTCAGGACATGCGAAATGGTGCGAATTTCAAAACTTACTTGCGTGGGCCATTTAAAATTACATAAATTGTTTTTACAGGATGGGTGAAGTGACGAATTAGACGCAGTAGTGGTTGGGACCTGTTTAGATGCAGTAGACTTGCACAGCACCAAAACCATTATTTTAGCTTAGCTGTTTTACCCTATAGTATATTCATTCTAAATTTTTTAGCGGCAAAATTTATAATTAAAATTTATTGCTGCTATGTTATACCTATATACGAGTACATTAAAATACACAACTCTCCCACCCCCTCCGCATGCCGCTTACCCCCTCCCCCCCTTGAAAAGTGTCCCGTTTTACAGATTTTAGCAATTTTCAGGAAAAATATACAAGCTAGGACAAAATGGTCAAAGACTGAATTATTTATCAATAAATTACCAACAAATAAGTACTAACATTCATTTTGATACGATTTATAGTTTCCAAGCTATGGTGCATCAAAGATTACAAAAATGTGCGCTTGGCAGAAATAAAACATTTAATAGACAAGAAATAATAAATATTTATTATTTTTACAAGAAATGCGTTTATGTATAGTTCTTAATATCTAAAAGAATCAGTATCGTCATCATTATCTTGGCAATACTTGCACATGATGGAACAACCAATCCAGCATTGACACATCGACATCTTTTTCCGCAGGCTTTTTTGCAGCTGCATGATAGTACCTACTATTTTCAGTATCAACTGTGGAGCTGGTGACTTTGTGGTCAACGTATTTGTTGAAGTAGACGTATCGTAAATTCGTAACTCGTTTATACTATTTGGTTTGTCCCATACAATACAAGGCGAGAATATACGAGAGGTCCAAAAGTTCGCGGAATTAAGTTCGCGGTTCGCGGTTGTAAGTGGGATAAAAAAATTATTTTATTTTTCCTTTTCAACATAGTCCTTCTGAAGCTCAATACACTTTTTGAATCTTAGAATAAGCTTATCTATACGCTGAAAAAAAAATTTCTTCCTTGCCCTTAAAATGGGTCAAAATGGCACCTTTGACTTCTTTTTTCTATCGTCGGAAAATTTTCTTCCTCGAAGGTATTTTTTTATTTACGGAAACAAATAAAAATTGCTAGGGGTCAGGTCTAGGCTGTAGAGAGAATAAACTAGTGTCTCAAACCCACATCTGTGTAAGGCAGCCATCGCAGTGTAACACTTGTAAACGGGCTAATTCTCTTGCAAAAAGACAACACCCTGAAACCATTTTTCTCTTCTAGTTTCTTTGATGGCTTCCTTTATTTTTTCCAATAGTGAAACGTAATATTCTCCGGTTATATTGACACCTTTTATTTGTAGTCTATTAACAAAATTTCTTCAGTGACCCGAAAAATCGTCGCCATCATCTTGCCAGTTGATTCTGACACCTTAAACTTGTAAGGGGGGGTTGTACCCTTTATATGCCAGCGTATCGACTCTTGTTTGGACTCGGATTCATAATGATGATTCAAATTTTCACTTTCAGTCACTATTAGTGCCAAAAAGCCTTTTGGTTCTCCACCATAGACCTCCAAAAAGTGTTGAAGTGGGGCGTGAGCATTCTCGGCGCCAATGTTACAGTGACTTTTTTATACCAAGATGTTCACTAAGTATCCTCAAAATTATGGTTTCTGATACTCCAATTAATGCAGATAGAGGTTTGTTTTTCAACCGGGCTTCTTCCAATACAACTTTATCGATTTTTTCGATGTATTCGATGCGGTAGAGTCAAAAAGGTGTCTCGGGCGGGGCCATCTTCAATCGACTCTCTCCCTTATTTTAAAAGTCCGTGCCACTGATAAATCAATGTTTTGGAAGGGCAATGATCCCCATAAATGGCTCCCACCTTTTAAATTTAGATTTTCGGAGCTTATTCCTCATTGATAAGGAACTTTATAACGGCAAAATCGTCAATTTGCTCCACAATTGCAGGTAACTTCCGGATTTACCTATTTTCAGGACGATAACTTATTAATTAATTAAACTAGGGCGCTTAAATTTGGCTTATATACTCGTAATGAGTTGCTTATTACAATTAAATCACGCAAGAAAATCTTCGGACAGGATTTCTTGTAAAAATAATAAATATTTATGGTTTCTTGTGTGTTAAAATGTTTGATTTCTGCCAAGCGCACATTTTTGTAATCTTTGATGCACCATAGCTTGGAAACTATAAATCGTATCAAAATGAATGTTGGTATTTATTTGTTGGTCATTTATTGACAAATAATTCAGTCTTTAACCATTTTGTCCTAGCTTGTATAGTTTTCCTAAAAATTGAGAAAATCTGTAAAACGGGACACTTTTCAAGGGGGGGAGGGGTAAAGCGGCGTGCGGGGGGGGTGGGAGAGTTGTGTATTATAATGTACTCGTATATAGGTATAACATAGCAGCAATAAATTTAAATTATAAATTTTGCCGTTTTGCCCATACATTGAAATCTAGAATGAATACACTACTAAGGATTTTCCTAGTTTTGGTGTAAGAATGCAATAATATACTACCGGAAAGAGTAGACGATCTCGTCGTGTTGGCTAATCTTCTTACACGAGATCGGTGAAATGGTCATAAGCTCAAGAATATTATTATAAATTATGTACCTGAAAGCAAAGACGATCTCGTCGTGTCGAAGATGCGCGTCGTCGTCCACACAGAGCACGGCCTCAGTATCGATAAGGTCGTACGGCAGGAAGCGGTTGTTAAGCGAGTTCTTAGCCGTACTGCATCCACTCCATTGTCTTCTTTACTCA
This sequence comes from Zelleria hepariella, assembly GCA_949319315.1. Lineage (NCBI taxonomy): Eukaryota > Metazoa > Arthropoda > Insecta > Lepidoptera > Yponomeutidae > Zelleria > Zelleria hepariella. The sequence continues at coordinate 8,523,309 of OX439391.1, read as the reverse complement.
CTCGAGATAGGTGCAGAAAACACTTGAAACTAATTACCGGAAAGCGAAGACGATCTCGTCGTGTCGAAGATGCGCGTCGTCGTCCACACAGAGCACGGCCTCAGTGTCGATCAGGTCGTACGGCAGGAAGCGGTTGTTGAGCGAGTTCTTGGCCGTACGGACGACCGCCACCGGCGCGCCGGACTCCGGCCACGACATCGAGGGCGCCGCGCGACCGTTCCACACTACCACTACCTAAAAAAACACCACATAATGGTTTGTCATTTGTCTCTAAAACAAAAGATAGATACAGCGATAAACGTTCTTATTGTGCTATCGAGTGGTCGGAGTGATCATCATGCTTCAAGCAGTTAAATAAAGTAGGTTGGCGCTAGTCAATCTAGGGATAAATACGCTAGTCGCTGTGTCATGTCATGCAGTCAGGTCTGAGCCAAGATCCAATACGTTTATTTGCTTTGAACGTGGTAGTGGGAGGAGCAGATGATATTTTATTCGCTCTTTTTTTTTCATCTAGTACAAGTTGTTTGTAGTGATCAGTATACAGGCTAGTTAAAGTTCTTCAATCGAATTCGATTGCACCCTGTACACTAATGACCATGTTCTCACGTACCTTATTCAGATATGGAAGTCCCCGCAGCCGGGCCAGGGCTGCAGCCAGCACCGCCTCCCTCTCGTAAGTCAGTATGACGACGGTGAACTGTTCCCTCGGCCTGTCTCCGCCCAGGGCCTCGCTGAACTCCTTTCCAGAGCCTCCCGCGCCTTGCCCGATGGGCCTGAACCCAGAGGAAGATCCTATGAACCGCGCCTCTGACGTCAGCGGCGTGTCCCAAGGAAGCTGAGGGTATAGCGTGAACGGCTCCCCCCAATCGTTCCACATCTCGTACCCATGTAGTAGAGACAGAGAGTAGTTGCGACGAAAAGCCGGGCTCGGGTAGGGCGCTTCCAACGGCCCGAGAGTCTCTTCAGGTTCAGTCTCCACAGCTGAAGGCTCCAGTTTCGGCGGCGAGTACGAATCGTTGAAGGCCGGTATTCCCGCGACAGGCACAGCGGCGCGGGGCGGTATGTGCAGGCGCGTCCTTATCACAGCAAGCAGAGAGTCGACACTCGCTTGCACGGAGCTCAGATATCTCTCCCAGAGGACTCTACCGTGTCTGCGGAAGGCCAGTAGATCCGCGTCAGATATAGCGCGCAAGAAAAAGTGAAGTTCTGTTACGCGGGCCTTCGGGAGTGAGATTACCGCACGTTTCCAGTCTAATACTTCATCGAATGGTAACTGGATCCTGTCGCCGCCGAGTATTACTGGTATCGCCCCGGATCTTAGGGCCTCGTAAAGCCTAGCTTGTAGAAGAGCGGTGCTGACGTAACTGCGGTCACTGGGTGCTAATATCAACACGAAAGTAGAATCGCTAAGCACTCCGCGGCGTGATCTGTCCGTGCCACATAGAGCCCAGTCTCCGATCGCAATCAAGGCTCGCCTTTCAGTTGGCGGATCGCATTCGAATTGAAGCAAGAACTTGTCTGCATTCGGAACAGCCGCGGCCGCCTTTTGAACGTATTTGATTATGACTCCATCGTCGTCGCGGTTCAGGCCGATTGCTGGCGGTTGCGAGCCCTGAAAACTGTAAAACGCTAAAGAAAGAAATCTAAAATGAATTCGTGGTGAGAAAAGAGGATTATTTTTCATGATGAAAAGACGTATCTAATCTAATGCCGACAAAATATAAGTATTAGCAAAACTTATAATAAAAACTATCTGAAACCAGACCCCCTACCCTTGACGCATTTTTCCAATACGGCCGCAATATGGCGCAATTTACAAAATTTAATATTTAACTAATTAAGACGCATTTTGTGTTTTTATTGAATAAAACAGCCTTACCTTTGAATAAACATTACAAAGTATTCAAAATCAAAGCATTACTATGCGAATTCAAAGAGAAATTAATTTCAAAACTTTTTTAATTTGATCGCAATAGCGTCAAGGGTAACCCCTACATCGTATTGACATGGACGAAATACTATGCTGATCTGGTAGCCGCAAAAACATTATGAAAATCGCGGAAAATCGGCATTTCGCTCTTGAAGTGATTATGTGTACCTGAGAAGATATTTCCGCCTCGCCGGGGCCATAGGCGCACAGTCCGACCACACATCTCCGCCGGGCGGTCCCAGAGCCGGCGGGGTTACTATATCGAAGCCAAATCGGAACTGTTCCTGAGTGAAGGTCGACTGCGCTATCATCGCCCGGCCGATGGAGGCGCCGCGGAACGCATCGCCGGACCCCACCGAGAGCTCCCTTCGCGCTAAGTTGATAAGGACGTGGTTGCGACCGTCTCCGCCCCAGAAAGGCAAGCTTTTCACCGCGGTGGCGTTCAGGACTATTTTGTACGCCTCTGTCGTTGGGGAGCTGAAAATTCATAGGTAAGATTCGTAAAACGTATTTTTATAAACCCTTGCGCACTTAAGAAGTAAGTGTAGTAGTAGTAGTAGGTACCAAAAATATCCCAAGAATAACACCAAAGGTCAGTTATACTTGTTAAGATTAGGATTTAGTCCACGTTTATTAGTTAGTAGCTCGCGCGTGTGCCTCTCCTTTCGAGGATATGGGATTAAGAAACTGTTATTACTACAACACAATAACACATTAAATTATGAGAAAGAGAGGAACTTACGTAGGTTTACTCTCCAAAGGAAATGCCTCTCCAACGAGCACCAAGTAAATGCAAGCTTCATTTGGATTGCTAGTCAAATGGGTGTTATATCCCAACGTTTGTCGTAGCGTGGTCTTGAGAAACCCGTCTACCTCTGCGCTGGCAAGAGGTGCGTGTATGTCCGGGTCATACAGGAAGACTGGGAAACCTGAAGTCAAGGAGCAACGGGAGTGGTCAAAACAGGAGTGCATTCGGCAGTGGACTTCGGAGCTGGGACTTACTGGGGGTAGGATGGATGGTGGTTTGGAAGGCAGGATTTGTATGGGAGGGGCGAGTTGCGGCGAGTCGCGTCGGATGGCTTCGAGTTGGGCTATCCGGGCTTGCTCGCCTGAGACCCGCAGTCTCTGCAGTTCGCCGGCGGCGCGCAAGTGCTCGGCCTTCAAGTTTTCCGTCTTGGCGCTTGCGGCCGCCGCTTCTTTCTGTAGACGCCCTCGTCTTGCTTCTAGTTCGCGGAGCTCAGTGGACACTGAAGCCTGTTGGGGAGAGAAACAAAAAAGCATTTAGTAGTGATACAATAAAAATACTTTTATTATTAGCAGAGGTCATGGATTAATATTTTCTGCATCTTTTCTTGTATAGCAATTCAGATATTTTTGTTTTTATATCATTGGGGCTTTGAGTAGAGTGTAAATAGAGTAAATATGTAAAAGCTTATGTTTATCTAGCTAACTATAGGTGATGATGGCATTGACACTGATTATTATGGTTTATGGTTGGGTCTTTTTTTTAATAGTTGTTTGGCCACCCTATGAATGCTCCAGTTATGGACTTTAACTAGGGCTAAACACAATTTATAGACACCTCAAATAATAACTTACAATCAAATTTTAATTTGCTAGGCAAAGTTTTGTTGTGTAAATTAAATTAATTTAATTTGTAAAAATGGATTTTAAAGAAAAAAATATATTTCATTTAAAGACTCTGTGAACGTCGTATCTTATCCCATCAGCTGTCGCGCGGCGCAGGCGCGAAATGGCGCATCTGTGTCGGGGTTAAGCGCAACTTCAGACAGCCATCACGTGTTGATGGTGCGACCGACTAGCAGTCATCACGGGTTGATGGCGCGACAGCTGAGGGTTAATATGGCATTTCCCATACAAAACTATCAATATTTATTTTTAAAGTTTTCTGTATTATTTTTGCTTTTAGACCACCCCTGCGTGGGTGGTGATAACATGAACCAAACAAAAAAAACAATTTTAATGATGAAGAAGAAGATTTGCACTTATTGATATTTTGTTACCTTAATCCTTAGCATCTCCTCAATCCTAAGCTTCAAATCAGCGGCATTCAGTGTGGTTAGGTCCCCGAGGGACTCCAGCGTATGCCGCACAGAGTTGCTTCCCAACGTTATTGATGTTTCATACTGAAATAATAAAACCTTTGGTCAGTAATTCAAAGGATAGACTAATGTTTAGGTTATCAAATAAATAAATACTTACCTTGGACAAATAGTAGTGGGTGAAAAGAGGGACTACGAACAAAATTGCGGTAACCAGTAATATCACACGAGAAAGTCTCATATGGCCAAGCCATATGCACAGTCGTTCGTGGAAATACATCGCAGGTTTCGATTAAGGTCTTCCAGATATGCTTATTCTTCACATCTACCAGAAAGCCAGGAACACTGCTTGTGTGTATCCATTGCTGCTTAGCTCATCTTCCAAGTGTCCAAGTGTGTTTATTGGATAGAATATTTGCATCTACATTTCACTGCGAACACTGCGATTTTTCGGCACCTTCCAGCCAACACAATGCCGCGGGTAATCTCTTATTAAGACTTCCACTTAGAGGGCAATATTGCCTGTGATTATAACTTTTGTCCTTCGTACAAAAATACAAGGCAAACTGTAAGAATTTTCCTTTGATATCGATATTCTTTATAAAAATCCGCGAACTCAAGAAGACTCCTGTACATTTTTTTTTGTTTCGGTTTTCATTTGACATCTGTCATCTACAACACAGACTTTTTGGACACGTTACACGCTCAATCATGTCTCATATTATCTGTGTTCATTAATGAATGAAATGAATGAATAGAATGAAAAACTCTTTTCGGTGTTGCATTTTTCTGTGATATTTTCTTTCTGTCGACAGCAGATCCACCTTTCCATTTTTGTTGCAAAGAGCTCGGGGTTTTTTTATTTAATGGCTCGTTTTATAAATTAATAACGGCACATGCATAAAAATATGGGCATATTTTCAAGCGTGCCGGACCTCAAGTCTTGACAGAAATATTTTATTTCTAAAATATGGTAACACTTGATTCTGTACCCCTCGCTCCACCTCACCGCACAGCTGATCAAATGTCATGAAAATGGAGTTTTGTTACGCATTTATTCATTCTGCCATGAAAAAGCTTCAATATGACACGGAATAATACAAATTTCTCGACCTGTGAGGGTTAGAATGGACAGAACAACACCATTTCAACCTTGGGCTGCAAACGATGGTGTAAAAAAGGACAGGGAACTATTGGATGACGCGAAACATCACAGAGAAAATGTCAATCATCCAAAACATACGCAAACTGCGTCTTACGATAAAGAATCAGCAGTCGCTCCGAGCAACGTCCCCGGGCCCTCAAGCGTCTCGGGGTCCGGAAGCGATCCCCCTACAGGGATGGAGGCAAAAATGGACTCTGCCAAAATAGCTTCCATGCAGCAGTTCGTCGAAAATTCTCTCAGGTAGGTACCAGCCAAATCTCTTGAGCATGTAACTTGCGATTACGCGTTCTTATTGTATTATTGAGACTCTCTAATCCACGTACGTAGATTCGGTTTCACGATCATGCGAAATTGATATTGTTTTCAGTGAAGAATCAAGCTTAGGACATTACTTGCATATCCATGGTGTGTTCTCTTATGATGGTGGTACCTACTGTATTTTGAAATTAATTAATTGTCTACTTTCCAGTTAAAAACGTCATTCATTTACTCCTTCAGTCATCAATTTATTACATTCTAAGAAGATGTAGATAATATTGTCTAATGTTTATACTCCGGAACTTTGTAGATAACTATGACTTTTCTCCTCTTTCAAAAACGTAATTGATTTACTCTGTCTTTTGTTCATTACAAAGCTAAGGAGAAATACTAAGAAATCATTGCGTAGTATACTCAGGAACTTTGAATAGATTTTCAAATTTTGATTTTCAAATTTTTACCAAACAACGCGACTTGAATGTCTAACTGCCTTCACTTTCAACTAAGTTACACATTAGGTATCTTCTGTGGTAATTTCATGTGCAGAGCATACCAGTTATCTTTTTATCCAAAAAAAGATTCTGGTATAATTACTATTTTTATACAGAATGATGAATAGAATAATATTTAATTTTACTATCCTAAGAGTCACTCTTTCCCATAGTCCCGAAGCCCGTCAACGAGTGTCGCAGCTGCTGGAAGCGGTGGAGGCACTCAGCGGGACGGAACGGTTGCTGCTGTATCTACGTCTGCCCACCGGAGTACCGCCCCATGACCCTCTGAAACAGCCCGTCAACCCCTTAGGATCCAGGTAACAATTTATGCGACTGATGTCCATTTTTACCAAGACTTCCTGTACTGTACTTATGTAATATACATTGAGCTCAATTAATCTCTATCATCGTCATCACTTCCTGTCAGATTTTATTTATTTATTTGTTCGCAATTGATAATGATAATTTTAAGGTGGGACGATAGCAACGTGGCGGGAAATTCAAAATTTTCACCGTTTTTTATATTTTATAGCTAAACTGAGCTATTTTTGTTCAGCGATTTTCCGTTCGTGGCAATATTATAGTATTATTTTCATTATTGTAAACAACAAAACAACAATAATTCAGCCGATTATGTGTTCTGGTCTACGACAAGTTTTTTGGGCAGTGCCACTGCTTCTGAATTTCCCGCCACGCTGCTATCTTCCAGCCTTAATCTTAATTTTTTTAATAGCCGAAATTCAAATTCATCTAATGTATTTTTAAATAGTATTGATTGATTTGATTAGTGATAAGAGTTTTATATTTTTCTATGGATTTTATTGTCTGAAATAAATTTATACAATACAATATCTAATCTGGGACATACGGCTTTCAAAAGAGTTTACCATTCTGGCCGATTCAATGATTTGATGGCGGAGTGCAATCAATAAATATATGCATAACATTTATTTTGGCTAGCCTTTTCTTCTTGGTAAAATTTGTTTATAAGTCAGGGCCAAAAAGGCATCACTTAATAGCCTACTACGAGCATGTGTACTTGTTAGGTGATATACAATCAGATTTTACATATAGGTTTTTAATAGCCAAAGGCAGTCTGTTGATCCACACAGTCACCTCTTCAATCTCGTGAATCATCTGGATGCTTCCTTCTATTGACCAATGAGGGTAGTGGTCTGTAATCATTGATATGTTATGGAAAGATCATACAAAAATTTACCAGAAACCTATAAAAAACTTTACGTACTGTATGTAGCAGTTAACTGCATCCTCAGTCCTCACCCTACTAAATTTTCTGTGTGGTCCACGCGCGTCAGTATATGAACTAGACTGAGATGAGATTGCAAGAGATCTTTTTAGCCTGCAGTATGTAGACTAGCATTATAAGCCATTGATTGATTGGCCCCTAAACATAACTTCATTTATGCCTATAATAGTATTAACGTCATTCAAATCAGTTCAGCAGTTAACGCTGTTATAAAAAACCGGCCAAGTGCGAGTCTGACTCGTGCGAAAAATCTGCCTGTTAGGATTCTTGGTCTATGAGTCCAACTCGCACTTGTTCTTTTTTTATTTTTTGTTGTTATACTATAAATTAAGCCTTATAATCACCGAACTAAATCCCATAGAATCCGCATTACGTATAAAATCATAATAAAAACTTGTCCCCACAGAAACAAATGATATCAGCAATAGAACAATACGAAACATCATCTCGACCATACGTCTAATATTCGAATGTCAACCTTATTGCATTAGTGTACAGTTTTACTTTAATTGCATAGACTACGAGCAAATAAGCTCCCAAATGCAGTTTGGACATCTATTTTTCCAGACACATTTCAGAGTTCTATGTTGTATCTAGTTTTATCCTTGATCGAAGCTTATAATCATACCAAGTTTCATGCTTGTATGTATTACCGTTTTTGCAATAGAGCAAAAAGTATAAAAACACGTTTGTTATATGGGAACCCCCCTTATTCGCTAAAATATCACATATTCTGTCAAACTTTCAACTGGCTACCTATAACGGTTCCAAAAATATAGCCCTTTAAAGGTAGGACAGACAGACAGCGGAGGCAGAGTAATAGGGTTCCGTTTGGCATGCATCGGGTATGGAACCCTACAAAATATTACCTAATAACACAATTTTCCCCTTTTCTAATAAGTTGGAATAAGAAGAATGCTTGAAAAATTATAAATTGTAACATTTGATAAAAAATAATTCTCACATTTATTATAAGTTGAAAAAATTCGCTCGGGACAGGAGTTCAACACGCAACCTCTTGCATACGGTGCAGGTATGCAATAGGTTTTTTTTTCAACTTATTATAAATGTTTATTTCATACATACTCTAGAATCTATGTAGATAGAGACCTATAAAAGGTTAACATGATTGTGTGAAAATTTCAAGACAATAGATTTATTATTGTTATGCTAAGGAAAAAGAAATCCTTTTGATTCAATCAATATTGCTTTTGAAAAACTTCATAGGGATGTATTATTTATCTTATGCCCCCCAGCATAGATGCGAAAATCATTTTCAAAGTGTTATGTACTTTGACTTTCAGTCAGTATCTAAAATGTCTATTGTTTCAGAGCCGAGCTACAACAGACTGTTACATGGATACAGACTCATTTAGAGGTCGATCCCGACGTTTCTCTACCAAAGCAGGATGTTTACGAAGAATACATGTGAGTTTTTCATGTCTAGATACATTCCTCAAAAAGCTAATAATCTTCTTCTTCTTCTTTGATCCCTTTATTCCTCCGTGGAGTCTGGAGTAAAAAGCAAATAATTTCACTTAACAATCACCAAGCCTTGAAGGACCTTATTGGAGTGCTTAGCATGCGGCACATTGCTCTCTCTCGCTTTGTTAGTCTATGAAAGCGCATACCAGCAGCTGAGCAGTCGCGGTAGCCGTATCGGCTAGGAAGACATCATCATCATGAGAAATGTGATATTATTATGGTCGATCAATATCATGTACATACGACAGCACGTCGAGGCTTACACGGTAGCACTCTACTCGGTTACGTTACGGGCGTCTTTACAACAAAAGTGTACAGTCTCATGTGCTGTCGTGGGTACCAGGCTGTGAAAGAGCTGACACCGACTAGAGTCTAACTCTTAAATAATTATGATGATTCTTAGGCCCGTAATATCAATCACAGTTTCGATTAAGACAATGAAACTCACGTTTTGTATAAGAATTTATGGACAGATATGACTGGCTTTTTATATTTAAACTGCCATTTATGTTACGCGCCTTACTCTTGCTTCATGGCTTGGGACTGGTGTTGAGCGTGAAGCAGATTTGGTCGGTCCAACGTGTCTACCAACATCCTTTATTGAAAAGTGCCATCATTCAATAGGACCATTCTGTACTGTACATGCCGTGTTTTGTTTGTCAACAGTACGCACTGCATGAGTAGCGTCATGAAGCCGCTATCAACGGCTGACTTCGGCAAAGTGATGAAGCAGGTCTACCCGACAGTTCGGCCCCGGCGACTCGGCACGCGTGGCAACTCCAGGTATGATCTTTATTATTTAGCTGCCTCTATTGGTCCATTTCTAGACATAGATCGCTACCAAAATATTCAATTGTTGGCGGTTTGCTGCCTTTCTCATTCAGTCTTAGCCCGCATCGTCTGGGCAGCCTCGTGGCCATGTATTTTGCCACGGTCTCCACTCTAGGACCGACCTGGACCCATTCTTGCTATGTGGCCTGCCCGGATCCACTTGCTTCGCGTTAGATTTTTTACCACGTTTGTATACAAAGCTAATGTTGTTAAAAGAAATGCTTTTCTTTTATGTAGCGTCCTCCACTTTTTCTAATAAGTTTGCGAGGTCGTCGAAGCCCGTCAGGTGAAATCCAGTGACTGGCAATTTTCGCCCACCGTCCATAGGACATACGCCATTCGTGGCCAGCACATCCTAAGAAAGAAAGTGATCGTCAACACGTTACGCTGAAGGTTGTGGGTTCAAGACCTGCTCTAGCCTCTACGTAACCGTCAGACTAGAAGAGGTCTGTATTTGATCTCTAAGCTAAGCGGCGTTTGTTCTATTAGTATCTGGGTGCTAGACTCTATCATTCGAAACAAAGCGCGTGAGTCTTTAACATATCGCAACTTATTAACCTAATCTATGAATACTTGGAATACAAGCAAGAGCGAAGGCGAGAGCGTAGGCGTGGCAATACACACATCATGTAAAACGTTTGCGCTCTCAGTGTATCGAAATGTGATTATACTAGACAATAGAGATATTTTTATTGTATTTGCACCAACAAATTATTTACTTACAACATTTTTCTTTTATGTAATGTACACACGACAACAGGTATACGCTTACACGCATGCACTCTACTCGGTTACGTTACGGACGACTTTACAACAAAAGTGTACCTACACTCTGATGTGCTGTTGTGTGTACTTATGGGTACAGTTTTATTCTAGACTAGCTTGGCTGTGAACCTTTTGTTCATTTTGTTAAAAGGGGTCAGTACAAAGTAAATAATAAAGAATATGTAAATAAAAGTACTCTTTCGGTAAAAACCTGATCCAAAGAAGTTCCTCTTTCGAAGAACGCATACCCAATTTATATTGTTGCATGCAAATTTTCCTATTTAACTCGTGTCAGTAAGACAAAACAAGTTACAATAAGTATGTAATGTAATGAATGGGATATTGATTTATCGTCATCAAGCGTGCATGTCCCATGATAAGTAAGGTCAACGAGATAAAATAATGACAATGATATTTATGTTCTTTCGGTTTGAACGTAAACAAATAGTGAGACAGATACGGCGGGCTTGATGAAATCTGGGTCTCTTTGGTTTTATGTTGTTGGCTGGCGATTTATGCCAAGTATAATAACCACTTCCCGAAGGGAAATAACATATTATATTCCAAGAAAAAAGATTTTCCCGTGAAAAAAATCAGTAATTTCTCGGTATTTTGTATTTTGTAAACCGTTAAACTTACTTGTATTATGTCGGTGTAGCCGACTAGTTTCGGTTCTCATTCGGAGACCTTAATCATGAACCTTACCTAGTCGGCTTCACCGACATAATACAGGTAAGTTAAACCGTTTACGAAATACAAAATGTGCAGTGTAATTTTTTCTCGGTAGTTATCAAAGCAGGGTCCGAGCCTTTGCATATACGGAATAAGATGATTTAGACAGCGTCCAGTGGCACCTGGTGAAGTTGAAGTGACCATTCGGACGCTGCACTGCCTGGGACCGAGGATTTCTATGAACCCAAAAACAAACAGCGGATTATGAAATTAAATACTGCCTACGGTACAATTATTGCATTTATTTCTAATGCTCGTGAGCAGAAATCGATTATCAGATACCTAATTATTAAATTGCGATAAAAGGATTGCTGCAATTAGTATGGTAGATAATTACCTACCTAAGGGTAAATAGGCATAAAAAACTGTATTTAGGCCGACGGTGGCATTGCATTGAACAATTAAAAGCATTCGCTAAAGTCAGGGCTTGAACCCAAAACCTTTGTTTTACTGTACCAGCGCACCACCGATCATGCCAGCGAACAACTACCTAACGATGCGTCTTTGGGCCAGACGAAAAAATTATACGCATACAATACCCAATAATTTTTTTTTTTTTTTTTGTGGACGACATAGCAAACCTCAATACTGCATACAGGGGCCCGAGTTCGTAACGCAATGGTGCAAAATATGTTGTTACGTGGTTGTAGGAGAAAAACGAGGAAACCCCGGTTTTGTCCGTCTATTAGGACGCCATCGACACGCCATTACAATGTAGCTTAGATAGAACCACCGAAACGAAAAGAAGAATATTGCGATTTAATTATATCTTATCATTCGCGCCCACCATCTTATTGGATTTTTAAAAAAATGTTTCAGGTACTGTTACGCGGGCTTAAGGAAGAAGATCAAGTTGGAGGTCCCCCAGTTGCCAGATTTAGGCGAATCATCGAAGGTAATTATGAACTGTAACGTACAGGTAGCGTCACGAGTTATGAGCGCTGACCTTGAATGCGCAGAAGTCATTTCTTGGGTCTGTTTGGCGGGGGACGAGAGGGGCGACGGAGAGGCGCTACCGCCGGCGAGCGCGGGCGCGTGAATGGTAGATCAGTCGCTCTAGCCTCTGGGTACAGTGGCGTGCATCGTTTTTTTGTTTCGTCGCAGAAAGAATGCCGAAACAAAATGTTTTAAAAATACAGTTCAGAAAGATCCAAAAAAGTTATTGAGAACAATACATATTGGATTGAGATTATTTTCATTGATTGTACACCCGTTTTATCGTTATGTCCGTTAAAATAATTGTATAGAAAACCATTTAAAATATAACGAGTGCAAAATCCGCAAAGTATACTTTCAATCTTTAAGTTTAGTCAGTTTCTCCGATTTTTATAGTATCTCACTCGAGTATAGTTCAGCTCAGCGTCAGTCTTAGATCCCGCGTGGATATTAGACATTTTGCGCGCGATTGTACACACTTGCGCAGACATCCCCACCAGTTTCGTCGAGCGCTCATAACTCGTGACGCTACAAAGTCCTGACAAAGCCAAAGACAACTTTTTTTTTTGTAAACTTATTGACGAATAAGCCACATTGAGCAAATATTAATAACGCCAGAAGCTGCCCTGCTATTTAATAACGTAACATCATAATACCTCATTTTATTTGATACAGCTCTGCTAAGTTCGCCCGTCCTAATATATTGGTGGCATAGAAAGTGGCGCTACGGATCGATAGGGAACTAATCGTATCTAATATTATATACGAAATTATACGATCAAAAGAACTTCGTGAAGTGAAGTTCGATCATTATTATATGAGTCGCTTCACTCGAAGATACATAATTTTTGCTTGCTAACTGCAACGTTACGTAATAAGGACGTCTTTTATTTGGTGGTAAAATGAATTTGACCTCCCTTTACCCAGACTTTTCGGCAGCGATGGCTGCTTTGGTCACGGCCCATATCACTGAAGGCCCAAAATAAACAGGGACACCAAAAAATCTAGTGAAATTTTATCCCAAAGAGATTAAATTTAGTTCCAGTAGATAGTTTGATTCTAGGTAGGTAGTATAAAAAAAAACAAAAGTTTGACAAAACTTTTTTGTCTGTGGCGTGTTTTATACCTCAGAATAATATTCTAAATTGCATACCATCATCTTAATTATCTCACGTTTGTGGATAGTGCAGTATAGATGCAAACCTGTTTCCGTAGCTTCGTTCTTAGTCAATGGTGCTGGTTGAGAAATTTAATTGCTCAGTTGAGGCGTTAGACGTGTAATGAGGCGTGGCCACTTGACCAGGCCAATAAATGCAATAAGTAATTGCATGCAAAGGAGGTCGGAAGGGGCGTTCTGCTAATAATTAATCTATTGCTAATAGCATGACGATTATATCAAAGCACAGCCATTGCTTATCAATAATCTTCGCTTATCGAAGTGGTCTAACCGGTTGATGATTTCATTTTCAGGAAACTACGGTGGCATGCCGGGAAACAGAGCGAGTCGTATGCGATTGGGCCGAGTCAAAATTAGGTGTGTATTGAGCATGAGCATATTATTTAAAGTACCTTTACATAATATGCGACCGAGCTACGGTCGAATTCTGGGAGATGGCTTTCTGGCTTTATGCGATTTATTTATGTAGATGAACTTGGAAAAATAAAAATAACTTATCTAAATACAAATTGTATCCAAATCGTTAGAGCCCTTTCTGGAATACCTAGGACCCTTCCAAAGGAGTTAGTCCCTTCTGTAACACGTTGTATAACTTACAAGAAACGGTGACTTTGAATTTGTGGGCCGAACATTGAAGAGTCTTTCGCTCATCAAAACACACATCTTTTACTATGGGGCCAAATAAATTGGGGCAGAAATTTATCAGCTTTACTATTTTCATACATAACGCCTTTACATCCTAGACATACCATTTCCATCTAATGATTTATGGTAGACTTCCGTGCATCGCGGCCGATCGCAGCCGCAAGCGATTGACTTGACGCGCGTCGCTTATGCGACAATAGTCAGTGTATGAATGAAAATGTATGGCGCCGTTTCTGTCTTTGACCGCACGCGTCCATCGCAAACGTCGGAAACGGCGCCAGTATACCAGTGGCTCATCAACTCACACTGGATGGGTGAAGTAACCACTCGGACTACCGCTACCTTATGATCTTGCTATTTCACTAGGAAGCATTTATGAACTTTTTCCGGAACGATGTTAAAATAATTATCTCTACAAATCGGTAATCATATCAAAATGCCCGTTATCAAATTACATATAATCATGGTACATACTACCGATAAAAAAATCGGTTTCCGATAACCGCAAGACAACTCTACCGGCTTAGCCGTGATGTCCAATGCATCATTGTTAAAAATTGAGTTTAACACTGCATAAAAGTATCTTTGGAACACTATTAAGGCAGGCACAAATTCAAAAGTTTAGCTTTAGCTGATAATTTCATGAATATTTAGGCGGCTTCAAAACTCTGACAACAGTGGTGGCCACTACCTCGAAGTACAAGTATAAGTATAAAGTTCTTTAATGATCATAAACATAGCTGTTACAAAGTTACATGGCATCACTATTTTTAAAAAAATGCAGGTAGTTAGGTAAATATAATACAGTAACAGCAGAGAAATGGTTCAGACTACCCTCCGCGCTAGTTGAAACTGTGTTGCGGCAGGGCGGCATTCGCCGTTCTCGGCGTGGCAAGTTTGCAAGTGCATACAAGTTCGATCTTATCTACTTAGGCATAGAGGAAGTTATCGTTTGCGTTTATCGTGAACGACGGACCTTCATGGAAGAGCAGGGCAGTGCGTGTGCGACCCCACCCTGTCTTACAGCACTTTTAGTAGAAGTTGGTGGACGGTGGTGGAAGAAGAAGTAGAAGTTTATCAGTTCATTGTAGTTTAATCACTTTAGTTAATATAGCGTAGTCTGGGCGAGTGGCTAGAGCTGAGTGTCGAATAAAGTTTAGGTGCTGCACAATGCAATGTCAGCAACACGCGACCTATGTGCTGTATTAGACGGTACAGTACACTTTTGTTGTAAAGTCGCCCTTAACGTAACCGAGTAGAGTGCTAGCGTGTAAGCGTCGATGTGCTGTCTTGTGTACCATCTAACCGTGTTCGCAGGCTTAAAGTTCAACGGTCTATCGGAGTTGTCCCGCCATCTGCTCTCTGCCGCAGCGACGGCGCCGCGACCCGTCGCCGGCTCGCCGCCGCCGCTCGCCACCTTGTCTCAGCCACATGGTGAGTATTCATCAGTGGACCATTTCATAAAACTGACAATGACAATTTACTATGATGTACATCCCTATCCTGTGACTATCCCCTAAGATACAGGTTTCTGCCTAGTTTAGGGGGCTAGAAGTCCGACTTATTTAACTGACATCTACCTAACAACTTATCACATAAAAGTGTTATTTTAAAATTGATTTTGTAATCCAAAATTTGCATGAAAAAAAAATCATTTATTTTATTTTATTTATTGCGTAGGTGATTAGACATGAGAAAGGTTAGGTCGCTAACCAACAACCAATATACGTCGAATTGTCATAATAAACTATGAATTGTAGTTTTATGAAATGGTCAACTGGGGTCGGAAATCTCGCGGTCATCGCGATAAAGCGTCGGCAGCTTAACGCATCGACGAGCGTTTTCGTCCCGCGTCATCTTGCTTTATTTCATTGCGTAAAGCGAGACGGCGCTACTCGACGCTTGACAAAACATTCGTCTACGCACTACGCTCCCGGTGCTGAATCAGTTATGACCGCAGAATTTCCGACCTCTGGTAATCATCAACATTAGCCTTTTTTCCGCCGGGTGTTGACTTTTCCCCCTCGCGCTAGCTCTCTCGGCACGTTCTCTATAAATCGCACTAATGGACCCTCCGCCGAGACCGCCGGAACTTGAGTCTGTTACTCAATGGCGTGTCGATGGCGTCCCAGTAGAAGGACAAAACCTCGGTTTCCTCGTTTTTCTCCTACAACCAGTGAAGTAATCCTCTAGAATTAGAATCCGAATATTCTTTGCTGTACTAGAAAAAAACATTGAAAGGACCGACAGCATTAATAAATCGTAATTGAAGCCGTCAACTGGGAGCCAGACTGCAACTGCCAGACAAATGCAGTTTGAATAATATAATTTACAAACAGCGTGACATACTTTCCGCTCTTTTCTTGTTGATACTGGCTTTATGTATGTGTATGGCATCCTGTTTACTTTTATAGCTGTGTTGTTATTTGTTACAGCGCCTTGCGAAGACCCAGCTAGTCGGCAGCTTATGAAGCAGCTCAAACGAAAGATACAGGTATCTTACCTTTACTCAACTAGCTATGTTTCTAAATCCATACTTGTCTGATAACTACTTTTGACACTGACTCAGCTTTAGTACTAAGACAAGTTAATTCACATCTGCACATATTACAGACGCACGGCACACCGGGCCGACCGAAGAAGTACAAAGGCCAAGAGCTTGGTGACGAGGTGGCGCCTTCCACGTCATACGGCGCGCCGCTCCACCCCGGGGTCAAGCACGAGGGCGAGCCCGAGCCGCCTTACGACTACCCCGAGACCTACGGCATGTATGACGTCAGAGCCGGCTACTACCCGCGCCGTCCGCACCCACAGCTCGACTACCGCTCCGACCCCTACCAGTTCGATCCTTCATACGCGCCCCGCGACCTCACCCTCCCGCCCGCCGACGCCCTGCACAATCTACCGATCAATCTCAGTAGTGACGCATCGCTCGACCTCAGCACCGAACGCGCCGCCTGGCAGCGCCGCCGCCCCCCCGAGCCACCCCCGCCTCCCCCGCCGCGCCTCCCCCTCCCCGGCAAGAAGCTCATCCTCGAGACGTACCAGAGCTCGCAGGAGGGCTCCCCGCGCGCCCCGCCGCCGCCGCCGCCCCCCGCGGACTCGTTCCCGCGCGAGTACTTGCCCAAGAAGATGCGCGCCGCCGAGATCATGGGCGGCAAGCTGGCCGCCGCGCGGCAGCAGCTGCACGCCGACGCGCCGTCCACTTCCGCCGGTGCCGAAGCCTCCGTTCGTTCCGAGGTTGCTTTTTTAGAGGATCCAAAAAACGTATCGAGCCGGTCCACAAGCACCGCCGCGGCGCTGGCCCGGGAGGAACAGGAGGCGGCGAGTCCGACGCGGCCGGCGGAAGCTCCGACGTGTAGGGCCTCACGCGCGCGGCCGGCGCCGGCGCACAGCGAACAGGACTGCTGCACGCTGGCCGGCATCAGTCTGCGCAGCGGCGTCATCTGTCAGGAGAAACACTCGGAGATCCTCACGCGCGAGCGCGTCATCAGCATCTGCAACATCGACAAGCACGACCTGGACGACTACCTCAACGAGACCAGCAGCCAGGAGAACGAGGAGGAGCTGCTGCACTACTTCCACCGCGACCCCGACGCCAAGCAAGCCAACACAACCGACGCGCCTAATTTTTTAGAAACACGCCTGGACCCACAAGACGACCACAGCCAGGGGAAGAATGAGAAAATATGTCAATTACGAGAGCTTTTAGCCAAAAACTTGAAAAACCAAAGTGGGTCCAGCTTCCTCCAGAAGTCGGCGGCCGGCGCAGAGCAGCCCGCCGAGCAGGCGGCCGCCTTCAAGCCGGTCGCTGCCCCCGCAACCACCGATGTTGCGAACGGACCGAGTATACCAAATCCAGAAGTAAACAGGATCAACTCTGTACAAACCAACGGGACCACGATGCCGACGTTGAACGAAAATGGCACCGGGATCGTAATGACGACCGCGGGAACGCAGCTGTACAACGGGAACGGCCACCACAACGTACCTCAAAGTCCCACGACCAGGACTCAAGCGTACGACTTCGTGCCGATCAACGACGGGTGCCACTCCCCGCGGACGTTCAACTCGAAGTCGCCGCTGGGGTTCGGGCACCGCGGCCTCAGCCCGACCAAGGTCAGCAAGTGCGCGGCGCTGGGGGGGTCCCTGCAGACGTCCCCGGTGCCGCACAGCTCGGCCGCCAGTCCCTTCGTGTCGCCGCGGAACACGCCCGTGCCGCGCTCGCGCGCCTGCTCGCGCCCCATCCCCAAGCACAACGGCCGCAAGCGACGGAACCCGCTCACGCTGGGCGTCGGCGACCCCTGCCAGCCCTTCGCTATACCCAACGAACAAAAGTTCATCGCGAAGTCCGCGTGCGTCCCCGGCGTCAAGTACTGCCAGCCCATGTCGGCGCCGCCATCGCCCAACATCGTCTCGTGCCACTACAAGAACCAGCTGTTCCAGTGCGCGACGGGGATCACCAACGGCAACCATCACGTGCCGATAAATTTTCTACCGACGCCGCTGTTCAGAGAGACCGCGGGCCCGGAGTTGCTTCAGCCGCACTCAGCCGACCCGCTGTCGAGCGAGGTGAGTCAGTTCTTCCACGAGTCGCTGGCGAACTACCGCGCCGAGCCCGACGCCTTCCGCTCACAGTCGGTCCCCTTGAAGCCCGGTATGCACAACATCGGCATGCAATACAACAAGACTCCCATAGGCTCCGTGCCTCCGACGCCCGTGCCCAACGAGTTCTGCGACTTCGGCTCGCTCGCCGACACCTGCGACATCTCGAAGGCCGGACTCAACCCCGAGACTCTCGACAAGATCTACGACGCCATCGACAGCAGCAACGACGTACTGAACGCCGGCGACGCGCAGACTCTGCTCTCGACCGACGACTCGATGGTCAACGGCTGCGACATGCTCCCGGAGCAACAGATACTGACGGACGAAATCAACTCGCTGATCCCCGGCGGAGAGTTGCTCGACCGCGGCGATCAGTTCAGCCAGTCCTACGAGGAGAGCCCCGCCGCCGATAACGTCGAAGACTTCCTGAAGCGGACCAATAGTATTGAATTCGACTTGAGCGACTTGGTGTCCGATAAGAACAAGTACTACATGTCGCGGTCGGTGCCGAGCACGCCGCTGCCGAGCCTCAAGCGAGCCGCGCCCACTCTGCAGTTGGACCCGCGCCGCGCGCGCGAGCTGTTCGCTCCTGACTCCTACAGCGCGTCCAACGGTCTCTCCTCCAAGTCTGTGCCCTCCACGCCTCAGCTAGTCGAAGAGAAAAGCGTATTCAACTACGGCAACCGAGACTTTCTCATAAACGGGAACTCCGTAGAGACATGCTCGAACCCGATTCACGTGGTGGACAGCCAGGAGCTGACGTCACCTTTGCACGAGATACTGCGCGAAGACATCCTGGAGCCCCTCACTCCGGCCACCGACTTGATGTCCGACCTCGACAAGATGGAACCTCCATACGTTGACATCTAGTCACCTGAACTTACAATATGTCACCCTTTGTATATAGGCACTAAGAGTTAGTTTCACTTGCACGGATACCAATAAGTGTTGGATGTCTATTGCATAGTGGTCTGTGGCATAGTACAATGTTGAAATGCCTTCAGTGAAGGCAAATTGCTTTGTGAATATGAATATTTTTATTGAATTAGTTGCACACTCCCTATAACTGAGTCAATAAATTAATATGGATTTAAAAATAGTTATCCGCGTGACGCAAGTGTTGGCAGCGAAAGTCGATTGCTCGAAGATCGATAATATTTTTTAATATTACCCCTAATGAACTATAGACAATTAAATAGTGAGATAAAGTAAATGTATCGTTATCCGCCTTTTAACATTTTTAACATTACGCATGTTAGCACAGTATGAATGACAAACCGTACCTAATGTACAAAGGTGGAATGTGCTCATGACAATACCGAAGATCACGGATTATATGAGAACATCGAAGTTTTTATATGTATTTTGTAAGTAGATGTGATACACCCATTTTGAGAGTTGCAACAACTATTGTAGGATATGTATAACATGTGTTATGTAGGTGTGGCTATTGAGTTCGTCGATCACTTACAATGCAAGTAGCTAGTTGTAATAAACAGACCAATGCGGCGTGCCAAGCGCGCCATCTATAAATATAAACTAGAGTTCGGTTATCTCGACGAAATTACGAATTAAATAGAGAATAGTTTATTATAAATGAATTTAACGTAAGTTAGCACAAAGATTTAATATATTTTATTATCACATAGGAGTTTTACTGATATACTTAGTAAATCTTTACAGCATAAAATGCGAAATGAAAGTAAATCCCGCCTCTAATGGTTGCAAGGAGCTTAGATACGAGTGACCAAACGAAGACTAAACTTACTAATGTACATCTTAAATTTCATTTGAAAAATTCAAATACATCAGAAAAAAAACGTCTTATAAATAAATATACATGTAAACTTTACATATAAATAGTATATTATACAATTTTATTGTTTCTGTGCATTATATTTTCATTTATATACTGCAAGACAATAGTATGAAATAACATTATTTTATATTTTTGGCTTGCATTATTGTATTGTATTTTATGTGAGCTATGAATAATAAAACTATTTTACTGTATTTTTATAAATAATTGGCTGCTAAACCTGGAGGCCTAAATTTATTACTTTTCGGTGCTATAATTTTAAAATTTGGTCCAGTTCTGTTTCAAATGAGCCTATAGATAGAGTTTCATTGAAGAACGAAAATGTCAATAGAAATAACGAACGTTGTGATGTCCTCAGCCTGTGCCTGAATAGGGAATCATAGAAATTATCTCTGATTGCCTAGTAGTTGTTTTTATTAAAACGCTAGTACAAATAAAAAAATGAGACAACAGGGAAATAAATGTAAGTGAATCAGAAGACTGTTCTAAGGTATGTAGTTATTTTCAACATGGAACATGAATATGTATTGCTTATAAAAACCAATATTAACCTTACTAACATCTGTATCTAGCACCGTTTAAAATTGGTATAAAACCCCTCTAAATACGAATGAGAATATTAGGATTATTTTAATTTAGTATACGATGATGTCATTTTCAATGATAGGATTGAAAGTTCCAATGTAGTATACTTTACCCAGGATTGTCTAGTACATAATTAAGCTACTTAAGTGTACATTTTATTCTAGTAACGTTTAATTATTCGGTATTAGTGTAGGCGCGCTACCAATAAATGTAAAATAAATAATTATACTGAGTGTCACTTGATATTAATAGTATGAATATTATTTGTTTATGCTCGGTATAACATTTATTCCACGTTTATTAGTAGAAGTCTATTTGTTTAGTGTAACAAAACACTAATTCTCGTTTTTTAAGTATAAATAATTGTCGTTAAAAACTCGAGTGAGAAAGAATAGTCTCCCCTAACTTTTTTAGTTTTCCGAAAAATATCGTAGTGGCAGCAAAGTGACATTTGACCAATGATAAAAAATATTCGTCAGAGACAGAACGTCAGTTCGGGCTATAAATCACGCCCGCTGCTTATTGGATAGGACCTACGAATAGGATAGGACCAATACAATCTGTTTTATTGTCTTGAAATGTAAATTCATCAAAAATAGATGTCTAAATATAAACCGTCCTGCCAAGCATCAGTAGTGTAAAATGAATTCTATTACATATTCAAATAGAGCAGAAATGCTATTTGTTTGACAAATAGAAACTAATGTTGTGTTAGCGTTAATAAAAACAAAGTTTTATTGAAGGAACAAACACTTCTACTTTCTAGTTTGATACCACAATAGCTAAATTATGTAACAGAATCTTGTACCCTACTTGCACTCTCGTATTATCTACTTGACAATGCACATCTATTAAAAAATTTACCTATTGAATTGGTTGTTAGCCTCTTGGGTCCTTAACTGAGACACCCTCAACTTATGTATAGTAATCAGGCTGGTATGGACCCTATCGAACCCAAGACGTCTGGGTCCAGAGTATGTGAACATACTCGCCCAACTAAGTTAGTCCCCACGTGTGCGGTGCGTGGTAAGTCGGAAACCCTTTTTAGGATTCCGTACCTCCACCTACCTGGGTAAAACGAAACCATTATTAATTAAGATAAGTAATATTATTTTACCAAAACTCGACAACAAGAATGAAGATTCTGTTACTAGTGCTAAGAGATTGTTATGTAAATATATTTTTTGTAAACAATTCTGTATAATGTGGCACCTTTAGTTTCTTATAATTATATGTTATGTTAAATATTACTGTTATTATTTAGATTTTTTATGATTGTATGATAGTAAATATTAGTTTTTAAATGTGTATTATTATAAGTGAAAATATCCATGTTGTTGATTAGTCTTTTATGGATGTTGATTTACATCATTTGCTATGCAGTGATAAATAAATGGTATGAAAATCACGTGTGAATTTTATTGATTTTATTTTGACACATTTTACACTTATAAAATTTGTAGTAACATTTTCAAGGACCATTTATTTCTATTAAGCTCCATACTTTTCTACAAACCAATCGGGAAGTATAGGGTCTACTTCATGGTTGTATCTGTCTGTCACTCTAATAGGCTTCCTTGGGCTCCACTCAAAATGGATTGACACTAAAGGCAACGATTTGATATTTTTCAAGGCTTTCTCTCCATAGTTTTTCTTTATTTCTTTAGCCAAACATCTTTTAACATAAGTTAAAAATGTCTCAAGAAAGTTCAAACACACATTAGGATGCCAGAATTTCTGAAAATAAAAATAATACAATTTGGACAGTGTCGAAAAATATAAACAAAGCAGCAGTTTTCGTTTTTAATAGTTTTACCTGTGACATTTTTGCAACTTCTTTAACATCAAAAACTTTAAGTTCCTCCACAATACCATTGTCATTCCTGAAGCCACACAAAATAGTGTCCACACCAGCTAAAAAAGACTGACACCACCATTTCTTTGCTTTGAAACGCCTGAAACAAAATTTATATAAATAGGTAGCAGCTCAAAATATTTTCATTCAACTGGGAATATTGATAAGATCCAAAATCAACAAATGTCCCATTCAACTGGGACATTGGACTTGCAGAACTTAAGATTTAATTTAGATAATTATCTTGACTTTAGAATTTGTTAGACAAAGACCCCTCAAGGTCTTGAAAAACATGGAAGATAGCTGATTTATTTTAGGAGAGTTTATGGAATTTTACCTGAAGCTGGTATGCTGATTTGGGAACTCAATGTGCCTGTTTGTTTTGAGTTCTATGAACTGTTTATCAGACAGGTACTGTAAGGTTTCCTCAGGGCCCAGCTCAGCTGAAGGGGGTGCTTCCACTTTGCCCTTGTCACACCGAATTCCATCCATTTCTGCCCCATAGACTATGGTATGCTTATTCAGAGTGGTTGTGAGGACGAGAGAGAACTCCTCATGTTCATCAAGTGGTTCCTCAGGATGGGGTTCTGTGCTTGGATTGTCTGAAAATTAACAATAATTCAAAATATAGTTTGCTTCCAATGGTAACTAGATTGATGTGTTATTTTTTACAAATAGGTATAATGGATTGAGATGAGATGTTGATTCTGATTAGTCAATAACAAAACTTACCAGACAGAACAAATTGTTCGAACTTGTAGCCCCAGGTGGTGAACATTAAATCTTTGTCAGACATGTTGCACACTCTCTCAATCTTCTCTTCGGTGTCTAGGGCACATATATATATATTTCCTCTATGCAGAGTGGCAACTATGCGCCAGGGCTCCCTGTTTTCATATGGAGTGCAAGCTATGCATGTCATAAGACCCCGATAGCAGAAAAACCTTGCCGATTCTAGGTTGTTGGTAATAGGAAAGTTTAATCTTCTCTCTTGATCCAAAAGAAATTGTAATAAGTGTGATATCTTTTCGTTTAAGCCCTGTGGTTTCCTCTTCGTCTTCTCTATTTGTAAGTTCAAATCGTAGTTTACCGATTTGTTCTCTACAGACCTGGCGAACTTCAGTTGCCTTGTATCGGGGTGGTATTGCCTCTCGGAATCCAAACTCAGATAACCGATAATTTTAGGGCGGCCAAAGTTAGGGAAAGGCTTATTGTAAATATCCGGAAAAACATGTAGTTCCGAATGCATATTTTAATTCGACTTTCCCAATGAGCAATCTAGGCGACACAACAAACACGCTACACAGGTAAAACAGCACTGAATTTAAATTCGGAAAAGTTTTAAGAGAATCAAAACAAACTTTGGTTTTTAACCTCAATAAATTTTGACCACAGATTACAAAAAGAAATTTTGACATTTGTTTGAACTTTGAACCACAGGTTTGAACACTCCTGCCAATCCTACCATCAATCCATGAGCTGAAAACGTGGTGTAGGTAGATAAGATACATCATCATAAAATTAAATGATCTCACTATCGTACAGTACCTACATAAAATATTTAAAAACAAATATTTCCCACCAACATATTTATAAAACTGCTGGAAGAGGGCCAAAACTGTCAAAATGGCAGGAAACTGCCACATATGGTCACACACACTATGTTCCGAGATTTTTAATCTATGGTATTTCCTGTAGTTTCCGTAGCTGCGTTTTCACGGTCATAGTACACTTTGATATAGTGCGTCATCACAGTGATGAAAACGGTGGATGAAAACGACTAATCAGAAGAAGTTACCTTTGATTATAATGACGACTGACTTTGTTCAAGTGTCACGAGTTCACGACGGCACGTCAGAGCTTAAACTTTTCTTGTAAAGTCAACCGTAAGTCCGTAACGTACACACGACAGCACGTCGACCCTTACACGCTAGCACTCTACTCGTGTACGTAACCGAGTAGATCGACGACGTCTTTGTATTGGAATGTCATTGGACGACGACGTGCTGTCTTGCTTGTGTACTACCGTGTAAACAAAAACTAAATCCTCAGCGATGTTGGTATTATGTGCAATTCGGAACATGCCTCAGGTCAAATGTCATTGACATCCAACTGTCGTCTCTGCTGTCATGTGTTTGAAAACATGAAATCGTTGCGAAGTTGCGAACGTGTTTTTTTTAGTAATGAAGTAAGAAATTTATAATTAAAATGGAAGAGAAACCTTTTCATAAGTGTAGGTTTTGTTTAAAGTTAGGTGAATTTTGTTCAGTGTTCGAACAGGATGAATCCATCAAGTTATCTGAAATGATAATGACTTTCGCGAACGTTGATGTAAGTTGCAAACACGCTCCTGTTTTATCTTGTCGTCTAGTTTACAAGTTAATTCCCTAGTGCATTTTAGTAAAGAACCAATGTCCTAATACAGATATACGAAGGAGACGGCTTGCCAGATCGAGTGTGTACGCCGTGTATTGAGAACATCAGTACAGCATATTTGTTCAAGTTGCAGTGCGAAAGGATTGATAATGTCCTTCGCAAGGCTTCAGGTACGTTGCTAACTTTATTATCTCTTACAATTTTGGTCCATAAACCTATGAAATGCAAGAGAAATTTGGTCATTTATTGTGCTATAGTAATATTAGTAATTCCGCCCCCAACTTGACCCACCAACCTAATTCACAAAAACTTCTGGAAGTAGGCATCTAGATTGTAAGCAATAATAAACAACCTAACAAGTTAAAGTTAAGCTACGTATATACATATAAAAACAAAGTAAACATTGAAATTCAGAAATGCAAAGTGGTCCACACATAGCAGCGGACTACGATGGACTCCTCCAGAAAGACTTTTATCTACACACTGAATATGAGAGTGAACAAGGCGAGAATGATGAAAACACAGTCAAAGATGCCAACACTGAGGCCAAGCTCGAGAGAAACCATGAGATCAGTGATGAAACAGATAGTGATGTTGACTCCATAAAGTGTGTGTATTGTAGTGAGCCTCACAATGTCCATGGAGGGCACCGGTGTCGAGTTACTTGCACCATCGAGCACAACCAACTACAGACATCCAGCAGCACTGAGACCTTAGTCGCCACCGATATTCGGCCCACAGTACAGCCACCACCACTGCCCAACAATGACATCTACACGCCTCCATTGGAGCCAGTCTCTTGCGTTCTCTGCGATGAGAAATATTCAGACTACGACTTGTATGCTGTCCACTTGAACAAGTGCACATCCAATGTCCAACTACATCATTATGTCTGTCCAATCTGTCATGAGATTTTCACACAGAAGTTGTTGTTTATGCAACATGTGAAAATGAATCATTTTAGGAATGCCAACACTTCAGCACCCGACAGCAGCTATTTAGACTGCGTGGACTCTTTTGGGCCTCTCATTCAGAAGACGAGCAAGCCCAAAACTGTAAGGCGTCAGATAGGGTGGTCTGTTGAAGATATTTACCAAGAAATTGAATGCAAGTCCGCAGAGGAAAAGTTTCATTCCATTGACGAAAATTTTGTGACACCAAATTCAAGTCCAATGAAGACATTCTTTTCAAAATTGGGGAATGAGTGAGTTAAAAATTGGTTGTTGGCATGGGGTGATTTGCCTAAATTACCTTCAAAATAAAATGCTTCAAACTATGTTCAATGTTTGGACTCTATAAGCTTGTCTCTGTGCACTAACATTTCTAGCTTTAACATTTTCCTAAACCTGTTTGGATCTTGGAACAGGTTCCATAAAAGTTGTGGCCCGACTATGCATACATTACTTTTAATGTGCTTGCAAGTCTCTTTACGACTTTTCTATTAATAGGTCCTTTAGCAGCCGACAAAGTACACCAAAGAAGGTGAGCTTTCGTAAACTGATTGAAGATGGGAAGGCGAAAACATCGAATTACTTTCCGTTCAAAAAGATTATTCAGAATTACAAGATCAAGAAACAGTCTGAAACATACAGTCCACTGAAGGGCAAGCTGCAGGTCTCTACTAAATTGAAAGCCAGTTTGCCAGAGTTTGTATCAGGCAAGTAGCTGTTTGAAACAGAATCTCATGTACATATTTCTTACTACTAAAATAATATAAGTTTTTTTTAAACCTTGTTGTATTCTATGTGTTCTCAGATAGTGACTATACCTCTCCAAGTGGAACATCTGAAGAATCATGGAAGCTGAAACAGAACCTCATTTGTGCTTGCGACAAGAAGATCTTTATGCTATCGGAGTTCTTACATGTAAGTGTTGTTAAGGCTTTGGGTTGGGTCAGTCGATCATCGTCAGTCCATAACAGTCAGCGACAAGCTAGGATACGCTTTTTGTTTTCGCTAGAAAACCCCTAACTCTCGGTAATGCAGCACACACACTATGTTTCGAAGAAATTACCTAACTGTTTAAATTCAAAGCCATGTATAAAAATCTCACGAAAATGCGAGTTACGTCCAGAAGAAGTCGCGAGTGAGCCGCGAGCGAGTGGTGCGTGAACGGTGAGACAGCAACGCATCTACGCCTGCCCTGACGCTCCACAGACCACAGACCACAGTGCAGCTGGCACGACCTCATGGAGGCGTCACTCAGCGCTGTTAAAGTGGCGAGTATCGGGGCGCGCCACGCGTAGCCGCTGGGTCCACATTAGATCTTTTATCCGTAGTCCGTAGGTACCGTTTCTCCGTTCCGTATGCGCGTCACGATCCAAGAACGCGTTCAAACTAGCTTTTTTGGATCGCGACACGGATAAAGAACAGAGGAATACCTACGGATGAAATAACTAATGTGGACCCAGTTTAAGAAGAAGATGCTTTCGACATGAGAAGAAGTAGTGAACAGGCTACATTTTTGAAACAATCATCTCTGTCCATTGTTTCAGGACCGCGACCGTATCGTGTCAATGATAAGCGAGCTGGGCGGCGTGGTCGCCGAGAACACAAAGATGGAGATGCTAGCGACGCACTTCGTGTCGCTACTTCCCAACGACACGTTTACGGGCATGATGGTGTGCGCCCTGGCCACCGGCAAGTGGCTGCTGCACGTCAACTTTGTCTACGACAGCTTCCGCGGGAAGAGGTTCCTCAAAGTGAGTTCAAGGGGCTATTATAATAGGGATTTTTCCAAGTGTCAAATCTGACAGCGATTCGCGAATTATCGCGCAACTAAATCTGTGGTTCGTATGGAAACCACAGATTAATAGACTGATTTTGACAGTTATTCGGGCTATTTTTGATGCCTGGAAAAAACCCCATTTTCGCGAATCTCGCATTCGACGCTCGGAATCCGGACTAATTCGTTCGGACACATTTTTTTGGAAAATTCGGATATTCGGATCGGTTGCACTCGCTTTTTATCGCCCACAAATTAGAGCAACTTATTGGTATTGCGCTAGGACACATGTGTCTCTATTCCGAGCGAGCCGAACGAAAGGTAGGCTCATGTGGCTCTATATATATGGACGAGCCAACAGGCCCGAAGGAAACATATCATGTCATTTCGATCTCGACTGCTCCCGAGCATTCGAGTCATATCGAGCGAAAAAGGCAAACATCTCGCAGAAATCTCGTGCCTTATGTCAAGGATGACTTCGTAAGCATAGGATATTTGCCGAAAAATGAGATTTTTCCTTCGAGATGTGTCGAATGCGAGATTGCCGAGAATCAGCCCCCTGGTCAATCCTGGGCCCTTAGCCTGTAACACAATGGTGCCAAAATGGGCTGTCAGGTGACGACTTCAATTACGATTTGCTAACGCTGTCTGTCCTTTTAATGTTTTTGTAGTACAGCAAAGAATATTTTGATTCTAATTCTAGAGGATTAGTTCTCTGGTTGTAGGAGAAAAACGAGGAGAGCCCGGTTTTGTCCTTCTGCCGGGACGCCATTGACCCGCCATTGCGTTACAGGCTAAGCGCCCTGTACCTTTGGCAGTAGCTGAGTAGGTATAGACAGCTATGATACATGCAGCACGTCAACTTTGTCTACGACAGCTTCCGCGGGAAGAGGTTCCTCAAAGTGAGTTCTGCTCAATCCTGTGTCTATGGCAGTACCCGAGTTTAGACAGCTATGATACAGTTGTGCAAGTGGCTGCACGTCAACTTACAGCTTCCGCGGCAAGAGGTTCCAGAGGGTTGAACATTTGATCATTATGCAATTTTGTATGAGTAGTAGATGATTTTTAAAGTAGTTATAGGTATGTATAGTTTTAGAATAAGTAACCTGGCAAACGGACTGCGCTCAGCATGTGCTGTTTGGTTGTAAAAAGTGATGTATTCATGGCAGTAGCTGAGTATAGACAGCTATGATACATATTCACTTTTAATGATTCGCGATATTTAAACATTATTGTATTCGAAACGGGTCGAATCGCGATTGGTTTTTAGGCAAATTAATTACCTTAATTAATTATTTATTAATTAGCTATGATACAGTTGCGCAAGTGGCTGCTGCACGTCAACCCTTTCTCTTATAACAGTGTTTGTCTTATCTTTCTATCTGCAGGAAAATCTCTACGAGTGGAAGAAACAGCCCAAGATCCTCGAGATCGACAACACTAGCGTGGAGGTCGCGAAGGCAGCCGTCTACTGGCATCTCGAACTGCAAGCTCTGAACGCCAAGTTCCCGTTTGAAGGGAAACAGATCATACTTATAATGAAGAAGAAGTACAGACAATACTATCAGATGATCTTTAAGACGCTAAAGGCGAAGCCCATTACGTACGATCCGAGGTAAATATACGATTAAAAACTGGCCAAGTGCGAGTGAAACTCGCGCATCGACGGGTCCCGTACCGCCATCCTACTAGATCTGGGCCATTCTTTTTTTGTCTGTAGCTTTCCGCCAGTCGAAATAATTTGAAATTTTAAGCTTTGGGTATCAGACCTTATTTTGATATGCCTTTCCTTAGTCCCTAAAAGCTTTCATTTCGAACGGAAGCGCGAAAAACTATTTTTCTTTTGACCGAATTACCTACTTTTGGCCGATATGGTAGGTAATCGAAAAACCATTCGCCCGACGACGCCTCATTTAGCCGATGAATCCCCTTATTTAGATCAGACTTGTTAGCCTGAGAGCGAAGCCTGCAGATGCCCAAGTATGTCCTTTTAGGCCACATTTTAGGTCCTTGTCTTATGACCTTAATTTCAATTTAAAAAATCTTGCAGGACGCCAGGCAGTTGCTGCGCAGCGGACTACTGTTTCGTGGACATGCGAGTGATTGAGCGTGTGAAACTGCGCTTCTTCGCCCGCCACGACGTCCCAGTGTTCCCCTACCAGTATATCCTGATATACCTGTTGAACAGGGGTAAGGTGGAGAACGAAGCGAAGTATCTACTGCAAGACTGTAATAAAACGCCCTTTACCGAGGCCTTGGACTGCCTAAACAGCACTTTTTAAACGCCGTTGTGCCTTCTCTATCACTGCTCTTTTGCGGGAAATGTTAATTTTATAGTAAGAAATCATACATTTTAATGTAAGAAAGCCATATTAATTTTGTATTGATTATTTTTATATTAATCCATTCCATTATCGACTGTGGGATTTAAACCATAAGTAGATCTTTATACTCTGATTTTATATTTTAGTAGGTAAGTAAATACCTCGTTATAGTAGCTTAAGCATAGCTTTTTATTACATTTTCATTGCATGGCTTGAACTTATGATATGGGAAATGATATTGAAGACTGTTAGAAAAGTCTGAAAACATAGTTCCTAAAATACGCGACAGTCAGTGAATTAAAAGATTATATTTTAAAAAGTGGATAATCTAGGTGTATTTGTTATGGCATAGCATTATGCTGATGTGTGTAATAAAATAAGTAATAATAGATAAAGGTTCATATCTAATGTGAACCGACTAAGTAAGTGTCCATCTAAAATGTGGTTTTGACATAAAAATCAGCACATAAAAAAGTTTTTAGTTTACTTAGTCAATACAACATACATACATAGATAGAGCGACTTTATTTATGTGCTAATTCATTACATATTATTTCAAAATTAAATTCAATTATTGTTATTGATGGAAATGAAAATTTTATGCATTTAAATGATTGACTTATATCGATTAATTGTTAAATAGGTTTGGTATTCTATCTAGTTAATAAGGAAATGTAATGCAGATCTTAATCAAATAAAAGGGTATATTTAGCTTCAAATATAATTTTCATTCACTCAACATCGTCAGCTTGGTTCATTCGGTCTGCCTGTGCCCACGATTCTTTTGAGACTGGCCATCTACGAATGAAAACAATTTTATTATAGACTTGAGCTTGAGGGGTTAGGCCCGGTTTCTGAGTTGAGAATTTTACTAAGCACATACTTACGTATCGCTGTGTCACGCTCTTTTGTGAGAAATCTGCAGGGCAGGACCGATACTTACCCATTTGCTTAGCAAAATTCTCAACTCAGAAACCGGGCCATAGTCTATTCTACAGGGTGGCCCAAACATAGACGTCAAGCGAGAAAATCTAGATAGCTGACACCGAGGGCTACCCGAATCACCCCCATGTATGTTCAGCCATTTTTTGTCGTTTAGAAGTTATGGGGCTTTTAAGGTTTTTTTGAAAAAAAATACCTAGCGTTGAATTTGAAATGCAGGTCATGCTGACAAATGATATCAAGCCTACCTGCAATGATTTTTGTCCGAATAAACTAAAATAAATTAAAATCTATTGAAACAAAATTCCTTCCCACTCCAGTTTTTCGACTTTGATCGCGAATTACTTGAATAAAAGTCCCATAAACTGACAGGTTTTTTGTATTATTCTGAGCACTAAGGCTTTGGGAAAGAAAAAAAAAATCCTTCAGGCCCCTACTTATTTTTTTCTCCATACAAACTATTTCAGTGATGATTTCCCGAAAACACCATTTTTGGACTTTGGATCAAAATTGCGGTAACTTCTAGAAATCCATAGCTGATCATTATTTTTTTGGTAATAGATAAATTATCTGAGACCCTAAAGAATAAAAAATATCTCTGAAAAGTAGAAAGAAAAAAAAGTTAGAAAATAAAATCCAATACTAGGTATTTTTTTTCAAAAAACCTTAAAAGCCTCATTACTTCCAAACGACAAAAAATGGCTGAACATACATGGGGGTGATTCGGGTAGCCCTCGGTGTCAGCTATCTAGATTTTCTCGCTTGTCGTCTATGTTTGGGCCACCCTGTATATCGAAAACAACTGCACGCCTATCAAAATTAAAGAAAGTTCGCACGCGACAGTTCCATAAATATCTGCATTGATCTACCGTTTGGCTAACAAGTAAGTGTAGTTCAAGCTGCAGCAATAAAATAATACTAACATTCTTATAAGTGAACCAAATCACAATGGTGGCGGTCATAGTGCATAACATTCCCATAATTTGGCTGGAGCTTGGAAATGGAATGTCGGTTTCTTTGCTTGCCTGGTCGCAATTGCAGTAAAAGAACATCGTCGTCGGAAATAAAATAAGTTTTAACTAGGAAGATAAAACTTTTAATTTGGATGTCACTGTCACATCTTATAGCAAACATCTTGTTAATGAAAGAGCATAGAGGGCACAAAGAGTTCTAAACACTTATAAGAAGTAAATTAACATAAAATAAAAAACTGACTGGTGACTACCTCTTCTTTTTTTAAGTAGGTTAAAGTACATTATTTTTGCCAGCTTAGCGTACCTAGCCATGTCGAGGTTTTACGGCTCAGTATCACATCAGAAGAGTGGGAGACAGCATTGTATCGAGCTTTATAAACTCGATATGGCGATAAACAGAATGAGTTAAAAATATATTTTGTCCTACTTAGCAAGAAATCATTTTCAATATTTTCAAACACTTAACACTTATCACTATACAATAAATACATCGTGCATGTATCCTGGCCAGACACACAATAGAGACGTAGGACGGAGACGCGGCGCGGCGTGGACGCCACGTTAGTTTGATGTCACTGTCATACAAAATACGCGACGCAATACACACAGAAGAGACAAAGCAAAATACCACGTCCGCGTCCTTATCCCACGTCTCTTCTCTGCGGCTGGCGTTTAGAGTCCGCGTACGATAAGTCTGCGCGCGACAACGGCGTATTTAATTTAATTTGCTATGAAAAATAATCTCCCGACCGTAATAATAATCAAAGAAGCTCTATAAACCTGCTCTCTACGAAGTTAGATATTAAACTTTATTGGACACGAAACATAGACAGTACAATAATTCAGTAAAAGTTTTGCCCACGCGCAGACTTATCGTGCGCGGACTCTAACAGACAATGTTGAACTCTAAGCAGCTCCGTTGGTGAATACTTTACTGACCATCGCGCGAAACTTCACGTGTTTAATGTTCTTAGTTAGATCCGCGATGTCGACGGTGCTGTCCTTCTTCTCGCAAATGTATGAGAACACTGCGAGCATCGGTGTGCTGATGTCTTCTACGTCTCTTTCCTCCATCAGGTTGACCATTGTGACTATTTGGCTCAGGACTGTTTCCACTTGATCGTTCGTCACTGGGTCCATTAGGAACTTGTTCTGAAGATAGAAAATACACAAATAAGTATGTTTAATTAACTAGGAGTTCGCCCTGAACTGTGAACTCACGACCCCAGTTACAGATGCCAACTAACTAACCGGGGGTTTCCTCACGATGTTTTCCTTCACGGTTAGCGATAGGTACAAGCCGCCATTTTTATATCGTTTCTCTATTCACACGGTTTATAGCAGCGTTTATCGATGCGCCATACCGCCGGGGCCATGCCCAACGAAACGACGCATGGTATACCATTGTCATTGTCAAGGGCACATGCCATCAACAGGATTCGATCTTGGGAGCTCTCGCTAAAGAGGCGACCATTATTTTTACAGCTTCATTAGTCCGCTCTATTTCCCAACGTCTCCATACTTATATGGGCACATGCAAGCACCAGGATTCGAACCTAGGACTTCTCGCTGGCAACTAGTTTACCTCCTCTTTGGTAGTCTGCTTCATTATCCACCATCACCAAACTTTCAGACTTATCACCTTTGTGATAAACAGTAGATTCCAGTAGCAGTACTTCAGACAGGACCACGTATTCTCTGTCCTGTTGGCGACCTCCGCGACGGCCATCATAGTGACCGTCTTGAAGAACAGATCTAGGGCCGAGGTGCGTCCGAGACTCAGCACACTGTCCCAGATCTCTTCCCATTCCCGCGACGTGGCTTGGTAGAGAACCTGTCGGGAAATAAAAGGTTGTAATACGAAATCCCACGTCGGTGGGTCGACGATCGATGTTGAAAATACATTATTGACGGTGCATATTTTAGGGGAATTGCTATAATAAACTGTTTTTGAAAACAAGCAACTGTGCGGATTTTTTACAGAAAAAGCCTAGAAAAAGCACACAGCCCTTGTATTCTCTAAAATAAGCACCGTCAATAATGTATTTGTCAAAAAAAAGGCTGTTCATTTCCATAAGAGCAATTTCCTGCAAATAAATCGGTCTTGACGGTTTACGCGTGAGTACGATTTTTATAAAAAATATTTTTATTACTTGGAACCTATGGCCTACGAATAATATCTAAAATAAATATCCACAGTAAAAATAACTGTTTTTAAATAAAAAAAAAACGATTGTTTATTTCAATAAGGGCTATTTTCGAGTGTTTTTACGCTCGGAGGTTGAGTGGAATTTTTTGATAATAGAGGCGCAGGTGTTTTTAGGGGAATTGCTATCTAGGTCCCAAAAATCGCTACTACTGACTGGCACGATTGAGATTTTGAAAAACCGGAAAAATTGCTCGAAATAAACAATATTTTTACGTATAATTTCCCGCAAAAAACCTGTTCTGAGGACTAGCAACTGTGCGGATTTTTTAACAGAATAAGCACACAGGTCCTCAAAATCGCTACTATCAGGATTGCAAACCCATTAACGGGAGGGTAATAAATAATCCACTTTTAAATACAATTTCTGGTTAAATAAAATATCTGGTTGTACCTTTGCTAGAAACATGGTTAATTCTTCAGTAGTCTTGAGCTTGTCCCCACTTATGACTTCTATAAAGTTGTCGCCTGGTGGATTCCAGAGTTGTCTGTAATAATACATGTTGAGAGGCGCCAGTTTCCGCAGCTTGGTCTTCATCCAATTCTGTTCCTTCTCTGTGGATAAAGAAAAAAGAAGTAAAAGCTTTGAAGTTAATCAACATTCTACTAAAATTAGGTATTTTTAACTTTCTGTAAATTCAATGGTCTATTTGAGGCAATAATAACTGTATTTGTCATTACATATGTTTAGTACAGTAGAATGTTGATTAACTGAACGACCGTTTACCCAAACTGCGATCGGCTCACTTCCTAAGACTAAGAGAAAGGATTTTATTAAAAAGTTGTCTGTACTTTGGAAATAGCCCATGTACTCCAATTAGTTCGGATAACCGACGCTCTACTGTAGTTAAATATGGAAATAATTACCTGGTATGACATCATTGTATGAACTCATGATCTCTTTCTGCAACTGCAAGGCTTCTTCCAACAATTCTGCATGAGAATTTCCAGAGAAAGTGTTTAGATTCCACCGAATGGTTTCAAGAACTTGTGCAAGCATCACAAGTATCGGCGCCCGGTACTGTGTCTGCTCCTCTACACTGTACGACCCATTTATAATCTTTAGCTGTATCTGTATCAAAACATTGTCCTTGGTCAAAAGTGCCCGGTGAAGATTCGGCATCATAATGAGAAGGAGTAGCTTGGCCCCACTCAAGAACCCAGACTTCTTCAGTTCTATGACAAAGTTAGCAAAGTTGTTCCTTTGTGCTTCAGTTTCCAGGCTGCCGTGGGGATAACTCTGGATTAGCTTGATAATGCACGGCTCTGCGTCTGTCACATAGAAGTGATCACAGTACTTCTGCAGCATTCCCATTACCTTCAGCATGATTTCAGATTGTTGCACATTCTCCACAGCCGTGTCCAAGATCTTCGTAAATGTTTCCAATGGATTTTGGATGAACACAGTCAAAACATCTGTGAGCTTGGTGTCTGGTGTCGCGATAAGTTTGTTGAATGTCTCTGTTACCATAAAGGTGGTTAACGAGTTTTGTAGTCTGTTGTTAAATGTTTTGTTTCTGAAGTGATGTGCCACAATCTCTTCTTTCTTAGCATCATCCAACTGGTTAATCAGTTTCACAGATAAAATCGTCAACGTATCATCGTCAGGATCATTGTTTTCCAAATAGTTCAGTAATATATCTAACAACACTGAGCTATCATCTTCTCTTAAAAATTCCACATTAGTGCTGAGACATTTTATGCTGTTGGCATTCTGGCATATGTCCTCCTTTTGTATCAGAGCTTGAAGCCAGAGCGATTTGTTCTCTTGATTGTTGTTGATGTTATCAATGATTGTCTCAGTGTCTGCTGCCCTGATCAGATCGTGCACATCTACAGGCTTGCAGGAGATCTGTCCCAGCATACCAGTGATGTGATGATCACACAAAACAGGTATACTGTCAATTTTTGACTTGAGCAGGTAGCAGAGTTCTCCCACAGACTGCTGCATGCTTTTTCCATTCTCATCAAACTCACTCCAAGCACAGAATATGTCAACACTCACCTCCATTATAAGCTCCATAGCTTTGTCTAGCAAAACTATGTTGCATTTATTAAGGTGTTCAAGTATAGGGCCATCTTGGATTTCAAATATTTTTTGTGCAAGGTTTCGAGTCTTAATATTTTCTGGTTTGATTGTACACAGGTACATGTCTTCAAAACCTTCAGGATCAAACTTTTCAGTGGAAGTGAAATATGTTAAGCATTCCAGAACTAAGCTTAGCAACGAGTGCAGGTTAGTGCCCATTAGCTTGTATAATTCATCTTCTGTTAGGCGGTTCAGTTTGTCTGCATTTGGAGGGGTCGAGTAATATGTTAAACATCTCAGGAGGTGCTCATAGATGTCCGACAGTATAGTAGAGATCAAACTGTTATCATGATTGTAGAAGTGAAGCCTGCAAATGAGTCTGTAGCATGCCCCGGAGAGAATCTTAACTTTACCATGAAATTGTGTTGGAGTGCTGTATTTGAGGCTGTCTACAAAAGGTTGCAATACCTGCAGAGCCAATGTTGGATGGCAAAAGGCTATTATTTCGTAAAGAAAAGGGTCCATGTTCAGGCCCCAAAGCATGTGGCAAATGAGACATTTTGTTATTGTTGGGATGGTCCATATCACCATGTCTATTCCTGGCATTTCAACCAAATCTTCCAGTATAGGAAAATCTGCATTCAGAATTAGATAGAAAGTGAATTTCCTCAACTCGGACTTAGCCTTTTCCTTGATTCCTTCTTGGGAAATATACTGTTTGTCTTCCAAAAATGAGTGCAAGGCGCCGACTATATACATAATTTGGTCCTCATTACCTGTAATTTTATTAAAATATATAAATAGCAAGTAAAATCTTGGTGAAATTGCAGAAAACAGAGAAATGTAAAGTACTTACCTCCTCTCGCATTAATTTCCGAAAAAGCATAAATGTTGTCTGCTGATATTATCACTCCCTGAAAAGCTGAAAGCTCTGGCGTGAAATTCATCTTGGTGCTCGATGAATAGCGAGTTTTCTTGGTTTATTCTCAGTTTATTTTGCCGGCAACGTTTTGTTGTTTTGCTTCCAAAAATATTTACCTCACTCACAGATTAGAAAAAGAATTTACCTATCTGACAGAACAAGAACACAGACAAGCAGGCAGACATCTTATTTTGTCTATGGGTAACAGGGTTGCCAGATGAGATTTCTCGAATTTCCCCAGATTCAAAACTAGTTTTCCCCAAAATTATACCTTTTTTACAAAAAATCCCCAAATTTTTTCATTTCTTCAACAATAAAACGGTCAAGCGCGAGTCGGTTCGCGCACGTACCATCGTCCGTACAACCAGTTTTTTTTCATTGTATGGCGCTGCGGAACCATCAGTGCGCGAGTCCTACACACACTTGGACGGATCGCCGGCCTACGTTTGGCTTTGGTCATCATTGTATGGAATCAATATTTGATCTGATGGGGGAGTCTAAATGAAAAAATAAAGGTTCGAAAGTACATAAAAAATAATAATATTCTCACTGCGAATTAATTAACATAAATGCGGAAGTTATTGAGTGTGTGTTTGTTACTCTTTCTCGCTGAAACGGCTGGACAGATTTGGATGAAATTTGGAATGGAGATATTACATACCGTAGACCACTTACTTACTTTTTCCATAGAGTAGAGGTAGTCAGATTACATTTTTAATGAGTTGAATCAGAGTTGAATGAAACGAGCCTTTTAGCTTTTATTTATAGTTTTAGTTTATTTTTTTGTAGGGACATGAGATTTTTCCTAGCACTTATAAATTTAGGATCTAGCTTCAGTGCTTTTATGTACATTTCTTCAGCTAATTCGGGTTTCTGCCAACGGTGGTACAAAACACCTGAAAAATAAACAAATACGCAGAAGGTACTAGGTAAGTGGATAATTAGACATATAAAAAATACATGAAAGACAGTAGGTAAGTATGTACCAGGCCCAACTAAATAATTAACTACGATCTCGATTTTCGCCAAAGCTCGATCCGTATCTTTAGGGTTGTTCGCTGGCTTGCCTCGATTTCTCATCGAAAAAACCGACATTCGGTGCGTACCGAGGCGCTCCCGTTCCGAACGGCGCAAACTAGCGTTCTTGGATCGCGATGGGGATACGAAACGGGGGATATTGGGGGATTTTCTGACAGCTCATAAGTTGTAGTTCCAAATTTGTATCTAGATGTCGCTGACGAGCATGTTTTTTTTTAAAGCCAGTTCGCGCTCGTTGGCCTTCGTAGATACGTCCAACCAAACACATTTGGGTATTAGTGGTGGAGCAAAATGAAGTGTTTCCGGTTTTACCATATACACTCATACAAAAACAATAACAAAGGCGTGCACTTTTTTATGCAATGACGTCTACGACGATGAAAGATGAAGTCACAGAGCAATGAAGTGAAGAAGACTTGTCTCTTTTGTAAGCAGTAAGTTAGTGCTTACAAAAGAGACAAGTCTTAAACTGTGATGGACCACATGTTGGATCAACACCATCTGTCACAGCTCATGGAACTATTTTTTAATTTCGTTTAGCTGTCAGAATATCTCGCATTATAATACAAAATTAACAAAAAAAAAGCTCCGACTTCACTGGTGAAAAGGTACACTGTTATTAAGCTATTTTGAGGAGTTCCGTTCTCGATCTCCGAAGTTCTTCATCAGATCTTCACCATTTTTGTATGTTACTACATGGGAACTATGGGATGAATGAATACCCTTTCAAACAAAAATATAATCATGAAAACCGCAAAAAAAACAATTAAAAAAACGAGGCTAATTGAGTTCCTCCTACTTTTATGAAGTCGGTTAAAAAAAATATGTGGACGCAGCTTTAGTGTGTTTCATATAATAACTAAAGCGCAATGTATGTTTACCTAAATTTGCATAGTGCACGGGTTGGACACGCTCCCCAAACAAGTAGATGGCCTGCGTGAAATATTTCTCGGCTTCTGCGTAGCGGTTGAGCTTGCCAAAAATGTTAGCGCCGACAAAGTTGATCGACGGTGACTCCGGCAACTCTTGGTGGGCTTTTTGGAACAGTTTCATCGCTTTTTCTGCTTGACCTATAAAATAATAAAAACAAAATGTTTAAAAACACTGCTAGCAGATGGCGCTGGAAGGTGTTACAAAAGTACCTAACTCTTTTTACAGGGTAATACCACCCGGTGATAGGGATCACAACCTAAATATTTTTTTGCTCTATGACGTTGTAACACCTTGTATATTCCTAAAGGATTAACAATAACCATGTATTGGAAATGTTCGTCATACATAATGGATCCGCTCCGTACACAAGTCAATTACCAATTACCGTACACAATCCGTACAAAAACCTGGTTGGCTGGAAGAAAAATGTCTTTAGAAATAAGTCCGCCATTGCACAGCCAGACACAAGCTAGGATACCCTATGTTGTTCGATTGGCGCCCTTATGCCGTGCGCAGTAAGAGCTGCCATGGGGTATATGTGACTGTGGCCAACCGTACATATACTCTCAATATTTTTTTTAAGCCTATGTATTTTCTGTGTGCAATAAAGTGTAACAAACAATTTCCGGCCTTTCAGCGACCAATTATATTTTCATTAGTGGTGCTAGTGAAGGTAATACAAGTAAGTACCTGAATTATCCAAAAAGGCCAATAAGTTGCTCCAAGCTAGCGTATGTTTTGGACTCAGATTGATAGCTTGGTTCCACGCCGTCACTGCCTCGTCGGTCTTGTTAATTTCGAGATACTGAAAATTAAAAGAAAATTTATTTAAAAAAATACAACCGAGAAGTACCACCAACCACCAACAAAACATTACCAAACGTTTATTACTATTACCAAGAAAAATTAACGCCATATTTTAGGCGTAGCGCTTATCCCAGTAGGTCCCTGCGGTAGTTGAGCGGTGCGGAGGGTGTGGTCTCATTGGGGGTGTGTGACGTCAGCATCACTGTCACTTGTATAGGCTAGACGTCACATGTCACCCCTCCCGAACCTCTACTCTACCGCAGATACCTCCTAAGTTAGGCGTTATCTAAGGCCTTTGCATCTACATATTGAGATGATTTATACAGCCCTTTTTAGATGGTTAAAGAGGCCACTCGGACGCTGCAAAGCCTGGAACATAAATAAAAGGCGCTATTCCTATAAATAAAATAGCTAAACTTACCAAGTTTCCTAAATTATACAAGCAATCCGGATAGTTTCTTCTATACGTCAATGCTGTCTCATAAGCTTTTTGGGCCTCTTCATAGCGCTTTGTGTTTGCTAACACGATACCTAAATTCATCCAGGCTGCTGGGAAGTCTTGTCTGTAATGAAATAACAGACTTATTTTTATTTATAAACTAGCTTTGTCCGCGACTTCGGCCTTAGATGAAAGTTGCCTAAATTTTTCTCCGTTATCGATTAGCGCGGATGAAATCGCAGAATAAATAATTAGTAATTTACAGCTTATGGGTAATTCTGGTGTGTAAGCTTATATATTCAAAATTTCATCCAAATCCGTCCAGCCATCCATCCAGTCCAGCCAAACAACTATCCAACCGAACTTTTATGTTTTTTTATATTAGTATGATATATGTATGCTCTTTGGTATGATATAGTTTTACCCCAATAGGTGAGTGAGACCTAAAAACAGAGTTAACATTTTTTTTTACTTTACTTACTTTAGACTTATGGCCTTTTTGAGATAACTTTCGGCTGTGGAATAGTCGTTTCTATTTTTCGCCATATTTGCAAAATTATTCATTGCTTGATAGTATTCGGGATACAACCTGTAGATAAATAAAAGTGGTCAAACATTCTACTGAGAGAGTACAATTATATGCGAATGGGTAGATATCATTTAAAAAAAAACAACTGTGTAATACGAAAATGCTTTAGCATACCTCATAGCTTCCTTGTACTCTTCAAGGGCCCACTCAGTTTGCCCTTTAGCATCAGCAATTTTGGCCACATTGTAGTGGACCTTAGCATTCAATGGACATACAGACAGACCACTGATAAACAGATGGTACTCATTCTGCCAATGATGCGATCTATTCCAGCTTTGTATACCATAACAAGCTAATATTAACAAATAAAACAATAAAATTATAATCTGAAAATGTGAAAAAAGAGGGCATATTTTTCAGTTGTTCCATTCAAAAAATACACAAGTTTGGTTTATTCTAAAGGTTCACTTAGCTTTCCCGAAATTATCAACCAAAAGCAGCATTATTGAGTTCAAAATATATTATGGGAAAACATCAGATGAATAACTGCAATGAGCGAGCCTTGTGTAAAGATGCGGATTATGTATAAAGTAAGTGAGCTCACCTTATATGCTAGTCCCCTAATGATTGCTAACAGTCTTTCAAATCCTAGTGCAATAAGTAGACAATACCCTACTGAAGGAATGTATAGAATTCTTTCAGCTATCACAAAACCAACTGGGAAGAAAATATTGCTGGCAGGCAAGAATGGTATGACCATTAGACACAGGCCCATAAAGGTGATCCTGAAATAAGAATTAATTAATTATTACTATAAGGATTACTTCATGAACTTCTGTGGTTTTACAGCCAAAAGGTGTTTTTCAAACACTACTTATTTAAAAAAAAAATTGTTGCCACACCACTATTTACATAATATTCTGGTATTTCAAGTGGAGAAGTATTTTTATGAGGTTTTTACATTGTGGACTTTCGTAATATAAGTTGATATCGTATTATGAGTTTCGTAATAAACATGATGTAAAATGTGTAAAACTGATTTCTATGTCGAAAAACTGAGATAACTTTTTTTATGCATAAGGCAGATAAATAATGCTTCAGGTTTCTTCAGAAACAACCCCTGCACATAATCTTTTACATACCTTTTAGTCCTTCCTTTGTTCTTTTTGTTGTACATAAAATACAGGACTAAAATTCCATAAAGATACAACAAAAACACTGATATGATTCGAGGATCATGAAGCTTCTTAATTAGAGTTACACAGCCCATGGACCAATCAAAGCACAGCCACTGCGGCCACAATAGCAGTAGTATGTTCAGAACATATATGTAGTTGTATGTGGCTATCTGAAACCAATTAAGAGTTTATTACAACTAATTAAGGATTTCATTAAGGCCGCAGCAGGCTCAAGCTGGACCACAATAGCTGCAGACCAGCTTAAATGGAAGAAGAATGAAGAGGCATACGTCCAGCTAGGGGAGCACAATGTCACGATAAAAGTTTTATCCCATTATCAGCTATCGCCATCTTGCTTTATTTTACCGCGTAAAGCGAGATGCCGCTACCCGATAGTGGGATAAAACATTTATCTTGAAGTTGTGCTTCCCCTGCTGCAGTGGACAAATAAATGCTGAAGAAGAAGAATTGGTCCTATGAGGTAAAGGACAGAAGAGCATTATGCCAGATGCTAGAGATAACATCCAGCTGTCAGAGTTACTGTATATAAAAAAAAAGTTTCTATACTTACTTTTGTGAATAAATCTTGGCTAAAAGCAGCTGGGTTGTCAATGGACTTGAACTCAGGCCCGATCCCTCCCATCACTTGCCATCTTGCTGTTATCAACCCAACTATGCTCATTGATAACAGAAACAGTCTTATCAGAGACCCTCCATGTACAGATATGCTAAAGGCCATCCTCTTATTAGGTAATTTATGTAAGCCTTGCTTGACTAATTCATAAACGAAGCAGAATCCCTGGAAAGTAGGAAAACCTGTCATTACCAAGTGTCATCATTTCAAACTCTTATAATGTGCAATAGAATAGAAATACAAACCAATATGGTAACTCCATTCTCTTTGAACAGCATTGAGGCTGTTGCTAATACTATTGCAGCTAAGAAAAACAAACAGGCACTAACAAATTTGCTTTGAGCGGCTTTGTGATACAGTAAAAATGATATGAAGTAAGTCACAGCAGACATTATATCAGCTCTGCCCACTATTCCACAAACTGACTCCACATGGATTGGATGTACGGCAAAAAGAAGTGTGCCCCAGTAGGCCACGTCTATACGTCGTGACCGCCTGTGACTATAAAACGTGGTCAGTAAAGCTTGCAGTGAGAACCATACTAACACACAGCAAACTGAATGGCATACAAGGTTTGTGACTTTGAAATGGTAAGGGTCTAGCCGTTGTCCACTCAGGACGTAGTTTAATCTGAAATAATAGAGGACAGGCAATTAAACAGGCTACCGTTAGAGCTCGCTGTTAGCAATCCGTTAGGTCGGAATAGAAAGTAAGAAATGCGAATTACTAACTAACCTGAATGAAAAAACTGTCAAAGGCCTATAGGACTTGTGACTTAGGTTGCTTTTGATGTTTGTTCCCCAGAAATCTTTGTAAAACGGTTCAATTAGGGAGCTAGAAGTTACATCGCCGTTTTTCACAACAGCTTCAGAGTCGTCGAAAACAAAATCACCTCGTAGTGTTGATAAAAATGGTAAACACGATAACGTAGTTATAACACAAAGTTTTAGGACAGTTTCTTTGGTACTTTCATACATCTTAAATAGTATTTTAATTCATAAAATCTAAAATTTCTAACTAATTTTGAAACAAAACTAAAATATTTCCAATCCAATGTTTTTGACGTAAGAAAAAAATATTCTACACTTGTCATTTATCCACCCGAATCCTAAACGTTTGCTTTCAACATTTATGAGAAGGCCCAACGGTGACCAACGTTGGCTGAGAAGTTTGACAGCCGTTTTGGATGCGTTCCGTGAAGAAGCTGAAATAAAATTATTGATGCGTTCCAAATCATTAATTTCCTGCCTACCCCCTGTGCCACATTTGAAATGCCTGAGCGAGACCAACCGGATCAATAAATATAGTCTAAAATCAATTAATATTTCTAGGCTTGGGATTCACGTATCCCCAATGGAAGAAATTGACGACAGTAACAAAGTGGTCGATAATTCCGAAGCGCCACGAGAGTTTAAATATAACTTTGTAAACACACCATGGGGCGATCGTTCAGATGAAAGTAAAGTTGGCATTGTAGTCATGTTAGTAACAATATTCTTGGTAATAATGGGACTGGTTGTAAATGGTTTCATACTACACTGCAGCGGAAAGTCCATGCAACAGATACATTCAGAAATAAGTTGCCATCTGGACAAAATGGAAAATTATCGCTATGTCGCCCGCATTCATTCAGTTGAATCTCGTGAGTTGCTTTGCGTCGGAGCTGTAATCAGCACAGCTTCTGTAGTTGCTAACCACGTCTGTGTGAAGTCGGGACCCGTGAGACTTTACTTGGGAGCGATATCGGAGTAAGTGACAAATAAGTAAACAGTATGCTTAGCATGGTCGTTTTGACACTCTCTCGAACTCGAGTGACAGACGTGCCATGGCTATTGTGCGAGCATGGCAGGCGGGACTCGAGATGGCAATAGATTAGGGTCATGTCGAGCAGAAAGTAGATATTGCCATTTTAAATAAAAATGTTGTATTTTTGTCTCCATCGCCATGTAGGCGTAGAGCCAACTCGAGCCCGACCGACAAGTTGACAGTTTTGCATAGAGAAGGGCCTATCTCGGGCTTACCATGCTGCACGTACAGGGGTGACTGGGGTTATTGTATCAGTTTCACATCAACCGTACGTATAATTATAAATCATTAGACCATTAGACCGATAAGACCATCATGTTATATTTAAGACCATAAGACCTAAGACTTTTTGTAGCCCCCGATGCCGCAAAGGCTTCAGCGTCAACCTGCTAGAAACAGTGCACCACGAGGGAGTCATCGGACGCAAGCTCGTCGTCCTGACGAGCTACGAGAACATGAAAGACTGCTCT
Source organism: Zelleria hepariella (assembly GCA_949319315.1). Classification (NCBI taxonomy): domain Eukaryota; kingdom Metazoa; phylum Arthropoda; class Insecta; order Lepidoptera; family Yponomeutidae; genus Zelleria; species Zelleria hepariella. Next base: position 8,478,363 of record OX439391.1, on the reverse strand, counting down.
GACGTCATATCGATAGGAGAGTCAATCGACGTCAAAACCAACGCTTACATCATCGGCAGACCTTACTTGAGTAAGAAGTCGCTGTCTCGACGCCCCGTGGTAGTGAGTGCGAATGGAACGTGCAATTTCAATCAGCAACAGAGCACAATGAAGAACAGCACGATATGTGTGGATGACTATGGCCGTTGCCCGTTGAGAGCTGGCGACTTGCTCGTGCAGGGCGGCATTCTCTTCGGCTTGGCCTCCACAAGTCTGCATCACACTGATGCGAATAAACTGGCCCCCTTTGCCAATCTGGGCATTGTGGCGAAGGAACTGCTAGAGATGGTTGCGCTAATTTGATGGTCTACCTACCAGTCAGGAGCGGCAAAAAATTTTATACAGGTACTTAAAGGTCCGTGATACCAAAGAAGGGGGTTGATTAGCTCATCACTACAAGAAACTTTTGCTGCGGGATCAAATGCAAAATTTCAAAAAAATATCAGCTGCTTCACCCATGATATGCTCCATACAGGACCTTTCTGTAACACCCTGTAGAGGATGGCTTCTTCAGAAGTACTGCATTTCTCAGTCATTTGGTACATTTTGCCCGCGGCTTTGCTTATACATTTTCCCGGGATAGAGTTAACTGAGCCTAATTAATTAACATTTTATCATCTGCGCTTTAGTAAAAAAATATTATTATACAACTTATCGGTACCTATACGTACCTATCTCGGTTCAAGAACGTTGGGCTTTTATAGGATCTACCTTCTATCGTTATCGGTAATGCTACGCATGGTGGTCCAGTCATCAATTGTTCGTAGGTACACACGACAGCACGTCAGAGTGTACATTTTTGTTGCAAAGTCGTCCGTAACGCAACCGAGTAGAGTACTAGCGAGTAAAGGTCGACGTGCTGTCGTATGTACCATACTTTGTACCTGACCAATAATGTTAGCAAGGTTTCACGGAGAAAGGGGCGTCGATAAATTACGTGAGGTGTTTAAGGGGGGGAGGGGGTCGAGTCAAATCTCATCTAATCTTACGTTGGAGAGAGGGGTGGTCTCGGCAAATATCAGGCAATTTTTTTCTGATTGAAACAAAAAATAAATACTATTTTGGTCTATTTTTAGTATTTTTTACTATTTTTTCCAGATTGTACTATTACTATTTTTTCCAGATTGTACAATTGTACATGCTTAAGATTTAATATTAAGCGTAATCGTAATACGATTAAGATCATTTACTAATTCGTTCGAAAGAAAATAATTTCATTCAACTGCGCATTTTTTTTCTTTTTGCAATAACAATCCAACGCGTTTACGTAAGAAACCCACATTTTGAAAAATCTCACGTGAATATCGTGAGATTGGGTGATGGGGGAGGGGGTTGAATAAAATCTCACGACATCTCACCAGGGGGGAGGGAGGGACAGAAAATTAAAAAAAACACCTCACGTAATTTGTGGACGCCCCCAAAGGGACTCTATCACAGGGAAAATGTCTTCAAACAATTTATTAAACATGGGTAGTTTGTTTTCAGAATTATTTCGGTACTTATTTGTTAGGGAATTTCGTGTGGGACAAGCATGCCAGAATAGGTACTTACCACTTTCTTTGTAGAGGTAGATTTTCTTCGGCTGCTGCTTAGGTCCACCTCCACAGGGCCCTTAGCCTGTAACGCAATGGTGCCAAAATGGGCTGTCAGGTGACGACTTCAATTACGATTTGCTAACGCTGTCTGTCCTTTTAATGTTTTTGTAGTACAGCAAAGAATATTTTGATTCTAATTCTAGAGGATTAGTTCTCTGGTTGTAGGAGAAAAACGAGGAGAGCCCGGTTTTGTCCTTCTGCCGGGACGCCATTGACCCGCCATTGCGTTACAGTCTAAGGGCCCAGGGCGATAAAAGTAGACGAACAGAGCAGCCAGAACGACAAAGCAAGCGAAGAACATTAACATGCATTTTAGAGGAAAACCAACAGGTTTTATCTTGGGATATGACGGTGTCGTCAAAGTTTTCAAACTGGCTCTCGGCAACGGGTGTAGTTTGCAAATCGGTACCATCGCCAAAGTCGCCCATAGTGTTCTTGGCACCATCGGCGTAGACGTCTCCGGAGTCGAAAATGTTATCTATCATACGTCTCGTCAAAGATAAAATCGAATTCGCCTGGTTCAGTTCAGAAACAGACATCTGTACTTATCATCTAGAATAGTTGATGCAGGTGTATGCAGTTACACGGTTAACAAAATCCCGAAATATCATATAAGATTGAACCTTGGCTTGGCCACAATCATCTTATGGGGAATCTTGTGGGAAGGTAGGTAGTACGGGTAAAAAAAACCTCTATTTCTCATCAGGATATTAAAAAAAGTTATAACATATCAGAAGCTTTCTATAAATTCACATTGGAGTGTTGAGCCTTATAAGTACTAGGATAGAGATCAAATTAATCATATTAAATAATTTGCTGCCCGAGTCGTTTCACAACATGCACTTAGAGAACAATAAAGGGAGAGTAAACTAAACAAGCTGCTGGCTTTTTTTTTCGCTCGAGCGGGAGAGATTATGAATGGCGGCGCTCCATCCTCGACCCTTCGTGCTAGGCCAGCCGGACACTACAATATCAGAAGCAATAGAAGCGACTGTAGACAGCGGCGTAGAGGACTTAGGAATCATGTCAAGTTCTACGGCGTAGCCGAGGTCTACGGCGTAGCAAACGCAAAATCGTCGTCTACGCCGTAGACTCTACGCCATAACCTACGTAGACTGTACAGTCGATAGCACCTATGCACTTTACTCGGTAACTTTACGGCTGACGTGTCTGACGTGCTGTCTACTGTACCTATTACATCGATGTCACAACGTATTGGCCCGACATGAGTATGTTTACATGGCAGCGCGTCCAATTTAACGCATTCGTTAGTGGGTCGACTCGAATTATAATAACCGATTAATAGCTCGTCACACGCGGCATTGCCTGACATGGGTGGAGGGCCGCTCGTGGGACGGATGTAGAGCTTTTTGTGGGCCAAAAAAATTATAGGTAACAATAGAATAGGGGGCCAAAAATTTACCACTATTCTTGACGCTATTGAGTCAAGATTAAGTTTGGTAAAAAAACTATCTATATGATTTCGCAAAAATGCTTCGATTATATTACTTTGTTATGTTTATTTCAATATAAGGCTATTTTTCACAATAAAAATATACAATGGAATAAAAATTCCTGAAATAACAGTATCAATCGTGGCGCAATGGCGCAAAGGGGAATTGGCCCACTAATTTTACATACATGTCTAATAAATACAACACTAAAATGAAACAATATTTCTCGTATGTCACACGTAAGTACTCGTACCTACCTATAGAAAGATTAGGAAACTGATAGAATGATAAGAAAGCCCTCTACTAGAACAATAGGCTTGAGTAACGCTAACAAGACCATGAAGATTTTATTAATTTAACTAGGTACCTTGAAACAAATTCTTAATACAGCAGATTGCAAGACAGGTAAGTCTTATTCTGTCGTCGTGCAAAAGCACAAGAAAAGTTAATAAACTATGAAAGCACAAGAAAAGTTAATAAACTATGAAACAAGTTAATAAACTATGAAACATATGTATTAAATTTAAAAAGACTATTCAAGGAAATTCTATATAACCCAAAAGGGTTATATAGAATTTCCTTGAATAGTCTTTTTAAATTTAATACATATGTTTCATAGTTTATTAACTTTTCTTCTCGACTACACTCTGTCCAGCTGCTAATTGGTCCAGCTGAGAAACTGTCCAGCTGATAATCTGTCCAGTTGCGAATCTGTCCAGTTGCTAATCTGTCCATTTGCGAATCTGTCCAGTTGCTCCGGAGGGGTCTGCCCCCTCTATGAATATTTTGCATAATAATATGAATTATTATGTACGCTCGGAATACGTACACACGTGTACGTTGATGAACAATGGATACGTCACAAACCTGCCCCTCTACCCTTGACGCATTTTTTTCAATATGGCGGGATTTACAAAATTCAATATTTCACGAATAAGGCTCGGCATAAGGCTAACTAGCGCCACCAATGTTGAAAAAGTCATATGTCCCTTCAGAAGAAGTTTCTGACAAAATCCTAAGATGAGCTCATGCGCCATGCTTTCCTAGATTTTTAAGTGTAGGGCCTGAGCGGAAGAGTGAACAACCCTCGCCGCCTTGGGCGCCCTGAAAAAAAAAGTGGAGATTCAATGGTGGGCGGTCTCAGTCTATTCATGTTCCCATCAGAATGTCAACAATCCTTTAGTGACAAGCGATAAATGAAGTCCGGTCCCTATGAGGCGTCGCAGTGATTTTCCACGACACTGGAGGCATGTCACCGATCACCAATAGTGCGATGGAAACGCGCCAAAAACCGCTCCCGAACAATTAAAATGTTAATTTGTCGCTAGGCTCGTGGCGCCATCATAACCTTGATGTGGGGCAAGTAGGTTTTTACTTCATGGTCAGGAATCTTTCTCGGCTTCGTCATGTCATAGATGAAGACGAAATCCGACGCAAAACTAGCGCCGCCAATGAAAACACTTTTGGCGAGAATCGTTTGCATTCTTAAGTTCTAGGATCTGGAATCCAAACCTTAGGTCCTAAAAATAGTTTAGCCTCGCGTTGAGAAATCACAGGAGCGTTTTTTGCTAAAAACGCATCCTAAAAAAATATATGTTTTTTTTCATTGGCGGCGCTAGTTGTGCGTCGTATTTCGTCTTAAGGTGAAATACGTCTCACAACTAGCGCCGCCAATGGAAAAAAAATCATATCTTTTTTTTGGATGCGTTTTTAGCAAAAAACGCTCCTGCGATTCCTCAACGCGAGGCTTAACTATTTTTAAGACCTAAGGTTTGGATTCCAGATCCTAGAACTTAAGAATGCAATCGATTCTCGCCAAAAGTGGCCACTTTTGGCGAGAATCGATTGCGTTCGTAGGAAATCCAATCCTGGAATCCAAACCTTAGGTCCTAAAAATAGTTAAGCCTCGCGTTGAGGAATCGCAGGAGCGTTTTTTGCTAAAAACGCATTAAAAAAAAAGATATGATTTTTTTTCCATTGGCGGCGCTAGTTGTGAGACGTACGTCGTCTTAATAGTAGCATTTTGGCAGGTAGTAAAATATTTGACATACATACCGCAGCCCCATTTTGCTCGTTTTTTAATACGATGCATGGTCTTTACGTACGATGAAAGATCGGAAGGCTGATATTATTACCTACTATTGGTAAGTACTAATTACAACTATACCTTGGTACCTAATGGCAGTGTTGAATCCTTGATTACATTTTTGTTATTTTAACTTTTTAGGTTTTCATAGGGTTTTCTGGTTTTGTTGTATGAAAATGACGGCTCTCACTCACCTGAATTTACTCTGTGTCATCTTTGCTGGTGTGATCCTTTCATCGTGTCACTGAGATGTCAAAAGGATGCCAATCATCACCACTGCCCACCGAACTAAATCCCATAGAATCCTTTTTCCAGACACATTTCAGAGTTCTATGTTGTATCTAGTTTTATCCTTGATCGAAGCCACTGCCACGCAAGATTACAAAAAAGAACGGCCTCAGGCCCTCAGGCCTCAACTCAACAGAGCAACAAAGGTAAGACTGTAAAAAAGTTTAACATAACTCGATCTTAGGATTGTTTCATTGATCGAAGGCTTCAGCAGAGACGCAAGCTAAAGATTTGAAAGAGTAAAAAGATACTTATGACAAATTTAACTTTCTTTGCGTAACTCGAAGGTAGGCAAGACAAATTATGCGATTAGCATAATCCAGAAAAGGGCCGAATACAAATATATCTTTCCCAAGATCGCTAAACTTTTGGAAGAGTTTTTTTCAATAAAAAAAAAAGTCTTCGGGTCAAGGCTATCTTGACAAGAAAAAACCTAAGACTTACCTTAATTAGGCGACAATAGTTATTGTGCAGGGATAAAATTATGCTTAAATTTTGGGTTACCCCATAACTTCAAAAGACCTAGGAAAATTCCGGTAATTTCGATCAGCGATCATGTTAATCGTGACATAAAAAAATGTGGATTCGGAGCGAAGTTTAATATTGATGAGCGAATGTCGGACCTCTATAAAATTATTAATTGCCGCGTTGTTTGTCTCGTAAAGGTTCAATGGGACATGAAATCCTGGGGCAAAAATCGGCGAGGGGCATGTCGGGCCGTCCCTATATAGGGTTCCGTATTTGTTTTTAAGGGTGTTCCGATAATTAAGTCGTACGTTCATCGGCGTTGTATGAAAATAAATAGAACAGTGAGGATAGTCACACACAGTTACCGACTGCTAAGGAAGCTTTTTCGCGTTACTTATTGATGAACTCTACATTGCACGCTACATGTACCTTCGTATGTATTATTATTCGAGGACCCCGAGTTCGTTGAGTAGCAAAATTTTACAAAATACTTAAATAAGTAATATTCATTATTCTTGTTTCATCTTCATCACACCTTGCTGAATACAATGTGACAGCCAGGTACCCTAATAAGTTTACCTCTGTAGCGGTGCCCGTCGTCGCGTCCCTAGCTAAAAAAATAAATATTTCATTACAAAGGTACCTTACCTACCTCCTCTGGCTTCTGCAGGAGACTAGCGCGGACCATAATTTCTGAAAAAAAAACGAGTTAAAAGCGCATCGAAAGAGAGGCACAAAAGTTTTGGGTCAAGAAACAATTTGTATTTCAATTACTTAATTATGTAATACTTAATTATGCTATAGATAGGTACGGTCGGCCACAATCTCAGATACCCCATGGCAGCTCTTATCGCGCACGGCATAAGGGCGCCAATCGAACAAAAAGGGGTATCTGAGGCCGACTGTACATCCTAGGTAGAGCTATGGCCCGGTTTCTGAGTTGAGAATTTTACTATGCACATACTTACGTATCGCTCTGTCACGCTCTTTTGTGAGAAATCTGCAGAGGCAGGACGATACTTACCCATTTGCTTAGCAAAATTCTCAACTCAGAAACCGGGCCTAGGTCTGTCAAATCAACATGCGAGCTAGACAGAACTCGGGTGTGGTCTCGCGGGTATTGGGCTGCTTGCTTGTTGAGCCAGCGAGCGCTTAGTATGAGTGCCATGTCTACGTGAATACGATATCTATAACCAATTTTTTAACCCCCGATCCCGATACAAAAAGAGGGGTGTTATACCTAAGTTTGACCGCTATGTGTGTGTGTGTGTGTCTGTCTGTGTTTCTATCTGTTGCACAGTAACAGCAGTAGCTTTTAAACTGGTGAACCGATTTGGATGGGTTTTAATATTTGAAAGCTGGTTTTCTAGCATATCATTTATGCGATATGCTAATTTGAAGCTAAAATATCAGGAGTATTTTTTTTTGTTTAGTGATTAACTATCTACGTACATAGAGCGGTTTATAGACCTCGGTATACATATTTTAGAGGTATATAGGTATATGCCTTGATGTGGCGGCTCATGCTGAGCCGGCCAGCGTTGCTTGGCCCCTTGGGCCCCTTTGAGCTTCGCTCTTCGCTTGACTCGGCTTTCGGCCTCGTTATAATAGTAAGTATACTTAGATAAACATACACCCTATGCTATCTTCCATGATGACAGAACTAAGTTGAGACTGTTGCTGTGTTGTAATAACAGCATTATTTACATAGATATTACGTCTTCGCGTACAATGCAATTGTGGGTGTTTCTCCGAAATTTCATTCTTCGACTGATTCATATGGCACAAATTTAATTTCACTTTCAGCACTGTAACACATGTTTATATGAAAATAGGTATACCAAAGAACATATATTTGAGTGAGGGACTGATTTTTATAAAATAGTTTTTGAGATATCGACGTTCAAATATTTTGTGCCCAGATGAATCAGAATTTGTTACAGATGAATCAGGAAAAGAAAGAAAAATTAACAACTTTATGTAGATATGAGCTCTGTATTAAGAAAATTTTAATATTTTAATAACTACAATAATCTGTTTTAATGAAAACAATGATCAGTAATCATATCACGGAAAAAAAACTGGTGAATTCAACCATAATTCTTGTAAAACATTTTTGAAACTCTAAAGTGTATAATAATAATACTTGTATTGAGAGAATATTGTCATACAAAAGAATTTGTATCTATTGCTAATATTTGTAATACAATAAATTCTATTCAGTACTAGAAAGTTATTATAATTGCTACAATACACTATAATATCAATTATTAATGGGATATGATTATTAATAAGATTCTAAATAAAAATTAATTAATTGTTAACTAAGACTAAGACATCAAAAGTGTCAAAATAATATGTAGAATAAGTTTATACCTAAATAGGTATAATAAATATGACAAGAACTTGTACCCGGTCGAAAATTGGACAAGGAGAATTACACAACAAAATTAAGCGCTCCTTTCGTGCTGGAGCTGGAAAAACTAATATATTTCATGATTAATATGGTGTTTTGACCATATCAATCAGGCACAGATGAATCAGAATTTTGCCTACAATCATGCATAACTCATCATATGTGGAGACTTCAGTATTGGCATTTCTCTACACGAATCTATAACCCAAAAGCATCACACGAAATATAGATTGAAGTTGTAAAACAATGAAATACATTTTATAAATTAGGCATTGTAATCAGTATGCCACCTGAACCAAGCCCAGATGAATCAGATGTTTACCTTCGTTACACCGGGTTCTAAGCACACCAGCCGCACGTCCACCTTCTAGCACGTCCGTTGCACGACTGGCTCCCCCCCACTCAGGAACTAGTCTCTCATTTATTGTTACCCAACCAAGTACGGTCAAGTGAAGCTTAAGCCACATTAATCAGTATTATACGCCGGACACTTCTTATCTACTTATTTACAAACACACTAAGGTAGTTATAACATACACATATTTTTTTTGTAAGAGGGCATTTCATTTTCCAGCGTTATAATTGAAATTTATATTGATTTATCAAAGGGAAAATGCGACATCGACTATTTTGTTCCGGAAAATGGCAAACGGACGCGTCATATGAATCAGGAGAACGAACTTCAAATATTTTTATTTCGTAACTAGACTGCAATTATTTCAAAAATATCATTGTACCCTGTTAGGGTTAAAGCTAAACTGTACAAAAAAAAATATTACATGCCGTTTTGTTAGTTGGTTACAGAGATATACCCACAGACATAGATTTTTTTGTCTCTGGAGAAGTACCCTTGTGCATTCTTGTCGTTAGCATTTTTACGTCAGCTGTAAGGTATTGTATGACGTAGCTATGTAAATGGTGAAACATTCATTGCATTTCTGCTGAAATTACTGCCATTTTTTCTGCGGCTACCTTGGACCTAGTAGATAAATTCGTATTTTTCCCGAACAAAATGAATGGGGAAAGTTTTTCGCGATTTCTGTCATTTCTAGTACTCAAACTTCAGTTGGCTCCTTTGACTCTAGATCCCTACATGAAACCGATTAGCATTAAAAAACATTTTGATATTTTAGCATTTTTCTCGCTAACTATATTTGTTTTCCAAAATCTGTGAATGCAGTTCATAATAATATCTCAAAAAGATATGGATGGTCTCCTAGAAAAATCCACCCTGTATAGTACTTATATGATTTATTTTCTTATGGTGGTGCTAGTTTGACCCCTATGCGCTGCGAGTGAAAAAAATATTCGATTTATAAAATCTTAATTTCCTTCACCGTAAAAATAAAAAGTCACTCATGACATTTATTTTCTACATTTTTGGTCCAAAGTTACCTACCAAAGCTTTCGGTATATGTGCTTGATACGCGACTTCGCCCACCTTAAGCATAAAAATAATTGAACAAGCGAGCGAAGTTCTTCGACTCTACTGGAACAAGCCGGCGTTTGTATGTTTGTATGTTTGTATGTATGTTCGTTCGACGATAACTTGAGTAAATGAAGTCAAATCGTCACGAAATTTGGTAGGCGGGTAAATGAGGCAAAGATAATTTTTAAGATCGAACATGAGCCAAATCGGTCGAGGGGTTACCGAGATATGGGGTTGTTAAGTTTGTATGGGGTCGCGAGTTCACAGTTCGGGGCGAATTACTTATTATAAAGTGTAATAAACCTCCACCGCAACTTGGCCCCTTAATATTTTTTTATACAATCTTGCATCACTCGGTTTCACCCCCTAGGGGATAATTTTCCGGAAATCCCTTTTTAGTGCACCTCTCACACAAGGAAAACACGTTTCCATCTTTAGGGGTTTTATCTTTGCGTTGTTTTTAGCCCATAGGAAAGACAAGTCAATACGTGCAGAGTCAACTAAGCCGCGAGTTTCCTCACAATGTTAAAATCGTTAACCTCACATTTAAGCAAAGGTCCAAGTGTTTTTGTCTTCCAGCCACCAACATTTCGCTGTTCACGGTATTACCTATAGGGTATTTTTATTTAATCTTAAAATTTATTCTAGTAATTCTCATACAGATGGATGGGAAATGTAATTCTACATGGTGTTACAAAAGATTCTAACTCTTTTTACAGGATACACACCCGGTGATGGGGATCACACCATTATTTTTTTGCTCTATGACGTTACGTTGTTTTTTATATTAATAAAATGTGAACGCTGTGGCGGGAGAAAAGTATTTTTTCGACATTATTTTTTAGCTTTATTTTCACATAACACGTTGTAACACAACTCAAAGCCACGCAAATGCACCTAAACATAAAAACATATTTGAGCTGATACCAAAAACAAAAAAGTAATGAAAAATTTTCAAATCTGTGGTTATAAAGTAAAAATTTACCAGCCCCTCTACACTTGACGCATTTTTTTCAATATGGCGGAATTTACAAAATTCTATATTTCACGAATTAAGACTCATTTTATATTGGTATTGTACAAAATAGTATTGGTATTGTATAAACATTACGAAGTATATAAAAACAAGGGATGACTATGCGATGTAAAAGAGAAAATAATTTTAAACCTTTGTAAATACGAACGCAATGGCGTCAAGGGTAACCCCCCAGTTTACCTTTTGACATATTGACCTATTGACCAGCAGGCTGTAAAAAGAGTTAAGATGTTTTGTATAATGAAAACAAAGTTTTCGTTTTCCCTACACCATAAAAAAATCGCCAGGCCGCTTTACAGTAAAAGAGTACGAAGGACAGGGGGGTTACCCTTGACGCTATTGCGATCCAATTGAAAAAGTTTAAAAATTAAGTTCTCTTTGAATTCGCATAGTAATGCTTTGATTTTAAATACTTTGTAATGTTTATTCAAAGGTAAGGCTGTTGTATTAAATAAAAACACAAAATGCGTCTTAATTTGTAAAATATTAAATTTTGTAAATTGCGCCATATTGCGGCCGCATTGGAAACATGCGTCAAGGGTAGAGGGGCAGGTGCCCTCTCTACCCACTCTCAAAAGGAGGCTAATCGCTGTACCTACGTTACGGTCTTCAGCACGTCTGCCATGCTAATCCTACCTTCAGACTTCAAACTTTCGACATTGAAGGATAAAAATTTCCTACAAGTCCAAAGTCCATAAAATCGACTTAACGTAGCATTATTTTTAAAAGTGGCATAAATCACGTTAATCGCCACTCTTCGATACTCGCGTGATCTTTCGCCGCTTTAGTTGAGGAGTTTTTATGAACTCTAGTTAGGTGAGTGAGGCTAGAGCCCTGAAGCTGTGAACTTTCGGAAACAAATTGCCTTGTACTTACTGAAACTATTTCAGACTCTGTTGGGCGTAACATTCAGTGTTATAAAACAAAATTAGTAGAGTGACTGAAGATTACAAAAAAAAAACGACAAAATAGCCGAGTTGGGCACGCGCACAAATATTTCTGTAGCTCCATACAATTAAAAAAAAACTTGGTTTGGACTTTGGTATGTATTTCAACCGGGTACCTATTGAGTTGGCCAAGGGTAAAGGAGTTTAAAGGTAGCACAGACGAACAGACGCACAGACAGACAGACAGCATAAGCACAGTAATACGGTCCTGGCCTTAGGTACCCTTAGGGTACGGAACCCTAAAAACAAAGTGAAAGTCGTCCTAATGCACTGAATGTTCTGGTGTAAAGTATCATCGTCATCATCAGTTACTGTTATCCCTAAACGCAAAATCGGCCAGATTGGAAACTGTTTTGAGAGCCCAATAAGACAGAGCCCTATGTCCCTGATAGGGCTCTCAAAACAGTTTTAAATCTGGCCGATTTTGGGTCTTCTGGAGTTTCTTTACCATGCTTCTTCTTTGGAGTTTCTTTACCATGCTTCTTCTCCAAAAACGATCAGAGCTAGTGAAGCTGGAGAAAAAAAGTAGCTAGATAGGTACTTAGTATTAGATAGTAATAAGTATGTGATTTATATACTTTTTTTTTACTTTAGATAATATTTTGACGTGCAATGTAAATAATTTATTTATGGCATATTGAATAAAAACAATAGATTCTGATTCTGATTCATCTCAAGTTCCGATATGCTCATTCCGAGACTGTTACGGCGTGTTACCCTCCTGCCCCTCTACCCTTGACGCATTTTTCCAATACGGCCGCAATATGGCGCGATTTACAAAATTTAATATTTTACAAATTAAGACGCATTTTGTGTATTTATTGAATAAAACAGCCTTACCTTTGAATAAACATTACAATGTATTTAAAATCAAAGCATTACTATGCGAATTCAAAGAGAAATAAATTGCAAAACTTTTTCATTTTGATCGCAATAGCGTCAAGGGTAACCCCCCTGTTGCATTGATCAACGCCAGGTAGTTTTAGGGCGCCCTCTCTTCCGCGTTCCAGTTGCACAATGTCATTGACTTATTGTTTCCAATCTGTCGCTATAAAGTAAATTTTATCACAAAGGGTTGTGCACAAGCACATATCTATATATATAAAAATGAATCGCCGTGCATTAGTCTCGCTAAAACTAAGAAACGGCGTGACCGATTTGCATATTTACTGTTTTGTTTAGTTCACCATAGTTCTGCCCCTCTACCCTTGACGCATGTTTCCAATGCGGCCGCAATATGGCGCAATTTACAAAATTTAATATTTTACAAATTAAGACGCATTTTGTGTTTTTATTGAATAAAACCGCCTTACCTTTGAATAAACATTACAAAATATTTTAAATCAAAGCCTTACTATGCGAATTCAAAGAGAAATTAATTTTTAAACTTTTTCAATTGGATCGCAATAGCGTCAAGGGTAGAGGGGCAGGGTAGGTTTAAAAGCAAAGAAATATGGGAAAAGTTAAAGGATTAGCTGAAAAACGGAAGAAATAAAAATTGGTCATTTTGTATTGGAATCGCCATTTTTGACGCGGAGAGTTTCAGGTAATACGAAGTTCACCGGGTCAGCTATGAATAATAATTATGATGACGAGGACACAGTATTCTTAGATGAAGCATAGTTGGCTTTGCTTTATGAAATGTCCACTTGAAAGGCACCAATGAAAAAAATAAACATAAGTAGCTTTTTGCCCGCGACTTGGTCCGCGCAGACTTCGATACAAAATAAGTGTTTTTTTTTAGGATAGAAGCTGGCTTATGTTGTATTCTAATTGTAATCAGCTATTTTAAATCATAATCATAATACATATAGCCGCATAAGCATAACACATACCTGCTACACTCACAAACATTCACTTTATTCAAATTCAATATATTTATTTCAGAAAGGATCCATACAGTTTGTTAGCATTTAATAAGACTTAATTTATGTTAGTAAATTATTTATTTCTAAAAACTTAGAATTTAATAATATAATATAATTTATAATATAAGTGGGATAGTACCTACCTCACAAAGTTTTTTTTTGTGAAAAAAACTAACAAACAGCAATAAAACCTGTGTGCTTATTCTGTAAAAAAAAAATGGCACAGTTGCTAGTCCTCAAAACCGGTTTATTTTCAGAAAAATATAAAAAACAGCGAAAATATATAATTTGTGATGGAAAAGACAAACTAAAAAGAAAAAAAATAAACAGGTAAATAACAAAAAACCCGACTGCATCACAGTATAAGCAGGCGGGACCAATTAATGCCCCTCTACCCTTGACGCACTTTTCCAATACAGCCGCAATATGACGCAATTTAAAAAAAATGATATTTTACAAATTAAGACGCATTTTGTGTTTTTATTGAGTAGAACAGCCTTACCTTTGAATAAACATTACAAAGTATTTAAAATCAAAGCATTACTGTGCGAATTCAAAGAGAAATAATTTTTTAAACTTTTTCATTTTGATCGCAATAGCGTCAAGGGTAACCCCACTGACCCGTTCAAACATCAAATGGTTCCGCCTGCTAAGACTGTGATGCAGTAGGGTTTTTGTTAGATAACAGTTTTGTTTTTTTTTTTTTATCGATTCCTCTTTAATAATCATATCCTGTGAAAGTTTCTACTAGCCATCTATTATGGTTCCAAAGATACAGCCCTTTATACTTAGGTAGGACAGAAAAACGGACAGACAGTCAGCGGAGACAGAGTAATAGATAGGGTCCCTAAAAAGTAAATGTAAACTTACCTTTACTTTCTCACTTATCATTGGTCAAAAGTTTTGATTTACGACATTTTGATTTAACGAAAATGTTCTTGCGCCTTCGACTTTATTAGAAGTAGAATGTATACCTATTTATAGAATACTTAGTAAGGATATCAAAACTTGCATTTGAATTTCTGATGGGGATATTGTGTCCCTTAATATATTTGAATAGGTTATCTACTGAATAAGGTTCCCAAAACCACGCTATTATTCTACCAACCCCTCAACTCATAGAAAGGCAGTAAGAGTTAATTTTAAAATAAACCTAAGTATGTACCTAGTTCGTTCCCTGCAAACAGAGATAGCTTTTTAATCTTATGGGGAAAAAAGTGATTTGAATTTGGAATGTAGTATAAGAATTCCAATGACCAAAGAGATCAAACACGAACATTGTATGGACAAGTACTTAACTGGCAATTTGGCAGTATGAAAAAATTAACCGCACGTGAGTCAATAAAAAAAAAATTAGTGAAAAAATAAAAACGTCAGAAATGCATTCCGCCTGTACTAAAATTCGGATGCTACTTTCTTTCTTAAAATAAAAGGTGTTTCTTCCTCAAGTAGTGAGAACGAAAGTATTATAATTATTAACTCCAGTGAACATTGTATCACGCCAATTATTTGTTAGTTCCACTCACTTATTTTCTCATAGAGGGTGATACAAAGTAGAGTGTTCACCTCGGGAGCAACACTATTTTAAGCTCGTGTTTTTTGAATCCCTTGCTGCGCTCTGGATTCTACCTGTGATTCTACTTTAGAAACCCTCGCTAAGTACGCTCGGGATTAACACTCGAGCGTAGCGTAGCCAAAGCAAAATTCTCAACTCAGAAACCGGGCCTATTACAGAGTATCTTAAGTTTAGGGAGTATAGGTGAAAATGGGAGTTAGGTATCTACACTTGCTGCGTTAGTTATCTAACTTATGTAAAAAGGCTTGTGGGTAGGTGATAGGTATATAATATGACGTGGGGGCGGTCATTGAAGAGTCGCGCGTGAATGGTGCTGGCGCGCATGCGTGCGCCGGCCACACTCCCTGAAATATAAGCGTGCCGCCCGAACCTTTGGGCACATAACTTTGGCGCGCCTAAACCTGCACTAGAAGTGGCGCCGCACGGCACAGCTACCCGCGACACAAACTGCCCTCCCACTTCACAACTTGTTTCAGTGACTGGTGACTGTTCCACAAAGTGCATAGAGATTTTCATATTTTTTTCCCGTTCTTAACTTTAGTTGTCTAAAAGTTTCACAGTACAGCTAAAGCCCACGCGTGCTCAGGTGAGTCCCTATTATTTTCTAATTAGTTACTGTAGTGACACTTTGAAACTAGTGTTTTGTCGATAAAAGGTGAAGCGGGAAGTGGTTAGGTAGTTTTAATAACTTTAATTAATTGGTCTCTGTCTATTTTCTTGCAACAATTTTCCATTGAATTAAAAAAAGGAATAATTTCCTTTATATCGTTAGAGGTAATATAAAACACAGAAAATGGGAGCAAATTAGAAATGAAAAGTATCTCCAAAACAAATTACAACCATAACAATAAAGTAACGTCCAATAAAATAAATAAATGATCATGAAGAAGGGTGGGTACGGTGTTAATTGAAATACTTTTTAATCGCCTTCATACGTGCAACCAATTTTGTTCATTTTTATTGAGGCTGGGTTTCTGATTGCCAATTTCGTAGTTATTTTTTTTTATTAAGAACTTTTAGTAATTATTCTTTCTTCAAATAGAATGTAGGTTACTTAATTAGACTTTATATTTTATCTAAGTAGTCATCTAAAACATCCAAACATCTTTGCAACTAAAAAGAGTCAAAGAAAATGCGAAAATATTTATGTCTTTATAATAAAAAACTACTCGATTCTTAATGATATATATTTTAATAAGGCTTTGTTTTACATGTTTAAACACAGGTAATCGTCTTAGAGTGGGATTAATATAAGTGGGAGGAAAATCCCTTTAGCAAGGACTTCGCTAGGAGAAGCTTTATAAAGTTTTAAAACACCAACCATGCCAGGCATACCTTTAGTTACCGCGAAGTTTTCGTATTGTTATAAACCATTCGAATATTTTGTGCTATGGAATTATCCTTTAATCTCTTTACTAACTTTGCTCGTTATTTTTTTAGAACGTCTAATTAGTTAGGCCCTGCTACGCCGTAGCAGTCGTCGTAACGGATGACAACGTACATACATACCTACCAACGGAGTGCCAACTCTCACTTTTTTTTACGGTAAAAGCATTTTGAGGCTTAGCATTATTTTACAATAATGTTTTTGGTCTACTTAATCAGTCAGTTCTTTTAAATTATTTCCGAATAACGATATAATGTCTCATTCCTAACGTACCTATAGATCTCAGTTTAGAACGAAAGCAACTGCTTTTATTGAAAGATATTTTTGTTTTCTAGGCCTGTAATTCTGACCTGGAATAAAGCTTAATCTTCATCGTTATCAATATGAGTGGCTGGATTTTACAGTGTTGTCCAAGTGCGTCACAAGATCCTTGTAGTGAGGATATTGTGCCAATACCGCTGGCCGAGATTGGCACGTAATTTTAATAGCACATAAACCAGCTTATTGATCTGCCCCTCTACCCTTGACGCATTTTTCCAATACGGCCGCAATATGGCGCAATTTACTAAATTTTATATTTTACAAATTAAGACGCATTTTATGTTTTTATTGCATAAAACAGCCTTACCTTTGAATAAACATTACAAAGTATTTAAAATCAAAGCATTACTATGCGAATTCAAAGAGAAATTAATTTTAAAACTTTTTCAATTTGATCGCAATAGCGTCAAGGGTAACCCCCCAGTCTATGTTTGCTATTAACACACTGCACTTCATTATCTGCCGGGCACCATAACACTGAATAATAACCAAAACAGAACTATTTATCCAATGTTTATCTAAACAAGCAAGACCGAATAACTATGCACGTCGTGTATATAATATCCTCAGCGGCTCATGCGTGCGGAGCCAACTACAGGGTGCACTCTAAGTCGATAGCAAAACTTTAAGTAGGCTGTTTTCTGATCAATACAAACAACTTGTACGAGGTAGCTAAAAGAACAGAGCGAAAAAAATATCAGCTGTTCCATACAAAAGGTCGACTCAATACTGCGCCAAATGTATGAAGCAACTGATATTTTTTTCCGCCACGCAGTAAAAGGTGTTTGTATTTTTCAGTAGACAAGTAGGCACTTAAAGTTCCGCTATAAACTAAGAGTGCACCCTGTAGATAGCCAATGGCTCCGCACGCATGGACAATTGGACATTGACATCGTCTTTTCTATGGGCTAGCTAGGCCGACGAGATGAGATGATGGTACAGGTGCTGGGCAAGAATAAAATAGAATAGAATAAAGCTACATGCACTGCAGCTTTCGAGTGGTCACTTCACCCATCTACAGGGTGCACTCTAAGTCGATAGCGGAACTTTAAGTGGGCTGTCTACTGATCAATACAAACAACTTGTACTAGGTGGCGACAAAAATGGAGCTAAAAAAATATCAGCTGTTTCATACATTTGGCGCAGTACTGAGTCGACCTTTTATATGGAACAGCTGATATTTTTTTCACAACATTTTTTTCGCCACCTTGTACAAGTTGTTTGTATTGATCAGTAGATAGCCTACTTAAAGTTTCGCTATCGACTTAGAGTGCACCCTGTAGTGTGAGTGATGGTGCCACCAGACGCTTTAAAAAAATATCGCCTTAGGTACGCACGTATCCTCATCAACTGAATCGTAAAGTAGGCAATGACTTATAGATGGCAAAAAAATATCGGCACGAAAGAGTGTACAGTCCTTGAGGTCTCTTCTTCTCTATTATTCTAAGTAGGTAACTAAATATAAATAAGAGAAAACAGCAGTCTGCAATATGAAACATCACCTATCATTACGGGACGGGGCGGTGTGTAGTCACGTCTTGCCAGATTGATCAAAGAAAGTGCCCCCAAGACTACAAATCCAACGACATGAAATTGTACCATTTGTACCTACGTCATAGCTGTTTTTATTTTGGTACCTAAATAATATACGTAGATAAATGCATGCATAACTTCCAGACACAAATAATACTCGTAGGTACCTACTTCACTAATTTGATGATATTTTCAAACACGTAAAATTTTATTACCAGAAATGTTCAGCAAATATTTTGCTCGGTATTTGAGAATCGTGACTAATCGTGACCACCATTATTTCTGTCACTCACACGATGCGTATATCAGCACCTGCAGAGCGTTTGCGTAGCGTTGGTCATACTTAGTATCCGACTATCTAGCGGATGGTTTGCCTCTAGCTTCCTTGCCCTCTTCTTTTCCCGTCTGTAATTAGTATTCTGGTGAGCAGCTGGAAAATTATTCGCCAATCAGTACAATTTCGGGTTATTCAGGGTTAAATTACAAAATAAGCAGGGACACAGTATATTTCTGTGAAATAAATAATAAGTATTTAGTACCACGTCACCTGAAATAACAGACAGAACGATAAGCGAGAAGAGAATGCAAAATAAAATATAGAGCAGTTTAATCTGCCTTTAGGAAAATGGCGACATTTTTTAAGTCTTGTATTCGGTCGGGGGCGTCGGAGCCCGCGGGACACTGGCCGTGGGACAAACACTGGCCCTTGCCCATACACCAATGCTGACATCAATGAAATGATCACAATTAAAACTATTTTTTTCTCTTACAAACTTACGCACCCTTCTTCTTCTTAGCGTATCGATGGCAACGATACTTCAATCCAAATTGTATTGGCTCAGAATTTGGCAGCGTTAATTGAGTTACGAGTATCACTAACCGGCATGACAGACCCTGTCCAAACCCCCTCGGGGGATGATGTTCAGGAAATCATTTTTAGGGCACCTCTATTTTTTAGGTATGCCGTTGTATCGTTGTATGTCTTTCCGTGTGGGAAGGTACCTACCTACTGTTCCATTAATGGACTCGGCGCGCGGCCGAGCGCAGGTCTGAGCTGAGCTTCGGCGTCGCAAACATTTCTACAGCTCGGCCTTCAGCCTCGCGGGGTATGTGATGGGAGCGTTTGGCCCGTTATGAGAGGGGGGAGACTCGGCCTCCGGTCTCGTTAGACGGAGCTCGGCTTTCGGCCTCGCAGAATTTCATAGGGCGTCGACCTTCGGCCCCCGCCTCTGGCCTCGAAAAGGATTCCCATCAGTTGTGTAAAAAAGGCCAAATTCCCATAAAATTTGTACCAAAAAGCGTAATTTCTATAGAATTTTAATAGAAGAGTTTTGACAACTTTTGACAGTTATATCTCGGCTGCCATCCCGAAATGTAATTTTTTTTAGACAGTTAGACATTACTTCGACATTTGCAAGTGAAATATCGAAATTCTAATTCATAGATTGGCCGTTTATCGATACTTCTCTACACTTATCTAATACATCATTTTCGTCTAGATCTTATACTTGCCAATATATCAACTTTATCGTTAATGAGTCAACCAGTCACCGTTTTGTAGCTTTTATAATATAGAGCGCTCGCATACTAGTAATGATAGAGCGAATAACAAACTGAGGCCACAGGTATGGGAAAAGGCCCGCTTGTATCATCCAGCTTGTATCCAGCATCCGACCACAATAGCACGAACTTCCCGCGGATTACTGCGAGTCTCGCGCTCGTTAACAAGTTTAGCCACTTCGATAGTTCGCTCACTCGGAGATGCCACGTCTCCATCTAGTAGCTGGAGAGCTGCTGACCATTGGACTTATTTTATCGTACGGTCGGCCACAGCCACAGATACCCCATGGCAGCTCTTACTGCGCGCGGAATAAGGGCGCCAATCGAACAAAAAGGGGTATCCTAGCGTGTGGCTGACTGTACAAGGCTGGGAGTTGGTAGGGTGATAGTAGACTACGCTGAGTCTGGGAAAAATATGTTGTTTGACCGGTGACTTGACTTGACTTAAATCCTGTTATCCCTCAGGAGGGACATAGGGCTCGAAGAAGCTTTCTCCACTTGGGACGATCTTGCGTAGTTGGTTCGCGGTTGTTTGACCGGTGGCGGTTGAATAATGTTCGCGAGTGTTCGCTGATTCGCGATATTCACACATAAGTATTTACTACAGGGTGCACTCTAAGTCGATAGCGGAACTTTAAGTAGGCTTTCTACTGATCACTACAAACAACTTATACTAGGTGGCGAAAAAAATGGAGCGAAAAAAATATCAGCTGTTTCATACATTTGGCGCAGTACTGAGTCGACCTTTTGTATGGAACAGCAGATTTTTTTTTCGCTCCATTTTTTTCGCCAACTGGTACAAGTTGTTTGTAGTGATCAGTAGAAAGCCTCCTTAAAGTTCCGCTATCGACTTAGAGTGCACCCTGTAGTTTTCGAAACGGGTCGATCCGACCACGATTCGACCAGTTTACTCAGAGCAATGATCGGTTTTGGCTTTATTTTTAGATCTATTCGAAAAAAAAACGGCGAAAGCTCAACGGTCTGCTCCGAATTGAATGCGAAATAATAAAGACTACAGTAAACGAAGGTAAGACAAACATTCTTTAAAGAAAACACTGTTATAAAAGTAAAACTCCAAAGCGGATAAAAGGTTTACTTATCTGGAAAAAGTTGGAAAAATTGTAAATTGAGCTTATGATTCAGGATTCGGCCCACTCATCGCCCCCGGCCATTATGACAACAATGTGTACTGTGTCTTAGTTTGAATTTAAAACTTCATAGATACTTTTCATGTAAGTACCTAGCAATATTACTCGCTAACGGTGAAGAAAAACTTTGTGAGGAAACCTGAGCTTCTGAGGCGAAAATCGCCAAGCCGCAGTGGGGCACGTAAACTTTTCAAATAATACATAATAAGATACTTTTAATAATATTTGTATGAAATTCAGTAATTCTAATGTCATTTTACGATATTATGAGACACCGCGTCAATATATGTGACTGTGGTAACAAATAAATGCTTTTACTACTACTACTACTACTACTACTACTACTATAGGTACACACGACAGCACGTCAGACTGTACACTTTTGTTGTAAAGTCACCCGTACATAACGTAACCGAGTAGAGTGCTAGCGTGCCTTTGTTCCCAGTATGTCACACCACCTTATGTTACACTGTTACATACTGGGACTTTTTTTTCCATCATGTCACACTGTAACATGCTGGGAATTTTCAAAAAACTGAAGTCCCAGTTTGTCACACTCTTATGTCACACTGTAACATGCTGGGAACATTAAAAAAAACTGGAGTCCCAGTTTGTCACACTCTTCTGTCACACTGTTATCTAGCGTGCCTTTAAGGGTCGACGTGCTGTCGTGTGTACCATTCAGGATGACATTTAGCCGGTCCCCTTTTGTCACGGAAGCACCCTTGTAAGTTCACAAATAGGTACCATAAACCGTCATAAAATTAATATTATTTGAAATAACATTCCGATCTGAAAACAGGAGTTATGTGCTTAGCCAAAGATAATATTAGCATATTCAGAATGCGTAGAGCCCGACAGAGCCTATACTGGTAAAGTATTTGTTGGACTTGGAACCATATGAACAAACGTCTAACTGAATTCTAAAGATTACCATCGATATCTTGGTCCTACGCTTACTTATTCCTGTTCCGCTCTAGTTTAGTAATTATGATATTATCAAGCTAACTTATCTCTTCCATTCTGTCAGAGAGCGCAATGCAAAAGTCGATCCTGCTCCACACTTACTATCGGGGAATTATCGTCACTTCGTGGTGCTGGTATGACAGCGACAAATTGCTTTATACTGCACGATACGAAATCAAGGCGCGTTTATGAGTCTGTAAGGCAGCTCGATTTTTAAGCTGTTTTGCATTGAACGCCTTCAGAAATAGAGACTTTTTAATTGGTCAAGGTCAAAGCGATAAGCAAAGTCAGAGTTTATTGGTCGAGAGTCGCGAGGGCTTAAAGCAGCGTGTTTTCACACAACTTTGATCGTATCCTTCACCCTAAATAGATGCAAAGGCAAAGGCCCAAGTTTTTGTCGGTTCATAAATAACGTTCAGACTAAAATTTAATTCAAGTCTGTGGACAGTAGATCGGGCGGCGCGGTGCAATCATACGGTTTGTTCAGGCTCAGGTGGAGGGTGCTCCGCTTAACCTTTCAAGTGGCGCCTCTCGGAGCCCTAGCTAGCGCTCTTGTTTGGCGACTGGCATTCCGCATCTTCACTAGGGCAACTCTTCGCGCTTTCAAATAGTGTTTAAGTTTTTTTTGCATATTGCTTTTTTGTTGAGGTACGCAAGCTGTGTTTCACTGGATGCTGTATAAAACATCTACTACTTATTCATCTAAAAAAAAACCGTTTAACATGACCGGCCAAGGCCATGCACAACTTTCAGACAAAAAATAATAATTCAAGTCTGCCGGCGCGGTGCAATGCGTGCAATCAGACGGTTTTTTCAGGCTCTGAAAAGTGCTCCGTTTAACCTTTCAAGTGGCGCCTTTTGGAGCCCTAGTTTGGCAACTGGCATTGCCCATCTTCACTAGTGCAAATTCACGCCACTCCGAAGGGTTTGGTTTTATTTTTCTTGATATTCCTTTTGTTTATATTGCCATTCGATCCATTTTTCGCACTTTTAAAAATTTATGGTTTTTAATTAATTTCTGTAGACCTTTGCCTGTAATAATATTTCCCTCCAACATCAATTACCTACTCGTCATTCCTATGTTCAATACGTACTGTTTTGTTTTGTACGTATCGCCGTGCCTGCTCATTTGTGAGTACTGCAAAAATTGCAAATATTTTAAGTACTCGTAGGCTGCTAAGTAGGCCTTGTTAGTTGACTATCTGCCGGTTTCTGAATTGAGAAATTCGCTAAGCAAATGGGTAAGTATCGTCCTGTCTCTGCAGATTTCTCACAGAAGAGCGTGACAGAACGATATTAAAGTATTTGCTTAGCAAAATTCTCAATTCAGAAACCGGGCCTAAACATTCACAATAAGTGGTTGGTGGTTCTAGTTGATACAGGGCGCGAACAAAAAGAGAAAACCATAATTTCTCCAACAACAATCGCAGTCGCTTGGTCACCCGATGGAATGGCCGTACCGCTGTGCGTGGTTGATGTTCACGGTTGGATTATAAGGAGAAAAATATTAGTCATTTTATGTTGAATGTGTGTTGAAAATTTGTATGGACAAAAAAAAATACGACCAAAAAAAACTTTATATTCTGTTTGTAAATATGATGAACGTGAGTTATGGGGGCCGAAATAGCAACGCAAAATAGTTTACAATATTTTATCGCTTATCTCCAGGTATTACCGTCGATCAATATTCCCAAACACGTGGCCGTGTTTCCATCGTGATTAGCTCTAAAATGTTTTTGACATAAGATTACTTACTCAAGCTTTTACCGTCGCTATTTGCTGAATGTGTTACGAACGCGACGTTGGCACTCCAACTGATGGATAAAAGAGGATTACCTACTTATTTCTTCAACATTTTAGCCCAGAAGATTTAGGTTCTGGCAGATTTTTTTATCGGTCAGCCCCTGTATTATCTAAAATATCCACCGTAAAAATAACCGTTTTTAAATGTAAAAAAAAAGATTGTTCATTTCGATAAGGGCTATTTTCGAGTGTTTTGACGCTCGGAGGTTAAGTGGAATTTTTAGCTAATAGAGGCGCAGCAGAGGTAGCATGAATTTTATCGAGGCGGATTTATCCAACAAAATGGCGGTTTATCAGCATTTTTGACGTCTATGTGTAGTGGGTTATACAGGGTGGCCCAAACATAGACGTCAAGCGAGAAAATCTAGATAGCTGTCACCAAGGGCTACCCGAATCACCCCCATGTATGTTCAGCCATTTTTTGTCGTTTAGAAGTTATGAGGCTTTTAAGGATTTTTTGAAAAAAATTACCTACCATTGGATTTTATTTTCTAACTTTTTTTTCTTTCTACTTTTCAGAGATATTTTTTATTCCTTAGAGTCTCAGATAAATTATCTATCACCAAAAAAATAATGATCAGCTGTGGACTTTTAGAAGATACCGCAATTTTGATCCAAAGTCCAAAAATGTTGTTTTTAAGAAAACATCACTGAAATAGTTAGTATGGGGAAAAAATAAGTAGAGGTCTGAAGAACTTTTTATTGATTTCAAAAACTTTCCCAAAGCCTCATTCTTCAGAATAATACAAAAAATCTGTCACTTTATAGGACTTTTATTCAAGTAATTTTCGATCAAAGTCGAAAAACTGGAGTTGGAAGAAATTTTATTTCAATCAATTTTTATTTATTTTGTTTGATTCGGACAAAAAACATTGCGGATCGGCTTAAAATCATCTGTCAGTAGGATCTGCATTAGAAATTCACGAAAAAATTAAAAAATCAAATGATTTAATTTTCAGACTTTTTTTAATTTTTTTTCTTTAATTTTTTTTTTCTTCATGTTTTGTAAGTAAAGTCGATAATAAAATAATTTAAAATTCAAATAATGAAAAAAAAGAACAAAAAAAAAACAAAATATTTTATGGTATTTTTTTTATTTTTTCAAGAATTTCCTATGCAGACCGTGCTGACAGGCAATATTAAGCCTACCTGCAATGTTTTTTGTCCGAATCAACCAAAATAAATGAAAATCGTTTGAAATAAAATTTCTACCAACTCCAGTTTTTCGACTTTGATCGCAAATTACTTGAATAAAAGTCCTATAAAGTGACAGATTTTTTGTATTATTCTGAAGAATGAGGCTTTGGGAAAGTTTTTGAAATAAAAAAAAAGTCCTTCAGATCCCTACTTATTTTTTTCCCCATACTAACTATTTCAGTGATGTTTTCTTGAAAACAAAATTTTTGGGATTTGGATCAAAATTCCGGTATCTTCTAAAAGTCCACAGCTGATCATTATTTTTTTGGTGATAGATAATTTATCTGAGACTCTAAAGAATAAAAAATATCTCTGAAAAGTCGAAAGAAAAAAAAGTTAGAAAATAAAATCCAATGGTAGGTATTTTTTTTCAACAAAACCTTAAAAGCCTCTTAACTTCTAAACGACAAAAAATGGCTGAACATACATGGGGGTGATTCGGGTAGCCCTCGGTGTCAGCTATCTAGATTTTCTCGCTTGACGTCTATGTTTGGGCCACCCTGTATATCGCTCTCGACGATATATAAACCACTATAGACTTCAAAATCCGCCTCGATAAAAGTCATGCTACCTCCGCAGGTCTTGCTAATTTTTTAACTTAATACTAGTTGATCGGCATTGGTACGTACCTAATGGGGATACTATACAAAACTAAGGCCTTTACATCTACGATGATCTAGGTACGTAATGAGAGGATTTATACATCGTCCAGTGGCACCTCCACTCACACTAGGTGGGTGAAGAGACCACTTGGCGCTGCCCCAGCAAAACCCAGCAAAACTTGGGCCCAATAAAATTAAATGGTACCTTACGCTTTCTACGATATTACTGAGTGCGTCAAGTGTGTTATGTGATCGGCAAATGAAAAGCATCGTTACGATACAAGCAAGCACGTCATTTAAATATCCAGTCCCATTTTACGGCGATTAGATCCTTATGTGCGAGCATTGACATAAAAATCATTACGCATAAACATCGCGGGCACCAGGCGGAACTGCAGGTCATAAATAGGATATACTCGTAAACCTGTCAGAGGACCATGTGTACTAAGCTCTTAGAAGATTGTAGTTCGATGACCCGTAGAAAACTTGGATACCTACACATAAGGTTTTTACATACGAAAGCTTTAAACAACATCGTTTTGAATTTATCTTAACAAATGAAAATGAGGAAATGCCAAGTCATGTCAACACTCTAGGTAGTTATAATTATCTCAAATGGATATAGCTGGAGAGCTAGTGAACAATCGACTTATTTGGTCGTACAAGGCTAAACAACCTTCTAGGCTGGTTGTTTAGACTCCGCTGATCACGAAAATACATAATTTGGGCCGTTCGCGGTTGAAAGTTAGATTTTCTTGACTTTGAAAGTTTTAAACTTAGACTAGAGTTTTTTTTTCGTCCAGGGCTGGGAATTCGTAGACTTCGCTGATCACCAAATTATTATTGGCCGAGCGCGGTTGAATGATCGTTTTTATAACCTAGATAGTGTTTTTTTTTGTTAAATCTTCATTTATTATATAAGCTCCCAGCCTTGTACGACCAAATAAGTCGATTGGTCACCAGCTCCCCAGCTACAAATAATTGCGCGGTTCTAAATATAAAGCTCTCTGTTTACATATTATTTGATCTATGCCACGGCGAAGGAATGAAAATGTTAAGCCGGATATTCTCTCGTAGGCGAGCGTGGCCGGCGGCGGGGTTCGCTTTTGATAAAATTACCTGAACGAAGTTAGGATGGTCTGCAATTACCGCAGAGATGCTCTCCTACCACTAATGCACGATAATAGTCATTTTCGACAACTTCATTAGGGGGCTACGTGGGTGGCGCCCTGAAAATGCACTGCGAGACGCCCAAAGTTCCCAAGCTGAACGTTTTTAGGAAAATCACTCGCTTACCGAATTTTATCTGTTTGGTGCTTAGGTATATGTCAATTGTAGAGTTAATTAGTGTGTAGGCACGCGGTGGGAAGCGTGTTACACCGGACAGTTTGAACAACCGCACACGGTGGGTCGAATGTACGCACTCAGTAAGGGTGCGCCAACCGCCATCCGCGACCTCGCCTTTTGATTTATTACTATTTACTCCGCTACAATAAATCCTGTTCTATTGGTTTATCCTAGAAAGCCACTTGAGTACGGCTGATTAGAATCGGCACTGCATTTATTTATTGCCACTGTTTACTAGGAGTTGAACTTTAAGCCGCTTTTACGACGAGATGTTTTCTGTCTTGTTTGACTAAAGTTGCTTTGCTATTCAAAAGTAGTTAAATTAAAATACACAATTGTACTAACATAAACTAAGTAAATCAACATGTTACTAACACTATGGATACTTAAGTCTGAAATAAACGAATTGAATTGAATTGAATTGAAAAGACCAAAAGGTCAAAATACCAATTTCAACGAAATAGTCACCCATTCATCAAACCATCCATCTAATATAGGACGGAACTAACTAAGGCCTTTTGCATCTACGTTATGAGATGCAAAGTGGCACCTTCACTCACCCTAGATGGGTGAAGCACTCGACGCTGTGCCTGGGGCATTGTTTTAGATGGAGTAGGCTTGCCCAGCAACTATACCATCCTGACAGCTTAGTCGGCCTAGCCCACAGGAAAGACAAGTCAATACGTGTGGAGCCAACTAAGCAGCGGGTTTCCTGATGATGTTTTCCTTCACGGTTACTAAAAACCGTTCTTCGTAGTTTTGCTACTTCAAATTCACAAATGTACGTAACATTGAAAAGAAACAAAGTCATAGGTACATGCCTGCGCCAGGAATAGAACCTGGGTCTCTCGCTTCCGAGTCCTATGTTCTACCATAGGCCACCACCGCTACGAGGATGGAATACTATAGGACTAATATGGATAGGTGCTCATTCGATATTTATATCTGAAAACGACCTTGTCTGCACGTGATAGAAAAGGGCTGAAAACTTTCAGGGTGGAATTGTCAACAACAATAAGAAAAAGTAGAGCTACTCTTTACTATATCATATTGAGGTTTTGACCTCTTTTGCATGCCATTAGAAATCTCCAAAACATCTAAATTGCAAGGTTCTACATTAGCAAATGATACCTACTTAAAAATATAGCTACCTACCTACATAATATATGATCCACATTTATTGTGTCAGATCACGCAGAGTAAGCAAAGGGGAAAAGGTTTTCTTTTGTTTTCATTAAACTGTCACCTCGACAAAAATAACTTTTTTTTTTCAAGCTATCTGAAGCGTGTTCGTCGTGTTTTTATCATTTTCGTAATGCAAAAATATGTTGAGGAGCGTTTCATTCATCACAATGGCGGCGGCTTGGGCGGCCGGCACGCGGCGAGATAGTCTGTATCTGCTGCGGGCATTTCCACGATATAAGCTCCGTCCAACATGCAGATAAAGAAAAACTTTAATTTTCCTGTAATAGCGACTTTACCGTTAGTGAACACCATGTTTAAGCTCGAGCTCTATGTCTGAGAAAATGGGGAAAGGTACACTTGTACAATGTACACTGCACAATAACTTACTTACTTTCACACCTTAAAACATTTTTTTAGACGGTCATATCGAAAATTAAAATCGCAAACAACGGATATAGTTGGAGAGCTGGTGACCAATCGAGATATTTTTTCGTACAAGGCTGGGAGTTAGTAGGCTGATAGAGTAGACTTCGCTGAGTCTGGGAAAAATATTTTTTTTGTCCG
This sequence comes from Zelleria hepariella, assembly GCA_949319315.1. Classification (NCBI taxonomy): domain Eukaryota; kingdom Metazoa; phylum Arthropoda; class Insecta; order Lepidoptera; family Yponomeutidae; genus Zelleria; species Zelleria hepariella. The sequence continues at coordinate 8,449,548 of OX439391.1, read as the reverse complement.
GTCGCGGTTGAAAGTTAGATTTTTTCGACTTTGAAAGTTTAAATGTATGGGTTGAGTCATTTCTTTTTTGTCTACGAGGCTGGGAGTTTTTAGGCTGCCTTTTTAGTCTCCGCTGATCACGAAATCACTATTTATTACTAGCCAAACGCGGTAGAAATATTGTTTTTTATAACCTAGAAAGTGTGAATTTTTGGGTTATAAACATCAAACTTTCAACCACGCTCGGCCAAAAAAACAAATATTTTCTTCTTCAACGGAGTCTCAACAACTAACGTAGAAGTTTCTGGCAAGAAAAGGCACAAGGCATTGTACGACAAAAAAATTATACTGAATCCATACATTTAAACTTTTAAAGTGGAAAAAATCTAACTTTCAACCGCGACCGGGCAAAAAAAATATTTTTCTTAGACTCAGCGAAGTCTACTCTATCAGCCTACCAACTCCCAGCCTTGTACGAAAAAATATCTCGATTGGTCACCAGCTCTCTAACTAATAGTAGTCTTTTTTGTTTTGGCAACATAAAGCAGCCTTTTGAAACATGTCTTTTTGTAGAGTACTTTTAGTAACACTTTTAACACACACTGTTGCTGTGCCAGAACAGATAAATCTACTCACAAAACCTCTATTTAGTAGTTTATTATTGAGGTTTTGGTTTGAATTGATACGTTTAATGGTCAGGATACAATGGTATTTATCACTAGTAGTTCTCTCCATTTTAATTTATCATATTTAAATCGGCCAGCAGTCTCATCTTTTCACAAATAGGCTCAATTTACTAAACTCCAGAAAAAAAAACTCGTCACGTGATCTTTCATGTCATGAATATTTTTAATTTCTTACTTTTTGTATTTTTAGCCTCTTGCCGTTGGTACACAAGTTTTCTTTGTGTAGTCTTTATTATATTCCGGATCCCTTTACAAGAGCCGAGATAACAATAACAAGATGCGTTTAATCCTTTGCGCCACGGCACAATTTCCTCCTGAAAAACTACACTAAATAGGGATCTCAAGAAAGCTTGGCTCTTTCTTAAAAAGCATATTAAATGACTAAGCAAATTAATACACTCTGTATCTACACGCAGAGCTACAGCTGCGGCTGCATTTTAATTCAATTAACGCTCTCATAAGCCGGAGTGCCGTTAAATCAAAGAGTAATTTCTTTGTCTTCGCTTTAACATTTTCAGTCGCAATAATTGTATTTACATTTTCGCGTTTTTATGCTAGACATTCGCATTTGGTTCCCGGTCCTTTGTGTTACAAGCTCTACTACCTTTCATGACAAGTGGATTCGCTGAAAAATGCCAGACCTTATGTACTGAAAAGTGCTTGCTATTTGTGTCCAATATTGCCAATGGGTGAAGTAGAGCAGCTGTGTGTAGTGCACTCTTCAAATCAAAACCTATGAAATAAATAATTCATTCACCGATCGCGGTAGATGCTTGACAATTTTTTACTATCTATGTTTCGCCGATGCGATTCATTGACGTAACGAATGTTGTTTTTTATTTCGCGGCTATGAATGCAAACATGGATAGAATATTAATTGTTCGGATTACTAGAGTTTATTTTTAAACCGGCCGTGGATTGTGGTAGTTAACTTATCAGATAGTTGACGACATTAATCGATTGTTGTATTTAAATTATTTAAACTGAAATTGGGACTGTTGTTTTCAGTGTTTCGTGTTAAGTTTGTTCATGGTCGATCGGTAAAAAGCCTGTTTTTAAAATAAGTACCTAAGAAGGTCAAGCATACTTTAGGTCACCTTAAACAAGGTCCCGTATATACGTAGTGAATAGCCCGCGCGCCAAGAACATTTTCGATTTGTTTCGTGTATCAGATTTGTGCATTTTTCTCTGCGCGCGGGCTAATTCACTAATTCACCGCGCCTTAAATCATTAGTTCTTTTCTGATCGGTCTCTAAAAGTTGGTAAAATAGTAAAAAATAAAAGAAACTAGACTTACAAACCTAATAAAACATAGATAAATTTTATTTCAACATTCCATGCAAATATGCGAATACCAATATCGTAACATCATCTAATAGAGATATTAACGTCAATACCAAACATTTAGAAGGTACACTGCTACATAAAGTAATGTTGCAGTTATTGCAGCCAACACACGAAGTGGGAGAAGTCCACATTTTGGCGCAAATATGAAGGAGATTACCTGCGAAGCGAGTCCGTCGCCCGGTAAAAATAAGCGAAGATGGGATCTACGTGAATGCAAGAGATTGCGTTTGAAATACACACGCGGAGTAACACGATATTGGGAAAGAGTAGGTACTGACTCTCTGAAAACAGTAGGTAGGTACTGAATTTTTCAGTATACTCCGTGCAATTTTAGTGGTTTTAAAGCCGAAGGCATTTTGTTGCACTGGTGATTCTGAGCCAAATTACAAAATTTCATGCAAAACGCGCGAAAAAAAAATTCACTTCTCCATACTAATGGTGTCGATTGGCGATAGCCGTTTGTATTGGGAAGTGTTATTTTTTTTCGCTCGTTTTGAAGTAAAATTTTGGAAATTTGCTCAGAATCACGAGTGCAACTAAATACCTTCGGCTTTAAAACCACTAAAATTCCACGGTGTATTACAGTTTTCCACAATATGTAAAAGGATTTTGAATTAAATAGTTCATGTTTTCAGTAAATGTTGCTTATAATAAGAATTCGCTGACCTTTCTGATGTCGGGACTTACACAAAATGTGTTTCTTGTAAGTTATTTAATTACCTTATTGTGTGTACTTATTATCAGCCCACCTACTGTTTTGAGAAATTATTGACAAGTTGTGCTCATACTAGCGATATACGCCACCAGTAGCCCATTATCCGGTACTTACACTTTCAGCAAGGCAAATTCATGAAATATGTACGTGTCTAACTATAGGTTAGCAATACGATATTTTTGTCCAAGAGCAGTGAAAGTTCGGTGGGTAGAACGATTGCTTCTCAAGAAAAAGTACGTGGTTCTAATCTAACCCTATAGGTACAGTATTGCGGGCATTCGAATAGGATTTTACTTGACTAGTTTGGGAGCCAGAACATGCACCTGTAACATTTTTAACAAATAACCTTTTCATTTCATTTAATTACATGATTAAAACTTACTTACTCTTTCTTTTATTTGATGGTCGCAGCTGGCATTTTTACCACACACAAACAATTATTTACTGCCGGTTTCTGAATTGAGAAATTCACTAAGCAAATGGGTAAGTATCGTCCTGTCTCTGCAGATTTCTCACAAAAGAGCGTGACAGAACGATAGTAAACTATTTGCTTAGCAAAATTCTCAACTCAGAAACCGGGCCTGAGTCAATCAGCGCCTCTATTATCTAAAAATTCCACTCAACCTCCGAGCGTCAAAACACTCGAAAATAGCCCTTATTGAAATGAACAATCTTTATAATTTAAACACAGATTTTAACGGATTTAACACTCGTTTTATTAACTTTTTACATTTTCCCAACGTTTCGAGACCTTTGCAGGGCTCGTGGTCGCGGTAGACTGAGGTGACAGCTGTCTTGTATGTCATTTGTTGATTGAAACTACCCTCGGTTATGAACATAATTAGACATTGACTACCCTGTTACGGATACAAATTAAAAAGTAAAAAAGTATTTTTAATAACGTTCCTGACTACGGAGAAGAGCTCCCAGTGACGTGAGATCGTGTAGATGTGACCATGGCTCGAGGTTTCAACCGATGGAGGATCGGTTCCCAAACTGAGGGGATGTTCCAACTACTATATATATATACCTCAGTCTACCGCAACCACGAGCCCTGCAAAGGTCTCGAAACGTTGGAAAAATGTAAAAAGTTAATAAAACGAGTGTTAAATCCGTTAAAATCTGTGTTTAAATTATGTATAGTGCTCGTGCAAACCTAAGAAAATATTATGAACAATCTTTATTTTGACATTTATAAACCGTTATTTTTACGGTGGATATTTTAGATAATACAGGGGCAGTTCCCCATTAGATGTTTTTCCACACAAATTCGACGATCTGTTTTTTTTTTTGCTATCCAGGGCCCTTAGCCTGTAACGCAATGGCGGGTCAATGGCGTCCCGGCAGAAGGACAAAACCGGGCTCTCCTCGTTTTTCTCCTACAACCAGGGAACTAATCCTCTAGAATTAGAATCAAAATATTCTTTGCTGTACTACAAAAACATTAAAAGGACAGACAGCGTTAGCAAATCGTAATTGAAGTCGTCACCTGACAGCCCATTTTGGCACCATTGTGTTACAGGCTAAGGGCCCTGGATAAGAGCGGCCGCGCCGCCGCCGCGCCGTGCCACCAAATGTCTCTTGCCGTATAGAGAGGCAGGCAATATTAATTAAATGCTGTACCGCCTTTGTGCACTTCGCATAGTTTGGCCTGACCCAAGCTACATAGTTGAGGTACTCTCTATGCCCTGTGGTTGGGGTCACTGGTACATACAAAACAGCGTGTTTTGTCACAAACATGCTCTTAAATAACACCTTTGTTGCTCAACTTTTTTTTCTTAGCCTTAATCGGTGTTCCCCTTTGTGAACTGAAGGTCACTTTCGCGATTCGACACATGCATAGTCCTTGAAAATTCCATAGTATTCTAGTTCTAAACGGGTCCGGTCGCGTTTATTTTCGGTAAAGTAAGTACACAGCAGCCACCGCCCAAGGTCATGGGTGGAGTTAATAGAAAGATAGACTGAATTTTACCACCAAAATAACCACGATACGTACCAAACGATATTAACGAAATATGGATAGGGAGAAGTTAATTAGTAACGCTTTATGGCGCTTATCATGGAGTCAAACGCGACCTAAATTATACAATGCAGCAGGAGGCCTGGAAGTTTCAAGATAGAGTTACACACACAACCTATGCCAGTAGTTTTAGCACAGTACTTAGGTACTCCTAGACTAGCCCATTACGCCATTCTTATCACGAAATCACGAACTATGTATGGACAAGAAACTGGCAGTATGAAAAAAAAAAACCCGCGCGAACCGAATAAAAAAAAAAGTTTGTGAACAAATAAAAAACGTCAGAAATGCATTCCGTCTTCATTCGTAGGTATAATCCGCGCGGAATGAGAATGGGACCTTTTGGAACTGAGACGCGCGCAGTAAGCAAACTCACGTCGATGCAACCTTGTCAAAGTAAAATACAGTATGTTTTCGATTGACTTTGACAAGGTTCCATCCCATTCTCATCCCGCACGCATTAAAATTGTTTATTTGTTTACTGAAATTCAGATTTTCATAAAATAAAAGTGTTTCTTTCTCAAGTAATGAAAGTTTTATGAACGCTTCAAATGTCCCTCTTAATTTGTCTACATTAGGCGTACATATTTAGCTCAGCTCCCAAGCTGGGAAGTGGACACGCCCTTTTCTAGATAACTGTATTTGGAACTGACAAATTGGATTGTCAAAGGAAACCGATAAGGTAACAAAGATATACTCCTCGGATTTCACGTCACTACGCATAATGCCTTTGGTTGATTGAGCTACTACTATTTAGAGTCCTAATGAATTTTCCTGTCAAAACCAACAACTGTTATTTAGAACCATAAAGCACATAACATGCCTGACGCATTTTTCCAATACGGCCGCAATATCGCGCAATTTTAAAATTATATATTTTACAAATTAAGACGCATTTTGTGTTTTTAGTGAATAAAACAGCCTTACCTTAATAAACATTACAAAGTATTTAAAATCAAAGCATTACTATGCGAATTCAAAGAGAAATTAATTTTAAAACTTTTTCAATTTGATCGCAATAGCGTCAAGGGTAACCCCCCTGAAATCAATTGACTAAGTATGTTTAAAACCATCCTTTAGAAACCCACAACATAAATATGACAGAACCTTTCTGTACCACTCGAAAACTTAAAATATGAATTAGTGGCAGAGATCTTTGAGCATGAGAAACAGAGGCTTTGCAAGAGCAAGAGTGGACACGATCTTTTTAGACTAAACTAATTAGGTACCTTCTACCACATAAATTACGATGTCTATGATAGGTGGTAATTTATCCCTTTAATGTGGGTAAACTTTCCTCTAATGCGTAGGCATTTTAACCTAGGTATTTTTACACACCAATTACAGAATATGTCGAGTCCGTAAAACACTGGCATAAAAGACAGCGTTAAAAGAATAATGGCTTGCTTAATACTCGACATATCAAATACTTAAGCGTCTTATCGTATCATCTTGATCCTCAAACATCAAACGCAGCTTTGATGGGCACAATTAGTTTAGAGAACGAGCCAGGATTGTTGCGACTCGTGTCTTACGCTATTAATTTCTCTGATGACAGCCATTTTAAGACGACAATTTTTACGGTACATTATAATTCGACGCGCTGAAGAATAGCGGGTATAAAAACATTAAGTATATTAAGTAAATATTAAAAGACAAATATCGTCCAAAGTGCTCCTAGGTTAGGTTAGGTTAGGATATTTAGATTTCAGAAAACAACAACTACAGAAACTCCCAAATACCTTCCGCGAAATCTCGTTGAAAGGAGTGTTTTAGAAAAAATATGAGTATCGGTCCTAATTACGTGAGCGTTTCTCTTTTTTTTTACCACAACACGTTTGACTCATGTCCGGTGGGTTAGAAGACGTATAACTTTGTTGTTATATAAAAATTGCTGATACTTGTGTGCTTATATGCTTCTTTAATTATCATATTAATCAGAAAAAAATATGACACTATGTTAATAGACTGAATATCTAGTTAAAAATCAATTAATTACTAACCATGGAAATGCCCAATGTATGAAAAGTCAAATGTCCCACCTAACAAATTGTTCATTGAAACTTAAATATTTTTAAAAAGTTCTATGAAACCATCCCCGTATTTTGGTTTTAAAACGTGTTGAGAAGTATAAAGATCCACATTTCAATGGCATTTTAAGGGATTTATTCGTGTAACTGAGAGAAAAAATCTATTTTATGTGTGTCCCGAAAAAGTTCAAAACCAGAGGTCAGACTTTGTGACCCACTTTAGAGCCACAAGAGGGTAAAAATTACCATTTTACTAGAACTTTTTCGAATCTGGCCACTCTACAGTATGCCACAGAAAGCCGCAATATTCGTTTATGTGTCAGTGTTGCCACTGGGACAAGGCCATAACGGCGCGTCTACCTTGGTCCTCTAAGCAACTTCAACTTTGTGACCAGGATTCTAGGTAAGTTGATTAGAATTTGTCACATGTTTCTATTGTAGCATAATGCTCAACTACCTGACACTAAATTAAGTCATAGTAACAGTGGTTACTTGTCTTGTAGTTCCAATAATGTTTTTTTAAAAAAGTAACCGCACTATATGTGACCGTCCATTTTGCGACTTTTCTGTGGTCACGTATGCGACGGAATATTGAGTCACAAAAACTGAACTATTAAGGTACGCTTACATTTTAACAGCTCAAGAAAATGCCTCTAACATCGGCCAAAAAAAACAAGGCGCTAAAATAGAAGCAAAAAACAGAAGAAAGCAAGGAAGCGACTAGATAAAGGCCCAGATATAGGCATAATTTGCGCCGCCAATGAAAAAAAAAATCATATCTTCTTTTTGGATGCGTTTTTTGCTAAAAACGCGTCCAAAAAGAAGATATATTTTTTTTACAATAATAGTTGTAAAATGTTTTCTAATATTTAAAATATAATGTGTTTGTGTTTTCGAATCCGTCATTTATTTAAACTTACTTTCTTTTTGATTAAAATATATTGCGTAGTAGAGATGGAGCCTTATAAGATCTTTTTTGTAACCAACGGCTTCTTTTTTGTGACTGTCCCAAACTTTTGTTTTTAGTAATTCAATTTAAAGTACTAATTTATTAATTTAAGATAATGAAACTTATTTTGAAACTAAAGAAATACTCAACATATTAGGAAAAAATAAGTATTTGTTCATACAATGATTATTTTTGAAGTTATTGAAAACTTTAACATAAATTTTAGTTGAAGGTTACAAAAAATAATCTAAACCCTGATTCTGAAACTATTTTCAAGTTTTCATGATCTTTTTCAGGAAATATGATTAAAATGGTTGATTATCTATTAGATTTAGATCATTCTGATAATAGAAACTGCGACTTTATAGTATTTTTCATACAGAGAAGGAGTCACAAAATCGGAACCCTTAATCTACCTCTATTTAGTAATTATTATTTATTTCCCAAAATCTTCATTAAATTGGAGTTTCTTATGAAAAATCCAATAATATATTAGTTAAGCAATCGGAATTCATACAGAAAAGGATCATATAAAGATATTTTTAATTTCAGCGAACTTTTGAAAGTGTGGTAAAAAATTTGAGAACTGCTCACGTCACAAAGTAACTAGACATAGGGTACCTTAGTTAATGCCGGGTACAAGACCGGCTGTCTAGAAAAACACAATCTAATTTCCTACAATTATTTAGAAAGAAACTTTTCTTTGCCCTTTGCGATTTAATTTACGACTGGAACGGATGCGAAATAGCAGGAAAAATGCCTAAAAAGGCAAAATGTTATTCAAATCAGGCCTCAACGATTACGTTTTAGAGCGATCAAAGAAGGCACTTTAACATGAAAAAAACCCGCGAGTTACAACATAGCTCTTCATTTCCATAGCTAGTTATTATACAGTCATATAAAATGTGGTAGCCACAAGCGTAGGCATAATAACTTCCTCTTATTATCTCGAATACTTTTCGGGACTTTATGATCTCCAAATAGCACCGATTAGTCTAAAAGTAATAGAAATGGCTTGAAAGATGACTATTGCATTTTTTAATGCATTAAAGGTAACACTTCTGTCCAACAAAATAATATCGTATATCATGAAATTAATCCGCGCATTCAAAAGTATCGTAGTTCTTGACAGATGGGCTAGAGAAGGCAAACAAGCAATAAGTAGGCAGCTGTGTGGGATATTTTTTCCACATAACATGTACTACGTTAGTACATACATACGTATCTTGACGCGCCCTACTATCATTACGTTAAATCGCTCGTCGAATCTGAACATAATCGTCGTATTATACGAGACAGCACTCTCTGCGGTGGTTATACAAAAATAAACTACCCTTCTCGTACGAGTAACAATAAAATTAACATACAAATATGTTCGGTCGTCGGTGTAAACTACGCTCATCGCGCATGTGTAGTTAACGGGACAGATTGGCGATGACCGGCTGGTACACTCAGCGAAATGATAGGATACCCAATAGAAAATAATGGGATATCTTACTTACTTACTAGAAAAGCGGTGGTGGTCTAGTGGGTAGAACAATGGACTCGGAAGCGAGAGACCCAGGTTCGAATCCCGGTGCTGGCATATACCTATGACTTTAATTTATTTATTTATGTCTTTTATTTTTTATTTGTGAATTTGTAGTAGCAATACCATTCGCTGACGGTGAATTTGCTTAGCTAGTCGGACATGTACATTTGTACAGGCTACATCTTACTTTTTTTTTACTTACTTACATAGGACATGTAACGCTGGGTACCAACCGAACGATACGGGCCTGCTGCGTGCCTGCTGCGAAGCGAGCATGTTACGTTATGTTCTGTGCTAAAATCCGACGTTATTTATTTAGTGCTAGGCCCTAAAATCAAAGGGATTCGCCTTCAAACTGATAAGCGGTTTGAGCGACTCTGTTTTAGTTTGGGCAAAATGCTTTCGTATGTCCGGATGTTCTTCAAAAACGTTTCCACAGCAATTTCAAAAAATGTCACAAAACTTATTAAGACGCATAATTACATTCAAGGAGGTGTGAGGGGGTGGAAAATAATAAAAAATAAATGAAAATTGCAGACTCGACAGATTCGCGGGACATCTCACAGTAAGAGTATGAAATCTATAAAAACTTGTAAATTTAGCGGAGAGTAGCAATGTTAGCATTTGCGACACTTTATTTCACCTCTAAATCGTTTCGCACCGCGAATGAAGTCGCGCTGCGCATTCGGGTTGGTAGACGGGTTGGTAACGTTTCAATGATTATTTCGGATTTAGCTTTTCAGTTCCAGCTTCAGCCAGCAGTAGCCAGCAGGAGTGGTCTATTTTCGCGGTGGTTATTTTCTTAGTTTGTTTTCGACTTTCGCCCGGGTCTATCTGCAATTAATCTCCTCCCGCGCGCAGTCATCAGGATTCAATCAATCCTTGTTGCTCGTTGATTTATCGCGCACTCGGTCGTGGCCCGAGCACCTGTGGGTTACGAGTCGGCTCGAGACGATTGTATCTAAGGAAGGCTTATACTTAAGGCTGGAAGATAGAAGCGTGGCGGGAAATTCAAAATTTTCACAGTTTTTTACATTTTGTAGCTAAACTGAGCTATTTTTGTTTAGCGATCTTTCGTTCGCGGCAATAACATAGTATTCTTTTCATTATTGTAAACAACAGAACAACAATAATTCAGCCGATTATGTGTTCTGGTCTACGACAAGTTTTTTGGGCAGTGCCACTGCTTCGTAGACCAGAACACATAATCGGCTTAATTATTGTTGTTCTGAGTTCTGACTCTTAAGAGGCATACTGTCAAACTAGCGCCACCAGAGAAATTAAATTAGGTTTTTCTTGTGAGCAATTTAAATTATAAAGTAAGTGTAGGAGTAAATATGACCTTAAAATTGCTATTAAAATTTCATTCTTCAACATTTCCAAAATACGTACGTTTCACCACTGAAAATACAAATTCAAAATTTATTTTATTGTCATAAATTACATGTTTGTAATGTACAAGTCACATAAACCCGTCTAAATGTCCCACTAGCAAAGGCTTTCTCTCACACAGAGAAAGACAAAGAGAGAGAGAGAGAGAGAGAGAGCTTAAATTACCAAGCCTGCCCACTTCGGATTGGCGATATTGAAAGTACTATGGCTCAATGCGACCTCAGTCAAGAGACCCAGTTGCGATTCTCGGTCCTGGGTTGCGCCTCATGTGCCTATGGCACAGAATGGTAATACGGAACCCTCAGTGAGGGAGTCCGACTGGCACTTGGCTGGTTCTTTAAATTCATAACGCGATTTACTAAAGCGTCAGTAATTAATAATTTTATTATTTAAAAACAAAAGCAGTGTGAAAAAACAACATTGTTTTACGGCCAACAGGGGTGCTCCTATTGTCAGGCACTTCATTAAAGATTTCGAACCATCTCGTTAAGCAATATTGGATCAATTTCCCCCAGAAAGTTTATTAATTGCATATTAATTGCCATACCGCTTAGCTCCTTTCTTCAACCAATTTCACCTGAAAAATAATGGACAGAGGAAAATAGGCCTTGCGAATAATGTTGACAGGCTCTTGAAGGCATTTCGAGTTTCAATGCCAAGGAGAGGATACTGTCAACTTGTCACACACAGGCTCTATGATTACCTATCCCCGACAGGGCCATACGTAACTGTAAACAAATTCAAATCACATTTATTTATTTTAAAAAGTTTAAGTATTGTTTGCATTTTTAATGTTGGCAAACGTTTTTGTAAATAAATGGAGCAAAAGCGGCATGTGAATGAAGTAAAAGAGGTATGTCAGGTTAGTGCTAAAGAGAAAACTATCGTCCCTTCCTGCAATTCCGGGATGCAGGCGTAAATTAATGTAGGTTTTAACTCAGGACAGCCATCAGGACCTCGGTTTAATCATAAACCAGTGAGTATAATAATGGCTTACCAATGACCTATGCATCCAGCTAACCAACGCGTAATAACCCAGTTTCCAATCCTATTCATTTGCCTATTTGAGGCAGTGATCAGTTCAAATCATATTCTATAGTATCTGTCCGCGGCTTTGCTTGTTAGCTTTCTCTCAGGGGTCAAAAGTATCCAATAACTAAACGTCGATTCTATAGATGAGCAACCGACCTCCCAAAGATTGAAAAGACTCTTCAACGCAATATACAGACTGATTGTGTTACTAGGAAGGATGTGTCCCTGAATGGATAGTGCTTGTCAAGATGGGAAAAGGACAAAGTTAGTGGAAGACAAACAATACATAACAAGGTGGAACACGCAAGCACCCCTTGGTGTTTGTGAGCAAGAGTTCACACGCCCTGTACAATTTCGGTGTGTTTCTGGAATCTCACTCCCGAGTTCGTAATTAGTTTCGCAGAACCATTGTCTCCCGAGGGTTTCTTTACAGACATTCGCGTTCCAGAATAGAAGAACTTTCCTTCAACTAGTTGGCAATGTTAAATGTACGCGCTGCATGATGGCATGTGTCGTTTGATCGTTTAAATAGACAAGTTCCCGGTTTTGTAGAAGTACGTCACAGGTGCGTCGTAGACGTGAGGGTGGAAATAACTTATTTTTAGCTTATAGCTTTTTTACAGGTATGTTTACTATAACGTAGTCATTGTGGACTGTTAGGGCAATCCACGCAAGTGACTATAATATTAAAATAAGGTTTTTTACCTTTTTGTGATACATAAACTGTCACTGCTTGTAAGACGCTGTCAAAACCTAAACATGAATTAAAAAAATTCCCGTGTGATTTTTCAATAAGATACTTTCTAGGCCACGTTCTTTCGATATCTCATAGATGGCGGTAAACAACGGTACAGTGTAAAGAGTCTACTGATAGCATAGACATATTTTTTTTTATAGGCAAGGATATGAACAGATCGAGCCATTAAGGTTTACACAAAAAAGTTTACAATGTAAGCCACTGTATTGGCGTTGACAACCTAGTTGGACCACAGAGGGAAAAAGGTTGGACTAGCCATTGTTAACCGATTGGCAAAGTTGAGATAGCTAGGTTATTATAAGTTACAAAAAATCCAGCCAAAAGTGTTGACAAGCTACACTCAGCATCAGAAAAATTGCACCTTTTGAAATAATGACTGAAAAACTTTCAATCCTTCAAATTAAACCAAAGGGTGTTTTTTTGACAGCTCATAAGTTGTAGTTCCAATTTGTAACTATAGAGTCGCTGACGAGACGTGTTTTCTTATGGCAGTTTGCGCTCGTTTCCTTCGTACCTTACGTCCAAACACATTTAGGTATTAGTGGTGGAGCAAAATGTAGTGTTTCCGCTTTTACCATCTACTCAATCCATTGATACCTAATAATCCCCTCACAATAGGTTTCAAATAGGAACAAAAGTTGTTTGAAGTATTTTTCAATAGGGCTGATTTTTTCGATGGTGAATGTAGGTATGTTTGTGCATATCCGTTTTCACGCCTTCAAAATATTACTTTTATGTTCAAAATTATTTCACGAACAATATAGCTTTTCAACAGTTTTGGCTGGATTTTAGTGACCTAGCTCCTCAACCAATCGGTTAACAATCAAATAGTTAGTCCAACATTTTTTCCCTCTGTGGTCGAACAAGGCTGTCAACGCCGATACAGTGGTCTATATTGTAAACTTTTTTGTGTAAACCTTAATGGCTCGATCTGTTCATATCCTTGCCTATAAAAAAAAATTATGTCTATGCTCTAAGTAGACTCTTTACACTGTACCGTTGTTTACCGCCATCTATGAGATATCGAAAGAACGTGGCCTAGAAATTATCTTATTGGAAGAAAAAACTCAATGCGAAACAATGTAGTCGTAGCAAGCGCGCTACGCGTGCTACGCCGTAGCAGCAACGATTTCGTAGCGATCGTAGACTCGGATTCGCAGAGGAATAATGATTTATTGTTTGTGCCGAATTACATATTATCAAAAACAAGTTACTTATACAGACACAGTGTGTAACAAAATCTTTTATGGACGAGTATGGTTTCCACAAAAATACGAGTTTTAAATTTAAAAATAATAAATTTACTTACTTAAAATTAGCTTGTATGCTATATCTGAATAAAGTTCTTGCTTGTCCTTACAAATTTAAAACTACATCTACAAATCGACTAATATGCAGCTAATTAAGTAAATTTATGTGAATACATAACATTTAATTTTAGTACGTGTGACAAAGTACAGAATTTTAATATTTATCTCAATTTGTGTAAAATCAGCTATCTGAGCTTATGAAATCATAACTTCCTCATCTGCCACTTTTCGTTATTACACTTTAATCACTTCTGATTAAATTCACGACATAAATATACTGTCGCGCTGACGTTTTATTAAAGTCACAACAAATGGTATAAGGCGAGCAAAAGGCTGTGTTTACCGGAGAGACTGTAGAAAGATAAAGTGGTTTAAAGAGAACCATTAAGACAGCAGGAGGTGGCACGGGATTAAACATAGGCGGCTTTGTATGGCTAAGGCACAAGTCACATTTCATACTTTAAAAAAATCTGCTGCCCCATTAATTTGGTCAAGTTGGCACCGACATTGGTTTAAATTAGAGATTTCAGTGTAAGCTCCATAGTACATGTTGTATGTGTTGTCGTCCACAATAATACTTCTAAAATGCGCGATTTTGCGTGGCTAGTAGGAAGTTGTAGGCGTTTGCGGACTGTCTCTAATTATGTTAATCAACTAGTGAAACCGTAGGTATCGATATCAAACTGGTTTACACATCTTGTAAATACATAACAACGGACATCCACTAAACTGAATTAATGCATACAATCATCGTGGATTTGCAGATCGCGTTAATTGGTGAAATAATTGAGTAGGCAGAGCGTTTGTGTTTATTCAATTTAATAGTGTTACGTTGGATCTTACTTGAACGATTTGGTGTGTCTGTCTTTTGGAAATAAGAATGTGAAGGTATCTATACATATGTTTGTACGAGTGATCATACTGTACCCAGTTCTTACTAAACGAAATAACTTTTTGAGCAATTATTATTATATGAAGAGTCATTTATTCAACAGTTTTTTCTAATTGTTCTGCTAAAAGCTGATTGTAAGGTCTTATTTGTATTTTCTATAGGTCAGAGATAGGCTATTGGATATGGGGTGACCTAAATCCCTTTAAAAGTATTTAATTACTTGAAATGAATAATATAAACATTAAAATACGAAACATTTTCACAAGATGCAGGTAGATAATTAAAATCCAGTTTTTGAGGAAAAAACCTGGTGAAACCAAAAGCTGCCAATCTCAGATTCCTCTTAACTCAAACTTATCTTTTAGTTGGTTATTCAATCACTAAGTATAACTTTGCTATGGATGGTGAACTTATTTAAAATCTGCGACGCAGATTCAGTGTACCTACTGTTTACATTAGTTTTTTTTTTCGACAAAGTGGACAAACGAAAGTTCAATGTCACCGCAATACAATGCCTACTATTTATATTTGAACGAGCGAGCGAAGCGAGCGAAGTTCTCCGAGTCTACTAGAACAATCCGGCGTTTGTATGTATGTATGTATGTATGTATGTTTGTATGTTTGTATGTATGAATGTTCGTTCGACGATAACTTGAGTAAATTTGGTCGGATCGTTATGAAATTTGGTAGGCGGGTAAAAGAAATTAAAATAATTTTTAAGTTCGAACATGAGCCAAATCGGTCGAGGGTTTGACAGGATATTGGGTTGTACAGTTTATATGCAAAGCGCGCGCGCGCCTGGGTGAATGGCATAAGGAAAGTTACACATCTTTTACTGGGGTCGCGAGTTCAAAGTTCGGGGCGAAACACTAGTGTATAGTGTTTTCTATCGCGTATGACCTATCTCTGTTATTATACACAGTATCACTGATAACATGCAAAATCAGGCCAACCACTTCCTGGCTGGAAATGAGAGGCTAGTGCCGGCACATTTAACACTGGGCGAGCGAATGCTTATTTTGTTATCATCACCTTAAATTATTTTCTTTAATAAATAAACTGTTTCTTCAAACATACATACGAACGGGAAAAAATCGAATCAAGATTCCGAACCCAGTAACTGCATACAAATCTATGGACCTACCACACACACACACTTCATACATACATACAGGTACATACAGGTGTATAGATTTTTTTCATGCGTTCAGAATCCTGATTCGATCTTATACTTTCAATATTTCCCTAGCAAGGATTAGTGCTAGAGAAAAATCAAAAATAGTAATCGATGTTGAACAAAGGCCTAGTGAATGGAGTTTGTTCGGTATACCAAGGCAGGTTTAATTGCAAAGATATATTTTGTAGTAATATCTACCACCTCGCTTACTTATAATCACCAATTGTAATTACTAGTAATACACAGCAAACCAAATATGGCAATAATAGTATCATACGTAGATGATCTCACTCACGATGAATTATTAAGAGGGAACGCGGGTAACCTCAACTCCATACAAAAGGGGAGACGTTTCCTCCCTGGATAATTGTTTTAGAAAAAATATGTTTATGCCATTCAATCTATATTTACCTCTGCCATGTCCCTATGTTTTCCTTTTTTTATTATTTTAATTATTTAAATAAATTTTATTACAATAATTAAAATAATAAAAAAAGGAAAACATAGGGACATGGCAGAGGTACATATAAATTGAATGGCATAAACATATTTTTTCTAAAATAATTATCCAGGGAGGAAACAGGTCTCCTTTTTTGTACTTTTTGTATGGAACAGCCGGCTACCCGCGTTCCGTCTTAAGACACCGTGCCAGAGTCGCGCTGATGGGCGTGCTAATAGAATCAAGCGGTGTGAGGTCTACTCTGGCGTCTAATTCATGCCTAATGAGCCTACCACACTCACAAGCTTCACCACAGTTTTGCCTGCGCAAGCCAGCTTGTATGTTGTATACTGTGCGTCCACACTCTGGCGCATGCTACTGTCTTACCAACTACACGCGCAGTGTTAATTAAACAAGCTGGTTCGCGCAGGCAAAACCGTGGTGAAGCTTGTGCGTGTGGTAGGCCCATAAGGCCTTTTCCACACCATGCCACCACACCAAGCTTGCTCGATAGCTCAGTGAGGCTTTTTTAATCAATTGAGCTAATAAATATAACGTAAGCATGGTACACCGGAGGTTAAAGGTTCAAGTCTCGTCTCTAGCGAAAATTTTTGCTAACTCAGCTACTTTACAAAAATGTAAGAGTTAAAATGCCATGGCAACATAATTACAATGAGCATTTCATCTGAAAAGTTGAACGCATTTGTAAACCATCCAAGAGTGACATGGGACCCAAATGTACTCTCTATAAATAAAAAGACAAAAAAACTCCATGACCAGATAGCGTGACGTCAGCTTCAAATGATGTAAGAAGACGAGTATCTATGTAAGAAATGCAACAGCTAAAAAACGTCTAATTCTTTATTCAGGATAGTAAACTGACAGATTTGCTAACTGTCACTTTGCAAAATAATGTTGCTGTATTTATTGTAATAGAGATGCATTCCACTCGTTGTGCGATTCAGCTCAGTCACAAAAAAAAGCGAAATACGAAATTCCGCATAGTAGCCCATGCGTCAGGAATTCTGGACGGAAAAAAAACGTTCGGAACGCAATATTTCCATAGATAATTTAAAAAACACAATTTTTAACGCATTTAACCCTCCTCAAAAAAAGTGGACCAAAACACACTTTCTCATTACTAATTAATAAGTTTTTAGTTAATTTCATATAATAAGCTTTTCATCAATCGGCCTATAAATCGATTATATCGATTACAATTCGATTCATGTCAAACTTTTTGTCACCACACTATTTAATTTTCACCGGAGACTGGTCACACCGTAAACGTCAGTGTACTATCTTGAATGAAGAATTAGACTTTTGGTGAGTGCCGCGCGATGCGGTACAACAAAATTAAATATCGAGTACTACGACGACACGTGCTACGAATGCTACGGCGTAGCAATCACGTAGCACAATGTGTTGGAGATCGTCGCTGTGCGCTACGAAGGGGCAGTTTAGCCAGAGAGCCGAGAATATTGTGGACAAAATTATTAACGTTAGGGAGAGAAGTAGAAATGGTCAAGATGCACGAAATATTATGTTCAACACTCTATCTGTGGGCTATAGAAAAAAACACATAATTTCAAATATCAAACGGATTTATTGAAAATAACATTAAATATGGTGAAGTGTAAACTTAACTAAACTAGTGGTTCGCCCCCATACCGCGACCCCATACCTCAGCAACCCCTCGACCGATTTGGCTCATGTTCGAACTTAAAAATTCTCTTTACCTTATTTACCTGCCTACCAAACGTGACGATCCGACTAAATTTACTCAAGTTATCGTCGAACGATCATTCATATATACATACATACATACAAACATACAAACGCCAGATTGTTCCAGTAGACTCGGAGATCTTCGCTCGCTTCGCTCGCTCGTTCAATTAAAAGTAAATATGCAAAATAAAATAAAACTAATATTAAACTAATTAAACATAATATTTACAAGTAAAAGACCGGCCACAGTGAGCCCAGAACGCTGGCGACGTTGATAATTTTTTATTGGTTCAGGGTTAAAATATAAAAAACTAAGGCCTTTGCATCTACGTAATGAGATGATTTATACAGCGTCCAGTGGCACCTTCATTCACACTAGATGGGTGAAGAGACCACTCGGCGCTGCAGTGCCTGGGACATTGTTTTAGATGGAGTAGGCATTAAAATATGGACACCGAGTAATTTTCTTAGATGTCCGCGAGCTTTAAATACCGAATAATACCCCTACAAGTAGCTTTACCCTAGTTATCGAGTTTAATAAAGATGTTTTCGTTAATCTGCGCGATGTTTTGGCTTATGGAAGTGGTAGGTATTTGAGTTACAAATTAAACTTCGTGTTTGATAATAACTTTAGGCATTTGGTAATTTCAGTGTTCACAGCAGGGGTGGATATTATGTGAATGACGTGGCGCAAAGCCTTTGACACTCACATATGTGAATATTTCCACTAAATATCCCTGTTATTAGCTCTATAAATAGATTATGAATAGAGGTTAACGAGATGTAAGTTGTAACTACGTAACCTCTTTGTTAGACCGGATTAATGTACACACAGTCATACAACTCATACACGGCGCATTTCCTTTCGATGAATGTCGTACATACTATTATGAGTGACACCGTTATTAGGAGAATGCGATCATAATACGTTCGTATGTTTGTAGTATGCTTTTGAAAGACATTTGAAACCAAATCACATTAATTCTATATTGTTTCGCGTGCGTTCAATTCAAAGCTAAGAAGTTTAGTAGAAACTTAGGGTGGCATTAATAGTCGTTGACTCAAGATCGAACTCAAGTAGGTGATCTCAGTAAACTCAATTGCTAATGTCAAGCCTCGGCTAATGTCAATGTCAATCTCAAGATAGCGTCTATTAATATGTTGACAGCTACTCAAGTTTGACATTAGCCAAGGCTTGACATTAGCATTTGACTTTTCTGAGTTCACCTACTTGAGATCGAGCCCAAGTAGGTGATCTCAGACGACTATCAATACCACCCTAAATACAGTCAAGTTAAGTCTTGATGACATTATTGTATGGTTTTAATACATTATAATTTATAACTAAACTCTAGTTTTTAAATCGAGTCCACGGAATGACAGTTGCTAGTATGCGACTGATAGATAAAGCCTTGGTAGCAACTGTCATTTCGTGGACTCGATTTAAAAATTAGAGTTTAGTTATAAATTATAATGTATTAAAACCATACAAAAATGTACAGTTTATAGGGGTAAATAGGTATACTTTACGTGGTCACTTCATCTGAGTAGTGGGAGTAGATATGTCTTTACACACACTGCATAAATCTTAGATGTAGGTAAAGGCCGACCTTTTTACACTCACTGTATATAGTGTATAGTGATCTAGTCTAGCCAGAGGATCAAATATTAATTGAAACAAACTTTTCATAACAAAGACAAAATTCTTAATTCAAGAGTTGGGGTCAGCGTGTGCAAATGAGAAATAAAATTTTTATGAACCACAACAGCGGGTAGCGCGACGGACTTGCTTATTATCTGAGGTCCACTTGGACCCCCGAGGTTCAACGTAAATGAATATACCTAAACACACAAACATGTAGAGTTATAAGTATCTTCAAATATGTGGTAATATAATTTATAAAAAAAAAATTGAAATAAAATTAATGGCCGGCCACGAGTCAAGATGGCCAACTTTCACCTAATAAAATATTTCTTGATTCGTCTAATTTGAAGTTTGTCTTGTGTGAAGTCAGATGATTTTAATTCGCAATAGTATCAAAAAATATAAAGTATACAGTGTCCCAATAAAATCATCAAGTTATTATTGGTGCGAAAGTCGAAACTTGACATAGCCAATTGAAAAAATCATATTTTCTTTTTGGATGCGTTTTTTTTGCTAAAAACTCTTCATTAGATTATCAACGCAAGACTTAGCTATTTTTAGGACCTAAGGTTTAGATTCCAGATCCTATAACCTACGAATAAAATCTTTTATTGCCAAAAACAGTCCTAAAAATTTCAGCCTCGCGTTGATAACCTAATGAAGAGTTTTTAGAAATAAACGCATCCAAAAAGAAGATATGATTTTTTTTCATTGGCGGCGCTAGTTGTACCCAGATTTGGGCCTTAATGGGAAATTTTGCGTTCCGTTCTGTAAATAATTCCTGTCCGTATTTGTACCGACTCTCCAAGGTAATCAAGCGGATCGCAACAAATTGCGGCCTGCGTCTACCAACGCAGAATTATGTTTAAACTTTAGCCGCAAAGTACTTAAACTATACAGAGATTCAACTCCCGCTAACCTCACCCCTGTAGATATGCAAAGTTTAATCAGAATTGTCTAAAAAAAATTGAGAAAGGTAAGTAAATATTATTTTTATTTCTGTCATTTTCGACGGACTGGCGGACGGACAGACAGACTCGCAGACAGCGACTGAGGGTTATTTTCGGCCCTTTTCGGGCACGGAAACCTATAAACGGCCTAGCCACACTTTTTGGTTTAGTTTACAACTTTAAAACAAAATAATAAGAAAAGATTTAATGTCATTGAAAGTTCTTTTTGCTGCGTGGGCAGTATTGCATTGCCAATCGCAAACGCACGATAGCGGTTTGCAAGCGCGTAAGCCAGGGCTTTCCAAACCTGTAACGTTTTTTTTTTATCCCGGTGTGTACAACTCTCGTTCTTGGTCATACTTATTCTATTTTAAACTGCGGTTGCTCATTATTACAATAAATAAAAAATCAACTAAATTAGTACCTAATAAGTGAGATAAGTAATTTGTTTCGGGAGAAGAAGTGACGCAGGTACCGACTTTGGGAACCAGTGTAGGAGTGTAAGCGAATAAAATGAGGCAAGCAAATGAAATGCGCCGTGTGAGTGACTCCGCGTCCGTTGCAAACGCCTCCGTAGGCGGAGAGACTATGCTGTTATGTTATGCGATTGTTTTTGATTTGTGTTAGAAATTTAACGTGTGTAGTTGTATGTCTGTCTGTGGCATTGTAGTTTCCGAATGATTAAACCGATATCGATTAAGTTTTTTTTTGTTTGAAAGGTGACTTGACTTGCTCGAGTGTTTTTAGATATGGTAACTTTGAATGATTCGCGAAACGGGAGGATGGGTTCTAACTCTCATCGACTTGAATCAAATCGTGCGATTTATCGTCGAACATATCCGCGGACACTGTAAGTGTTGTGTGTCGGTCCACTGCGAATGACTCAAGTGATGTGAGGGTGCCAACCATCACTACAACAATGAAAACACCCGCCGCTCCAGCTCCAGTCTGCCCGTGACCACGGCCTCTGCAACGCAGCCTAAACGTCGTGATAATAAAGGTAATTAATTACCAAACTAACTGTGATTCGAATCGTTTCGAACCAAATTACTGTACTGCGTACTGACGCCGATCTCTAGAATTATGGTAGGTACCCATTTCGTATTTGAATCGTTAATAAAGACAGTGTACCTACCTTAAAGGTTTTTGTTATAGTGTAGGGATGTGACCTATGTTAATTAGTACGCTTCTGTAAATGATTCATTTTTGTTTCAAAGACGAAAAAACTTAGGGTAACCCGTAATGCTCTTTTGAATGCAAGATCAACGTAATGGTAGGTGTGAAGGCACGTGTGGGTCTCGCCCGTGGTCGAGTGTGTTGAACGCATTAATTAATCATGGCTTGGATGGCGTATTCATCTCAGCCATGACGCCATTGTCCAGTGTAATGAGTTTACAGGGCTCACATCGAGAGCCCTCCACTCTGTCTTCTCGATGGATGACATGACCGACTCCAGCGTCTCTTTACCATTATACTCAACGACACTTAAATAAAACATTTTGTTTCAGGATTAAACAACTGTCTTGTATATCTTAGCCAGATTGCTGACGCAAAGAATTAATTAACTTGAACTAAGCAATTTTTGGGCGAAACTGAATAAAACATTCAAATGAAATGGCGAGTATAAGATAAATATTCTTAAAACATAAATTAGAATTTGAAAAACAAACGCTCTTTTGATCTTCAACATGAAGTCGACTTTATGTTGAACGATAGCAGCGTGGCGGAAAAATCATTTTTTTCACAGTTTTTTACATTTTGTAGCTAAACTGAGCAATTTTTGTTCAGTGATTTTTGTTCGCGGCAATAAAATAGTATTATTTTTATTATTGCAAACAAACAACAATAATTCAGCCGATTATGTGTTCTGGTCATAAACTAGTCTTTTGGGCAGTGCCACTGCTTTGATGACCACAAAACAAAATCAGCTTAATTTTTGTTGTTGTGTTGTTTATAATAACGAAAATTGCCGTGAACGAAAAATTGATGAACAAAAGTAACTCAGTTTAACTTAAATAAAAAATAAATATTACCGCCACGCTGTTATCGTCCAACCTTAAGTTCAATTCTTGAACCGATCTGTGATGTGGAATCGCGGGTACCTAGATAATTCGTTATTCCTAAGGTTTCAGGGGCACTTTTTCAGCCCTTATGTAAAGCGACGTAACGTACTTTTATTTAAAACAATTTTATTTAAATAAAAGTTAATTTGAAGATAGTTTAAATTCCGAAAGACTTTTGGACCTCTGGCCAATTAGTTATATGTGGTGTTAGGCAGTACTAAGTAGGTATTTATTATTACTAACAAATTCTGGATCAGGATAGATTTCTAAACAAGTGTATTCATATTTACGAAACAAGGCACGTCCGAGACGTGGTTATTATTCGAAGCGGTCTTCCGACTAATAGCATTAGTCCAATTATATGCTAATAACAAATTAAATAGATTAATTTAATTCTCAAGGTACCTAGGTGGCCCTTCAGTATCTCAGGTAGATACTGCCGGGTTCCCAGCTGCTGAATTTTGACTTTTGAAACTTTTGGAAGTTGGTAGAGTCATAGTTAACGGCATCATCGAGTGTCAAAGCTGCTGTAGATTGAGACAAGAGCTAATCAAGATATCTGCCGGTCGATTCACATAAAATCTACTCCTTGTCAACTGTAAAAGATGTTTTTTTTATTGTTGGAAAATTATTAGAAACAATAATCTTTTTTTACAGTGGATACACTTAGTGGATTTTTTGCGAAAGGCCGGCTTGTAACACCAAGTTACTGGCAAAGGCAACACAAAGTCACTCAACTTAAAATATTGCACTTGTTAAACTGCAATATTTCTTTTTTCAGTCGTAAAACTACGCGTCTGGGGAAAAACTCTATGTTTATGTTTAAAAGTTTTGCTTAGATCCCACTTGTAATGCTGTTTCAAAACCATTTACATCCAATTTAACTTTGCGCCAAACTCCTTGTTTTACAAAGGAACATTCAATATAATCTAAACCGCCTCTTGCGTACGTCGATGGAAAGTTAGTGAAAAGGTTCTCGACTATTTACAACCCTTTTAGTATTGAAGGTTCCCCTTATTCAATTTTGCGTCTCAATTCTAGTTAATAAAATTCTGCAGATGTTACGCGGTGGTTGAGTCGAGGCATTCATTGACAAGGTTTAAAATATCACTTTTAACTTGTTATGCCTTAAACATTTATAATAAGTTGAAAAAATTCACTCGGGACAGGACTTGAACCCGCAACCGTGGTGTAGATTAGTGCAAACTAATCACACCAGATGGCGCCCCCCGTCCAGTTGACGGAGACTAGTTGAAGAAATTCGCATCGACAGTTACTTGACTCGGTAGCTCAATTGGTAGAGCGCCTGCACGGTATGCGGAAGGTTGCGGGTTCAAGTCCTGTCCCGAGTGAATTTTTTCAACTTATTAAAAATGTTTAAATTATTCCCTAGCACGGGTTAGTGCTTTAGAAAAAACAAAAACATGTTATGCCTTTTTAACTACCACTTTGACCCAGTGGTAGTAAAACAGGCATAACAACTACCACTTTACACAAAACCTTTACATTTCAGTCACTTCCCGGAATATCATCCAAAATAAAACTCTAATTGGACTAGAACTTCCAGTGCAAGCAGATTTTGGTTGAGTTGAGGCACGCGTTGACAATGTGGGAAATATCATATTTAGGGCGCCGTGCATATTGAATAGCCCGCGCGCCAAGAAAAATGCACAAAATCGAGTCCTGTATCAAATACACTAAAAAAATAGTTTTTTTTTTAGTGTATTTGATACAGGAATCGATTTTGTGCATTTTTCCTTGCGTGCGGGCTAATTCACTATGCCCAGCGCCTTAACTTGCTATGCCTGTTTAACTACCCCTGTGGTAGTACATAAGTAGGTACCTACTTATCCTAAGATTCATTCATGATTCCAAGTTCGAAACAATATTGTTGAAACAACAAAGGCCCCATTGTTTTCCTAATGAAAACATTAAGTACATACCTAAATACAAAAGGCACATACGAGCTAAGTATTCAAACAGTATCTAGAAGTCTCCCCTCTATGGATCTACTACGAGTTTGACGTTACGAAGATTATCTGAAATCTTCTTAAGAAGGTACTTCCTTCTGTTTAAAATAAAATAGTTTACGGGTGCAGATTGCAAAATTCGACTATTCGATTTAATTATCAGTATTTCGTCATCGCCCCATAGAAGCGCTTTGTTTAAATAACTACAACTAGGAGACGTCCGGGCGCCCAATAGTAAAATCGTTTCAAACGTCAAACATTCTTATAATACCTCGAAGACACTGTCCAGTTTTGCTGTAAAGTCGCCCGTAGCTTAATTGAGTAGAAAGCACAGGACGAATTGTTATCCACTGTCCCCGCCGACCGATCGAACAAGCCCGTCGGACCACTTGGCCGAAGGGTAATTTCCGATTACTTGACCTTTTCTCAGACTGTGCCTCGTAAATATTTGAGCAGCGCAGGCAGAAGGCGTCGCCAAGAAAACGGCGGAAAGCGACGCTGGCGGAAAGCGACTGGACAAGCGTCCAATACGAAAAGTGTTCTAACTCCGATCGTAACGTCAAACTTGCAATGAAACCTCTCCTTCGAAACGTTTCGTCCTTTTATTGTTCCAAAAGTAAATACTTATAACGAAATGAAAAACGTACTCACGAAATCACGAGACTTCAGTTCCTCGTCACGTAATGAGCGTTGACAGATTGTCGCCTCGAGTTAGTCACGACGACTCACGATACTTTGGATTATCGATAACTAAAATAAACAGCTTTTTCTGGGAGTAACCAGCTCATCTACGGTATTCAAAGACTTTAGTGTTTTATATTATCAGATCAGATATCAGATGATTTATGCAGTGTCCATTGGCACATCTATTCACACTAGTTAAGTGGCGTCCCACGTGCAGGGCCTGGGACCTGTACGACTAGGACTGACTAACCTTGCCTAGCACCTGTGCCGTCCATTCAGCTTAGTCGGAAGACAGAACAATGAGCTCTAGGTAGTCCGCACCATAGACGGTTAGGTAGTTATAAATATAGGTATGGGCGGAGCCAACGAAGCCGCGGTTAACATCAAATGCAGATATATGCATGGGTTTGGGTACTGCAATAACGTCAAACAGAAAGTCCCTAGATATCTACTTGTGATAGCTTGACAGACTGCTCTAGCTAGATACCTGAGCAAAAATAGGTCGAGTCAATAATCCTGAATTGTGATCGACGACGGCTGAAAACTGAATTTCGCTTCGTGCAATTGAACTGTACAGCTACCACGAGTGCTAACTGTCACTGTCACTGAAAGTGATAAGTTGGATAAACAACCTTACTACTATAGTATTAGGATACATGACAGACGTCTGGCAGACGTCCGGCACAGCTTTTTCGCACTCGTGGTAGCTACTCTGATATGTGTTCACTCTGTTTTTAATTGACTGAATATGCTATGTGGCATGTGCATAGTGGATGTTATATGTGACAAACTTATATTGAGTAAATATCCTATTTTTTAGGATATTGATTTACTCGGCCACTTAGAATTAGAATTAGAAATTATTTATTGCCACGAAAGTAACACAAAATAAAACTTACACTAATAGAAATAAACATCCGCGGTTGTGGCAAATGGGATTGTTTCAGCTGTTGCTGTAGTTGCATGACTAACGACAGCGCTGGTTTAAGGGTAGACGATAGCAACGTGGCGGGAAATTCAAAAAATTTACAGTTTTTTTACATTTTGTAGCTAAACTGAGCTATTTTTGTTCAACGATTTTTCGTTCGCGGCAATAACATTGTATTCTTTTCATTATTGTAAACAAAAGAACAACAATAATTCAGCCGATTATATGTTCTGGTCTACGACAAGTTTTTTGGGCAGTGCCACTTCTTCGTTTGCTTTCTGTTCGTTTGCGTGTGCCACCACTTGCTTCGAATCGCTGAACAAAAATAGCTCAGTTTAGCTACAAAATGTAAAAAACAGTGAAAATTTTGAATTTCCCGCCACGTCACTATCTTTCACACAATAAGTTGAGACACACTAGCGGGTAAAGCCACAAGAACAAAATGTAAAATTTCAAAACAAAAAGTATTAATTAATTAGGGGATTCAAAAGGAGATGAATAGAGTTCTGTACGAGTATTAAAGTGTCAAACTTCCTTGGAGTTAGACACTTTGGGACTATCCAACTTTCCTGCACAAGGCTTACACGAGAGCTTCATTTACATTTTTTTTCTCTTTCTGATCTGAATTGACCTAACTAACCTAAGCTCAATTTCATCCGATTCCTATAGCCCACTTACAATACGAATATCACGAATAACCTATTGTTGTTTTTGTTGCAGATCTGTTTCCCCCGTAGCCATTCACAAAAGTGCTCAAAGATGGTAAGTGATT
Source organism: Zelleria hepariella (assembly GCA_949319315.1). Lineage (NCBI taxonomy): Eukaryota > Metazoa > Arthropoda > Insecta > Lepidoptera > Yponomeutidae > Zelleria > Zelleria hepariella. The sequence continues at coordinate 8,422,552 of OX439391.1, read as the reverse complement.
TTAAAATTATTTCCTCCCATCTTTACCTGAACAAATTGTTCGGGATAGATTGTTTAGCCTGAATGTAGGTACTTACTGACACAAGTATTTTATAGGCTTTATAGCTATGCACATTCGGTCACATTACCGTCAGAAAAATACGAGTATAATTATGTGGTCTCGTGGACATTAGGTATACCTACTTGGTATGTTCATACTGCAAAGCTCAGCATTGTGCCTTGCCTTGATAGGTAGGTACTTGTTTAGTCTGAGATACCGCTTTAGAATCGCTTTAGCTAAAACACTGTTGTTTCTAGCCCAGTTCCTATCTAGAATAGCTGAGCAGCCATTTGACTAGGAATTTACTTATCTGTTCATTCACTCAATACATCCTGTGAAATCAAGACTCTAATTTAAGTGAGCAGGGGAGGAGGGGGGAGAGAGTAATTTGATTCTGTAGTTGGAGTGCAATTTATGCCAATATACGGATAGACCGGAAAGTCGTACTTGAAACGAAGTCTCCTGTTTATTTAGATACTATGTCAATGTGTGCCAAAATGTGCCTTGCAGGGCTGCCACAATTCATATTTAGATAAACTTCGTCCAAAAATGATATCTAAAGTTAGTAAAAACATGTCTTATTTTTAAGTCAAATCCTAAATTAATATAAAAAGTGTGTGCAGTGCACACGAAAGTTCAAGTTGTAAAATGTCAAAAGTTAGTCTAGTACAAAATATAAACAGAAAATGTTCATAAAATGAAATACTTTTTCTATACATCTATAAGGTTACTGCAGTGCAAATGAGTGCACACTTTCAGTAATATCACATTAGTTAAAAATATTAAGTGGCCCCTTCAGGACTGTAGGAACTCAGTGACGGCCAAGCGCGTGAAACGCTGTTTTCTATAGCTGTTTCACCCAGAGCGAGACGGGGCGCGGGAAAAGTGAGAGGCAATGCGGCTGTATGATTCTACGTGTGTCCTTTCGCGAGTATCTAGTTGTAGTTGTAATGTAATATCTATTTTCCCAAAATTTTTCGTAGTTCAGCTGCCATTTCTACATTTTATAAGTATTTCAAATATCTTTTTTTTTTCTGATAAGTACAACACATTATTGATGTTCCCAAGGTAGTTAGACTCCAATAGACAGTGTAATAATGTAAGTAAATAACAGCTGAAAGTAACCCCCTATTCGGCGCGAAAAACGCATCGCTCTAATTTCTTTCAGGCTATTTTTTTTATTATAAAAACTTTTTGCAAACCTCCATATTGGTCATCTACTGATATAAACCAAGTCTCAGCCAAATCCAGCCTGTAGTTTAGAAATTAAACCGGAACTACGTTTGTATGAGAAAATGGTGCTCTACCACCCTCTTAAGGCGCCGTGAATAGCCCGAGCGCAAAGAAAAATGCACAAAATAGATCCCTGTATCAAATACACTAAAAAAAATTAAAATGTTCACATATCACACACTAGAATTAGGTGAGAGCTATCTGGAACAGCCAGTTTCGTGTTACATACAGGAATCGATTTTGTGCATTTTATGATACGATGCCTTAAGGCGCAGGGCATAGTGAATTAGCCCGCGCGCAAAAAAAAATGCACTAAAACGATTCCTGTATCAAATACAGTAAAAAAATCGAAAATGTTCACATATCAAACCCTAGAATTAGGTGAGAGCTATCTTAAACAGCCAGTTTTGTGTTGATACCCATAACAGATTGCAAGATATTTTGTTTGAAAAAAAGTGCGCCGCCTATTTTTTTTCATCAAAAATATCTTCAAAACGTTTATGAATGTCAACACGAAACTGGCTGTTTTAGATAGGTCTCACCTAATTCTAGGGTTTGATATGTGAAAATTTTCGATTTTTTTAGTGTATTTGATACAGGACTCGATTTTGTGCATTTTTCTTTGCGCGCGGGCTAATTCACTATGCACCGCGCCTTAAGAACGCATCAAATCTTACGCAAGGAAAACAAAATAAAATCTTGCACATGCAACCAATCTTTCATCGTGGCATGAAAAATGTTTTGTTGTAATGTTTTCGTTCGATTTTCGAAATCCGCAAGCATTCAGCCAGCATCTGCAACGGGTGTGAGGGGCGGCAACAAGTGTCAGTATCAGGCCATGGTCGGTCGGAGCGACAAATATTGACGGCACAGCTGCGACCGGAAGTCCGCCAGCACTTCCGCCCATCTCCGGCCGGGGCGGCGCAGAAATACAGAATCCAAGGGGTTATTTCAAGTTTCCCCACTGACATTTATCCCCAGTGGGGTCTCAATCGGGTGTTTGCCCTTTATGAATAAAGAGTACAAAAATCCCCACTGAATAGAAAGTTCTTCTTGAGGTTGACCGTCAGCTCACCATAACTCTTCTCTATTTCTTGGAAATCGAAACAGTAAGTACTTCAACGCTGGCTACATGCGTCCATTGTCATGTTTCTGAGCCAAGACTTTCTTCTTCTATCAACACGCCTCACCTCAATCGGATATAATGGTACTCTGAGGGTTTAAGCATGACTCTAGCTAGCCTATTTGAAACGGGAACTTTTTCATGTGTTAAGTACTCGTTGGAGCTTTTTATGAGGACTAAAGCCACTTTGAATGAATGACCTACTTAGGTGGTTTGTTTAATTTCTTTCTGTGTTCGTTTTTTCTTTGCGTTAACTGTTTTTTTTTTTCTTTTATTTTAACTTCTCGTTAGTCGTGATGTTTATCTGAGATCTTTACTATAAACCTAAGTACTTCTAATGTTGCCACCGCAAATTATGTTACCAGGTAGGCAATGGCTGTCATGTCAGAAAGCCACCGTCAAAGCGTTGGTAGGTACTTAGTTTTAAAGTTTGTAACGTGACGCTCCACTCAAGTAGCACCTACCAACCAACGATAGTTTGTTCGGGTAGTAGTGATTTATAAGAGTAATTGAGAGCCCTTCCGATCAAACTGGGGTAAGCTAAAGAGTTATTTATCACCAGAAGCACCTTGAAACTTAGCGGCTGAGCTTAGGCATTACTCAAGCAGAGTTTGTAGTTATGTTAGAAATAAATGTAGTGGTAGATAGCAACGTGTGTTGGTCTGGTTACTAATAAAATTAATTAACATACGTCCGATCCGAATTCGAGGTGTGAAGTATGACCAATTAGGATCATTCACTGACTAGAGATACGGTTCATGTTATTCGAAAACTTAATGAATTATGCCTACAAGACTAAATCATTGATTTTCTTTGAAAAAAAAAATATTGTTCGCTTAGATAAAATTGTATTTCACGTCGTTCGGTTACTAAAATAAACAATGCTAGTCATGAGGATACATTAGGGATGTTGAATCAAAGTTATCCATCATCAATCAAATGTGCTCTTTTCAAAATCATTGCCTACGTTACTTAACGACGTTTCAAGAATGATTGATCTGATATTTCTTTCGATTTTTACTCCTGAATATTCAATAGGACGCACGTAAAATTAAGGTATCAATTAATCGCCGCGTTGGTAGCTTTATTACAGATACCTCCTAGGTATTAGCAATTTCACGTAACACATACCTACAAAGTAGTATTTTATCCAATTACTTTATCGTGTCCACAATTTGCATGCCTGAAAAATCCATTAAAATCGTTACACCTACGTATTTTAATGATCTACATAGAATTCCAATATGAAATGACCTAAATCTTCATGGAACACCAACAATGTGTTTTTTTCCATGAGAAGTACCGCGTTATGAGGCTTACGAAGTTTTAAAAAAAAAGCAAACTTATCCACTTTCGGCCAACAAAGTAATCTCCAATTTGTTTCGGTAGAGCATCGCAAAGTCGTGACATACGGTCGGAAAGCGATTTTCATTTTAGGAAGCAATCGGGGATCTTATTGTGCATTCTTTTCTGATGCATGCGGTGGAGTGTATTGCACGGTTTCCCAAACTTAGATTGCTGTACACTGTAGCTAAAACTTAAGTAAAATGTTTGGTGCAAACTCGCCGCAACGATAGCGAGTTCGCTAATGAGTGTATTATCCCTGCTAGATTGGCTGGCCACGTAGAGGGTTAGTGCTATCGAATATACGGTCAGTGACGAAGAATAGAAAAATACCTTTTGGTAGCTCTTATAACGCGCGTCATAAGAGTGTAAATCGAGCAAAAAGCGGTCCTAGCTAGAGTGTCGCTGACGAAGAGAATAAGACTCTTTTTAATTTCTTCGCTGGGCGTATAAACTCCACGTCTACTCGACGTCGTTTTTTTCTATCTAGCTAGACCAACGCCCCGGGGTGCCATATGGCTCACACATAGGGAACCCCTGGTCATGGTGTAGGGTGTACACTGTACCTGCCAATCTTCGCACACAATGGGGTCCGGGGCAAACGAGCGTACAGTGTGGGATACGTACGAGACTATTGTTTGCTACCTATTGGTGGAGCTATTTTTATTTTGACTGACTCTCGATAGAAAGAGGAGGTTCTCGATTTAACCGTGTACAAATTAACGCAAAACCTCAAACAAAACAGATATTGGTTTGTTTTTTGCCGAAGTTCAGGGTGTTCTATTGTACTTTAAATATATTGATAGATGTTTATTGTAATTATTAAATATTTTTTTGCTGACCTAATTTGTATGGCAAGACCTCTATTTATTTTAACTTGACCGATTGTGTGGTAGGTAATACGTGTTAATTAGTACTGACGAGAACATATTTTGCCCTCTCAGTGTTACCAATCGAGTTACCTTCACGGATTATTAATACCTATAAAATATAATATATTTTTTAAGTAGTATCTACCATTGTGGTCTGATAGCTTGGTTGGCCTTTCAACATTCCTACATACACCCTACCTCTAATTGACTAAAGCAAATGCCGGTAGTTTAGCGTAGTGCCTTAAAGGAGGGTAGAGCAATCTCAGCATCTGACACGCGGAGCCAGAGGCCGATAAAATCCTCCCTGATGAGGCTATTCTACTGTAGACTACAGTTCCTTTGCACAGAAGTGAACTTTGCAACTACCTACCTGCGTAGTTATGCGTTCATTATAATAAATAACCCTGAAGTCATACCTACACAACACGTGTACGCAATGTACCTACGCACGCCCACATGGAAAACTCGTCATCATTTCTCTCTTCGACTCACAAAGGTGAGCAGTCAACCAGCTCCGCATATTTTAATACGGTTTTATTCATTGTTCCTCCCTATATTAGTTTACGACCAGACGTAGACACAATGACACCCCTCGGTCCGCAAGGTACGGGTGGTATGATTGGAATGTCCAGTTCTTTTTCTTTTCAGAGGCCTTTTTCCTGAACGTCCACCCACTTCATTCATACATACATGTCATTTTGTCGAACTTTGCTCATGTCAGTTTTTAGCATAAGGACACCTAACTAAATCCCATAGAATCCACATTACGTATAAAATCACAATAAAAACTTGTCCCCACAGAAACAAAAGATACAAGTAGGTATCAGCAATAGAACAATACGAAACATCCTTTCGACCATACGTCTAATATTCGAATGTCAACCTTGTTTAACCACTTTTTGTTTTTTCTAAAGCACTAACCCGTGCTAGGGAGACGGAGACTAGTTGAAGAAATTCGCATCGACAGTTACTTGACTCGGTAGCTCAATTGGTAGAGCGCCTGCACGGTATGCGAGAGGTTGCGGGTTCAAGTCCTGTCCCGAGTGAATTTTTTCAACTTATTATAAATGTTTAAATTATTCCCTAGCACGGGTTAGTGCTAGGGTTTCTCTTCGAGAATTCTCGAACCGAGAATTCCCGGGAAATTTTGCCTTACTCGAGACGAGAAAAAAGTGATCGAGAAATCGAGAAATCGAGAAATTCAGTCGAAAATTTAGAACTTAATAACGCGCTTGCGCTCGCGCGCGGCTGTGTTTATGTTGTCTTGGGTTTTCTTTTTATAAACTAGTATAATTATGTTGCTTAGTCCGTTTTATTTCAATTCTTATATGGTTATTTGTGGTATTGAACAAAATAAATGATCGTTTGAGTTTCAGTTTAAATAAAAGCAGCGTGTCAAAGAGCCAAGTTCAAGAACGACTTTAGTTTTTTTTAGTTTTCATATGTTAGTCATGTTATGTAGTTAGTTTACTAGCCGTTAAAACTACCCAAGTAAATGTTGAGTTTCAATAGGTCATAAGTTATTTGTTTTGTGTAAATAATTCTACTATTTAAATTTAAATGTCATATTTTTAAATAGCAAACATTGTTGTAGCAGTAAAAAAACAATTGATTGTGTTTTAAACTGATGTTATACGTTATTATAAATAAATTTAAGGATTGTCTACAGAACTTGGCGGCACCCATTTAGATCTCAATTCTTTTGTCGGTGAACTTGTCAACCACATACAGGGCGGCCCAAACATAGACGTCAAGCGAGAAAATCTAGATAGCTGACACCGAGGGCTACCCGAATCACCCCCATGTATGTTCAGCCATTTTTTGTCGTTTAGAAGTTATGGGGCTTTTAAGGTTTTTTTGAAAAAAATTACCTAGCATTGGATTTTATTTTCTAACTGTTTTTTCTTTCGACTTTTCACAGATATTTTTTATTCTTTTTATCTATTACCAGAAAAATAATAATTAGCTATGGACTTCTAGAAGTTACCGCAATTTCGATCCAAAGTCCAAAAATATTGTTTTCGAGAAATCATCACTGGAATAGTGGAATGGAGAAAAAATTAAGTAGAGGTCGATTTTCTTTGAATTTCAAAAACTTTCCCAAAGCCTTTAGTGCTGTTTGTGACATTGTTTTTAGAAGATATTTTATTTGTTTTTTCTAAAGAAAAAGACTATTTAGTCCTAATTGTTTGCAATAATGATAAAAAGATCTCGCTAGAGTTTATTTCGCTTAATTAAAGTTTTCCAAAGTTAAAGTCACATGAAACTAAAAATGAACGTTGTTGATTGATAAATGTTGTTGACTATTGCATAAAAAGCGTAGTTTTATTGTTAAGTCACTCATATTTTTCAAATTTTCCATATTTCTCGACAACCCGGGAATTCCCGGGAAATAGTGGTCGAGAATTCTCGTGCTCCGGGAAATAAAAAAGGTCGAGAAATGAGAAACCCTAGTTAGTGCTTTAGAAAAAACAAAAAGTATTTTTAATACCACTTTAATCAATTTATCAATGAAAATCACAGTAACAAAAGAATAAAAGTATGAAAATGAAACACATTTTTGAATTATTTCTTTATAATCAGCCAGCCGCATTGCGATGGACAAAATTTTACGCGTCTTTCGGCTCAGGATACAGCTCGATTTGTTGCATACTACCAGGTAAATGTTAAAATTCATGGTCTTCCTTTTATTTCTGACACTATGTTATTTAGCAAAAAATAATCCTTATCATGAAGCCTTTCGATCGGTATGATAAAACTACGGGGTAATTATTTTTATCATGTAACTGGTTCGATTCCCGGTTCAACCATGTAACTATTTCAATATCTATGAATGCAGTTTAAATTATTTTTTAAATTAAAATAATGTCTTCTTTCAGAAAAATGTTCCATCTACAATATTTAAGGTACTTTCCCTCCATGTGGCATAGCCGTGGGACGCCCTGTATAGATAAAGTTAAGGAAATGATCGGCACGGATTTTCGGGCGCGCTACGCGCGCATTTTTTTGCGCAATGGAAGTTTTAAACAACACGGTGATTTAGTGAATTTTCGACTTTAAATATAAGCAAATTCTATAAAATTGCAACGAATTTTTTTTGTGGCTCTTTAAAAACTGGGAAATGTTGTAAATTGTAATTTTTGGCTCTTTAGGCTCAAAAGGTTGCCGACCCCTGGTATAGGTGCTGAGCATATAAAAAAAGTCCCAGGCACTGCAGCGCCGAGTTGTCTCTTCACCCATCTAGTGTGATTGAATGTACCATACCACTGGACGGTGTATAAAATCATCTCATTACGTAGATGCCAAGGCCTTTATTTACTCTTTTAATCTTCAATTGTTTTTTATAGTTGTGTTTTAATTATAGAATCACTTCTTGTCAAAACGCCTATAAAGACAAGCCATACCGCGAGGCCACCACATATCCACGTGAGGTCTTTGTCCTTGTGATTAGGGACCACATGAATTTGGATTTCATCTAATTAGTTCGGGTGTTTTTGCGTGGCCAAATGGAGGGTTAAGTGTGAAGTGGGCTTAGCAAGCATAACTCACTCTAGCGGAAAACTGATGAAAACTCCTCCGACACCGCGTTTGTTTTATATGTTTTGCCTACTTTGTACAGACGACAGCAGATATATTTTACACTTTTGATATTATATTGGAGCCTATTTGGAACCTGTGAAACGGAAAAATTGGTATTCGTTCACACGCTACCCGATCCTAACCTAACCTAACCAGAATAACACTGTAAACGCTCAACTTGACTTGAATTACAGTCGAGAGCACGTCGACCTTTACACTTTTGCACTCTACTGAGTTACTTGGCATGCGAATTTGGAACGAAAGTTGAGTGCCAGCGTGTCGCGAAACTCGCGAAGGTGCATTCTATCCTGATTGTCAGTTATCGCCGCCGTTTGTAGGCAAGCTTTTGGCTTCCACCATTGGTTTTCACAATCAATCCAAAACTACAAATACCATAGTCCATATTTCAGCCTGTTTGCATGCAGTTAGCTTGAATCAGCTCGAATGCAATCGCAAATACGACCGCTGCTGTTTCGAAATGAACTGTCTGGGCCAGTGTTTGTGCTTCGAAATGAACTGTCTGTCCGGTGGACTAGCGACACGCACGACAAAGTTGGAGAATTAGGATGCTATGGAGAATTTGTTTTGTCCATGATAAGCAGTGATTTCGGCTTTGATAAAATCAAGATAACCCAATAAATATTACTACTTAAGAGGGTGCTAGAGCACCATTTTCCCATACAAACGTAGTTCCGGTTTGATTTCTAAACTACTGGCTGGATTTTGCTGAAACTTGGTTTATATTAGTAGATGACCAATACGGAGGTTAGCAAATAGTTTTTATGATAAGAAATATGGCCTGAAAGAAATTAGAGCGATGCGTTTTTCGCGCCGAAAAAGGGGTTACTTTCAGCTGTTATTTACTTACATTATTAAAACTGTCTATTGGAGTCTAACTACCTTGGGAACATCAATAATGTGTTGTACTTATCAGAAGAAAAAAAAATTGTAATACCTAATAAAATGTAGAATTGGCAGCTGAACTACGAAAAATTTTGGGAAAATAGATCTATTACATTACAACTACAACTAGATACTCGCGAAAAGACACGAACACACGTAGACTCATACAGATTTATTTCCTACTAAAAAGGTCTTATACAGGTTGGTAACCTTTTCAAAGGTTCTAAAGTTATTGTTTTTCCTGTTTTTCTTTTCCGAAAACGAGATCCTGCTAAAGTAGATACTTTAGGCTGGTTTTCTTTCACTGTCACTGTCCGCATGAATCATGAGAAATTAATTTTTATAAAACGCGTTATTGTCCTCGTGGTATCTACAACTACCTACTCGTACTTACCAACCTATTACATAAATTGGGTTGATAAACAGATCACCCCTGTGGGTTGATACGAGTAATTCACATCAAACGAGGTTTAATTTAGCAATATTGACGTGCAATAACTGATTATAAAAGAAGGTATCGCGCAATTTCAAAAGTGTTAGAACAAAAGCAGAACAAAAGTTGTCCAGAATCATCCAGACTTGATATTCTACCTCGATATTGAGATTGGTCTTAGAAGTGAAAGGTACCTAATTTAGCCAGGCTAATTATTGTAGCTAATTAAGTCTGTAACGCAATGGCGTGTCGATGGCATCCCAGTAGAAGGTCGAAACTGGGGTTTCCTCGTTTTTCTCCTACAATCAGCGCACTAATCCTCTAGCTAGAATTAGAATCAGAATATATTATTTGCTGTACTACAAAGACATTAAAAGGACCGACAGTATTACCTAATAGGCTAAGTAAAGTGTGCTTGTCTGTCGCAATTCGCAACAGTGTACTAACCTGTAATATATATATATAAAAGGCTTAGGTTGACTGACTCATCACGCTACAGCCCAAACGGCTGAACCTATAAGTATAAAATTTGGACAAAAGTTGCGTTATATGGTGGAGGGTTCATTTAAGAAGCGATTTTTTTTTATTTAACCCTTTAGTGGGTCAAAATAGGGCTGAAAGTGTGCATGGGAAAAAATTTTTTTTGGTCTTTTGTTCTTAAATCTTGATTTTTTGTACTTTTTTTTTAAAATGACTTGACACCTATTTCAGATTTTTTCTCATTTCTATGTTCTTAAGGGTTAAAATGGGTGCCAAAATTTTTCGATTTTTTTCACCAGTTACGATCGATGCTGGAACAAAACCGCTAATGCCAAAACAATGAAAATTTGACAATAGTTGTAATTTGTGGACACGCTACGGGTTAAGATAGATTTACTTCAAGTTTAACCCTTAAGGCGGTAAAAATGGGGTCCAAAATTTGTATGAAAAAAAAAATTTTTTGTCCGTATTTACTTGCAACTAAGAATTCGTATATTAAATCAAAAATAATTTAACACCTGTTTTAGCTTTTTTCTAATTTTAGCAGTTTAAGGGTTAAACGAGGTTGAAATGTATGAATATTTTTCGTGATGTAGTGTCAACGTCGGGCCCAAACCGTTTAAGCTACAACTATGAAATTGAAACTGCAGTAGCGTTTTGTAGCAAAACTACCCACCATGAAGAAAAAAATATAATTTTAACCCTTCAAATGCCCAAACTGGGGTTCAAAGTTTGTATGAAATAAAATTTTTTTTTGGTCCGATTAACTTGAAACTTAGTATTTGTATATTAAATAAGAAACAATTAAACACGTGTTTCAGCGTTTTTCAAAATTCTGCCCACTAAAGGGTTAAAAGGGGTAGAAAAGTTTGAAGATGTTTCCTGATGTAGTATCAATGCCAGGCCTAAACCATTAAAGCTATAATTAAGAAATTGAAACTGCAGTAGTGTTTTGTGGCAAAACTACCTACCATGAAGAAAAAAATATAATTTTAACCCTTCAAATGCCCAAACCAGGGTTCAAAGTTTGTATGAAATAAAATTTTTTTTTGGTCCGATTTACTTGAAATTAAGTATTAGTATACTAAATCAGAAAAAAATAAACTCGTGTTTCAGCGTTTTTCTCATTTCAGCCAATGAAGGGTTAAAATGGGTGGAAACGTTGAAGTTTTTTTCCTGATGTAGTAGCAATGCTGAGCCCAAACCATTGAAGCTACAACTTTCAAATTGAATGTGCAGTTGCATTTCATAGCATTACTACCCACCATCAAGAAAAAAATATAATTTTAACCCTTCAAATGCCCAAACCGGGGTTCAAAGTTTGTATGAAATAAAATTTATTTTTGGTCCGATTAACTTGAAACTTAGTATTTGTATATTAAATAAGAAACAATTAAACACGTGTTTCAGCGTTTTTCAAAATTCTGTCCATAAAAGGGTTAAAAGGGGTAGAAAAGTTTGAAGATTTTTCCTGATGTAGTATCAATGCCAGGCCTAAACCATTAAAGCTACAACTATGAAATTGAAACTGCAGTAGTGTTTTGTGGCAAAACTACCTACCATGAAAAAAAGAATATAATTTTAACCCTTCAAATGCCCAAACCGGGGTTCAAAGTTTGCATGAAATAAAATATTTTTTTTTGTCCGATTTACTTGAAACTAAGTATTTGTATACTAAATCAGAAATAATTAAACACGTGTTTCAGCATTTTTCTCATTTCAGCGAATGAAGGGTTAAAATGGGTGGAAACGTTGAAGATTTTTCTCTGATATAGTAGCAATGCTGGGTCCAAACCATTTAAGTTACAACTTTGAAATTTGAACTACTGTTGCGTTTTATAGCAAAACTACCAACCATGACGAAAAAAGTAACAATGTTAACCCTTGAAATGCCCAAACCGGGGTTAAAAGTTTGTATGAAATACATTTTTTTGTCTGATATACCTACTTGAAACTAAGTATTCGTATGCTAAATCAGAAATAATCAAACACATGTTTCAGCATTTTTCTCATTTCAGCGAATGAAGGGTTAAAATGGGTGGAAACGTTGAATATTTTTCCCTGATGTAGTAGCAATGCTGGGCCCAACCCATTCAAGTTACAACTTTGAAAAACTACAGTTGCGTTTTATAGCAAAACTACCAACCATGAAGAAAAAAGTAATAATGTTAACTCTAAAACGGCCAAAACGGGGTTCAAAATTTGTATGAAATTATCATTTTATTGGATTCAGATTAACTTGAAACTAAGTAGTCGTGTATTAAATCAGAAATAATAATTAAACACATGTTTCAGCATCAAAAAGGGTGGAAACATTTTAAGAGTTTTCCTGATTTAGTATCAATAACAATGCCGGAACCATTAAAGCTACAACTATTCAATGAACATTTAACTACAGTTGCGTTTTATAGCAAATCTACTAAGCATGAAGAAAACAATAATAATGATAAACCTAAAACGGCCAAAAAGGTTCAAAGTATGTTTTTTTTTTGTTGGATTCATTTGATCTTTACCAGAGATGGGCACGTACCCGGGTATATACCCACCTGTGGGTATTTACCCGATATGTACCCGGTAAATACCCGTATGCACCCATTTGCTGGGTACATTCAATTTGTGATTTCAAGTATAATGAAAATTATTAAAATGAAAAACAAAGTATGCCAATCAGTTCTAAACCATGTTCCCTACGCAAAGTACGTCTTAGTAATTTTTCGTTGAACGCATATTTACAAAGTTATGCATATTTTTGTAATTTCTTAGTATGAAAACGAATACTCATAAGGACATTTGTCTTATATTTTTATAGAATTAACAACCGGTATGTTTAAAAAGTATTTTACATAATTTGTATGACTAACTAGTGGTTCGCCCCGAACTATGAACTCGCGACCCCATATCTCAGCAACCCCTCGGCCGATTTGGCTCACGTTCGAACTTAAAAATTCTCTTGGCCTCATTTACCTGTCTACCAAATTTCATGACGATCCGACTAAATTTACTCAAGTTATCGTCGAACGAACATTCATACATACATACATACATACATACATACATACAAACGCCGGATTGTTCCAGTAGACTCGGAGAACTTCGCTCGCTTCGCTCGCTCGTTCAATAAAATAGTTTTTAATATGAATTTAACAATAATTATTATTGATTAGGAACCAAGTGTCAAAAATTGATATTTACTTTGAAACGGTAGACAATACACTAATGAAGTCAGGTCATTTTGGTCTAATTAAAATGCGAAGACGGATTAAGTGTTGCAAATAACAAAAATGTATAATCATAAAGTATGGTTTTATGTCTGTTCTTCCCGAACAAAGAATAACTAAAACTTATTAATTTAGTTTGATTTATTTATTTTATTTTGCAAATGGCATTGTGCTCAAAATGCTATACGGTGAAATGATAGCCGTCCAGCCACCTCATTACGTCTGAGTCGGCCTCATCTACACCGCCGCCTTGGATGGCGAACAGCGGGTAGTCGTAGTTGATGTGGGACATCGTCTGAACCCGCCCGCCCACGCAACTAGAGTCCGACCCACAGTTACAGTTTGTGTATTTAGCTCCGCACACCTTCCCCGTAAGACCCGGAATCTATTTATTTGAGTCCAGTGCTTTCTGGAAAGATGGAAACCTGGCACACGGATATCTGGCTCGGACTCGAGATGCTTGTTAGGCAGGTCCACAGATGTCCACTGATCCCGCCATTTCTCCATCAGCGTTCTGTCATCCTGCAAGAGTTCGTGGGCCTGCATGGCATGGCAAAAGATCTCTCTGATGGTAGGCGAAGATCACTGCGGGTTGCCTGAAGATAAGGTACTAGTGGCAGGTGCGGCATATGGTTGATCTTATCATACTCCATTCTGATCATTAATTCTCTTCACAGACGTGACGGGAATATGTAGGAAATGACGGGAAGCCGGTGTTTGTGGGTCTGACGGTTCCGGAGTTCAATGTCAACCAGGTCAGTATGATGGCCGGCCTACACTGGCTCGGGCCGCACTATGGACAAGGGCTGGTGTTGATATACGCAGTGTATCCGCTTTGTAGTCCCATGTTATCGCTGCCAGTTTCCGTATCAGGTTGCAGCTGTTTGATACCATTTTCTTTACTTTCTTGAGGGGGGCTTTAAAAGTGGGAGTTCTGTCTAGAGTTACACCAAGATAGCCTGGGTTAGGGTCGTGCTTCATTGCAGAAACTGCGTTTAACACCTTCACTTGCTAGCTTGCCTGTTGTTGAGGTAAAAGGAGTAGCTCACAGTTTTACATGGGTTAGGCTTAAGTCCTCAGTCGATGAACTAGCGCTCAAACTTTGCAACGGCTTCCTGAACCAGTGTTGTCGCATTGTCCAGTGTCGAAGCTTGTGCTGTGATGGCAATGTCGTCGCCTACATAAATGATCGCCCGGAGACTTTTGGTATGTAACTGACGTAAACGTTAATAAGCGTAGGCGCCAGGACTAAGCCCTGCGTAACACTATTTGTTCAGAGTTTAGCGTTTGAAAGGAGGGCGTCATAAAGACGATACGTGCTTTGGTTTTTTTTTTTAAATACGAGCTCGTAGGGTAGTCCCTGACTGTCCCTGTTTCCAGACATGTTCCAGAGAGTTTAAAATGCTGAGCTGAGATCCACGAATACCGCCACTGTTTTGAGTTTCTTTTTTGGAATTCTGCTTCGATGTTAGAAGTTAGTACAAGCACTTGGTCAAATCAACCCTCAATTTTGGTGGGATTTTGACGGAACCGGGGTTGCATCAGAGAATTGCAACCATTTTGCCATGCCATGCAGGCCCATAAACTCTTGAAGGATGACAGAACGCTGATGGAGAAATGGTGGGATCGGTGGACATCCGTGGACCTGCCTAACAAGCATCTTAAGTCCGAGCCAGATATCCGTGTGCCAGGTTTCCATCTTCCCAGAAACTACTAAATAGATTCCGGGTCTTACGGGGAAGGTGTGCGGAGCTAAATGCACAAAATGTAACTGTGGGTCGGTGCGGGCGGGTTCAGACAATGTTCCACATCAACTACGACTACCCGCTGTTCGCCATCCAAGGCGGCGGTGTAGATGAGGCCGACTCAGACGTAATGAGGTGGCTGGACGGCTATCATTTCACCGTATAGCATTTTGAGCACAATGCCATTTGCAAAATAAAATAAATAAAACAAACTAAATTAATAAGTTTTAGTTATTCTTTGTTCGGGGAGAACTAACATAAAACCATACTTTATGATTATAAATTTTTGTTATTTGCAACACTTAACCCGTCTTCGCATTTTAATTAGACTGAAATGACCTGACTTCATCAGTAAATTGTCTACCGTTTCAATGTAAATATCAATTTTTGACACTTGGTTCCTAATCAATAATAATTATTGTTAAATTCATATTAAAAACTCTTATATTAGTCATACAAAGTACGACAAAGTACTTTTTAAACATACCGGTTGTTAATTCTATAAAAATATAAGACAAATTTCCTTATGAATATTCGTTTTCATACAAAGAAATCACAAAAACATGCATAACTTTGTAAATATGCGTTCAACGAAAAATTACTAAGACGTACTTTGCGTAGGGAACATGATTAAGAACTGATTGGCATACTTTGTTGTTAATTTTAAGTCACAAATTGTATATACCCAGCAAATGGGTGCATACGGGTATTTACCGGGTATATACCCAATGTACCCGGTAAATACCCAAATGGGTAGATTGGGTATATACCCACCGCCCATCTCTGATCTTTACCAATTTGGTCACACACATACACAACACATACACTTCCACGCTGAAACTGCACGACGGATTTGGATGACTTTTGGAATAGAGATACGAGTAGCTTACAAAAATACACACCCATGACTCTATTCATGCTAATTTGATAATGGTGAAAGATGTACCCAGGCAACTTCTTATAAGTCTTCGCGGACGAAGTCGCGGGCGAAAAGCTAGTGATAGAATAAATGTGTTTAAAAAAAGGAAACTTAATTGAAGCCGTCAACTGGGAGCCCATTTTGGCACCATTGCGTTACATACTCATGCCCATATAAACTCGTCTTACTTAATTTTTGCCTGCATTTTCATAAAATATATCTACGGCTACTACGACTAGCGCAGACAAAAGCCGGGCTGTCATGCTAGGGCTTCAAGTTGAGAAATCCCACCCAAGTTAGTCTAACTTTGTTCATAGTTTTCACATAAACTTTTATTTGCGTTTTGAACTTTTGACCTTCAAAGTCTTAACAAGAACTTGACTGGTTTCCTAGAAGAAAAATAAATAAAATTAAATGCTTTTATTCTAACCAAAGAATTCTCTTGTGCGGGCAGCGACACGCTAGGATACCCCATAAGTGTATCGTGTGTATTTTGGCATCGTAGTTACACAAACTATCGTCCCTGGATCGGGTGTCACTGACCAAAACCCTGTATATGAAAAGTGACATGATGATGTTTTCTTCACTATCTATAGCTCAAGATTAGACATAAACGATAGCTTCTATTATAAAATTAAATTAAAACGTGTGCGTAATATAATTGTTTTTTTTTTTATCTTTGTTTTGTATGGAAGACTGATATACCGCTCGCCACCGAAACTGATAGGGAAATGAGGTAGCGCCCCCCACATTAAATTTTTGCAGACTTGACAGACTCACGAGGACAGGCTCACAGAGCCACTAAGTAGTTATTTCTTTCGTCATAGTCGGCCGCAAATCGACCGACACTTTCCTAATAATAGTCAACTTGCGCTATTCGGGGCTGACAAGTTGTATCGTCAGGTGCTCAAGTGTTTATCCCGCAAGCTACGGACTCTGGAGTTAATTGGGAGAGTCCGCCGGGGCCTGTGCAAATAGTTCGCGAATTGTCCGCCTAAGGCAGCCCTTCCAAACTTTTTGCGACCGCGGGCGCAGGATGATTTTTCGTTGTGAAAAAAAAGTTAAGCATGATTATTTTACGTTTAATAAAATTTTGTTTTAGTATGAAACAGTGAGCGCCTCAGCTTGTCTCGCTTCTTCATGTCAATAGGCGTAAGTCAGTTACATATTACATATACAGGGCGTCCCACGGCTATGCCACATGGAGGGAAAGTACCTTGAATATTGTAGATGGAACATTTTACTGAAAGAAGACATTATTTTAATTTAAAAAACGATTTAAACTGCATTCATAGATATTGAAAAAATTACATGGTTGAACCGGCAATCGAACCCGTTACATGAGAAAAATTATTACCCTGTAGTTTTATCATACCGATCGAAAGACTTCATCATAAGGATTATTTTTTGCTAAATAACATAATGTCAGAAATAAAAGGAAGACCATGAATTTTAACATTTTTAATACAACATTAATCAATTTATCAATGAAAATCACGGTAACAAAAGATTAAAAGTATGAAAATGAAACACATTTTTGAATTATTTCTTTATAATCAGCCAGCCGCATTGCGATATTTGCGATGGACAAAATTTTACGCGTCTTTCGGCTCAGGATACGGCTCGATTTGTTGCATACTACCAGGTAAATGTCAAAATTCATGGTCTTCCTTTTATTTCTGACACTATGTTATGTAGCAAAAAATAATCCTTATCATGAAGCCTTTCGATCGGTATGATAAAACTACAGGGTAATATTTTTTTCTCGTGTAACGGGTTCGATTCCCGGTTCAACCATGTAATTAATTCAATATCTATGAATGCAGTTTAAATTGTTTTTTAAATTAAAATAATGTCTCCTTTCAGTAAAATGTTCCATCTACAATATTTAAGGTACTTTCCCTCCATGTGGCATAGCCGTGGGACGCCCTGTATAGTCGATTTTTATTTACAAAACCAATACTGCAAACGCTGGGTTCAATAGGGGCACGGGCCCCAGGTTAGGAAGGCTTTGTTCTCTTCTGTGGGGTAACCACACTCGGATCATAATGGATTTGTACTTTTCCTTAGTACTGTACCTACTGTTTACTCTGTAAACAGCGATAAAGACCGGTGGTTTATCAATCTGGAGGTTCGAACTGGGTTCGGCGGCATTTTTAACTATAAAATGTTTCAAAATAATACCAAAATAAATAGGCGATTGAACCTAAATAAGTACAGCGCCTATATCCTATGTAAAAAAAACACCCAACCGTCGAGCGTCAAAACACTCGAAAATAGCCCTTATTGAAATGAACAATTTTTTTTTTACATTAAGAAACGGTTATTTTTACGGTGGATATTTTAAAGAATACAGGGGCAGGAGTTATTGCGAATGTCGAATCGGCAACATGGCCTGGGTTTATCGGGCGTACCTAGTAGTAGACCTAAGATAGATTTAATTCGTACTAGTAGATACGAACTAGGTAACTTTTAAGAATTACTCGATTTACTGGCAAGCGAAGTGTCTCCTCAGGTAATCCTTCCGCCGACGAATATCCGACACCGACCGCCAAAGCCAGCGCCTGCAGTCTGTCTTGGGATTAAATAGTTTGTTTTGCCACAATTTTGTATTTATGTATTTGGTCGACAGGAGAGCACGTCTATAATCTTTAAAAAAAAAAACACTCACGCGTCAACCGTCAAAACTGGTTTATTTGCGGGAAAATAGCCTTTTTGAAATGAAGAAACTTTTTTTTACATTTAATAATAGGAATATTTACTGTGCTTATTTTAGAATATTCATGGGCAAGAGGTTCAAGTGCGCCTTTGTATCGGTAAGTTTCACATAGTACAGGGTAATTTTTAAATAGCTTTATTCCAGAAACATGTCAACTTCTAAATGTGATTCCAAACTTTTATTTAAAGTATTTCTTTTTTGCAAATTTTGCGGTGCGGCGTTAAGAGGGAACGCGGGTAACATCAACTCCATACAAAAGGGGAGACCTGTTTCCTCCCTGGATAATTGTTTTAGAAAAAATATGTTTATGCTATTCAATCTATATTTACCTCTGCCATGTCCCTATGTTTTCCTTTTTTTTATTTTAATTATTTAAATAAATTTTATTAAATAATTAAAATATTACTAAAAGGAAAACATAGGGACATGGCAGAGGTACATATAAATTGAATGGCATAAACATATTTTTTCTAAAATAATTATCCAGGGAGGAAACAGGTCCCCCTTTTTGTATTTTTTGTATGGAGCAGCCGGCTACCCGCGTTCCGTCTTAAAATTAGGTACGAGCAGGAGAGGCTGGAAAGGTGGTAGAGAGTGGAGGGGCATTAAAGCGTGCCGCACAGGCAGCGTGCGAAATGGTACAGATTCAAACTTTTGAATTTTAAATAATAACAAACGTTCAATAAATAAAAAGTATCGAGCTTTTCGAAAAATCATTTATTTATTTAATCATACTAAGAACAAAAAAAATATTGGAAATCACATTTACAAGTTGAAGTGTTTCAGGAATAAAGCTATTATAAAATAACCTGTATATTATCCATGCCCCTGCGATCATGATTGCTTCCGATTCGATATTTCACTTTACTTTAAAACTCCCGAAATTCAACAACACAACTCATGCGCAACTCCCGAACTTGTGCAGTTGGTAAAAAAGACGATAAATTGTAGGTACAGTCGGCCACAGTCTCAGTTACCCCTTTTTGTTCGATTGACGCCCTTATGCCGCGCGCGGTAAGAGCTGCCATGGGGTATCTGAGATTGTGGCCGACCGTACCTACTTACATACCGTTGAACTTTCCACGAAATGCCCAGACAGATCACGTTATGACAGGATGCACAATCGAACACCACTAGAACCAGGTGGTTTCGATCCAGGTACGTGTCTTCCCCAGACGGACATAAAAGATACGTAAGTTATATATTTTACGTTATCAAGAGTTTATTTCTGGAACAGCCCTTGTCGCCACCACAGGTTGTAAATAAACGTGAACAAAAACGTAACTGTGACGCTATGTAGAGAAGGATGAGGTACGCAATATTTTTCATAGGAACGTGTACTTGTACTTCGCCTTTTTAATGGATAGCACGCTTTGAAGTTAGCTTTCATAGCAACCACGTGTGGCATACGTTCCTGTAGATTGCAGGAACTGTCAATCCAACATTAATTGGCTCTGCGGATATTTCTTGCGTTCTGTGTCTTAGCTTACGGGTATCAAGGACAGATTTTTTTCTCCTTTCAGGTGAAAATTGAAGAGCCTACCAAATGAAAATACACATTTCTTTTGTATCTACACGGACTACACGTCGGAGATGCTCTTAGCAATCGAACATCGTTAACAATTATTGGGCCAATCTTGACGGCGATGTATCGAGTAGCATTACTAAGCTAGAAGAAGCTCAAATTAAACCAATTATTGGTACCCTCATCATTCTACCAGCTGTCTTTTTCAGTAATGTTTGCAGTAATGTACTTAATTCAATTGCATTAGGACTGAGAACTTACTAGAAAAAGTTTTATTTTGAAATAATATTCAGGCTCATTGACATAGGTAAGTACCTCTCACGTGTCACCTACACACAATAAACATTACTTTTAAACGACCTTTAAACTTAGTTAGAAGGCTTTAACTTCAATCAACGTACAAATTCAGTAGAAGCTTTGAAAGATTGCCCCTTTTTGTAATTGAAATAAGTAGAAACTCAGCAAAACGCTCAAAAGCATTGTTGTTATAAACAGTCGAGATACCTACATCCTTTGTCTTCCTGAAGATCCTGTGAAACAGATACTTTTGTTAATTACAACTTTTATTTACCTATGATGAAAAGTCATTCGAGTTTGCAACAAAATGTAAGCCTTCTAAGTAGATGGATTGTATATGGAATAGATTGTAGAGTACATGGTATTTGTTTGCTTTTTTCACAAAGGAATAATTCTAAGAAGCAATTTAATTTGAGCTAACTTGTAGGAGAGCCTGTCACAAAATAATTTATTCAGAGACAGATTTTAAGTTTTCATTAAGGGTACCTATACATAGGAAGGTATACATTAGATAACAAGCATTATCTTATTGCATAGATGCCATTTAGATCACAATAAAAAAAAGTATGCAAAATGTTAATATAAATTTCATTTAATATTCCTGCGACTTCGTTCCTGTACGATTACTCAAAGCATTAATTTTAGGAAACACTTACTTATGTGCACAAATGTAGGGATAGAGATAATCATGGCGATGGTCGTCATCACAGAACCTATCAAGATAATGAGAGTGGAACTATAAATAAATAACTATGCATTAGTTAGATCACCAAACAGCAAATAACTTTGAGGAATATCCCATCAAAAGATCATTTCAATATTTATTGATACTTATTACGAAAATAGCTCTACCTTCGTAAAAATAAAGAATCCGTAGTTACTGACAGGCTAGATTACCACCTTTGTTGCTCAATACCGTCAATACGTGAACAATTTATAAACATGTGTAACAAAGCTACGTAATTTACGACCACTTTATTCTGAAGCTACAAAACTGATCTATTGTATTCATATTTATTCAACCCATGGAGCCTTTTTAGGGTTCAGTTCATTTTATCCATCCTTATAGGAACACGTAGGTACTCTTGGCTCTATCCATCAATATTTTTTTTTACCGATTCTATTTAGAGTAATTATTATTAATGAACTCGGATTTAAAGGAGGGCAAATTAAATTTCTTCTTATTGTTATGGTTATTATGTACATAATTTTATCAACGTACAATAAATAATTATACACAATTAAAAAACAAAAAAATATAGGTTTGTCAAGTGCATAACATCATGTGAAACAAGCACCTACATGCCAAGCCTGTGGCCGCTTTGAGATGCTTCCTTTCCATACCTATATTTACCAGCAGTAAACAGCTCCACTGCTCGGCTTCATCATTGTTTGGGCCGCCTGTTAAACGACGAGCTGCCCAGTATGTACTTTGTATCTAGACTTTTCGAGTTAGAAACTTCCGCTGCGCAATTCAACAGCTGTCACTGCGTCGTTTCGAGACCGCACCACTAACTTTTTCGCGCGATATGTATCTACCTACAGTAAAGTACAACGACCTTTCCTTTAATCTGTGCCTTGATTAGGTCATACTCGAATCGACACGTACGTAATGTATTGAAGTCAAAATGCAGAACAGAACTCTCGTTATCAAACCAGAACCACCCATAGTTTCTACGAGTATAAATAAGTAAGTAAGTACCTATCTATGTATTTAATTTCATGAGTCAGAGTTTCTATTAAGGGATGAGTAGTTTCCTATTGCTCCGGGCGCCACTTGATATGTCAAGAAACATAAGAAGGTGGAACATAGTAGAGCGATAGATTTTTCAAGATACGTAATCATGGCGTGGCCTATTTCGATAAGAACGTCGCACAATGAGTAAGCCATGAAGCACCATGAAACATAGGTTTCAACCTACTTACACCCGGCGATATTAATGGATGGTACCTTTGCTAGCACGAAAGATGAGATTGGTAGCACGACATAAAGTTCTCTATGAACTACGAAGAGTTGTTAGAGCTTTCAAAGCTCCATATAAATTCGTAATACTAGAAATAGTTTAAGAAAGAGGTTAACCAGCTGTGTAACTGATGATAATGGCAAACCTATTTTGTTACAGATGTGGTGGGCTATGTGGTGTGCGGCAGTGCTGGTGGGGTCTGCGGCGTCTGCGCCGGCCAGCGACGCGATGCCGCCCCTCGACCTAGCACAGATCGACCCGTCCACGTCCGACGATGTGAGTTCCATGCTAATAGTCTTACACTGGTTATACGTTGAAGTGGTAGTGCTAGCCGGCCTGCGACGTGATTGCTGTCTCTCGACCTTGCACAGATCGACCCGCCAACATCCGACGATGTGACTCCATGCTGATTAAACAGGTCATTCCAACTCAAGATAATGTTGACGGCTCTGAGGAGAGACGTCCTACGCAACCAAGCAGGTGCTTACCTGGCTGCCCGAGGGCAAACGGCGAGTGGGTCGACCCAAATCCACGTGGCGTCGATCGATCACCAGTGAGGCGTGGAAGGTCGGGCTGGACTGGAACGACCTTGAACCAACTGCGCAAGATCGTCCCAAGTGGAGAAAACTTCTTCGAGCTCTATGTCCCTCCTGAGGGATAACCGGATTTAAGTCAAGTCTGCGGTGGGCGACGCGATGCCTGCCGCCCCTCGACCTGGCACGGATTGACCCGTGATGACACCCCTCGACCTAGCACAGATCAACCCGCCCACGCTTATATCGATCGATATTCCCATGCTGATAGTCTTATACTGATCTTTTATTGGTGTGCGGCGTCTGCGCCGGCCAGCGAAGCGATTCCGCCCCTCGACCTAACACAAATCGACCCGCCCACATCTGACTATTTGAGAAGACTCCGTGGCGTCCTATGTTGTTTATAAACCTTGTGCCTTGAAACTGGTCATGTGTTAATCTCGCCCAGATTGAAAACTCTGTCGACTGCGTAGATCTTTACGTATCACAATGACAAAAGGGAGAATCTTTGAGAAGTCATATTTATTGAACGAGCGAGCGAAGCGAGCGAAGTTCTGCGAGTCTACTTGAACAATCCGGCATTTGTATGTATGTATGGATGTATGTTTGTATGTATGTTTGTCTGTTTGTATGTATGAATGTTCGTTGGACGATAACAGGAGTAAATTTTGTCGGATTGTCATGAAATTTGGTAGGTGGGTAAATGAGGCAAAGATAATTTTTAAGTTCGAACATGAGCCAAATCGGTTGAGGGGTTGCTGAGATATGGGGTCGCGAGTTCGTAGTTCGGGGTGAATCACTAGTTATCATCAAATCATTATCAATCACGTCCGTTGCCTGATGTTATTGGTATAGGTAAATAGTTGTCTAAACTAATTTGATGGCTGAATATGAACACGGCTGAACAACGAAAAGTGCCATATTATTAACTCCCTAACCAGTTCACCTACCCGCTGTCCAACAAACAGGTTCACGACAGAAATAGGTAAACCACTGAATTCGAGTTAGAGAATAATATAATTACGGGTTGTCCCAGTGGAGGTACGCGGTTGCTGGAGCTTCTGCCGAGCAGCACTATTAATAAGGGCCACAAGCATAACAAACATTTGGCAGTTGGTGTATTTATTTATCTGTGACGGTGACAAGTATAAAAGACGCCCCCCTGATTAAAAATTACAAAAGTTCATTAGGTTTTGTTAGATAGAGCTAATATCTCAGAAGCTTCAGAGTTTAGTTTTAGTTACATTGGTGTTTTATTCCACTGGGAACTTACTTTTATCGCGCTCACGAAAATTAGCGAACAAACAAACTTTATTAATAGGTACCTAAACTCCCTTATTCTAGCTATAGGTTTTTACTAACATAGATAATAAACAAAACAATTGTTACACATACTAACCATTATTAATCTTGTTATTTGAAATAAATGAATTATTAATATTAATAATCTAAGCTTAGGTACTCTACCTACTTATTGTAGAGCGTTGCGTACAAGTACAACCTTGGCTTCGACGATTTCGGCACGTTCTCATATCATTATAATATTATAACAAGACTAACACAGACTACGTTTTCTATAGTGTCTCTAGTAAGTTAATTTTTTTTCTAAATGATGTGGTAGCAAATTGGTAGTTGTTCTAACTATGGACTCTGAAGTAAGTGGCATGTAGTGTAGGTACATACTAACGTAACCTTATAAAAATCTTTATAAAGTTCCCTAGCACGGGTTAGTGCTTTAGAAAATACAAAAAATGTACATACCTACGTAAGACTTTAATTTATTTCAAAGTTCCGTTCATTTGTGTACCACACACTCGCTAAATGTGAAGGAAAACATCGTGAGGAAACCAGAGTGAAAATTGCCAATCCGTAGAGGGCGCGCCTGTGGATAAGAAGCAACTCTCTCTCGGGGAGAGGCCTTTGCCCAGCTAGTGCTAGGTAGTGCTAGGGGGATGCACTTGTATCTACTTACAAGCTACATCATAAGGACTTACCTTCTTACAAGTTGTATTGAATTATGCGCCGATACCTAAACACGCAATATTTCTCGAGAAATGCAAACATAATTTTAGAAGAACAACACGGATATGAGATAATTCCTCAAGGAGTTCTCTACAAAATACGATATTCATTGACCTAATTCATACATGTTTTTTGTTTTATCCTGTAACTAAAATGAAAGGTTATCGATAGCTTGCAAAATATTTGAATATTTTTAGGGCAATATTGAATGTGTGCGGAGCTCACTTACGTGGAAAATGGTATGTGAGTATTATTTACACAAGAAAATCCAACAGATACAGACTGATATGTTTTACTATCCAAAACGCCACAAAGCACTCAGACTTTCGGATGAAATATTTTTATGGGCAGGTAGCGATATAAAAATGAAAAAATAAAATATTACATTGATTTTTGTCCCCTTATAAGATAAGATAAGATAAATCACATTATAGGTACCTACTTTAGAGCAGTGTAAGTTTTGCTCCAAAATGTAAACTTTTAAAACTCCTTGCTCGTTTTATCCCTCCAGCGTTATTCAGGACTAGGCTGGTCAGCTAGGAGAGCATAACTTCAAGATAAAAGTTTTTATCCCACTATCGGGTAGCGGCATCTCGCTTCACGCGGTGAAATAAAGCAAGATGGCGATAGCCGATAATGGGATAAAACTTTTATCGTGACATTAGCAGCTGCTCTCTCCACAGTCCTATCCTCTCTAAAAAAAACTAAGGGACTGAAGTGTTATATTGTTCGATCCATCAGGAGAGCATCAGTTACGGCGTGCCGCCCATGGGAACCCGCTACGACAACAGTGCTGCCCCCTGGCTCTACCTCCTCGCCGAGATGCCCCGTGAATCGCAGGTGAAGACTTTTTGTTATTATTATTCTTCGATCAAGGATAAAACTAGATACAACATAGAACTCTGAAATGTGTCTAGAAAAATAGATGTCCAAACTGCCTTTGGGAGCTTATTTGCTCGTAGTCTAGTAAAACTGTACACTAATGCAATAAGGTTGACATTCGCATATTAGAGGTATGGTCGAAATGATGTTTCGTATTGTTCTATTGCTGATATCATTTGTTTCTGTAAGGACAAGTTTTTATTGTGATTTTATACGTAATGCGGATTCTATGGGATTTAGTTCGGTGTTATTATTCCCTATCTCTACTCCTTTCACAGTTAGTTTGCCTCCCGCTAAAAGTATGTTTTGAATTTCTTCCGTCTGGATATGAGAATATTTGAAAATAAAATCAAATCGGTGAAAAATAGAGATTTTACTTAGTGTGTCGGTTTGTGGTTGTTATTATCATGGCAAAAAGGTCAACTAGCGGAAAACGTTTATAAAGATCAGAGGTAACCAGTGCCTCTATTCTCTAAGAAATCCACTCAACCTTTGAGCGTCAAAACACTCGAAAATAGCCCCTAGGGAAATGTTTTTTTTTTTTTCATTTAAAAACGTTATTTTTACGATGGATATTTTAGAGAAAAGAGGGGCTGACTGTACCTACTAAACTTATTTATGAAACAGTATGGCGAGAATGTGACAGACAGCAAAATGCAAAACCAAAACCACTGAAAATAGAAAATGTGTACGAAGTGACATTTCTATTTCGCCTGTGCAAATTCAAGTGAGGTAGAAACTTTTGGGCTTTTTGGCCTGATTAATATTTTGCTTGAATGCCTTTATTGGCAAAGTGAGAAAACTTTGAGTGAGACCAAATCGACTTTACAAACAAGGCTGCTGATTGGTTCAATCGACAAAATAACCCTTAAATATATCGAAATCATTTTTTTATTATTTTAAAAGTATGATTAAAACTAAGGGTTGGTTAATTAACTGAAAGCACAGAGCGAGCATTAGGAATTAAATTAAATTATTATAACTAACTAAATAAATTAGAGAAACTGTCGAAGTTCGCCCTGGGAGTATTTCACAGTCTGAAATATTCACTAAAGAAGGTTTATTTATTGCTAAACTACTAAGAACACAGTCCCAATATTTTCTCTACTTTTCTCTCTTTTTAATTCTAGTCCCTCATGTCGGTGATATCATCCACCATCAAACTCTCTCTCCACTTTTGGGACGCTCGCGGGGCCTGCCCTCTACCCTTGACGCTATTTTAACAATATGGCGCTTTTTGCAATATGCATTTCATATTTTTATTTTACAAAATAGCCTTACCTTTGAGTAAACATTACGAAGTATATAAAATTAAAGCATGACTATATGAATTAAAACAGAAATTAAATAAAAAACTGTCAATATGAACGCAATAGTGTCAAGGGTAACCCTGTTCTTGATTTCTTCACAAGAACCATTCGCGCCCGGTTTTCTCATGTTGAACCTACCTATTGTTGAACTTGAAAAACAGATTGTTAAAACGTATCTTCGGTTTTTAACCTTCACCTTTGATAGGTATAACGACTTTCAATACCTAGGAACCTACCACTACGTTTCGAAACTGTACTCGGGAGTTCGAACTGCCGAGTGACACTGGGGAGCAATAAATTCTCTAGAATGTAACTTTCAAGATTCTGCGAAGAAAACAATTATAATAACAAGTCGCATTTAAGATTCCCGAGAACTATACCCCAGCGGTTGAAGATTAGGTACCTATGGTGAGCCAGTGTTTGCCCTTACCCATGTATGTGTGTGTGTGTGTGTGTGTGTGTGTGTGTGTGTGTGTGTGTGTGTGTGTTTGTGTGTGCGTGTATGAAAAACACCTGCACGAACTGATCCACATCGCGAGTGATAGAGAGCAATGGAGAACTCTACTCTCTGCCACCTTCAATGATAGTCCCGATCCTCAGCATTGAGGGAACGACTGAATGGATGGACGTGTGTGTGTGTGCGTGCTTTTGCTCGATAGGTACCTACTGATTCGGTCTTCTGGTATTGAATATTTTGTTTTTACGGTTGGCCCCGGAGATTTCAGGAACGTCTTTCATTAGCTAGTCAAAGTGCCGAAACTGTAATTAACTGAACAAATTACGCTGTGAATTTGAGAATGCTGTATTTTTTTCCTCACCGCTCCCATCGAGCTTTATGTTGTTGAGTGCCAACAACATCAGTCACCGAAATATATTCAAATATCAAGTGACGATGTTTTTAATGTTCACAATGCATCCGCAATTACCTGGAGCCATCGATAAATACAAACCTCACAGTATTAAGATATTATTGATTCCAAATGACAAACTTTGTAAATCTAAACTACTTAAACTTTTCGTAAGCACTGCACAGTTTATTAGAATACGTATAATAAAATTATTTGTTGAAAAGCAAAAACAAAAAAGGCAGTAAGATGACAATTTCACCTAGGAAGGGTTATTTCCTTCGCAGCACTAAAGGGTGATACTCGTAGGTACACCTTTGTGCACAAATTATATAATTTTGTGCAGCCGATTGAGCGTCAGCCAATTTCAAACAAAAGATCTCGGCCATCCTGGCGATGCTCAATAAGTTAAGAATTTATTAATATCTAATCCTGGTGGTGGCTAACCCTAAACCCGCGTGTGTGTAACGTGAGACTTCGGTCGGCCAGCCGCGGAGCCCCGGGCGCTTCGCCCCGCGCCGCCGCCGCACTTTCTCGGTCAACCCTGCGGTGGACACGCTGCAGAGGAACGCCTTCAACAACCACATCGAGCGCGTCGCCCACCGGAACCGGAACTTCCTCAACTGCGTCGGGAAGCGAGGTGAGCGTCAGATTTTGAATTTAGAACTGTTTATTTTTTCTTCGCTATTCGGTGGAAGTTTTGCCTATTTGCGGCCGGTTGAAAGTAGTGTGGCGGAAGTGCACAGTTTTCACAGTTATTTTTTTTTGTTTTTTGCTAAAATGAGCAATTTTTTTCAGCGATGTTTGTTTCACGGTAGTACAACAGTATTATTTTCATTATTCTCAACAACAAAGATCCAGATTTGCTCGAACTTCTAGTTTTTGGGCAGTAGGTACGAACCGGAACTTCCTCAACTGCGTCGGGAAGCGAGGTGAGCGTCAGATTTTGAATTCATTTATTCCTGTTAAACAAAAATCGCTGAACAAAAATATCTAAGTTTAGCTACAAATTAAAAAAAAAAGCTTTGTAACCACACTACTTTCACTGACCCTTAAACTTCGGTCATACGTAACCCAGCTGTACTAAGCCTTTGCTTCTTCGTAACGAGATTATTTATGCAGCACCCTGTCGCATCACACTCTCACGCTCGCTGGTTGAAGCGACCACTGGGACACTGCAGTGCCTGGGACATGTTCAGATGGAGCCTAGCACCTTACCATCCTCTCAGTTTATCCTCCTCCGCACGTATTGCTAGCTTTAGGTACCTGTTTGTTTGTTTTAAAATGTTCGTTTATTGACATAAAGTTATTTACAATCATCTGCTTACGACATAGTCGTAAACATAGCACAGTAGGTTAGGGAACATATTGTGAGGCTGGAACACCTTTTAATACTTACAGCACGAAAATATAAGCAAAATTAAAACAATAATATTATAGTCTTTACTTACAGGTAGTCTAGAAAGTATTAATTTATACACTGTTTGCATTACTGCGTATTTGAAACAATTAACTGTTCCTTTAGTGTCTAACTAAAGGAGCTTTAGGTACCTACACGGGCAGAGTAGGTAAGTGACACAGTAGCATGGTAGAGTATGCTACTAACTACTATACCAATGTAAAAAGACTTGATATAGTATTGTTGGAGTAGAGTATAAAGCAGTCGTAGTCGTATTTTGACAGGTTTAGTGTTCTAAGAGCAAAGTCGGTTTTTGCTTGCGTCACAGAGTTGAGGCACTGATAGGGTACTCGAAACTGGTAGAGTATTATGCTAGTTGACTCTACTGTTAATCTACCTGTGTATCCCAGGCTGTAAAGGTCGTGTAACTAAACTAAAACTGCGCGCACTTCCACGGCATTCTCGCACGTAACCGTTTATGATAAGAGTTTTTCATGGCCCGCGCAACCCACTTACAATGCAAACCCTATTTGTGACCCGCTAGATTAGGGTTTGGATTTAGGTTCAGTACGGCTACGTACTCTAAAACGCACGACGGAGAACCCCAGAAGCTTTTGAAAAACACTGGTTTAAACGATTTTCAGCTAATAAATCAATACAAATTTTCGCTGACCGAAAACTAAAAGTAAACAATTTTAGGAAAATCAGCCCCTCTACCCTTGACGCTATTGCGATCCAATTGAAAAAGTTTAAAAATTAATTTCTCTTTGAATTCGCATAGTAATGCTTTGATTTTAAATACTTTGTAATGTTTATTCAAAGGTAAGGCTGTTTTATTCAATAAAAACACAAAATTCGTCTTAATTTGTAAAATATTAAATTTTGTAAATTGCGCCATATTGCGGCCGCATTGGAAAAGCGCGTCAAGGGTAGAGGGGCAGGTCAATAGACCTTCAATTGTTTTTTTTTTTTTTGTAGAACTCTTTTTCAGCTCGTTCATAGTGACCAGGGTGACCAGATTAGGCGAATTGTCGCCATTTAGATGCGATAAAATGCGATCGGCGACCAGTAGCCATTTAGGCTAGGTACCTTAAAAAATGGGAACAGGCGATTTAGGCTATCTCAGGATTATTTCGCATTTATTTAGGCGATTTAGGCTATTATCGCAAATTTATTGAACCATTCCTTGATTATTACTTAAAATGCTTGTAACAAAACGTAATATGCACGTGGAAAGGAGGCTGATGGTGACGGAGAACTTTTGCGGGAATTTATTATTTTAGTGTGAGACCGAATAAAAAAAAAGGAAATGAAAATTATTAGATTTTTTAAATATTTTTTTTTGCTCTACACTGTTTTTTTAAAGTTTTTTACTATTATTTTAGGCAAAATTTGGGCTTCTAGGCTCAAAAAGTTAGGCGATTTAGGTTAAATAGACGAGAAAAAAAATTAGGCGATTTAGGCTACTCGGAAGACAAAATTAGGCAAATCGAGTTAACTAAAATCTGGTCACCCTGATAGTGACATTGATTAGACATGGCTAACAATATGCTGACCGGGGAGCATCGACCAATGCTTTGTTCTAAAATCAACCTTTTTGTAATCGAATTTCGGTTGACATGAACCCGTGCATTTTTATAAAAGCCAAAAACGTGCATGACCTATTTCAATCTTCGCATCATCATCCGAGCTACAGGCTGAAAT
This sequence comes from Zelleria hepariella, assembly GCA_949319315.1. Lineage (NCBI taxonomy): Eukaryota > Metazoa > Arthropoda > Insecta > Lepidoptera > Yponomeutidae > Zelleria > Zelleria hepariella. Next base: position 8,391,464 of record OX439391.1, on the reverse strand, counting down.
CACGAGGTAACAAAGGCCACAAGTCTTCAAATTGCTAACACATAAACCTAAGTGAATAACGTTTTGTCACACATGACAAGACTTGTTATTTTGTACCCACCCTTTTGAACCAATTGAACATCACCATTGACAGAGATATTGTGCCTATATCAGAGATATAGCTCGTTATTGTATATTTTTACGCCTTGTTTTTGATCAGTCGTTTAACATTAATGGCCATATACCTAGCACGCGATACAGTGCTCTCTCCAATAGAGCGAGAATAAAGCGGTGTATAGAGCCGCAAAAGCTCTATAATATTATGGTCCATCATGCTAGACGTGCACACTAGGTGCCAAGATAAGCTTTTCCCTTCTTTCTTTCAAGGATATATTAGCAATATATGTTGTGATAGGCTACAAATAAATAAGTTCTTTGAGATATTTATATAAAGTAGTAGAGATATAGTGACTTACATAAGTTGCTAATTTTATTTGTGAGTAGATAGCTAGCTAGTTTAGTGAAGTTAGTGCAATGATTTACCTCGGCTCAAATTGTGTTTTATTTTACAGATCCGTGGAGCTCTACCGACTGCATGCTAAACTGAAGACTCTCACAAATTGCCTTGAAACACTTCCAACTGACTGTAACGTTCAAGTAAAAAGTATACTTTCCACAAGTACCTAGTTATAATAAATCGTCATCGTTGTCTTTGAAGAGTATAGCTTCTTCTGAATTTGTATTTACAAACGTTGCATATTGTCTACAAAATATTACCCCTATATCTAAGTAATTAGATTGTAAGTAACTGAGCTTTTATGTCTGTTAAATAAAAGGATTTAATTTGAAACGCCTTGTTTGTTTGTAAAATAAAATAATATCTAAAACATAGTTTCATGTCTAAAGTAAAAATCGATTAAAATGCGCATATATGTATGCCAGAGGTTGTTGGTTAAAATCCTGTCCCGAACAAACTTTAAGGCGCTGGGCATAGTGAATTAGCCCGCGCGCAAAAAAAATGCACAAAAACGATTCCTGTATCAAATACACTAAAAAAAATCGAAAATGTTCACATATCAAACCCTAGAATTAAACAGCCAGTTTTGTGTTGATACCCATAACAGATTGCAAGATATTTTGTTAGAAAAAAAGTGCGCCGCCTATTTTTTTTCATCAAAAATATCTTTAAAACGTTTATGAATGTCAACACGAAACTGGCTGTTTTAGATAGGTCTCACCTAATTCTAGGGTTTGATATGTGAAAATTTTCGATTTTTTTAGTGTATTTGATACAGGACTCGATCTTGTGCATTTTTCGTTGCGCGCGGGCGATTCACTATGCACAGCGCCTTAAAATCTTTCTTATATCTTTTAAAATCTTTTGAATCTTTTAAAATCGATATAATTACAATGATACTCAATTCACTCACAACATTATTAAGTAAGTAACTAAGTTGGAAGATATAAGTAGATTGTCTATCTAGGAAGATATAAGTAGGCCAACAACCGAGCGAGTTGTAGGTTTCCCTCAATTTAAAGCGAGTAGAGCTCTTCTGTTTCTCCTCTGAAGTCTTCCACAGACAGAAAATTTTACTTCGATCACTTCGAGACTATCCCTATTCAGTCTCGTTTTACCAGCGCGTTTTACCTAGTTTTGAATCGGCACAGCAAGACGAAGAGGTAGTGCCGAAGCGATTTGCTACCTATAATCCACTGTCCTCTAGCCTCCGTAACTACCTACCTAGCTTTAACCTTAGAGAAGAACCTCATACCCTTCTCCGTACACCGAAGAGCCCCGACGAGAGCGAGAGGGCGCGTGTGAAGCGGCGCATGCCGTCCCTGTCCATCGACCTGCCGATGTCCCTGCTGCGTCAGAGGCTGACCCAAGAGAAGGAGCGGCGTGTGCACGCGCTGCGGGCTGTCGCCAACCGGAACTTCCTCAACGATATTGGCAAACGAGGTGATCAAAAAAGAGTTTTTTTTTTATGTAGAGCTAGCCAAATGATCGTCGCCAACCTCCGATATAATAATAATAATAAAATTTGTTTATTTTCATGCACATTTGGATTACAGAATCAATTTTAAAATAACACTTACAAAAACATTTCTGTGATAAGTTGTTAGGTAGATGTCAGTTAAGGCTGGAAGATAGCAGCGTGGCGGGAAATTCAAAAGTTTCACAGTTTTTTACATTTTGTAGCTAAACTGAGCTATTTTTGTTCAGCGATTCTACTTCCTTAGTCGTTAATGATTAACCGGAACTTCCTCAACGATATTGGCAAACGAGGTGATAAAAAAAGAGTTTTTTTTTAATGTAGAGCTAGCCAAATGATCGTCGCCAACCTCCGATATAATAATAATAATAAAATTTGTTTATTTTCATGCACATTTGGATTACAGAATCAATTTTAAAATAACACTTACAAAAACATTTCTGTGATAAGTTGTTAGGTAGATGTCAGTTAAGGCTGGAAGATAGCAGCGTGGCGGGAAATTCAAAAGTTTCACAGTTTTTTACATTTTGTAGCTAAACTGAGCTATTTTTGTTCAGCGATTTTTTGTTCGCGGCAATAACATAGTATTACTTTCATTATTGTAAACAACAGAACAACAATAATTCAGCCGATTATGTGTTCTGGTCTACGACAAGTTTTTTGAGCAGTGCGACGTGCGAAGTTATGAAAAATTTTCAATTTTGAGGTTATAAAATAAAAATTGTATTTTTCAACTTTTTTTACAGAATTGACATCCTGTTGACCAGTAGGTTACACCCTATAAAAAGAGTTAGGATGTTTTGTAACACGTTGTATAATAATACAACGAGCTATTATAGTGGTTTTAAAGCCGAAGGACAGGCACTCCAGCGCCGTGTGGTCACTTTACCCATCTAGTGTGAGTGAAGGTGCCACTGGACGCTGTAATCATCTCATTGTGTAGATTCAAAGGCCTTAGTTTTTTAAAGCCGAAGGTATTTTTTTGCACTGGTGTTTCTGAGCCCAATTCCAAAATTTTACTCCAAAAAGAGCTAAAAAAACATTTCCCAGTACAAAATGTCTATCGCCAATCGACACCATTTGTATTATCCCGATTATCCGGTTAAAATGCTATTAGGATAGGACCTTTTGGAATGGAGTGGTATATGACGTCAACTGACGCCTATCTATGTACTGTTAGCAACGCAGCCAGGAAAGCACGTGACTAGAGATGGGTTAAGGACTCAGTATTTACTCAAACGTGAGTAAATACAAACAAAGGTGAGTAAATACTAATAAATTCCCGTTTCTACTGAGTATTTATCCGAAATCGATAGTAAAAACTTTTTTCATTCTTTAGTCTCAATATCTGTTGATATGGTGATGTGGATTTACTAAATTATCGGATATTTAGATATTAGTACCTACGTTTTCTAAACACCTGGCTTGGGACAAACGAAAAAAACTTCCATAATTTCATGAAATCATTAAATACAATACTTTTTATTCATTTTAGATACAAGGTTTCTTTGCAACATTTACTTCTTACAACCTAGACTATCAATATACTACAAAAAACCCAAAAGTTATTTTTTTTTTTTTTTTTTCAAAAAGACCAGGTTCTATTTTATTCATCTGAATTTTTTTCTGACCCTACAAGTCATCAGTGTCGCGTAACGCAACCATTTGAACCGGATAATTTTTTTTTCGCGGGTTTGGAATGAAATTTTGTTATTGGCTCAGAATTACCAGTGCAACAAAATACCTTCGGCTTTAAAACCACTAAAATAGCACGGTGTATCTGTATATGCCCCAATAGACCATTTGTAGAGACTGTTTGCGAGAGGCTCACGTTAAAAGAAAACTCGTTTATTCAGAGCTAGGTTTCAATTTCAGGGTAGAGATAGTGATTGACAGATTTCAACCAGCTCGCCTGCCTCCATGAAGTACGATGTAAAAACAATTTACAATGCGTGGAGATCTAAACGATTTGATAACATGTTATGCTACTGCCCTTCCTGCGCTAAGTCGGGCATTCAATGCACTCCAATCTCCGATAAATTAAAAGATATTTCCTTATTTTTCTTTATACAGATATCTATTAATTTCTCTGATGTTAATTTAATCCAAGTAAAATCATTTTCCTCTCATCAAATCCCAATCAAAAATGTCGTCGAATAACTAATTAAATGAAAAATTCATCTTACAGGTTTTCAATGGGCCCCTGCAATGAAGTTTGGAAATACTTTTAATTAAAACCGTTCAAATCCTCGAGAGCTCAAGAGAATAATCAATTTATGGGTAAAACCGAATACCTTATATAGACTACACAAAATACATAGTTTAGATTGCATTAAAAAATATGTGCCCTGAATAACTTGTCATCAATACTGAAAAACTTGTCATCCAACTTTAATTAGATTAGTAGTGTGAATTTATTGCAGATAACAAACAAACTTAGTTCTGCGATCAGCCACAGATATCGCTTGGACCTGTAGGTACTAGATGTTTTCCGTTCACCGTTTGTAGCTAACCCTATTTCTTCTATTTATTTCTTTCTAGTGGAATAAAATTGATCTCGTTATTTATGTAGAGTTCTAGAGGCTGATATTGTAGTAGAAGTAGAAATAATTTAAATTATTTATTGTTATGTAAATTATTTGTATATATTTTGCTGCAATAAATATCGTTGAAATTTATTTGCCACTCGTTTTAATTATTATTCTTAGATGATATCCTAAGTTAGATTTCACAAAGGAAGTAGAAAACAAGACGTAGCTTTGATAAATCAACCAAGGAAGTGAGTGCAGTGGGTAGAGTAATCTCTGAAAGTTCAAATTCAAATTGACTACAGAAGTTTGCTAAACAACAAGCAAACTGTAACTGTCTGACTAGTTTGAAACAATCTTGTAGTGAAATCACAAAATAAAATATATCTATCTCCACACGAGACGTAATATCGCTCGGATCCCTATCGCTTCGCAGTCCGCACAGATATAAGGGAAGTAATTGAATGAATGAAATAGCTCCTTCAGCGAGAATTGGTTATTTAGGGCCGTATACGTCGGTGTATTACACATTATGCTGACGAAATACTTCGATCGCTGAATGCGTAAAGTGGAATAGAGATGGCTTCTTTAGAGAACACTTTATTGTACAGTCGACAGCAAGTTGACCTTTACACGACGGCATTTAACAACTAAACTGTCCACTATGACGTACTTTCGACTGTACCATAAAATAAATATTTACAAGAATTTTCCGACAATGACGATTTTATAAAGAAGACCGACCGACAGCAATGAAGTTCGATTTATTGATTAGTAGTAGACGTCATCATATAGTGCGAAAAATATAGTTACGAAAACAATTATTATTGTGAAGGTAAAAGGAAAATAATACCGTCCAAAATGTTTTTCCCGCCGTCAGGGACTCACTCAGGCATGACGTACCTTCCTTTTTTATTGGGGCCGACACTGCGATGTATCGATAATTAGCCATATCGATTACAATTTGGTACTTTCATTAGGTATGTATCTCTATACAACTGATGACTTATTTATATAGACTAATCCTATAAACATAACGTTTTCTTGCAATCAACTTAATTGATAGCAAAATAAGTAGTTTTGGGATTATTTTTTTGTGCATAATGATCCAATTCTACTTCCTTGGTTGTTGATGATGAATTGTACTGGAAGAGGTATCATTTTGATATTATTTAGTTAGAGGTAGAACAGTACCTATAGCGCTTCATTGGGGAGTTGTTGGGAAGCTATACTTTAGCTTATATACGTGTCAACTTCCAATGTTCCACTAGCTAGACACTAGAATTGCCCAGATATTTTTCGAACCATTTGATTTATTAAATGCAACGGTTTCATTAAATTTACTTCAGCATAGAATCCTAGTTCATGTCCAGAAACCAGTTACCTATGCCTACTGACATAAAGAAATTATTTTAGTTTGCTTGCCGAATGTACCTACCTACAAAAACCTAAAATGTGCAGTGCTTGCAAAAGGTTTGGGTTCAAAAATTTTCGATCCTTTGAGTACAACTTCTACGAAAAGTGTAGAAAATTACGTGGCACCACTGTGTCGTATAGCCATAAATGGAATTTAGATAGATACGTAGGTACGGCTAACGCTAATCACGTTTAGGCTGAGGCTACACTAGGCAGCGACGCGACAGGAAGAGCGTGTCGCAGATCGTATGGCTCTTCTGTCATCCTCAGTTCCATTTTTGCCTAACTACTTAGTACGGAATGGAAGCGGCATAGTACGCATTTAGGGTGTGCAAGAGAAGGTTCGTTAGAGAGAGAGAAAGTATGTGAGGGTGTGGGATGTGAATGGTCTTTCTTTCCCCATACACAAGTCCTACATAACCGATTATTGTGCAGCGGACAGGCGAGACCAGCGAGCGGCGTCCGCGGATGAAGCGCAAGATGCCATCACTCTCGATCAACAACCCCATGGAGGTACTCCGCCAGCGGCTAATGCAGGAGGTCGTGCGCAAACAGATGCGCGAGGCAAACCAGCGGCAAGCCTTCGCAAACCGGCTTTTCCTGCAGAACGTCGGCAAACGAGGTAGGTGGAGAATATCGCAATTATCGCAAATTATGAGGTAGGTGGACCATCATTGAGCTTTTCAACTATAGAAATTCCATCAGCAACAGCGACCAATGAAGGAAGTGGTGCGCAAACAGATGCGCGAACTCCCTCGGCTACTCGGGTTATATCGTCGGTACATCTGGTTGGTGATCCTGATCACCAACTGCCAACTGATTGCTTCCTCTTTTCGTTTATTTGCGACGACTAGCCATTTTAAAGCCTTTTTACGTCACACAACTGACGAAAGTTCTGGAACTCTGCGGGAGGCCCGCAGCTATCAATCATGGATCAATGATACAAAAATACAAAATACAAAAATGTTTTATTTCATCAACAAACTTAATTTTAAATTACATGACAGTTGGAGCTTCCTTTTAAGTAAAAAATACCTGTGCCAGGAAGCCCCGCTCTTCCATTTCTGGGTATCGTTAAATTTAGTATGTAGGGTTAGCTTGATTTTAATTTTAAGTTTTTTTTTTTTAAATACATTGATTAAGATAAAATACGTTAATTTAAAACACAATACATTAATGATCAATAATAGATTGAAATTTAAGTACCTCAGCTTATAATGATTGATTCTTACAAATAAAATGCTATGCTGATAGAGTTATCTACTGTCTATCGCCGTTAAAAATGTTCTAGCCAACGTAAAAACAAACAAAAAGTCCTGAAGTTAGTTTATTTCCAGGATTCTGGGCGAACTCGGGGTCGCACCGCTACGACGAATAGAGCCTCCCCGCTGCCTGTTGTTTTCCCTCCGGTACTCCCGCGCACGCTCCCTCCCCGGGTAGGGCCACGGGCCAAGCGACCTACCCGACGGCATCCGACGGAACCCTCACACACTTGGAACCTTCGACCTCACACAGCTCTTCTATCTTAACTATTAATTTCAAGTGAAATTTTATGAGCTATGCACATTGTACACGGCGACTTTTGAACGCGCTGCCGACGAGCCTTTCGCGCTCCTAAATATAAATTGGTATAATCCGTGCGGAATCAGAATGGGATAATACCTTTTGGAACTGAATCGAAAATGACAGTTCTCGAGGAGCGTCAGTAAAAAATTGTTAGTTCTACGTTCTATCATAGGGTTATGAAATTGGAAATACACAAAAATGTTTAATGGTTGTAATCTAAAAGAATTATATGTTATTGCATTAATTGAATAAAACGTGATAAAACTCGAGCAGACACCCACGCGCACAGAAAACACAAGCAAGTTTCGACGCGAGTTTGCCATAGACAACTAGAGTTTGCCGAAATGCTGTCGCTACAGGACCGCGAGCGTCTCAGTTCCAAAAGGTATTATCCCATTCTGATCCCGCACGGATTATATGTTCTTTGCTCCTGGCGTCGCGTGAAAAGTCTTTCTGTGCATTGCATAGAGGCCATGGTTGTCATTTTGAAAATGCGACGTGGTTTCTCTTGGTTTATCGTCACGATACATTTTCAGAATGGTGGCTTAGGTCCTTAGATACTAAGTTATGAATGTAACGTACTTAGTACTGAATGATTTTTGATAGCAGCCGTGGACCGTAACGACTTTCATAAAGTGTAGAGTAAACATTTTTGGAATTCAGTATTATTGTCGCCTTAGTATTTACCTACGATCTCAGTGTTAAAAATCATCATAGTTCGATCTTTCTGTAATAATCATGTTATCTACAGTGTTAGTTGTGTTATTTTCCGAAAACTTCCCGTACTTTATTGGTTCTTATTAAGAGGTTCATGTTTGTAATTAATACTTGAAAACCTAATTTGTTTAGAGTAGATGCTTGTGTAGAGTTGATAAAATACTTTTAGACAATGAATGATTTTTAAAATGCAAGTGATGTTTGTGTCCAGCTCAACACACATCACTTGCAATTTGCAATCAGGCCATGCGAAGCGTCGGTTCTCGCTAGTCGCTCATCTCAAGGCCCCAGCCGATGGTAACAAACAATGAATTCAGACAGCGAACGGTTTGTGCGTGATGGAACCAGCCGCGATTCTTTTGTGTCACTCTTCTCCTAACTCATCTGCCTAAAGTACGAGTATATTCATTAGTATTTTTATACGCTTGTTATTGTTAGTCATTATATTTTTGTTGAAAATTCATCGTGTGGTTATGTATAGATGTATTCACTACTGATATTTCGTATTGGTGATTAAAAAGGTAATGAATGTTTCGATGATACACTTCATTACCCATACTTACATTATGATATGACATGGAATATTAAATTAGGGTTGCCTAAAGTCTTGCTTTCGATATTTAGTGATAATATGTATGTACAGTGTAGCTGTTATCATAGAGATATTCTAACTGATATCTTATTTCGTGGTTAAGCAAATAATATATTAGTATATACCGTAGACGAATGTAATAGAACACACAATATAAATTACGTTCAATAAAAACGTTAACTTATTATGCGGAATTTCACTCGATTTCCTGTCTGCGGGGACGTCAGATACAATCATCTAGACATGCTCTTAAGAATGATTTCTTTTAAATTCATTTTCCACGAGCCTCAAGCTCGGAAAAATACTGAATAATTGTATATGTAATATTGAGTCATCCGTGAGTGAGTCTTCCATGATTGACTTGACTCTATCTAACGTCACATTCATACCAAGTGTTTCTCACCGATTTTCACTCATAACTCCGTCTTTAAGCGAGCGATGTCGATAACCCTTTAATAAGTTAATGATTATTCATATTTTTATCACTCAGTCTCGTCCCCTGCGCCCATCCGACTCGTGAAACGAACAAATCGGACAAACTCGAATGACTTAAATAAAAAAACTCAATCAACTTTGATGCCGCCCTAAAGGCTGCCCCTTTCACAAGATTAATTAGTTTTTTAGATGATAAAATTACTCTACAACTTTGATTTTACCAGAGCATCGCTTCATGTTGTTTTCGAAATTAAAACAAAAAACTGTGCCAGAAAGTAGATACCTACCTAGCTCTATTAAAAGTTGTCTGAGTGCCTCTGCCACTAAAGTAAGTAGTTAAGTTAATAAATTATGATAGCGTCAAGTCTAGGTTTCAAGTTATTTTCGTTACCTTTGCACTTATACATGGCTAAAATTAAACATGTTTTATATTTCAAGTAAAAGGAAAAACAGTCTTGTTTCCATACAGGAACTAAATTTCGTCAACAAGAAACAGTATTACTTAAAGTGGGACGATAGCAACGTGGCGGGAAATTCAAAAATTTCACAGTTTTTTACATTTTGTAGCTAAACTGAGTGATTTTTGTTCAGCGATTTTTCGTTCGCGGCAATAACATAGTATTCTTTTCATTATTGTAAACAACAGAACAACAGTAATTCAGCCGATTATGTGTTCTGGTCTACGACAAGTTTTTTGGGCAGTGCCACTGCTACGTATACCAGAACACATAATCGGCTGAATTATTGTTGTTCTGTTGTTTACAATAATGAAAAGAATACTTTGTTATTTCCGCGAACGAAAAATCGCTGAACAAAAATAGCTCAGTTTAGCTAAAAAAATTAAAAAACTGTGAATATTTTGATTTTTTCGCCACGCTGCTATCTTCCAGCCTTAATATCTGTCCCGCCCTAGGGCAACTTCCGGAATCCAAAAGGGCCCGAGCGGTCGACGTCTTCAGACGATAACTCAAGGTGATTTAATTTAAAGAACCCGAGAGCCACGTGATTTAATTACTCTTCGACACATTTCGGTGCCAAAAGCGTAGTTCGCCCTCAGGGCGCGGCGGCGCGGCGGGCGGGCGGGCGGCCGCCACTTCCACGGCCACGACTTTAGCGATGCGCTCTGCGACTAATATGACCTTATCAAATAGGTATTGCGAGTATTGCGACGCGACCCGAAACCGACGCAAAAGTTGACTCTACATTCTTATACATATAAAGGCTAAAGAAAAATTCTTTCATATTTTGAAATGGTCGTATTAATAACCTGCATTGTAACTTGTAAGTAATCTCGAAAACCATATCAGCTGCTCAGTAAAACATATTATTATAACCCGTGTCCATAAAGAAAACATTTAGGTTGAACTTCAAAACTAGGGTTGTCTCGCTTTGATTGTATAAGATTAGAGCGAGAGGGCGCGTGTTTTGCAGTTCACCCTAAATGTTTTCTTTAGTGACACGGGTTATACATAATGTTGATGTTAATTTCGAAAACAACATTGATTTTTCCTCATAGTAAATATGTAGTTTGTACAGTTTGTAAGATTGACCTTTGTCGCTGGCTGCGTCGCAGAAATCGCGACTAAGCTTTACGACAAACTTCAACGGGAACAAAATATGCAAGTTATGTAGGTATGAGCGCATGGAGTTTATAGGTGCGTCACCCATGTAAAACGAAACTTTCTAATAACATAAAAGCCAAATTGTTGCCCCCATTTTAGGTAAATGTACCTACAGCGTGGTAGGTCCCGGCCGACGCGTAGCATAATTAGTTAAGTAATTGCTAACATGTTCGTAATAAAATAAAATCCGAGATTATCTTTTGTCTAATAAAAGCATGCGAACACATATGTTTTAATTTGTTTTCAGCAACGATACTGCTGTTTGACATCACGCATGAGCTTTAATTTCAATTTTAATTAAGCTAGTGCTGTTGCCTTATGCTGAGCTAGTATTTTTAGTAACCTCCCACGAGTTTTTTTTTATTAGCTAACAGATATTTGTAAAATTTATTAATGAACGGAATATACTGATAACAGTGAATAATCATCAAGCACGTTCTACGCTATATCGATCTAGCATTGCGTTGGTTACCTTGGCAACAAATCGTTTACGTGTATCGCAAGATGATATGGGAATAACATAAAGAAGGCTGTGGAATAACCTAAATAAATAAAGCTGTACTTACTTAATCAGTACAGAACAGTGTTTCGAAATAATCGACCATCTCGAGGGGCATCCCAGTTGAATTAGGGAGCCTCGCCTCTATGGCTATGTAGTTTGTTCCAAATCTGAATAACAATGGATTGCGAGATCGACGATCAAGATAGCACCGAGGATGATAATGGAAGACGGAGGTACGAATAATTACTTATTTGACTTATCTGGTGCAGTGAGCCTTCCCTTCACGTCTACCCGGCCAAACCCTTCAAGATAGCTCAAAGGATGAAATTAATTGGAGACTATCTGGTAGGTAGGTAAAATTATTATTTGCCTTCTCCGTTCTCTATCTATCTCCATGAAAATAAAGCTTTTGTTAAGCGCATACTTACCTCCTCCTTTTCACGGTCACTCCTTGGTCAGCGCCTCTACCCTTGACGCTATTTTTTCATTATGGGGCAATTTACAACTATCACGAATATTGACTAATTAAGGCGCATTTTATATTTTTATTGTACAAAATAGCCTTACCTTTGAATAAACATTACGAAGTACGCACTTATATAAAATTAAAGCATGGCTATGCGAATTCAGAGAGAGGTTACTTAAGAAACTTTGTCAATATGAATGCAATAGCGACAAGGGTAAGCTGTCAGCTGTCAGCACGCCCAAAAAACTGTAAGATTTCAATACAATAATTATTAAGAGTTATTGGAAAAGTCCTAAACCTGATTTACCTACTTACCTACCAATACACTTTTTTATCGATATCAATTTTTTTGGTGCGAGTGGAATGGAGGGTCAGATGCAAATAAATATTTTTACATTTTACGCTCGGGTGCTCGAATCTACCTGATAGCAAACATAACCCAATCTCATATTTAGTTTGTGTATTTTGTATTGTTTATCTAACTAGAAACAAGTGAGTAGGTACGTCAAGGTTGCTTTGAACGAGTTAAAAATTGAATTCCGGCCTAATTTTAAATATAGGTAATCTTCTCCAAAGAAAACGATTTCGTAGCTCTAGTGAATACCTACCAAACACTGGCTGTCCGTTTTTCAAAATGATTAATTTATATGCAGGTTCCTCTGGGTTTCCTCAAGGTTTTCTATTCTGATTTGATTACTTACCTCCTTAAGAATTCACGTCACCATTCTAAGAAACACAATTAGGGCTTTGACAAACTTTACCCTATTGATTCAGCCTGATTAGTACTGCACGGAGTATACATTGTAATCTATGCTGCACGGAATTCGTTTTGCCTGCCGCTGCCGAAATTCTATTAGAAATGCCTTGAATGGGCTCACCAATTTGGAAGAGGTCTTAAAAGTACTAGGGGTAAAATGCGTTACCTATTTTTTTCTATTAAAAAACGGAAAATTACTCACTAGTAATTTGTCGGTGTAGCCGACTAGTTTCGGTTCTCATTCGGAGACCTTCGTTTTATATGCTTCGTTCGTTTGTAGACCTTCGTTTGTTGGCAGGCAAAACTCCGTTTGTATGAGTTACCTATAGCTGAAAAGTTTTATTTTTATTTTTGAATAAAAACTAAAAAAGCTTTGACATTGACATAGACAAAAATAAAATATATAAAAACGATTGACACCAAATCAACGAAATCGGATAATATTTAGGGGTAGCAAAACGACTTCTTCGGGAGTGAGCGCGGTAAACTCTGCAATGGATCGCCAACAGGGGGTCTACCGGCTAAGACGAAGCCGATTACCATTAACGAAAATCGATTTTTGAAAAATGTGCTGCCACCCAAGTTCATTTTAGTGCCACCTAGTTCATTTTTCATAAATCGAATTTCTATTTTCGCCAATCTTAATCGGCTTCGTCATTTCTTGCGTAATTTTTTTCTTAAGCATGACAGGTCTCTTCTGTTACTGGCTGTAGCTATAATATTTTTATCTCCCAATAATAATTAAAACCAGAAGAAGACAAACTGGGCCAACCGAGAGCACTTCAACCCAAGACCAGCGGAACTTTCGTCGGGGCGGACGGGTGGTCGGTAGCCAAGTTGGAATAGCAATGACATAGCCCTCGGGATTTGATTCCCTCTATTATTCCAATATTTTTCTGTTGGCCCCATAGTAGCGTAGCGGGAAATGCAAAAATTTCACAGTTTATTCAATTTTGTGGCTAAACTGAGCTATTTTTGTGCAGCGGTTTTTGTTTCACGACAATAAAACACTATTACCTATTTTGATTATTCTAAACAACAATAATTCAACTGATCATGAGCTCAAACTTGAATTTTTTTGGGCAGGACCACTTCGACTAGTTTTGACCCCTTTCGAGTAAAAAAAACAATCATCTTAGCTAATTGTGTTGTTTAGAATAATGAAAAGAATATTATTTTAGTGTCTTGAAACAAAAATTGCTAAACAAAAATATCTCAGATTAGCTACAAAATTGAAAAAACTGTTAACATTAGGTTTTTCCGCCAGGCCACTTCCGTAAGCAGGACTTTTTTGTAACACGCTGTATATTTTATATTGACATCCAAGCATCCAAGTTACAGTGTGTAAGGAGGTAGTGATCGAAATCCTGCTTGACCTATCATTCTGTCTGAAACAAGGTCTCAAGCAAACCCTGAGCAAACCGATGGGTCCTGTCCTGAGTCCTGCTTGCTCATGCCTCAAAGATGACGGAATATACCTACCAGCGGCGGATATTGCATTCGATCAGTAAACCCTTTAACAATAACTTCAAAGGGGTCGGTCGCTGTTTCATAAATTTTACTTGGTAGCGTAGATACCTACTTGAAATTATTATGGAATGGGAAATCTTTAGTAGGTATACAGAGTTGGAGGATTCGATAAGATAATATGATATTGCTGTAAATACAAGATGTTCTTTTTAAAGTGACACCCGACTCAGTGATCAATGATCATTTACACCATACTGAAACAAAAAAAAAAACATTGAAAAATACCCAAAATTTATTAAATTACTTTCTACTATCCCTTGCGGCCGCACTCGCAATATCGGGCGCCACATCGCGCGATTTTTATCTATGGGTTCGTGGGGAAAAACTACATTTTTTTCTGTTCTGTGGGAAATGTGGACTCAAGATTCATAGCGAATGAAGATTTACCAAAATATAACATTAAGATGTTATTTCGTAACTAGCTACTTACAGATTTTTTTCTCTAATAGATTAAAATAATTTATTTACAAGTAACATAATGGTTTACAAATTTTACAATAGATGGTGGTAAAAAATACAGTGTGTTGTTTTGGTAAGTGACACCCGATTCAGGGACGATAATTTGAGTAACGCTTTTTTTTTTTTAATTTTAACTCTTGAAATTAAAAATAAGTTTTATTATCAAATTTTTTTTTGATGGACAAATTACCTTGTTTAAGTCCCGCCTTCTCAAAGCGCGCTCGCGATGCACGATGTGGCGCACCACAACTCGCCGCAAGCATAATAGGTAAATATAAGGGAGGCCCCAATTTAATGAGTTTTTGGTATAATTTTTCCCTGACTTAATTTATATTTTTTTGGCTTGTATCGTGTAAATATTCACTCCTGAGTCGGTGTCACTTTACAAAACAAAACCTTGATCAGCATTTTCCACAAATGTATGTACCGCGTGTTCCTCTTAAAAAAATATCTTCAGGAGCACAACAGAAAGATTGATGACATTGAATTCCGCAGAATTTCATAGTAATCAAACCTTTTAAATAAAATATTCCGTTTCGTTAACAAAAGCTCATCCATCTCGTTGACAATTTCGTTCCTGCTCATTTCGCTAGCCAATGGCCTATTGTGCGAATGTTGTGGAAAATAATGAGAACCTTAGCTTTTTGTTAGGTAAGCCAGAATTGATCAGCCTTTTTCCAATATATTTATAACACGAGCCTTTTTAGTTGACTACAACACGTCTGCTGCCTATCGAGATAATAATCAGAAAATATTGTAAACTAGCTGACCCGGTGAACTTCGTATCACCTGAAATAGTTTGACTCTCCGCGTCAAAAATGGCGATTCCAATACAAAATGACCAATTTTTATTTCTTCCGTTTTTTAGCTAATCCTTTAACTTTTCCCATATTTCTTTGCTTTTAAACCTACCCTGAACTATGGTGAACTAAACAAAACAGTAAATATGCAAATCGGTCAAGCAGTTTCTTAGTTTTAGCGAGACTAATGCACGGCGATTCATTTTTATATATATAGATAGAAGATTAAGGACACAAGGTGTTACAAATGGAAAGGTTCAAAAACTCTTCTTACATGATAATAGCACCCGGTGCACATCCCAACATGGTCTCGAACGTCATAGAGCGAAATCGGTAGATTTCCCCACTAAAATCGGTATAATTGGACCTAAAATCGGTGTATGACAAAAAAATACAATAATAATAAGCTAAATTCGATTTTTAATAAAAAAATAAACTATTAAACACACTTAAATATTAAAAATAAAACCATCTTTTAGGGTCATACCAATACTCTTTGGCCAGAGCCACGGTCATCTAGGGAGGCACTCACTTTGCAACTAGAAACTAACTTTCTCTTCGAAGTTCCAAAAAATAATGAAGAAATACAATCCATATTCCTCCACTTATGAGTATAGTCAAGTGAATTCTCGGGTGGAAGGGAATTCCCCAAAATATACCTATTGAACAATCTGTGAATCTGCAATACTATTGCAGGAGTTCCCATAACGTAAAACTATATAAAAAAGGGTTGTCAACTAAAAATTATCAAAATCGGTAGAAAAATCGGCATAATTATGGGTTTTAAAACTTAAACTTTCGTAAGCACTGCACATTTGTAAGTGAAACCGTTAAAGCGAAATAAAAATAATTATGGGTATTATCTGAAATCGTGGAAAAATCGTTGCATTTCGGTAGGACAGAGCCCATATCGGTAGAAATACCGAAAAATCTTTTTGCTCAATGAGGTTCCGTTATTTTTTTAATAAATTTTAAGCGTTGTTGCGACAGGAGTTTTTTTTTTAAATATGGTTTTCATCATTTGCACAATATATTTTTATAAACTTAAAACTATGCAAATGCACCTACGCACACAATCATGTATTTGAATTTAAACTAAAACAAAAAAAACAGTTTTTTTTTAATTTTGTGGTTTTTAATTATTTTTTTTTTATGATCCCAAAAATTGTTTTAGAGTTGAAGGCATGGACGCGCTCCTCTTCACAGTGGCCCTAGAGGTAGCGCTTCTACAAATGCAAATAGTCAGTAAGTGGAAAACCATCTCAAGACCCAAAAAAAAAAACAGCTTTACATTTTCCACTATTTTCCGAGCATACTAATGACATCTACCGCCTTTAACTTTCAATAGGAGGTTGCGCCGCTCTGCGGAGCGCGCACCTACCCGCCAAACCGAACTCCTCGCTTCATCTACTGCGGGAAAAGCTGGTGAGCGACCGGTGAGTTTTTATTTACCGCTGCTAGATGGCGTTGCATTGTGTTCATGGAAAATTATGTCTTACAGGAAGCTGGTGACTGACATAATTCGAGCAACCCTGGTAGAGATGGCGGGGGGCGGCGCGTGGCGTTCTCTTCGAAAGGCTATTTACGTTCTCAATCAGCGGTCTTCCGAATTCACGACGATAAGGATCAACCATAATCATTTGCAGAGGTTCGTACCTATGTTATAATTTACATTGGACAGCAGCTCGACCATTCGATTTTTATAAATAGGTACTTACAAGCTTACAACATATCCTCTTACAACGGTCCTCTTTAGCAGGCAGAAATACCTACAGATAAAAACATACTTAAATGTTTTTTACCTTATTAAGTAGGTACAGATCATAATTCTATGGTACAGATATAATTAGGTACAATGGAAGAAGGAAAGATCCCAAGATATCATAATAGCTACCAAATCTGCGCGAATAGTTCCAGCAAAGTAGGTACAGTCGGCCACAGTCCCAAATACCCCTTTTTGTTTGATTGGCGCCCTTATGCCGCGCGCGATAAGAGCTGCCATGGGGTATCTGAGATTGTGGCCGACCGTACCTACCGGCTAATTATTTCATTTGACAACTCGCAGGATGAGATAGCCAAACGAGAGGAGACGGCACGAAAAGTTGATGATAATTCGGTAGATAGGTACAGTCGGCCACAGTCTCAGATACCCCTTTTTGTTCAATTGTTGCCCTTATGCCGCGCGCGATAAGAGCTGCCATGGGGTATCTGAGATTGTGGCCGACCGTACTATAACAAAAAGTACTTCCTTTCCAGATCACACATTTCAGTAAGGAAAGAACTGAAAGATAAAAGGCGACAGCACAAAGAAGAGCTACGACAGGCTGATAAGAAAACGACGCTTCTTAGGGATAAGAAGGAGGTAAACATCAAATAAACAAATAGGTACCTACCTTTCTAAGAACTTAGTAGGTACACACGACAGCACGTCGACCCTTACACGCTAGCACTCTACTCGGTTGCGTTAAGGGCGACTTTACAACAACAGTGTACAGTCTGACGTGCTTTCGTGTGTAAATACCTCTCTAAAACTCTGATTTTCAAATCGAGTCCATGGAATGACAGTTGCTAGTATGCTACTGTCAGATAAAAGCCTTTGTTTGTAGCAACTGTCATTCCGTGGACTCGATTTAAAAATTAGAATTTTTTATAACTTACGACATTTACAATATGAGGATTTGACTGTCTCCAACAAGTACTTTGGTAAAGGATGATCAATTTACTAACGAACTTTCAATAAACGCGTTGAACTCTAATCTATGTAGGTATAGACGACTTGATCGACAGGATCTAGGACAATTCAACTTCATAAAGTCTCACCAAAAACATTTTCATGTACAAAATGTTGCCAAGACGAGACCATACACCTCGCACTATCAAAAAGCTATCAGATCTGACATGTAGAGTCAAGCTTCTTACTCTACAAGCCCTAACTCTACAAGCCCTAACTTCACAAACTCTACAATATGTGGTTGCGGTTAGGGTTACCTAATCAACTTCTGCCATGCCATATTTCCAGGATGACAGAGTGAACGCGAAGTTCCGGCTAGCCTACGCGGAGAGATGGCTTGACGCGCAGGCGGAGGTGTTAGAGCTACGTCACGAGGTCCCGAGGGCTGTGCTGCCTTCGACCAGCCACGAGCAAAGGATCCACGAAGAGATGGACCGCGCTTACCAGCTCCAACTTGCTGTAAGTACGACGTCCTAACGGCTGCGCGCTTCTACAGAGTATAGACTTCTATTGAGTTATACAACGTGTTACAAAACATCCTAACTCTTTTTACAGGGTGTAACCTACTGGTCAACAGGAAGCCAATTCTGTAAAAAAAAAGTTGAAAAAAACAATTTTTATTTTATAACCTCAAAATAGAAAATTTTTCATAACTTTTTTGTTCTTGGTGTTAGCTCAAATTTAAAAATATGTTTGTGGGTGTAGGTGCATTTGCATAGATTTGAGTTGTTAAAACATTGTGAAAGTCAATGAAAACAATATTTAAAAAATACTTTTCTCCCGCCACAGCGTTCATATTTTATTAATTTAAAAATCAACGGAACGTCATAGAGCAAAAAAAAATATTTAGGTTGTGATCCCTGTCACCGGGTGCTATTACCCTGTAAAAAGAGTTAGCATCTTTTGTAACAACTTGTATAAAGCAGCGTTTACAGCGTTTGGAGCGCTTCAATACACGCTCAATGCGACGCTTTAACGCTCCCGTCCATCCTAAGGTTGTCTGGAAGAGATCGCTTGTAACCATAAGACCGCCGCCGTCTGTACTAGATCCACGGAGACATGGACCGGGCTTACCAGCCCCAACTTAGGGTATGAACCTGGCAGTGAGTCCCATTGTTCATTGGCATGATCGCCATGTCCATGCATACGATATCCATCTGCCACTTTCCATCATCACATCAGACGTAATCGATCTAAGTACATTCGGCCATACGTTAGGAATTTAGGATACCTACCCCTTTTTGTTCGCGCGCGCGGTAAGAGCTAACATGGGGTATGCTTTACTGTGGTACCGTACATTGAGCGGTAGGTACCTACAGCTTTGCTGTATCGAGGTGTATCAAGATAGCAGCGGACAAACTATAATTTACGTGGGTACATAATTGTGTTGAAGTTTGTAGTTGTATGGAAACAAAAGAGCATTTTAAACTGCTGCTCATGATCGATCGGAGGCCTTAGTTATTTTCATATTTCCAGGAAAGGGAAAAGGCAGTGGAATACTGGCGTCTGAAGTACGCTGACGACACTGCCAAGATAAACGTGTTGCTAGCCGAGAAACGCGAACAGCTGCATGTGACCATTGCTCGTCGGGAGGAGCTCCAGGCTTTGGTATGTGATGCGGCTGGCTGGAAATATTTTCTTAAACTCTGAACGCGTTCGACCTCTTTGGAAACTTATGAAACAAAAAAACGCCTAAGTAAAGAAGGCTGTGCCTGAGTTCGAAAAATGAGATCTAGGCCGAGAGACGACCTCTTTATTCATTGTTTTTTTATACTTTTCAGTTTAACCTCCACGAAGGTGAGATGCGAGCCTGGCTGACGTTCAAGCGAGAGAGGGCAGCACGGTTGGCACGGGAAGCGAGGAACCGCGATGCTGCGACGAGGGTTCAATCTTGGTGGCGCGGGGAGATGGTGCGACGGGCTCTGGGCCCGTTCAAATCTCTTCGCCACGCTCACGCTAAAAAGTCTGCTACTAAAACAAAGAAGAAATAAAAAGTCGGCTGCTGAGTTGATGCCCTATTGCATTCTCTGCGTCGGATGCGAATTTTCCACCACCGTCACCCACCACCCAATATTTTTATACGATCTTTGGTTGGTTGGCCTTTTCCTAGTTTTGCTTGATTAGGTATATTTTTTTACAATTTGCCGCCATTAATAAAATTTGTTCCTAACTTCAGCTCAGTGTCATGTTGCCACTTTATCACTGTTAGGAATTTAGGATTAAAGTAACTTTTTTGAACCCGTGTTTTATCATCGTTTTTATTTTAAGCAATGTATGTCACATCCTCAAAAATTACAGACATCCCGACACAAAAGAAAGCTTTTCACCTAACGGAATCAAAAGATACGTTATAAACACAAACACGACATATAAACGAGCGCTCTCTATGTATATTAGTTCTACAACTCATTCTAGATGGCGCTGTATGCAGCTTAGCGCCTTCTTTACTAAAGTTCTTAAGTTCAACTCTAGATGGCGATGTATGCAGCCTAACACGTTTTTTTTTCTTCTAAATAAATGTAGAGAATGGTGAGTATGGTGACAGGACTACGGAAAAAAAATCTTCCGTAGTCCGGCCAACGTACTAGGGAAAATATTTTTTCCCGTGGTCCCACGGGCAAAGAGTGGAATATTTCGCAGGTAGCCCCACCACCACTGTGTGTGTGAGTCTCGGAAAATATGTACATATGTTAAACCTCACATAACGTCAGCGTCTTGATGCTAATGTAATGAAATCATGAGGTCTAGATACTTTTTCTAAGATAGAATTCATAATAATAATAATAATTTTGTCTGGTTGTATGAATAATGAAGGTTGTACACACGACAGCACGTGAGAGTTTACACTTTTGTTGTAAAGTCGCCCGTAACGTAACCGAGTAGAGTGCTAGCGTGTAAGGGTTGACGTGCTGTCGTGTGTACATATTATTAATACATAAAAATTATTAAAAACATACTCGATTTGGTCGTGCGTGTTTAGTTATCTTCTCCGTATTTTCCAGTGATTGCTGACGAAAAAGTTTGCTCGTAGCTGGCCACACCGATACAGCCGGCGGCATTGTCAAAAAAATATAACTGTCACTGTCATTCGTCAGTGAACTGAATCGCGGGAGGACGTGTCGGCGTTAGTGATTTTGTGTATTTGTCGAGACCTCAGTTTTACCGGTGTTTACAATGTGTTTGAACAATAATGATAAATCTGTGAACAGTGTTTGATATATTTGTTGAGGTATAAACGTTTTCTTTTAGAAAAACGGCTTAACCCGTGTGGTTTGGATTTTGCGAACTTTTTGTTGGTGAGTAAACGTGTTCTTGGAAAAAATATGACGAGCAGATTTTCTTATGTACACTTACCATTTTCTAGTTCGCTGATCAATTAATTTTGTCCGAATATTAAACTCTGTCTCGTCGGTATCGCGCTCCTTTCCATACCAATATTTTTTTCCATTGAAGATGTATTAATTTTGATCTTACTTGCGGTAATTTTGATCATAACTGAAAATCAAGTCTAATTCAAACTTAAACATTTCGCTTCATTCATACGATCATAGAATTTTATTATGAATACGATATTGATGTCATGCTGCTTTTTAGGGTTCCGTTTGTCATTTTTTAGGGAACTATTTTAGGTAAGTATGTAATATCTAGATAAGTAAGAAGGAATTTCATGATGGAGAATGCTGCACCGACCAGAAGATAACTCTTAAATACGTATACATATAATGATGATGAATTGATGACCTACACGACAGCACGTCAGAGTGTACACTTTTATTGTAAAGTCGCCCGTAACATAACCGAGTAGAGTGCAAGCGTGTACCGTACAGCACGTAGACCCATACACTTTCGTTGCAAAGTCGCCCGTAACGTAACAGTGCACGCGTGTAAGGGTCTACGTGCTGTCTTGTGTATGTACGGTTGGCCACAGTCACAGATACCCCATGGCAGCCCTTACCGCGCCCGGCATAAGGGCGTCAATCGAACAAAAAGGGGTATCCTAGCGTGTGGCCGACTGTACTATGTATAATCCACGCGCAATGCGAATGGGATGGAAGCTAGTCAAAGTAAATCGAAAATTTACTATGCGTCTTTTTAGTTCCAAAAGGTCGCATCATCGAAACTTTCTTGGATGACGTAGACAAGACTTACAAGAACCTCGCTCTTTTTTGTATTGTGCCCTCGCTCTCGGTACGTAGACACTTTTAGGTACTTTTAGTTCTCGCCAAAAATCTAGACATCTAAGTAGTACACACGACAGCACGTCAGAGTTTACACTTTTGTTGTAAAGTTGCCCGTAACGTAACCGACTAGAGTGCTAGCGTGTAAGGGTCGACGTGCTGTCGTCTGTACTTACCTACATTGAAATCCTGCGCAATGCGTAGCGCGGCAACTTCAGAGCGGACTAGATGTTTGGCGAGAACTATACCAACCTCACGGGACACGGCTCACTGGATTCTCCCATATGACACAGGAAATTGCACAATTTCTCAGTTTTCCATTCGACAAGACTTCTATCAGAGAACCTCATAGGTACATACACACGACAGCACGCCGACGACGCTTACACGCTAGCACTCTACTCGGTTAGGTTAGGGGCGACTTAACAACAAAAGTGTACACATGCTGTCGTGTGTACAATCAGCGACACGGTAGGATACCTTGCTTTGTTGCATTGAGGTACTTATGCAGGGCTATAAGATCTTCTGTGGGATATCTAGCGTCAGAGTGTCGCTAACTAACCGTACCTAGCGATCGACAAAAAGTCTGTGGACAATACCCAGTAGGCTTAGCACGCGGGCCATTTTGCCTACTCTCAATAGTTCTCAATAGCTTATAGATCGCAGTAATTTATCGAGATCGTACCCCGCGAGCACTTCCGTGCGAAACCGCAAAACTCGCGTCGACCAGAGGTCCAGCTTCAGTGCTTTTACTACTGGGTCGTGGCCTGCCTTGGAGCGAGTGAGTTACACGCACCGCTACATACGGGGTAATTAGTGCGTTAATCGGTCGCCCTGTACACTGCGTGCGGGAGAGCGGTTTGTTCAAGCGAGAGGGAAAACTGTAGAAGCTCCGCTCATTTGGCCCGTTATCAACAAAGTGGAGATGGGCGAAAAGATGTGTTTCATACAACCTACATTTGAAATGCTCGGTCATCTCGTCTGCGCTTTAGTGGTATCTGGCTCGTTAAAATGGTTACCTATCATAATAATACCTTGTCGCTGAAATGTTGGTATTTTAGATGTTTCGTTTTGTTGCAAGTTGCAACGGGTGATTCAAGCAACTTTTGTCCCGAAACTTTCCAAAATTCACTTCTCCATACAAAGATCAATCGTCAATGATCTCGAACAATTTTGTCAATGTCGCTGATGACAAATCAGCAGCAGCCGGCGTCATCATGTTCTTACTAAAAGCTATTTTCGGCCTCTGGCCTGAAGTCTGTAGGCTGTTCTTCAATAGGATGATTTGTAAGAAAAAAGCCGTTTTGATTGACAAAAAAATTGGGACATTCCTAATGGTCGAAAGCAACGTCATTTCAACGAGAAGTGTAACGTCATTTTGGTCTATACTAGTTGGGTAAAGTGATACTTTGAAACCAAAACAAATAAGCCCTTTCGTATAACCTTCATCCTAAATACCCGTGTTCTTCGTACATAACTGAGTTACATTTACTAGCTATGTACAAAGAAAAAATATTCATCGTACAAAACCGGGTTATGTACCAAGAAACCTTAACAACAGCACACCTTACACACTTGAGTTGAGTCAACTACTCAAAGATGTAGAGAGCACGACGACGCTCTGAAGTTTAGGTGATACACGACAAAATTTTCCGAAGTTTTTCGAATTCGACAAATAGGAAATTGGTAGGCTCCTATCCTTGTCACATTGTTGCAAGAACTTTGTGACGGATACTCTTTCGTGGAAAGGACTCTACATCCGTCTTACCCGTGCACATTCGGCACTCGCTGCAACTTTGGATCCGTCTTTATGTTTGGCGCGTCTCTATCTACGAGTATGACTGATCTGAAGATGGACCCTATACCGGAGGCTAATTGTCTTATTTCAACATCAATCACGATTCACGATCCATTTCAATTAGCATTCAGCCCAAATAGGTCAGACCGCAACAGGTCTGCCAATATCGTTGAAATGTCACATTGAAACGTGTGTACAGTTATGGTATGGATGATGTTGATTATTGAAGTAGTCCTCTGCCTACATGCTCGTGAAAGGCTTTAGTCGATGCCGAAAAGTCAGTTTCTCAAGCTACGGCGGCGAGTCTTCGCAGGAAAATTTATAATAATATGTAGCACGGTGCACCTATTACAACTAGGTACTTACATAGGTGTAAACGTAAAATACGACTTGGAATAGTTGCAATGCACGTTAGGTACGCTCAATGTGTTTTTTTGCACTAAAGGCACTAAAGTTTCGATACCCCCAAATAATGAGCGTACCTACTCTAACACCTAGGTAGGTATAATCCGCGCGCGATGAGAATGGGACGGAACCTCGTCGATGTCAATCGAAAATCGCGAGTTTGATTACTGCGCGCGTCTCATTTCCAAAAGGTCGCCGCATCCCATTCTCATCCCGCGCGGATTATAATACCTAATCGCGGCTAATGATAACGCAGCGAAAACTATTTAAGACGCCATAAGTCTCACAACTAGCGCCGCCAATGGAAAAAAAATCATATCTTTTTTTTGGATGCGTTTTTAGCAAAAAAAGCTCCTGCGATTCCTCAACGCGAGGCTTAACTATTTTTAAGACCTAAGGTTTGGATTCCAGGATTGGATTTCCTACGAATGCAATCGATTCTCGCCAAAAGTGGCCACTTTTGGCGAGAATCGATTGCATTCTTAAGTTCTAGGATCTAAAAACCTTAGGTCCTAAAAATTGTTAAGCCTCGCGTTGAGGAATCGCAGGAGCGTTTTTTGCTAAAAACGCATCAAAAAAAAAGATATGATTTTTTTTTCCGTTGGCGCCGCTAGTTGTGAGACGTATTTCACCTTAAATTAGACTAAGGTATCGTTCTGAAATCGATACGCAAAGAAGAAGAAGCCTTTCTGTGGTCTGGTTCTTCTGCATGAGTATGTTTTGAGGTTGCCGCAAGCGAGCATGGCCCCCTGCTTCCGAGAAGCCGATCAGCGCAGCTCGCTGAGGAGCGGCAAATTGCGCTCAGATATGTGCTGCCGCTCGGCGGTAATTACAAAAATCACTCGGCCCCTTGTATGACATGACGACTCGACGGTGTGCGTGCCAACAGACTGGCCACATGTTAAAGTATACCCGCCGGAGCAGTTGCAAGAACTGGAGAAAACGCAAATTACTTACGCATGCGATAGATGCAGAATCTGGATCTGTAGACGTATCGTAGGATCTAATGCTGAAACATTTTACAATTATTCCGCAGGGCGCTGATTGTACCAGCGTTGGATAGGAATAGGAGTAAGCGACATCATTGTAGATGAGTAAGATCTGGAGGCGCGGTACCATCGAATACTACATAGGGTGAAATTGCTAACCGACGTGAACTCTACTAAGTACGTAGGTATATGATATAATTATTTCGCGATGTCGCGTCAAAGCCTGGAAGAAGACAAAGTTGCCTTCCAAAATTCCGAAACTTCAAGTTCCTACCTATATTATTAACGGGTATTGTCAAATATACTTATGTAACCGTTCCTGTACTCTATGAAATGATACCTATTAGAAATACCAAGAAATCGTTTTTCCCTAACAGGTAGGACGTTATTGCATTAACACCCACCCACCCACTAGTCTTGATACTATCTATTCCATGAGATAATAGGTACCTAGGTACCTGTATCTAGTCTGTATTGTGATGTTTTCCCCTTTGTAAGTACAATGTAGGTAGCACAATGCTGTTTAATCCGAATAAGGTATGCGCCTTGCTTGATGGATGAAATAATAATGTTTCTTGCTGCCCGCAGTGTTGCAGCAAAAACACTTATTTCATTAAGTATTTACTAGAGTCGAGTGACTGGCTTTTTCTTAGAACGCGAGTCATTCATTGCAGGTATCTAGTCACTCTGGCATTTAGGTTGCGTAGTTTAACTTTTTTTTGTTAAATAACGAGTAGCAGTTGGGGTATTAGTGCCACTTGCCTAAGGTATGGCTGGCTAATTACTGGTATTACCGTAACTTTGGTAGGTACTTGTTCGGTACGATGTCGATGAAGTAGGTATCGATGTAAAATTATGTGAAGGCCTAATTTAATCACTTACATTACAAGTACAACCTACCTACCTACACGTCACGCTACACTCCAAAAATAGTGTTAAAAATTTCCAACCACAATATACAGTATGGCTTTGATAACACATCCCACATTCACCGCTTTTTGTTTCAAAAAGTGGTAAAATCATTAATTAATGACACAGGATAAAGACCATCAGGGATTTTTCATAAAATGCATGCCACACTACGTTATTGGAGTTTGATAATACCGAACCTGTTGAAGTTAGCTCATTGGATTTTTTTGTCTCTGTTCTGTTTCTGTGCGTATTTCGGTATCGCTCGCACATGACTCTGTCAGCCGCGTGATCCGTGAATGGCCGTTCTTTGAATCTTTTTTTTGTCGACTCTTTCCAAACCTTTCCAAAAAGCCACACATCACAAAATGAACCCTAAAAACATACGAATAGAATTCCTGAAGTCGAGCGCGTGCCCCTATATTGAAACAATATCGACGAGAGTAGAGGAACTGATTCTACACTAAACGGACGGTAAAACCGACTTAGGTAAACATCGCAAATCGTATTCCTTGGCCTTTCTAGGTACGTAATGGGTTGTTTCAACCGGTTATTGATTTCTAGTTTCGTTGCGAACCATCCATTGTCAGTTCCTAGAGTTTTCCTTACCAGGAATTTCCAATAAAGTGAAACGCTAAGAATGTCTGTTTGTCTATCGCAGTTGAGTTTCGCCTGCGACGCTATGTGGACGGCGCTGGGGGTGTTGGCGATGGTAGCCGCGGCCGCCGCGCACGCCGCTGGCTACTGCTCCATCAACACCTTCCCTGGCAGCTGTCCAGGCATGCAGCTCACCAAGGAGCCTATCCCCTTCGAGTACGGCTTCGAGGACAAGCTAAAAAGCATCCACTGCTGCGCGAAAGGCTACAGGAGTATTGAATGGTAAGTACAACTGTCACACACACAACTCCAGAGTTCGCCGTCATCGGACCACGATGGGTAGGACATCATGACAACACCCAGCCTAATGACTAGCTTTGACTATACTCCACTGTGTTTGCCGCTGTAGTATCTTAGCTAAGGCATGCCATGCTAAGGCTAAGTATGCATGGTCGAGAAAGGCTTTTTCTCGACCTACGAGAAACTGACATTTCGGCGTCGACTCAAGACTTTATGGGGCTAGTTCTATCAAAAGGTTGAGATAGAGAGCATTATATCGCGCTATATATTCCTCCATCCATCACGGCATCAAAGCATTTTAGTGTAGGTACGGATGAACTGTGCGCGGAGCACAGATTACGCGGAAGCGATCCCATTGTTTGTGTGCACAAAAATAATAATGGACGTGGAAAATGTCTAATGCCGGTGCCACACTCCGGATAACGGAAAACCTTGCTAATAAAAAGATTCACTGTTATAATTTCCCATATCATAACACACACATCTCAAAACATATACTTATATAATTTTTAGTCCAATCCCTACAGTGACGCATATCTTATAGACAACGCATAGCCGAAGGCCGAAACCACCGGAGGTAAACCATTTTCGGAACATTTTAAATGATCCCCAATGGGTGAAAAGAAAGGGAACGAAGTCGCGTCTTGTATAGAGATAGATCTTATAATGAGAGAGTGTAGATTTGCCATGTTCACGCTGCATCGTAAATCCAAGCCCAATCTAATCTACCAAAAGTGATTTTATTTATTCTAATTGCTTTTATATTTTTGAGGGCTCTCACTGTTGTCGTTCTACAATACGTTAATGCGAATGGAATACGGAGAATCACGAACATTTATACAAAAACGTACATAATTAACATACCCAGAACCACTTCTGCACATGAAATGTCGACAGCTGATATTGTATAATGGTGCATCACACTATTCACACTGCGAACTCTAACTATACAATCATATACTAATATTGATTTAGGTAAACACGAACGATTGCAATCGAAATGCATGTGTTTCTATTGTTAATTAGGTACCTAATGCATTTTCAAGTCCGTATTGAATGGACGGTCAAAAGAGTTTGTGCTTCAGCTTTTTCTCCAAAGAAAAGTTAAAAACTTTTATCTTCTGTAGTAAACATTAATATTCTTACACTTTTGCGAAATCACATTCTCATGTACGTAATACAATCATTGAATCATACTATTCCAATTTTATCAAGTTATTGTACCTTATTGCACAATACAATTATAATCCCTGTTATCGTACCAAGAGTGTGTCGGTGGTCACTGTCTAGCACTAGGTATACAACGTGTTACAAAACATCCTAACTCTTTTTACAGGGTGTAACCTACTGTTCAACAAGATGTCAATTCTGTAAAAAAAGTTGAAAAAAAAAATTTCATAACTTTTTTGTTTTTGGTATTAGCTCAAATTTAAAAATATGTCTGTGGGTGTAGGTGCATTTGCATAGCTTTGAGTTGCTAAAACGTTGTGAAAGCCAATGAAAACAATATTTAAAAAATACTTTTCTCCCGCCACAGCGTTCACATTTTATTAATTTAAAAATCAACGGGTCGTCATAGAGCAAAAAAATATTTAGGTTGTGATCCCTATCACCGGGTGCTATTACCCTGTAAAAAGAGTTAGCATCTTTCGTAACACCTTGTATACGAGTACCTACTAATACTATGTATAAGTTCTGTGTGCGTAAGTGTGATCGTTTATTTATTTATCTCTTTCACGCCCCGTCATCGTCATTCCCATAAAAACGAGCAATTGATATTTATTACGATTTCAATTCTGGCCCTATTGTTAAAATGTCTTAAATCTAAAATAAATGTACATACGTTCGGTTTCCCAGGGATTAAATCGAATAGCCGATACTACCACTCTGCTATTTCGTTCAAAATAGTTTGGAAACGAAAATATAACAGCAATAGTGCTGTGTTGAATCTAGGCTTGATTTCTTATATTTCCCGGGTCTTATAACTCCCAATGGGAGTTTTCAATATCGGAAAACAGAATGCAGCTCCCGATATTGAAAACTCCCTTTGCTGACTGTTTCGTTGCACCTTTTCAGTTGGTGTGCAACTTGATCGGCTTCCGTGCAGCAAAAAAAAATCAAGGTCCTAGGTATTACAAACCATTTCGCATGGTAGTGCAAAAGCACACTCTTCACTTACGTACCATACAAAATACCCACGTAAATCTTTATATTTTCGTTTCAGTCAGAGTAGCCCGATAACACCCTGTATAAGTAATTGTTAGGTAAATGTTGTTTTTGGTGCCTCTGCAAACAATTGGATATCCGTCGTTTTCCTTTTTGAAATCAGATTTTGATGTCAAAAAATTATTCGGTTGAAATTACATTTTAAACAGAACGTGAGCTGTTTATGTAGGTGCTTGTACGTAAGTAATGCTACTATAGGTTGCCTGAGCAGCTATAGCTCTGTAGTCAGTTCAGTATACGGCAAGTGACGCAAACCAAATGCGATTCTCGGAAAACGGTGATTGCCGCCTAGTTTTCCGTGCCACTGGCACCGGCTCCGTACCTTTGCGCTCTATGCACCTACCTATTTTTGATGCATTGCAGTGCAAAGCCGCGATTAAAAAAAGAAAAGTGTGTAAAATAGAGATATAGAGAGCTCTTTATTGAAATGCATACTTAGCAGGCCTGATTTTTCAATCCTCAGTTTAAAGCCCCAGTTACGTATTAGTTATACGACCAACAGGTGCACGTTTCATATAATTCGGAAGGCAAAGTTTTTTGTTCGAAAGTCCGTTATTGGCTTAATCTTATTTTTAGACAATATTGAGAAACTAATTTCAATATTTTTTATTTTGGTTCAGTAGTTTGGATTTTACAACGTTTCAAAGATACGGTTTTATGACCTTCACGCGACGGTCTGCATACTGTTGGCGGTCATAGGAACAAAACATTTTAGCGCATAAAAACAAAACTACTGGACCAAAATAAAAAATATTTAAATTAGTTTCTTAATATTGTCTAAAGATAAGTTTAAGCCAATAACGGACATTCGAACAAAAAACTTTGCCTACCCAATTGACATAAATATTTTATTATGACAATTCGATATAGATTGCGTAGATTGCGTTTGACATGGAGGTTACAAAAAAGGTTTGTTTACAAACCGACCTATCAATGAACATCGAATTGTCATAATAAAATATTTATGTCAGTTATATGAAACGCGGGCAAGGTCACACAAAATTCGTTCCATTTTTAAATTATTCCTAGGAATAGTGCTTATTTGGCGATTGATAAAATCGGACCTTAGAGCAATTTTTATCGCAAGCAAAATAATGATAGGATGATATCAGTTGTCTAAGTCCAAAGCCGCGTTGATGTAATTTCATAATAATAATAAAAAATGGTGTAGTTTTCTGAGGGATATTATTTCCAGGAAGGCACTTCCTGGCTTTCTATCCGTGCACGAGGTCATGAGGATCCGTTGTTGCTTCATTGCGCCCCCCATAAAAGTGGGAAATTGAAACAAGGATTTTATTCCATTTATGTACACACGACAGCACGTCAGAGTGTACATTTTTGTTGTAAAGTCGCCCCTAACGTAACCGAGTAGAGTGCTGGCGTGTAAGCGTCGACGTGCTGTCGTGTGTACTTACGTACCGGTTACGTACCCATTAGTTAGGATCAAATACATACATAATACATACATGGTGATAGGCTGACAACACCCAGAGATACATATGAGTAAGTTACACGAAAATCGTAACATAATTATATGTATGTTCCTTTCGGGTTTGTAGAGTTGCACTATGAAAGGATTTCCTGAAAATCGTTTCCTAAGGGGGTTAAAGCGGCTGGGACGAAGTCGCGGGGGAAGCCTAGTAATGAATGATGTAAAGCTTCAGTAAAAGTCAACGCAGATTCAGCTCTCTTTGGATTCCTCGTACATACTGTGTCGCTAGACTCTTGACCTGTCTCTACAAGATCCCAATGACTAAGTCAAATGTTGGAAACAGATGAACACACAGCACTATTACATACCTACATAATTTTTATCTATGCTGCTGAAATCATAACCCTTCTTTTTTATATAAAAAAATAAAGATTTAAATTATAATTTTACTTTGCGTAGTCAGCTAAAAGCGCGGTGGAATTCCTTTTGACGGGAGTAAATTTTAACCTTTACAAAACTGGATGAAATCAGCAGCGGGCATAGAGAATTGTATGATGGATGTCATGAATATCTCGCATTCGTGAACTTCCAATATCGGATTATTGTTGCTATTTTGGTGGCTCCAGAGGCTGACGTTGGAGCCAAAAAGGGAGCACAACTCTCAATACATTGAGTCTAGGAACGTTACTGGTGCGGTCTCGCTTGCTATACGGAATTTGGTTCTAATATTTGGAGTTACTATGCACCTATGCCTACTGACGAGCTTAGGGGCTATCCTACGTCACCATAGCGCCTTAATATAATTTTCTGGCGGAAATGCTGCCTAAGGGTCTATTCTGTAAAATATCTGCTCAGTTGAACCGGTTTATTTACTCGAAAATTGCCCTTATAAACACTCCTTTTTTTGATTATTTATGGGATTTTATGGGACGGGATTATTTATGGTGCTTTGAGAGAATATAAACACTGGTCCTAGGTTTTAAGCGTCGTGGATAATGACAAAAAAAATGGCTCCACGATTTTCATCGTTCACTGTAAAAAAAATATTTTTTTTTCTTCCGCCGTTGCTCTAATTTGATCGATCACTTTCCAGCGCTATTTATTAGGTACTAGCCAAAAACCTTATCTCCTTTTATAAAGTGAGTCAGACTGCCTCATATCCGTATCGCACTCGTTCTAACCTAATCGACGGAGGCTTTGTTGGCGTCAACTCTGATTAATTACGTCATTATTCAACTTATTTTAACGTGGTAAATAGACAAAGGCCCGGTTTCTGATTTGAGAATTTTACTAAGCAAATACTTAACTATCCTTCTGTCACGCTCTTTTGTGAGAAATCTGCAGAGACAGGACGATACTTACCCATTTGCTTAGCGAATTTCTCAGTTCAGAAACCGGCAGATAGTTCAAATTAATTGTTTTCACTGTATCTAACAGCAAAAATATAATAAACATGCTCATCGAAGTCGAAGCCGTCCGTGGGTGTTTCCAGTTATTTATATGTATTTATCGCATTTTGCACCTAGTGCACACGACAGCACGTCGACCTTTACACGCTAACACTCTACTCGGTTGCGTTACGGGCGACTTTACAACAAAAACGTACACTCTGATGTGCTGTCGTGTGTACCACCTAGGTGGCACCTACAGTCATCACATCAAAGAGTAATTAAAAGTACTCTTAGTGGGTTAGAATAGTTATATTGCAGCCTGAAAATTTACTTCCTAAAATTTTTTAGGTCAAAAACATTTATTCATGCAAAAAAAAAGAAAACACAGACAAAATACAAACGGAACTCAATTAAACCACACAAATAAACAAACAATCACAAAATGTCAACTTACAACTAAATTATTAAAATTAAAAATATGTCAAAAAATAAGTCAAAAACTATTAAAAAAGACCACCCCGGGACACATCTGACGCAAAAGTACCCATAACGCTTGCGGCGTTACCACGCTGCACAGCAAGGGCAATCCTTTGCATCAGATATGCCCCCGAGCGTTTGTCAAAACCCTGACTCCTCAAGCGACGCCCTATTTCCCAGACAAAATCCCTGCCCTCCGCGCCCCAAACACCAGTCGTTTCTAGAGCCAGGGGAACAAATAAATATCTGTCTAGCAGAGGGGCATATTTGTGGCGCTTTTGCCGTGCCGCGTACTCAGCAGCAGCACCAGGGGTGGACGACGTCGAAGGCAAATGAGACGGAGCAAAAGTGCAAACCACCGTCGCATCCCACAAAAGACTACGACCCCTCTCCCACGGAATCAGAGTCAGTCCGTCAGGGCGCTTACCGTCGCTCCGGCAAAGACCCGGTGGCTCAAGTACGGAGGGGACATTCAAAGACACCAACGCCCTCCTAACGATATCGTTCACTGAATGGTGCCGCGACAGCCTACCGGCACTTCTTACACAATGCAGGCCGTGACGCCCTAGAGCATCCACACTAGCGCCACAAACACATCTATGTGGTTCGCAAATGTCGCAGCCCAGCCGAAGCGCAACAGCAATTCGCAATGAAGCATCGTCCAGAAGAGTGCCCAAATGTGGTGACGGCAAAGCATGCAGCCAAATGCCAGATTAGAATTAGAACTCAATGTATTTTATTACAACAGATAAAAGATCGTAAGTAGCGTTTGTTAATAGTTCTCACCTGCAGGATGTGCCAACTTTTTCAACGCCATTGTTCTATTAAATGTTAACTAATTCAAAATGACAGTCACACCAACCAAAACGGACATAAGTTGTAGGTATATTATGGAGTCTGTCTGTCCCGTTGTTACAAATCATAGATTGAAAACAAAACTTCTTGTAGATAACTTGTAGATTATTCTTGTAGATAAGTAGGTACAAATATCTGTAGATATTTGTACCTACTTAGAACTTTTTTTTCTTTAGCAGTTTCCCCTTCCTTTCTGTCACAGACTGTTTTGACTAGTAGAGCACTTTAACTTTGCACGTAGGTATAGTCCGCGCGCGATGAGAATGGGATGGTACCTTGTCGAAGTCAATCGAATTCTGTATTTTACTTTGACAAGGTTGCATCGACGCGAGTTTGCTTACCGCGCGCGTCTCAGTTCCAAAAGGTCTCATCCCATTCTCATCCCGCACGGATTATAGGGCGCTGATGCTAATTTAAAAAATATTGCCATGCCATCTAATCACGGAAAGACGCTAACCACTAGAACCAATAGTAGAGCAATATGGCGGCTTGTCATTTTAGTTCCTCTATTCGCCGCGCGCAGACTTAAGGCTGGAAGATAGCAGAGTGAAAAGAATAAAAAGAAAATAATTAACAGAATACTGTTTTATTGCCGCGAACGAAATATCGCTGAACAAAAATAGCTCAGTTTAGCTACAAAATGTAAAAAACTGTGAAATTTTTGAACTTCCCGCCACGTTGCTATCGTCCACCCTTAAAAGGAAACGCGGGTAGCCGCTGCTCCATACAAAAAGGGAGACCAGTTTCCTCCCTGGATAATTATTTTAGAAAACATGTTTATGCCATTCAACATATAAATTGAATGGCATAAACATAAACATCGGCCTCAATCACACCATGGCAGCTCTTACCGCGCGCGGCATAAGGGCGCCAATCGAAAAAAAGGGGTATCTGACACTGTGGCCGACTGTACCTACTTAGCAAGTTCACGTCACGCACGACATCCAAAAAATAAAAACTTTCGTAAAGAAAATAACGTCATCGAAACATCACTGGTTTTTCCGATCCGATGTCGACTTGTATTGTATGTCGTAATGTAAGTACATTAGTTCTGAACGTATTTTCCCGTAAGTAGTTAGTTCTGGAATTAATTGAAGATATCTACAGCCACATAGGTTATAGGTCAGTGTCTGTAATCGACACTGACCTATAAGCTTATTCTAATAGGTCTTTAATGATAACCAGTATTGGCAATAGGATCGGACGTAAGTAGGCAACTAGATCTCTAACCCTTAAGGTGAAATACGTCTCACAACTAGCGCCGCCAATGGAAAAAAAATCATATCTTTTTTTTGGATGCGTTTTTAGCAAAAAACGTTCCTGCGATTCCTCAACGCGAGGCTTAACTATTTTTAGGACCTAAGGTTTGGATTCCAGATCCTAGAACTTAAGAATGCAATCGATTCTCGCCAAAAGTGGCCACTTTTAGCGAGAATCGATTGCATTCGTAGGAAATCCAATCCTGGAATCCAAACCTTAGGTCCTAAAAATAGTTAAGCCTCGCGTTGAGGAATCGCAGGAGCGTTTTTTGCTAAAAACGCATCCCAAAAAAATATATGATTTTTTCCATTGGCGGCGCTAGTTGTGAGACGTATGGCGTCTTAATAGGTTCTCAGCGGTATAAGTTTAGTAGGGACAAACTAAAACCACCAAACAAAATAAAAAAACCGGCCAAGTGAGAGTCGGACTTTTTGTGCACTGAGGGTTCCGTACCGCCATACAATGAGCCGTTTTCAACTGACAGTTATAAGCTGATTTTAAAATGTTTGCTAGATGGCGCAGAAAATACGGCTACATAACGGCAGTCAAATAACGCTTTTTCCCACAGATTCACATATTAGAAAGTACTAGTACCAAAGATACACAAACACCACAGATAATAATCAGGCTTGCCATGTTCAATCGGTAAAAATGCCGTGTCATATATTTGTAATTTTTATTCTTGAAAGCAAAAAAATATATGGTTTTGGATAAATATAGAATAGGTAGGTAGGATACTGACATCAACTACGTGATGCGATAAAATTTGCAAGCAATGAATTGTGTTTCTGGTTATGATTATTACAGAATACAGCAACTTGTCGTACCGTTGGCAACACTGGTGAAATTTCAAATGACTGCCGTAAAGTGCCGTATTATGAGCGCCATCAGTGGAGAAAAAAAGAACTACGTTTTTTTTCTGAAAACGGGCGATTTATACAATAATTCTGTAAGTCGGTTGTCATCAGTCATCACCACCCATCGCCCTCATCAACTAAAGATTTACAACGCGTTCATTATAGGTATAATTAACTCCAGTAACAAAAGTACACACTTTCTTCAGCATCAACATTTTTAAAGTTGACCGGATTGGCTAGGTATATGAATGTGTAGCCTCTCCCAACCTCTACCAGTGTGTACTTATCGTTCGCTAACATGGCATACACGACAAGTGCGACGCCCACGGAAACTAGGACATTCCCTTCGTGGAAAAAGGCTCTATCAATAATTTTATTATTATTTGCTTCCCCTTGAACTAACCAGAAGTGTAGAAAATGTAGAATCGGAAATAGTGTATAGTCAGCCACACGCTAGGATACCCCTTTTTATTCGATTGGCGCCCTTATGTCGCGCGGGTTTAGAGCTACCATGGTGTATCCTAGTCTGTGGCCGTAGGTACGTGATAATAGGAACTATTGCGATATTAAAACTAACCTACGGTTCGTCGGGTCGTGGATAATCTCACTGACATCTTTAAATCGAACATTTAATTACAGTGGGTAGATGTATGATAATCTTCATCTTCAATCTTAAAAATAAAACCGAGCTGCGGCAAAGTGGGTATCTGCAGTGTAAAGTGTGTTTTTCGCGGACATGCTATTCAGGTTGGAGCATTGGCTTTCTAATTTCACTTTCCGAGTAATATCATTTTCCCAGTTCTCGGATTCACATTAGGTGCCGAGAACTCTCGGTACACTGCACTAGGTGTGCTGCCGTCGTCGCGGTTGGATTGGAACTTGACTGCTAAAAAGTGTTAAACAATGTCTTAGATTCAAACTCAAGACTACTGACACAGACGTCATTAATTTATCAATGACCACATCACTTGTCAAAATCGATCAAGTCTTTTATGGTCATTCATAAAGTAAAATACATAAAACGCGCGAAAAAGCATCCTGCGCAATCCTCCTTTGCGTGTATGTATTGTCACGTAAAAAAAACTCAATTTCGCGTAGTTTTATAAAGTTGGGTTGTCGCCTTTACATCTATTTGGAGATAATATTCTACTGCCATTCTCTATATGGATGATTAAGTCTGTGTTTGTCACGACCAGAGATAGACCAGGGAGCATGTCACGTCGTTTGGCTTGAGAAGCCTTTCTAACGAACGGGCTTGCCAGGCTCCTCCTTGTGACTATACCCTTCTAGTATTTTGTACACTGGTAGATGATGGATTAGTTACGGAATGAAGCGAGAGTGGAAATGATGCAGGCTGGTCATAAATCCACAGCCCGCGGCGCCGCCTTAACGGGCCGCCAGCCTTGCTTGTCCCTGGAATTTAATTTTATTACCCCACTTTTACTTTTATGCTACACCGCTTCCCACCGGCTTTTAACGCTGCCACATCGTTCAGCTTGGCTGCCTTCGTTGTTTGTTGCCCCTTTGAATGCCATCGCTCACACCACCGCTCAGTAAGCGTTGACTGGATCAAGCACGACGCGACCCCTCCTTTCCTGGGACACTAGCCCGATTCAGATAATAAAATTTCAATGGCTAATGTCCGGAATCTGATAAGTGATAACATTACGATTTCATAGCGAGCGTATGAAGATAACAATACCGAAACATCACATTTAAGTAACTTCCGTTCCAAAAACTTCCTCTGTATTTTCAAGTGGTTCCCGGTCGTCTCAAGTTACCATGGCTGTAAATGCGATCCCACCAAAAACATTCTGTAAAAAACTAGCCAGGTCTCGATGGAGCTGCTTGTTTATCTCTAAAAAGTAATGAAATCTAGACAAAGTCGTGCCAAGTCTAAGGTCCCTTACTGCGATTTCTTTAGTATTACAGTTAATGTTGTGTGACTTGGTCGTTGAAGGGTACACAAGCGGTTCTGGCGTCAGATTGGTGCAATGGTGTCATGGAGCACCTGGCTTTGTACCCTTGTATACCCTTCAACGGCCAAGTCACACAACATTAACCGTAATACTAAAGAAATTGCAGTAAGGGACCTTAGACTTGGCACGACTTTGTCTAGATTTCATTACTTTTTAGAGATAAACAAGCAGCTCCATCGAGACCTGGCTAGTTTTTTACAGAATGTTTTTGGTGGGATTTCACTTCTTTTTGTAGAAACGAGGGCATATTGATTAATTTTATTAGATTTTCTTATTGGAAACAGTTTTTTAATTTGTGTAATGTTCGAGTAGAATAAAGTTAATCGTTCGACTATTTCTTCTTGTTAAATTGTAAGTATAAGTATAAAAGCCAGTCTTGTCTTATCCAGAGATTTCCTTTAATTTTATTTATATGCGTATTAAAAGCAGAAGGGGAGGCATTCGCCCAGCAGTACGACGCTATAGGCTAGATTAAATTAGAAGATGTGTCCCACTACGCTGGATTTCTGCAATGACAATCGATATTTTTATGTACCAATAGTAGAAGAGGGCATTACCATAATCTCTTATACAGCTGAGACCAGCTGAGGGTTCTTCATCAGATACTTCAGACCTTCGATTTATGACATCAAATGAAGCGGCCCACCAAGTTGAATATTTTTTGTAAGGGCGGTATATGTCGATCTATAATAGTTTGGTTGGGCTCTTGTGTTTTCTAATCAGGGTCACCAGGTACTCCAGATCTTCGATTATCCTAGTTTTTATAGTTTTCCCTTTATGTGGCCATTAAACCCTAACTCTGTACCAAATTTCAGCTCTCTGAGTTTATGGGAAGTACTAGTTCTATTAGGGCTCTTGTGTTTTCTAATCAGGGTCACCAGGTACTCCAGATCTTCGATTATCCTAGTTTTTATAGTTTTTCCTTTATGTGGCCATTATACACTAACTCTGTACCAAATTTCAGCTCTCTGAGTTTATGGGAAGTACTAGTTCTATTAGGGCTCTTGTGTTTTCTAATCAGGGTCACCAGGTACTCCAGATCTTCGATTATCCTAGTTTTTATAGTTTTCCCTTTATGTGGCTATTAAACCCTAACTTTGTACCAAATTTCAGCTCTCTGAGTTTATGGGAAGTACTAGTTCTATTAGGGCTCTTGTTTTTTCTAGTCAGGGTCACCAGGTACTCCAGATCTTCGATTATCCTAGTTTTTATAGTTTTCCCTTTATGTGACCATTAAACCCTAACTATGTACCAAATTTCAGCTCTCTGAGTTTATGGGAAGTACTAGTTCTATTAGGGCTTTTGTGTTTTCTAATCAGGGTCACCAGGTACTCCAGATCTTCGATTATCCTAGTTTTTATAGTTTTTCCTTTATGTGACCATTAAACCCTAACTCCGTACCAAATTTCAGCTCTCTGAGTTTATGGGAAGTACTAGTTCTATTAGGGCTCTTGTGTTTTCTAATCAGGGTCACCAGGTACTCCAGATCTTCGATTATCCTAGTTTTTATAGTTTTCCCTTTATGTGACCATTAAATCCTAACTCTGTACCAAATTTTAGCTCTCTGAGTTTATGGGAAGTACTAGTTCTATTAGGGCTCGTGTTTTCTAATCAGGGTCACCAGGTACTCCAGATCTTCGATTATCCTAGTTTTTATAGTTTTCCCTTTATGTGGCCATTAAACCCTAACTCTGTACCAAATTTCAGCTCTCTGAGTTTATGGGAAGTACTAGTTCTATTAGGGCTCTTGTGTTTTCTAATCAGGGTCACCAGGTACTCCAGATCTTCGATTATCCTAGTTTTTATAGTTTTTCCTTTATGTGACCATTAAACCCTAACTCCGTACCAAATTTCAGCTCTCTGAGTTTATGGGAAGTACTAGTTCTATTAGGGCTCTTGTGTTTTCTAATCAGGGTCACCAGGTACTCCAGATCTTCGATTATCCTAGTTTTTATAGTTTTCCCTTTATGTGACCATTAAATCCTAACTCTGTACCAAATTTTAGCTCTCTGAGTTTATGGGAAGTACTAGTTCTATTAGGGCTCGTGTTTTCTAATCAGGGTCACCAGGTACTCCAGATCTTCGATTATCCTAGTTTTTATAGTTTTCCCTTTATGTGGCCATTCAACCCTAACTCTGTACCAAATTTCAGCTCTCTAAGTTTATGGGAAGTACTAGTTCTATTATGATGATCATGAGTGAGTGAGTGAGTGAGTGAGTGAGTGTGTGTCATAAATGCGAAACTTTGCTTTCGGTTAACTTCGGAACTAAATGACCTACAGACTTGAAATTTTGGATTTTAGGTATGTGATTATAGCTTACTAGATGACGAAAATTTCTGCGTTCTGGTCTTATCCAGAGGTTCTCAAATAGGGGCCTGAAAATGCGGCGAAATGGTTCCAGTAAAGGATGGTACGGCAGTGTTTGCTTCGCGCTCGACCTGGCGGGGGCACTGCCGTGCCCCCAGATGTACCGTTGCGATTGTGATTTCATTCTCCTCTTTCCCGCCGGTTGACAAAGGGCGGTAGGCCGTACCTGGCCGGTCGTGGTATCTGCGAAGGTATCGCACGTCGCCGCGAACCTGTATTGTGTGGTTTCTCGGAAGAGCTCTTTGTTCGCCGCCGCGCGCTCGCCCTGCTCTGGGCTTGCAGGGTTTGCCTCAATGCAGCTGGCTGCGCCACTTTATTGAATATATTCGAGGCTCTGAATACGGAGATGATTGCTCCGAACAGGCAGTAACCGGCCTAGGTAGGAAAGTAAAGACGCGGATTTTTCAGGTTTAATTATTTATTTTTTACCAACATATCCTACCTACTAGCTATTTTCTTTAGCTATGGTTTATTTTGAAAATCATTATCATTTATTAGAAGTTGAGACGACCCTCTCCTCACCTACATCCCGAAAACCAGGATGGAAGGCAGCTGTTATTAAAATCAGATCAAGATTCGGAAGGTAATTTCTATGACATTGCAAAAAGGGAAGAGCCGATTGTAGAAAAGCAATCCTCAACACCCGCATGAATGGGTTGTGTCGAGACGAGATGTGTCAATAAGCCGCCCCGAACTCAGCCGGTACTAATCTAAATGAGTGGTCATAAAAATAACAAAACATCTACAAGCAAGACAACCCACCGGGTGCCTTTACGAGAGGACACAAAAAATCGACAACTTGTCCTGACACGTCTTAACGATGCGACTGTTGTTGATCCTATTATTTTTAAGGCCACATTAAAATGTTCCTCGGAGGCCTGGACTGTCTGGCTCCCAGGGACCCAGGCCAGGTAAGAATTCATTCGCTTTATTTAATGAATCGTCGAATTGGCTACCTATCAAATTACTATCTTTGAGATGCGGTTTGAAATGTAAATTACGACCTGGGGCCCGGAGACGATTTTGTTTTCCTTTTGCGAAATTGATGCTATTGATTGATAATATTGTCTGTGCTTAGGTATACCTACCGGAAAGATACTAAATAAAACAGTAACGACCTAAGTATATCTTGAGAAGTGGCTGCAACACTAGACATCACGCACTCCTGCACGCGGCTGCGCCAGCTCTGACAATGGCCCGTTTTATTTATCTCCCTTATTGATCTTTCTCGTCGGCTTCCTATTCTTTTTTTTTTCTAATTCGAACGAGGAATACAATAAAATTCTTTTGTATACACAGTTTTTGTCCACATTTTTCATTCTGTAGCGTTACAGTGGAATAAGGAGGTGCTACTCGTGAATAGGGCTGCTCATTATTTTGAATGGTCGCTCGAGGGGGTCTATTGGGCGATGTGTTTGCCCAGCGAAGCTCTCGACAGTCGACACGCTTTATTAAACGCCTCTTTACACTTCACAATATTTCAATTAAGTCAATCTGTTTACGGTCCTCTCCGGCGAGATAATTCGTTTGTCTTTCTAGCAACATGATATGTGGGGGTAATAGAGACTGGATTCCATTCCATTGATGATTTCCCTGGCCGCCTGAGAACGGCCCCAAGGTTAGGGCGTGTTCACATTCCGCGACGGCTGCATGCCACACAAATTAGTTTATCATCATAATAATCTACCTGCAGGTCCTCGTGCGTGATCTCCTGTCTCTCACGGGTCGTTAGTCACATGGACTCCACGGTGTCACCGGGCCATCGCCTTGTTTATTTTTTGTTCCCAATAATAGCTCTCTTTTGTGTGGGACAATATTTCATTTTGATGACAGTTCTCATCTGTGATTGTTTGTTGGATCGGTATGAATGTGCTCAATGCCCAACAAGGATACTGCAGCTTTTGTTTGCTCCATTGTAGGCATATTTCTCACATGTCATATTCGTATCTAGGAGGTTAGAAAATAAACGGTAATGAATTCAAGCGGAAATGTCAGTTTACCGAGATCGGATACTGACCACCGGTTCACACGACGAAATCCCCAAAAGATCAAATAGACTCTTGGTTGTTGACAGAACATGGGTCCGTCGAGTGACGAGTGTTATTTTCGATATTCCCAACTGTGTGTTACAGAGTACACCCTAAGGTTTTGTGATAAGACCACCAAAGCAGTAGGTAGGTATCTAAGATATTATGTTGTCATCATAATCCGGCAGGTAACTTTATATGCTTTGGCTCAGTGGCATGCAGGCCATGAATGGCTTTCTGGAGATGCGCGTCATCTTTCCGTTTCGAGGAAAATATTTGTCATATACAACGACGTGGTTTTTCGAACTCTGTAATGTGTTGCTTATCTTTGATATCTCACCCTATTGATTTTATTCTAATGGGCTGTTTTTCCATTCGCATTCCTTTATCGGTTCAGGTTGATTGTCCTCCATGATGTAATTCTAAGATACCTTTTCGATATTCAAATATGCGTCCGTGGTCGCCGATGCTCGCATAAATTCAAAATGCATGCGACAATAGACGTGGCGCAGGCGCCGCCTATCTGATGTGCTTCGGAGAACGCCGAGTCGTTGCGACTGCCATGCACGTCCGGCAAATGGCTTCATCGTGAAAATTAACATTCGACCAGCATCCTCCGTTCCTACACCTCCACCAAACACTTTGTGCATCTTAAACAATCGAATATACCATTTATCACAACCCGTTAAGGGCTACTATACCCGAATATAGCTTTGGAGACTGGTTGGCCGGTTGTGCACAAAGCAAATATTAAATGTCTCCCAGCGAGACCTCCGTGTGAGATGTCTCTGAGTATACAAAACATTTTCATATTTAAGAATTGATATGTTTTGAAATAGTTCAGTGTGACTTCGTATTCGTATTCTTGACGGTAAAGGTTTCCGCAACTCGACTACTGATGAGCTGATTTTACGTGAACAGTGTTGCCGTTTTAGCCACTTTATGGCTAGATCTAGCGGATTTTCAACGGGTTTAGCTACAAAATAATCTGTTTTAGCCACTCAATGTTATCTAGCCACATCTGGCTACTTCTGGAGTTTTCTTGATCACAAGGTATAAACGAACCTCCATTACGCTGAATTCAACTAAAATGATCAGAAACCAGCTCAATATAAGAAAAAAAGTTGTGTTATCGCCTTTAGTTCTAGCAAAAGTTCAGATAAATCA
Organism: Zelleria hepariella; assembly: GCA_949319315.1. Lineage (NCBI taxonomy): Eukaryota > Metazoa > Arthropoda > Insecta > Lepidoptera > Yponomeutidae > Zelleria > Zelleria hepariella. The sequence continues at coordinate 8,348,154 of OX439391.1, read as the reverse complement.
ATCGTTTCTGTAACACCAAACTCGTCATCAAACGTCGAGGAATAAATTGTGGATGACATCGTGAAATAGATTCTTTTTTAATTATGTAAATTCAACAGTGTATTTTTTGTGGTATACCTAAATCTTTGAATCCAGCAGTATAATGAAAAGTATTAAAATATAATATCCATGTTTATTTTCTATTTTCATCCAAGCCTCAGTTGCAATAATTTTTAGCCACTTCTAGCGGAATTTTGAATTCGAATTTATTACAAATCTAGCAACATTTCCCTCTGACATAGCCAGAAGCTAGATTGCCCTGGCTGCAACACTGTACGTGAAAGCTTAGGGAAAGCGAAAAAATAAACAAAAATAAAGCCAGTGTGACTTTTAATAATGTGAAAATTGTGGTGAAAATTTCCCGCCATTGAGCGGCGCTCAATGATATTAGCTCCATCCGCTACTGTTTCTTTTTTACTTTTACTTGTAGTATATGCTCTTTGCTTTTACTGAAGAAGCTGACACAGCGGCAGGTGTATATTCAAAATGTAACATTATTATTATTTAACTTATCAGACCAGACATCATTGTCTTCAAAATATAGCTGAAAGTAGGAAAGTACTTCGCGAAATTACGAGTACCTACCTACATTAAATTACAAACGATGCAAGATGCAACTCTCGCTTTCATTGTTTCGTCGGTCTGGAAGACTGCAGTACTTAAACTTATTAAAAGGTACGCTAAGCTTCCTGTAGATAGGTGGTATATAATTTGTACAATACGGCTTTGTTTAGATTATGTTACCTAGGTACGAACACGAAGTCGCCTATCTACCTATATTTAGTTATGTGGGTAACTCAGGGCGAGTTTCAGCTTTACATTGCATTGCAGTGAGTGAGTAACTGCTGGTGTTTGTATAGCGTGAGATCCTCGACTGGATTCCCATACCAACCATTATGAGATTATTACGATTGTTACGCATTTTATTTCTGGTAGTCATAGCAAAACTATTCGTCATTTACTTTGATAACTTAGTAAATTGTTTCTGGGCCCATACTGAAGAAGTGGGCTGCATCCTCTTATGAGAGGTACTAAATCTAGTTACATATTATTATGCAATAACAATACTAACATATCATATTTGTGAAGTAGGTCTGTGTCTGGTACTTGTATATTATGTATTATGTTTGCATTTTTGTTCATATACCTACCACGTTAATTTAGGACCAGTCCATTGATTGCGCTGTAAAGACTTTATTATTGTGTCTCAATGAGTATTAAAAAATGCACTATCCTTTCCAAACCATGTTGATAACAAAACAAAACAATATCCTTATCGTTTTAGGGTCAGCATTATTTCTAAGCGCAGGTGCGCCCGAGCGAGATGAGATCAGCAGAATAGCGGCGCTCGCGCAACTTTACTGTGTGAATCATCGTGTGACGTCAGTTTCGGATCCGACATCTGACCTGACGACGGCGAATAAAATAGCGATTGGAGTGGAATTATCCTCCTTTGTGAAGTTTTGAAACGAATATTTGCCTATTGGTCTTTGAATAGGTATTATGATTTCCTTATCATTATCACACATATTATGAATACCTAATCCTAAGTTTACCAGAGGCCCGATTAAAAAAATGTGGACACACGCTGTGCCAAAAGGCCTATTACAGAATAGATGATTATCTTAAATGACAAAGAAGTCTGGCACTAAACCAGTTCAGCGCACGATCACCACACTTACCACCGTGTTATTTATTTATTAAGTACCTACCCACCTTTATTACATTTTTTTTTATTCACGAGATCTTTGGAGTTTTATACCATGCTTCTTCTCCAAGAACGATCAGAGCTAGTGAAGCTGGAGAAAAAAATGTAGCTAGATAAGTTTTCTCTAAAACGACATTTTTGAACTTTGTATCGAAATTGCGGTATCTTTTACAAGCTTAAAGCTTATCATTTTTTTTTTGGTGATAGACTGGTTATCTACGACCCCAATAAAGAAAAAAAATATGTAAAAGGTTTATAGTTAGGGAGGCGAATAGGGGAATTTTCGGCAATACTCGAGCGTGGCAGTTTAAGATATGAGAGATACCTTAGACCTAATAGAACAACCTTGTAAAGTATTTAGCTCTATATGTAGTGACGCGCGCTTAGGATAGACGATCAAATTAGTTAAAAAAAATTGATAGTCTGAAATACTCGAGCGCGTCAGATTAAGATATTGGGGGTTGATTTTAGTGTTTAAAGACTAAATTTAACTAATCTGACGATAAGTCCTTGACGCCGCCGAGTTATAGGGTCGCGAACTTGTAAAAAAAAAACGTTAATCTGGCATTCTCGAGCGCGATTTATTTTTTTTTTATTTTGAAGAATATAATCTAAAACTTACTAAAAATACAAAATCTGCCGGTTTCCGCATGACCGGAAGTGTGGAGGAGCCATTTCGTCTTCCTAAGAACGCGTTACGGCATATAAGTCGCTAACGATACATTTTACAAAAAAAAAGTTTAATTAAACAAAAAAGGTAGTTTTATTTTACACAAAAAAGGTCTCTTTACATTTTTGTCCAAAGTTAAAACGTTTTGACTTGAAGCATCATAAAAACTCAAACTTTTTCGGTCAGATTAAGAGAACCCACCAACATTTTTGTCAGATTAAAAAAATATGCTTTCAGGATACCGAGATTAACCTCCCCTTCCGAAAATCTGACGCGCTCGAGTAAATTTTTTTTTTTTGCATTTTTGACTACTTTATATGCCTACCCCCACCACGCAAACCGGCAGATTAGTATACCGTTGTTATCAGAGGCACTCGGGGCATACGTAGTATGAATATCTGACGCGCTCGAGAATGCCCAAGTAACTGTTTTTTTTTACATTTTTGAAAAACCGTACACGCCAAACCCACCGCTAAAATGGTTTTTGCCATAAGAGCTTTTCTTTTCGAAATTATTTTATCTTTCGATTTTGATAGGTCTCGACGGCGCCGTTGAATTACGCCATTTAGCTACCTCGCCTCCCTAACTATAATACAAAAAAAGTTCAAAATAAAAACCAATGCTAGGTAATTCTTCCCAAAAAAACCTTAAAAGCCCCATAACTTCTAAGCGTCAAAAAATCGCTGAACATACATGGGGGTGATTCGGGTACCCCTAGGGGTGCTCTATCTCTGGACTTCCACTTGACACTATTTTTAGGGACACCCTGTATACTTATTTTTTACTATAATATTTTGACGTTCAATGTAAATAATTAATTTATGGCATATTTTATAAAAAAAACCTTGATTCTCATGCATTCAACTCTATATTTCTCTACATATGTATAAGTATCTGAGTTAATAAGGCTAATTTTGTGTATTCACGTTCAACTCTCTCCCAGCTAGTAGGACGTGTATAGGCTACATCTTACTTAATTCACCATCTTCGTGATAATCTAACTAGAACGAAACGAATAAATATCGAACTGTTCACAATGTACTCTAATTGATCGCCATTTGCATGAAGTTTTTGTCTCCCGTTCATTGTTCATTATAATATCTGTCCGCCTGATGCGAGCTCCGCATTACACTGAAATTATCCTAATTCAAGGCTGCGCGGTTGCATGCAAGCATACTTTGCTCTTAAGAGTCGGCTGAAGTCCCATGCTAGCGGTTCGTTTTAATTTACAAACAACTTTCCGAGAGATAATATAATATTAAGATGAAATAGGAGGCACAACTAGCGCCGCCAATGAAAAAAAAAACATATCTTCTTTTTGGATGCGTTTTTTACTAAAAACGCATCAAAAAGGAAAGTGGCTACTTTTGGCGAGAATCGATTGCATTCGTAGGTTCTAGGATCTGGAATCCAAACCTTAAGTCCTCGTTGAGAAATCGCAGGAGCGTTTTTTGTTAAAAACGCATCCAAAAAGAAATATGTATTTTTTTCATTGGTGGCACTAGTTGTGCATCCTACTGGGCCTAAAGGTAAGTAAGTGATTCGACCAGTTTCGAACCAAACTATCAGAAAAGGAATACAAAACCGGTCAAGTGCTAGTTGAAGGGGGGAAAGTGCTAGTTAAAGGGGGGAAAGTTGAAGGGGGGAAAATGGTATTTTTTTACATTTTTCGTCATAAATCGAAAAAATTAAGTACAATGTATAAAATTAAGACTGTATTAGCTTGTGCCAATGAAGCTCTTTTATATGATAGCCCACATGATACGGTCGCTCCTTTTGGACCCCCTTATTTCTTGTAAGTACCCCATTTTTTTAATGTAATTAAAAATTTACGGTTTTCGGATTTATTCCTATACTTGTGCTATATGGTATTGCTGCTTGTCAAATTTCAGGATTCTAGGTCAACGGGACAACCTATGGGTCAACCTATGGGTAATGGCAGATAATTTAATGTTCTCACATTACTTTAGAACACATTAGTAACAATTTTATAATCATGTAACAATAAAATTGTTACTAATGTGTTCAAAAGTAATGTGAGAACATCAAATTATCTGAAAACCCTTAAATAAAAAATGCCACGGGAATTGCATAAATACAGCTCTGCCGTAGAATTACCCCTATAGGTTTTGATTCCTTTGCGAGTGACGAAATATGCGGAAAAATGCTGCATAAACGGTTTTGATAGCGTGAACTTAGAAGCTTGTTTTTTAACAGCTCTAAGAAAGAAAGAAAGAACAAATTTAGGTATTTTAAGGGACTGCAGACCTGAGTATTTGATGTTAATTTCAACTTCAGCTCCATCTGATAAACTTTTGAGAGTGACACATGGATGACACACCTCCAACCAACTGAAAGTAAAGTGGCATTTCTGTAAAATAAATAAAGCAATATGTATTGCAAACATTAGAAAATGTCCAAACTTGACAATGATCTCATTCCATAATTCTAGTTCCATGATTTTACCTAATCAAATATTTACCTTTTATCCGAGTTGAGGTTTAAAATTACAACTTAACTTCGTTTGAATGCAATCTGGGCTTGTTGGCGACTCTTAATTAGGTATCAACTCTTAATTAGGTATTTGATAAAAATGCAGTGCACCTGATGCGAAGCGTATAAAATGCTTTAATCAAGTTTTACGGGTATAACCAGCAAAAAGTTAAACCTGCGTTACCTAGAGGCATCTCAATGTCAGTGACACTACTACCATGGGTTCGAAAGTCCGTTTTTGAGAGGCTCGCTCTCTTATCTCTACACACGCAAGATAAAAAGTCTTAACGTCACAATCACAGTAATTCAGAGACGTAAACTTATTCTGCAAACCTATGGTGGATCATCAGTTTCTAAGCAAGAAAAGCTTCTTCTCCCAACTCCAATACAAAACTTGCAGCACCAGTTGATTGAAAACTTAGTGAAAACGTGTCCGACACTGGAAATTCCATGACATTACGCGAAGCTAGAAACATTCACGAACATGCACTTAGAGCCGCGCGGGAACAGCTAACTACTCTGAGCTGCAACTGCAGGCAGAAAAAACAGGCCAAGTGCGAGTCGTATGACGAGATGGGGACCCCCCTTATTTTTTATTATTACTTATTCAATCTGTATTTAATTGTTGTATTGTTCATAATATCACATATTCTGTCAAAGTTTCTGCTGGCTACCTATTACGGTTCCAAAGATACAGCCCTTTAGGGTAGGGCAGACAGACAGACAGCGGAGGCAGAGTAATAGGGTCCCGTTTGGCACCCTTCGGGTACGGAACCCTAAGAACAAAAGTGGGGCCGCATAAAGCGAAGCGAACTGGTTCATAGATTGCAATAAGACGAACACGGAATGCCGAGTTGCCGACAAAGCCGAAGGACTAATTGCGCGAGTACGCCTGTCGATACTGGGCCCTGATTAGCGGGAAGACGGCTTGCGTGCCCCCCGCCAACCGCCTGCCTGCGGCTCCGCCGCTTCCCGGGGGCAAATTTTGTAACTTCTACATATCCCTATTGTGATAATCGGCTTTAAAAAAGTTTGAAACCACTAAGTAAGTCAGTAGCAGTTTTTTTTTTTGTAAATAATTAAGGTCAAAAATAAACGTCATACAAATAACAGTCTTCAAAAACAAGTCGCGGGCTTAATAACGATCGCTATAAAAACATGCGGTTTGAAGTATGTCATCTTCGATCAAGGATTATGACATGGCCAAAATCTTTCAAAGTCGTGCTAGAAGATGAAATTATATGACAAGACCCCTGGCCCGCGGGGTTTGACCCTACCTATACCACAGAATACATAATGGTACACACGGCAGCACGTAGACGCTTACACGCGTGCACTCTATCCACTTACGTTACGGGCGACTTTGCAACGAAAGTGTAAGTGTCTAAGGGTGGTATTCTAGAACGTTACTTAAACTCAGTTCAAACTAGAACGCTACCTAAACTCTGTTTAAATTCAGTTCAAACGAGAAGGCTCCTTGAACTCTGTTTAAACTCAGTTTAAGTAGAGTTAAGTAGTGTCGACTGTCGATAAAATAGTGCATGTTTTGATTTCAATATCCCTCCCTTCATATCAAAACATGCACTGTTTTATCGACAGTCTGAACTCTGTTTAAACTGAGTTTAAGTAGCGTTCTAGAATACCACCCTAAGTGCTGTTGTCTGTACATGTCGTATAGCACGTATACATTTAGGAGGAACGCAATCATGCACCTTTTTTGGCCTGAGCAAATAAATAAAAAGTACAAACAGGCATCTCAAGTTCGCTTACCATGAAATATTTAGGTACTTGCATGTTTCGTTTGAAATGCAAAGCTTCAAAGTATTTTCATCAAACTGCTTCCCCGTTACACCGTTCCGCGCGACAAACTTTTGTGATGGCTTCTTCCCCGCTCTCGATATATCTCGATCAATCTCTGTCTGGCAGGCACTTTAGTCATGTAATTTAACTATAGTATTATAGGTAGCGAGCGTCAATGCATATTCCCATCATATTCCCTATATTATATCCATTGTACGCGTGTCGCGTCACTCGCACAATGCGCAAACACACTCGGGACACACACTAACTTCGTTAATTGAATTGTCGACACTGCACGCTTGCTGATTTAATTGGTAAGCAAAAACTGTTTCCCTTTTACGAAACGTTTTTAAGCCTGGTAATGGTTATACCTACATACATACCCACATAGAGATGAATTCATTAGGGAGGCAGTGCATGTCTGGAATCATAAATGAACTACCGACAATTCAATGGAAAAACTTCTAGCGTCTTCTTCAGAAATGATCTTTATCGAATAAGCAGAATTTGTAGGAGTACTTATGCCCGGGTACACAATGCATGTGTGGTCCCACTCCCTTAGGTCTTAAGTGCTAGAATAGGAAGGCAGTGTCCGTATGAGCACGCTCGGCCCACGTCCGCGTGCGCTTTGCTTCATCAAAATCGATCACATCGCTGGCCACCAGTCCACCGGGCAGCATAATGAAACTGCCATTTCCGGCCCCTTCGTGGAATCCACAGTGGTTATTATTCGCGCAATCACATCAGGGGATCACGTACAGTAACATACAGATACTGTCAAAATGTATTAAAATTCATCGCGTGACTGCGGCCACTAAATTTCTATGCACTTGCAGTTTCGCACTATAGGTACCGGGAATTGCAATCCACCGCTGCTGGATGGCTGATTTGTAAGCATTGTTTGCAGTGCGAATTGTCAGATCTCACACCCGAAATAGTGTGAGATTTTAAACTGAACGAAGAATTGAATGTTGGACACGTTAATTTCTTCGTGTCTGAAAATTAAAGTACTCTTTGGATAGCAAGATATGGTATTTGGCAGAAAAACTAGATTCATTAGTAATGTCGGCCGCTTTTCCGATGTCATTGACACACCAAGCTTTCCGATAAAATTATTTGAAAATATATTTGTTTTATGTCCTCAATATTCGGGCTTGCTCAACACAGCTTTTGTTCGAGCTTTGTGTCGGAAATTGATTGCTCTTTGTCTGAATTTTATTTATTTCATATTGTTCCAATATTTTATTTCTCCTTAAAAATTATTATTCCTCACATTGGCCAGCGATATATCCAGCTAGTTATAGACAATACATCCGGCCGGAACAACGGCGCTGCCGAGCCAGACTTTGTGCTGTGTGCTTAATTTTCATTCAAATACTACCCTAGGTATGAGCACGCGGGTTCGTTGTAACTAAGCCTCAGCCTATTCTAATCTAATTTCGCTGCAGGTAAACCAACCCTTGTGTACCTTTACGTTGAATGAATTACCTTCAGATGAGGAGGAGAGGTTTGCTGCTTATCATCCTGGGTATTTATTCGTATTTATTCGTCTAGCTAGTGGCTTGGTTTACCCCAATTTTCGTTTTTAATGCCTTGATGTTTGTTTAGTTACTGCAAGAAGGTTCTTTTTATAACGCTTTGACCTCTCTTACATACCTACAATCTTAAACTCAAAGGTGCATATCATATCATGTTACACTTAAGCAGCATGACGGGAAATGCACAATTTTCACATGTTTTTAATGTTTTTATATAAATTAAGATATTTGAGATTTGCTCGAACTACTTACTAATTTTTTGGGCAGTATTTATTTTATTTTATTTTTTTATTTTACTTTATTTGGGAAACAAATGGTACAATTTATAAATTATTAGAACACAAACGTATTACAGACACCAGTGAAGTTTCCACTTAAAAATAACACTGACACAGAGACATATTCTTTGCATTATTGTAAACAACAGAACAACAATAATTCAGCCGATTATGTGTTCTGGTCTACGAAGCAGTGGTCTACGAAGCACTGCCCAAAAAACTTAATTGTCGCAGACCAGAACACATAATCGGCTGAATTATTGTTGTTCTGTTGTTTACAATAATGAAAAGAATACGGTTTTATTCTCGCGAACGAAAAATCGCTGAACAAAAATAGCTCAGTTTAGCTACAAAATGTAAAAAACTGTGAAAATTTTGAATTTCCCGCCACACTACTATCTTCCAGCCTTAAGTTAGAAAATTGAAAAAAACGGTAAAAATTTGGACTTTCCCGCCGGGCTACGTTAGTTGAACCTGGTTTCACAGTTAGGTACGTTTATCAAATTATCACACTCAGTGGCGCTACGGGCAAAATGGAGTTAGTTAAGAAATCAATCGGACCGGCCAGCGTCCCCCTGGTTAGAAGATCCGTTATCGTGTATCGGAATCAGGTTGTAAGTACAGATGTCGCGGTGTTCCCATACACCTGGCCAACGGGGACCGCGCATTCCTTATCCATATCCATACGCAGTGTAGCCTACCTAGCTTTGCTGCTTTACTCTACAGGGTGCACTCTAACTGCCGGTTTCTGAATCGAGAAATTCGCTAAGCAAATGGGTAAGTATCGTCCTGTCTCTGCAGATTTCTCACAAAAGAGCGTGACGAAACGATAGTAAAGTATTTGCTTAGCAAATTTCTCAACTCAGAAACCGGGCCTAAGTCGATAGCGGAACTTTAAGTAGGCTGTCTACTGATCAATACAAACAACTTGTACTAGGTGGCGAAAAAAATTAAGCGAAAAAAAAAATCTGCTGTTTCATACATTTGGTGCAGTACTGAGTCGACCTTTTGTATAGAACAGCTGATATTTTTTTCGCCACCTAGTACAAGTTGTTTGTATTGATCAGTAGACAGCCTACTTAAAGTTTCGCTATCGACTTAAAGTGCACCCTGTAGAGAAGCTTATAAACGCTGTATCATGTTTTGATTAATCATTTTGCCGCATGAAGGTTCCTATGGATGGAGGTTGGCGATCAGTTTGGCTATCGTTGCGTACTTTAGGAGGAGTAAACGGATATAGAGACAGACGCGGAAAACTACTTGATTTTATATTATGTAGAGATACAGATTCTGTTTCCTGTCTGCATTTAAACTTACGCAAGGGTTGTTTAGGACTATAGTCCTAAAAAACCCCTGCGTAACTGATTGCTACTTGCCACGACACTGTATTCAGAAACATTAGAACAGAAACGCTTTTCTGACCGCAACATTTCCCGGCCCTAGCTCAACAAGTTTTTTACGAAGAACAAGGCATTTTGTGGTTTTTCTAATCGCTCTACCGAGCGTTTCCCTTTGCGCATTCTAACCGGCGAACGCTACTTCTAACGCATCCCTAAACCGCAGCAGTTAAAGCGCTATTAGCCCGCGCGCAAAGAAAAATGCACAAAATCGATTCCTGTATCAAATATACAAAAAAAAAAACAAAATGTTCACATATCAAACCCTAGAATTAGTTGAGACCTATCCAACAGCCAGTTACATGTTTATATCCATAACAGATTGCAAGATATTTTGCTTGAAAAAAAGTGCGCCGCCTATTTTTTATTCAAGAAAAATATCTTCAAAACGTTTATGAATCTCAACACGAAACTGGCTGTTTTAGATAGGTCTCACCTAATTCTAGGGTTTGATATGTGAACATTTTCAATATGTTTAGTGTATTTGCTATAGGAATCGATTTTGTGCATTTTTCTTTGCGCGCGGGCGATTCACTATGCACGGCGCCTTAACTGTATGAAACGACCGCGACCGCCGACATACGCTCAGCTCCCGCCACGATCCTGTTATTACAAGGAACATGCGAACACCAACAATTACACATCTTCCGCTACGTGGGAATAATTATTGTGCAAAAACGTTGGAACTATTACAAGCGCAATGCATCTTGTAGAGCTTTCTAATTCAGCAACTTTATTAAAATACCTAGTAGTGCAGAAGTCACTTCCAACTTAACAATAGCAATTTATGTGATTTTTTTGATGAGAAACCGAGTGAAATTAAATCTGCCCCAGGCCGCGCCTTTCCGCAGTAAAATTATAAAAATATAGTGTAATATTTGTCGTGAGTCGTGCGATGTTATGTGCGATGTTCTGTTCTGAGAGCAAGAAAAAACTAATTTGCACAGAGAGAGAAGTGGAAATCAATTTGTGTATTTTAAAATTGTTCGTAATAAAAACCATTTTAGGAAATCAACTTTTTGTGGTTTGTGAAATATTTACACTGACACCACCGGTTTCGGGAATTCGGGATATTGCCTACTTTTTGGCGGAAAACCGTACGGTCAGTATGGTCATAACCTTGAACCTACGACGACTAGGTTCTAAAAATTACCTACTTACTACTGTGTGGAATTTAGGTGTACAGTGTACAAGTTATTCGCATTTTGCAAAAACGCGTACATTAAAGTAAAAAATAAAACATTGTGTGTCTTAACATGAACGCACGGCAATCAACAATCAACGTCCAACAAATAAAATAAAAATGAATTATGGCGTAAATTGTTATCGCTGCTCGGTAGTTCTATTGCGGTGCATGCAACCCTATGCAATCAGTGTAGGTAAGTATTCCAGGATTATAAAAAAAAACCGGTAAGTATAGAGTTGTCTGCGATGATGATTACGTTTTTCCATGTATTTGTCTAGTTGCACCGGTGCCGGTGTGTCGATGCTGGTTGCGACTGCAATTTGTTGGTGCAACGACGCGATGCGTGCAGCCACGCACGCACGATCCATGCACTCTGCACATAGACTCTGTCAAGTTAGTCTTTTCATTTTGGAAAAAAAATGCAGTTTTTTTTAACACGCTTTTATAAGCTTGGCCTGTATGTATGTATGTATGTATGTATGTAACGGAATCTTTGAGCATAATTTTTACTAATTTCCAGAAGTCTGATTAATTTGAAACTTTGCATACGTATCAAGGACCAATGACAATGCAATAATTTGATAACAGTTTCCCATTATACCCCTACAGTGCCATTATACAGGGTGGATTTCTGAGACGGGGCAGTAAGGGCAGGTACCTTAACCGTTATAGTTACGGGAAAACGTTCATAGGAGACCTTCCATAACTTTTTGTAATATTATGAACTGCATTCACAGATTTTGAAAAAAATGTACGGTCAGCAAAAAAAATGCTAAAATAAAAAATAAAAAAATTATGCCAATCGATTCTCTTTCATGTAGGGATCAAAAGACTCTAAGGAGCCAACTGAGGTTTGAGTACTAGAAATGTCAGAAATTGACAAAAAAAAGAAAATTCGAACTAAAAATATAAAAATAAATAACAGTTTAAAAAAACTAAAAAAACACGCTTTTATAGCTAACCGAACTAAAAAGTATAAAATAATTTTTAATAACAAAAAGTTTAAAATTATAATAAAATTTAAGTCATTAACAGAATAATACAATTCAGAGTAAAAAAGCGTGGGGTGCATCTCATAGAATAGTTGCCAATAGAATGATTGTAACATTTAATAATATATCAAGCACCCCACGCTTTTTTACTCTGAATTGTATTATTCTGTTAATGACTTAAATTTTATTATAATTTTAAACTCTTTGTTATTAAAAATTATTTTATACTTTTTAGTTCGGTTAGCTATAAAAGCGTGTTTTTTTAGTTTTTTTGAACTGTTATTTTTTAAATAATATTATAGTTGCTAAAAAGCGGGAAAACGGATGTAGAGTGGTGCAAAATCTACATCCGTGCTCATAGACTATGTCAAGTTCGTCTTGTCACAGATTTGTTGAAAAGATACATACCGCGCTTGTTTTTGTCGCTGCATGAATGTGCGGGAAATTGCATACTCTACATCCGTTCACATATAAATAAGTTAAGTTATTCTCGTCATAGGTAGGTAACGTAATCGTATGTGGTAGTGGCCTCCCCTGGTGTCAGCGTTTTAGGCCGCCAAAAGGGCCTTTGACATGACATTTCGATAGTTATCAACCACAACCGGGACTAACGAAGCACGGAAGCCCTCAGATATTATTTCCACTAGCGGTCACCCATCCATGGACTGACCGTGACCGCGCCCGATTTTTCTTTACAATCGATTAAGGCTGTGAGCTGTGAGATTTTTCGATTTTCGAAGAAGAAGAAAAACATTAGTTTAAAATCATCTGTAGAATATATTAAAAAGTCATATGATATTTATTTCAATAAAAATACCTTAAACGTTCCTAACGCTCTCACGCAGAAAATGGCCAGCCATTTTGGGCAGACTATAGCTGCTAGGCGACGACAACCTCTATCCAATGGGTCATCATTATAATGTTGAATACATGTCATGTGCAACTTGGCGCCTTTGGCATACAGCCTTGTTGAACCCTTGGACTTTGTTGTGTTATGTATGGATAATGAGAAACGCGACGGTGTGTGGTCCCTGTCATTGTAGAACTCCTGAATTGGCGTTCTATCCAATGCCAATAAGATGTAAGGTTGATATTACAAAGTTCTTGATTAGGTCGCCTAAAAAAACAGTTTGTTCATCGCCACGGCAGCATTTTATTTTCCTGAAAAGCCTCGACTATGTAACGACTAATAATAAGCATAATTATTCTCGCATTGCTAATCCGACCGCTCTACACTCTACACTACGAATTTACAAACATCTGCCAAATTAGGTAGTATATGCCTATAAACAATACAAGGTGTTACAAAAGTACCTAACTCTTTTTACAGGGTAATAGCACCCGGTGATAGGGATCACAACCTAAATATTGTTTTTGCTCTATGACGTTCCGTTTTTAAATTAATAAAATGTGAACGTTGTGGCGAGAGAAAAGTATTTTTTAAATATTGTTTTCATTGACTTTCACAATGTTTTAACAACTCAAAGCTATGTAAATGCACCTACACGCACAAACATATTTTTAAATTTGAGCTAATAACAAAAACAAAAAAGTTATGATCTTTTTTCAATTTTGAGGTTATAAAATAAAAATTGATTTTTCAACTTTTTTACAGATTTGACATCCTGTTGACCAGTAGGTTACACCCTGTAAAAAGAGTTAGGTACTTTTGTAACACCTTGTATAATGTATGTAGTTATGTTAGTAACACTATTTTATTTACTCGTACATATTATTTGTATGCTGCCGTGCCTATAAAATAATGACGTAGGGCATGCTGATTGACTGAAATAATTGGTAAAATGCACATTCCTTTTACAATCTCGATACGTTGCTACCTGAGTATGGGTATTAGTTTGACAACTTAATTAACTTGCTTTGCGTGATAGCTGGGAGAAAGTTAAGTCTTTGCATTATTATTATGTTATTAAAGTGGAGAAAAATTGCGTTATTTAGTGCTTATCTACTTAAAATAGAAACCAGTTCGGGATATCGATTATCGTAATTTTGCGTTTATTGATCTCGTTTGGTCTTTGGTTCTGCACGTGCATTTCTCATCGCTGCGTCGGCTTCGCTTACTCTTGGTTATCATAACGGGAAACTTCGGAGGCAGAAGTACACTAAAAGCTACTTTTAAAATGGAAACCCTTTACAAGAAATTGTAAGAAGACGCAAGAATCTGAGAGAATACGGCTGGATGTGCCACTGGTCACTGGACGCTCTGTATAAATCATAATATACAGGGTGTCCCGTAATTCAACGTCAAGCGGGAACTGGGTGAAAGGGCAGGTCTTAACGGTATTGGGAAAAATAATAAAAAAAGTCCTGGTTGCTTCGTTCAGAAATTATGGTTATTTTTTTTTTTTTTTTTGAAAATGGCCACCCTAGAACACATTTTGAGGTACAGTATCTCCATCAAACTTTTTTTTTTTAGTCAACTTTTGGGGTTAACGGTTTGATTTATCAATGCGATTTGATAGCATGATTATTAACGTTAATGTGAAAAAAAAATCACGCCAAAATTAGAAAATATGCGACCATAGTACCTCAAAATGTGTTCTCGGGTGAGCATTTTCCAAATTTTCAAGAAATGCCTATAATTTCTGAACGATGCAACCAGTTTTTTTTTTCTACCGTTAAGACCTGCTCTTTCACCCAGTTCCCACTTGACGTTGAATTACGGGACACCCTGTATAGATAACATAATATGTCTATTCTAATGCCTGTTGTTAGTATGTTGGTGATAGTTTGCAGCCCACGAGTAGATCGCAAATGTTCTCTCCTATACTCATTTATTGATCTACATCAGAGCGGTATTCCGCACCTTGGAAATTGTTACTTCTTAGAAACAAAGATAGTAAATATCTTTTTTGCTGCATTTTTTCCGCATAATAATAATATTACGCGGAATAAATGCAGTAGAATTGAAAACCTCCTCCGCTGTAGGAAGGTTAAACACTTAAGAATAATGTATGTCCGTGAAATACGGCGATGTATCGTCCGTCCCTCGGACGATGGCAGAAGATGATTTGCGTGCCGGGTGCGTAACCCGAGACGGGGGGTCAAAGACCGGTCCGGGTTTGGGAAAATATTCGCGTGTCCGAGGTTCGACTGCATCCGCCGCAGCCTGCCCGGCCTTACTCTTGACGCTCTGGTATCTATTTGGAACGCTTCTTGAGAGAATCTTATCTCCGATTTCTGATTTCATTGTTTTATACTTGGTAGAAATCTGAAATCGGAGATAAGATTCTCTAATTTGGGAATAGCTGATCAAAGGACGCCATCCATTTTTGAACTTCGGGAAGAGCTTTTTCTTGAACAATTCAAAATGGCGTGATATTGCCAATTCAAAAACTGGTGGATGTAGGTACTTCGCTTAATATCCTCTTGTACGGCTTCACAATTAATATATTTGTAATGTAACTTTCATGATGATGCAATACTATACTACCTACTGGCAGGCAGATAATGAAGTTTGGATATGAGTTCAGTTTTCGCCATTTTAAAAACAGTCCGATAAAATTCAATTGGGACGGATAAAAACCGTAAACTAATAAAATTGAAGCAGTTTTTTTGTTCATACAACGTGTTACAAACGGTCCTAACTCTGTTTACAGGCTTATAGCACCTGGTGATAGGCACATCCCAAATATGTATCAGTCCACATTATACGTAGGTACTTTTGCTTGATGCATATGATTTGTGAGTTTCTTTGTGATGTAACTAAGAAAGACGTCTTGTAAAAAATAATGCAATACCAATTTAATCGATGGACTGAAATCAATTAAATAAATATTGAATGTTTAAATTTCAACACCGATGTTTAATCTTCGAAATTCAGTTATTAAGAGTATCAGAATTCAGGAGTAAGAGGGTTCTTCCCGGCCGGGAGGAATGACCTCATCCGACAGCTTTTTGTCTGGCTTTTTACATGCCTCCGTCTGTCTGGCCTGGGTAGACGGGATAAGAGGGTCCAAGCCTCTCCTTTATTAAAATTGATTATTCGTTCGTAAGCTCATCAGCAAGCAATTATTACAAAGTCATCTTTTTAACACTAAAGGAATAATGCATAGAACGATATACATATTCACAAATGTTTGACTTTTCAGAAGTTGAGGCATAAAAAATTCATACACTCAGTCGGTACACACGACAGCACGTCGACCCTTACAAGCTAGCACTCTACTCGGTTACGTTACGGGTGACTTTACAACAAAAGTGTACACTCTGACGTGCTGTCGTGTGTACTTTAATGTGCTTGCATTTATAATCCGTGCGGAATCAGAATGGGATAATACCTTTTGGAACTGAGAAGCTCGCGGCCCTGTAGCGTCAGCATTTCGGCAAACTCTAGTTGTCTATGGCAAACTCGCGTCGAAACTTGCTTGTGTTTTCTGTGCGCGTGGGTGTCTGCTCGAGTATTATCACGTTTTATTCAATTAATGCAATAACATTGAATCCTTTTAGATTACAAACATTTTTTTTTTGTGTATTTCCAATTTCATAACCCTATGATAGAACGTAGAACTAAATTTTTTTTTACTGACGCTCATCGAGAACTGTCATTTTCGATTCAGTTCCAAAAGGTATTATCCCATTCTGATTCCGCACGGATTATAGGCCTGTAATTTGTTCAGCTTAATACTCCATTAATCGACTTTCCTCCATTTTTGTGTCGTGAATTTTATTATCGGGGCCACCAAACAATAAAAAAGTCGCTTGGATTGATCGACCAACCCCCCCTACGAGTAAGTACGACGGTATCTTTCTGTCTCTCGTGTAAACATATGTTCCGGGAATTTTATGGATTACATATAAACGTCGCTTAGCTTGAAATAAAATAAACCAGCGTTCCGACAAAAACACATGGACAGTCATCGTCACGCCAGAATACCCCTTTTTGTCGCCCTTATCCCGCGTGCTATAAGAGTATATTTTAGGGTGTTCGGAATTTTGGATATTAGAACTTTTTAATCTGAAATCAACCTCAAGGGGGTGAAACTTATTGATAATTTGTACGTATTCTATAGGAATTAAAACATTACTGTGTCCTTTAAGATATACAAAGAGATGCCTTAAGCTCCCTACGGTACAGAAGTCATCCTGTAAGAGGGTAAAACGGGGCCCGCAAGAAAAAGGTGGCGAAAGCAAGTTACTTTTTAATTTTGATTGCTATTGCATACATACCCATTAGATATTGTTAATAAAGAACTAATTGTAAGACCTTCACGAACCCACAACCACAAAACATAGGCACATCGCCCGGCATTCAGAGTTCCGCGTTCGCGTTCAGCGTTCCGCGTTCTTTCTAATGTTATGGGGTTGCTTTGAAACCGTTCACACACAGAACGCGCAGTCAATGTGAACGCGAGTCGGTGTTCCATTTTTGACAAAAGCTGGAAGATTACGCACGAGGGCAGGAGCTCCTAACGAACGCGGCAAGCGCCCGGTTCCACGAAGCAATCACTCGCGGCCTTGCCGCGCTTCAGCTGAAACGCCGCGGGCTGTTCATTTTATTTTCAGCCAATTTATAATATGGCTTTGGAGCAGGGGCTAATTCTCGGGAATCTCGTATTCGACACATCTCGAAGGAAAAATCTCATGTCATTTCGATCTCGACCACTCCCGACCACACGAGGCTTGTCGAGCGAAAAAGGATCTCGCAGAAATCTTCGTGAGAATAGGAGATGTGACATTTGCCGCAAAATGAGATTTTTCCTTCGAGATGTGTCGAATGTGAGATTGCACAGAATTAGCCCCCTGGGCTGTCCGTGGCATTCTCAGTTCGCCCACGCTTATTGGATTGTTTAACAGGCAGGGCTGTGATATTCTCAATTGAAATAATTAAATTGCAGAAAGATAATGTATATTCGTGTTATCTGGTAATCTATGAAAAAAACTAGTGATCCGCATCGGCTTCGCACGGTTTCAAAAACATGATTAAAAAAAACTTCCGTGAAAAAATATCTAACCGACAGGGCAGTAAAAACCGCATCAAAATCCTTTGCTTCGTTTAGGAAGAGTTAAGACAGACCCGGAAAGCGACTTCGTTTTCGACTAGGTAGAGATCTATCAAAAACAAAAGACGATTGGTCCATAAAAAAAAAGGTTTTTTTCTTTATGTAGCCTCTATAGTGTCCAACTGCTGGGCAAAGGCTTCGCCTTTTTTTCTTCCCCTCCTCTCTATCCTCTGATTAAAAAGTAGTTAAATTTGCTTTAAAAACACCACATTTGCCATATTATAACTTCAGTAGAAATAGCGGGATTGGACACATTCGACACCCCTGATTTAGATATATTACCGTTTCGTTTGCCTGTTAGAAATACGCTGAAGAATACACGCAAGTGGAACGTAAACAAAGCGTTTCGCGTTATCGCCACACGGTACCTATGTTTCATCTTCTGTAAACAAACAAGCTCAGACGATTCTACAAAATTTCTCCGTGATTTTTCTTAGGTTCCGAGCTAACTAAAGAAACAATTGGAGTGATTCCCGAGAAAAGCAAAACCCGATCAAAAATATTTAGGTGTCTGACCCTTGCCTTGTGCGCCCGAGCTAGATTATGTTTCGGGTGTTTTTTCATGATTTCTGAGTAGTTTAGTAGGTGTACAGTCGGGGACACGCTAGGATACCCGTTTTTAGGTATGCTGCGTGCGTAAGAGCATTAGCGTGTCGCTGTCTTTGGATAGCATAATAAAAGTTATGTACAGTAAGCGACACGCCAGTCCACCCCTTTTTGTTTGATTGACGCACTAACATATTTAGCGTGTCGCTGACCGTACCTATTGAGGATTAAAGCCACGCGCCTTGATAACAGACGTCAGCGTAACTCGCAAATGCGATTAGATTCCCAGAATCTTCGTGCATCACGAGCATGTTAACAAGCATCAATTGAAATTTACCTAATTCACGGTTCTCGGAAGTCGGTGCCCGCTGTCAGCGACAGATGCGCCCGACGGACCAACTGCTGCGCGAGCGGCCAGCGCGCTTCCATCTCCTCACGATATCGTTAATGTCGCATAGAGGTGCGCGAAACGCTTCAGTGAAAAGAAAAGAATGATATAGTTCATTTTCTTCACTGAACTAGTTCACTCTTTTAGTTCATAGTTCACTTATAGTTCATTCATAGTTCACAGCTCATTCATAGTTCATAGTTAATTCATAGTTCATTCACAGTTCATTCATAGTTCACAGTTCATAGTTCATAGCTCATTCATAGTTCATAGCTCAGTAGTTCGTTCACGTATCTTTTGACTCACGGTACTCCGCGAATGACAAAGGTGACAAAGGCGGGACACATGAGTTACAGAATTTTGGTCCTTAGTGTGGTAGATTTAAGAATGTTTCTTGAAGAATGAACTACGTGGACTAGAGTGAATGTGATATGTAAAGTTTGGTAGTGAATGAATGAATGAATGGTTTCATATAACGAGCATTCGTTCGAATGCATATTCAATCGAAGCATTCATTCGCGAACTCCACACCTTTACGCAGCCTTGTCGCAGCAAAGTTTGTAAAATCCGTTAACTTGTATGTGTAACCAACTCTCCAAAATAGCACTGAAATGGTGTCCAAATAGAACACGGAAGAGCAAGAAGCTAAGTCTCGGGATGAGCAAATATCCAAAGTTGAGATGAAGGCGCAAAATCGGCCAGAATGCTATAAGGGATGACAGGAACTGGTAATGATAATGTTTGTATGTAAACATCGTTTTCTCGTGCACAAACGGGCTATTAAAGGAAAAGGAATTTACTGCTCGCTCGTCCTTGAAAACTTTTTTAGCAAGAAGGGGTTTTTAGGGACATTCGTTCTAATGGGGTTTCATTTTAAGACGGCGTTAGAGCACCATTTTCCCATACAAACGTAGTTCCGGTTTAATTTCTAAACTACAGGCTGGATTTTGCTGAAACTTGGTTTATATCAGTAGATGACCAATATGGAGGTTTGCAAAAAGTTTTTATAATAAAAAAATAGCCGTTTATCGCGCCGAAAAAGGGGTTACTTTCAGCTGTTATTTGCTTACATTATAACACTGTCTATTGGAGTCTAACTACCTTGGGAACATCAATAATGTGTTGTACTTGTCAGAAAAAATTTTTTTTTGAAATACCTAATAAAATGTAGAAATGGCAGCTGAACTACGAAAAAATTTGGGAAAATAGATCTATTACATTACAACTACAACTAGATACTCGCGAAAGGACACGAACACACGTAGACTCATACAGCCGCATTGCCTCTCACTTTTCCCGCGCCCCGTCTCGCTCTGGGTGAAACAGCTATAGAAAACAGTGTTTCACGCGCTGGCCGTCACCGAGTTCTTAACCAGGCTCTTAAGGAAGTATTTTCCAAGGATGCTTACAAGTTTGCTGTTATTACAACTTTCCTGCGACATACCTAAATATCCACTAAAGGATAACTCAAAGCAAATGGGGAAGCAAACGTCAAATGGTTTGTCCTGCTACCTAGTTAGTAGTGAAGCTGGGCAAAAAATACGTATTTTGCCACTCTGGTAGGAGGTGCTGAGTTAATCCTAATGTATACTAAGTATATCATAAATCAAATGTTGTCAATAGATCAAAGTTAACATTGTAATTAATGTTGATTTTAGCTTCATTCACGAACTCAATCCCGCGCTCAACACTCTGGGGTTACAACAACAACAACAATATAAATTACTACAATACAAATTGGATGTCCGAGTCTATGAATATCAAGTGCATTGTGAGTGCATTGCATGTGTGCGGCAAATGTTTGTGGATTAACTTCGAATATGGAATAATAAAACGTACTGCAAAGCCAGTGTACCTACAAATAATCAGCGATGCGAATTTAAAATCTAGCAGCAGTGCAGCTCTAAAAATCCACTGACGCATCAACCGTCAAACCCGGTTTATTTGTGGGAATATAGCTCTTATTGAAATTAATAATCTGTTTGTTACGTTTAATTATTGGATTATTTACGGGGCTTATTGTAGGGAATACCGGTACCTATTTAACTATGCGAAATCTGATGATCTAATAATAATTCGTACTCTAAAAGGAACTGTTGGAAGTAAGTTTTATTATATTTAACCGGTTTCAAAAAAGAAGGAGGCACTCAATTGGACCCGTATGTTTTTTTAAATGTTTGTTACCTCAGATTTTTTTTCTAGGTGAACCGATCGATCCACCTGAAAATAAGGGTTGTTCCGTATTCATGACACGACTTTTCATGCTATAGGTATATTTTTCCGGATTCATGGTACGAGTTATTATTATTCCTACTCATGATTATTTTCTATTTAAGTTTCCGTTTTCATTTTACATGTGTTCCGTATTCATGCTACCAATAAAATACCATTTAATATTGGCACGTTAGTATGGTCAGCATAACAATTTCAATTCTAAGATTGGTAAGTCGGACTAGGTACCTACCTCAGTCTCTCCACTAAGGAACCAAATTATAAAACTAAGACATAACACGCACGCACCTTTCGATACACCCGCAGGCACTTTTGGTTATTGAAATTAAAAAACCGTGGGACTCGCGCACCGAGGATTCCGTTCCACCATTCTATGCATTTAAATGGAAGAAAAATAAAAACTAGGTAGGCTGCATACAGCGCCATCTAGAGTTAAGGTTTGGGACTAATAGAGATATAGAGGGCGCTAGTTTCTATGTCGTGTTACAACCCTCGCCAGCATCATCAGGTATATATTTTTTTTGTTCTTCTAGCATTAGTTCCTCAACTCAGTCAACAGATGGCGCTCCACAGTCCTACATCGTGGATCGCGGTATGGCTTATTCTATATTCTGAGTGTCAAGTTTTATAAATAATGCAGCCATGATAGCTATAGTTTTGTTTATATTAATGTAATAACATTTACAATAACATGTTATGACATGTTGATTAAATAACAATAACATGTTGATTATATTTCTTGATTTTTAAGAACGTTAGTTATTAACATAATTTTTATACACCATGGAATTTTAGTGGTTTTAAAGCCGAAGGTATTTAGTTGCACTCGTGATTTTGAGCCAAATTCCAAGATGTTACTTCAAAACGAGCGAAAATAAAAAACACTTCCCAATACAAACGGCCAATCGACACCATTTGTATGGAGAAGTGAATTTTTGTTTCGCGCGTTCTGGAATGGTACTTTGTATAACTCAGAATCACCAGTGCAATAAAATACCTTCGGCTTTAAAACCACTAAAATTGCACAAGATGATTATTTCTAACTTAATTTGTATGATTTCAATCCTATGATGTCCTATGTCACTTTAACCGATCATCAATTTGCAAGGTACTGTTGACCTACTTGTTTGCAGTGCTGATGTATAACGCATACGTGATTATCCCATTCCTCATGGCGATACAAAGAATAATTAATATACCTCGTGCCAGTGTCCGTGGATGTCTTAACGAAATCCGTACCCTTAAGCTTGTCTGCCTATTATTTATTTCTTCCAATATTTTAGATTTTTTTCTGACCGTACTTAAAAGCAAAGTATTTTTATTATAATGTATGGTAGCATGAATCCGGAAAGGCTAGCGAGACGAAATGTAAAAATTAATAAAATAATATCCATAGCATGAATACGGAAGTCAAGTAAAATGAATCCGGAAAAAATATTCGTGACATGAAAACTCGTGTCACGAATACGGAACAACCCGAAAATAAGATGTGAGGTAACACACATAATAAAAAAACATGGGTACGGATCGAAAAAGTGCCTCCTCCTTTTTTGAAGTCGGTAAAAAAAATAACACCGCCTTTAATTTTTGTATAATTATTATTTTTTTCTATTCTTATCATCTTCATATTTTTTTATGGTACCTACTGTGACAGCTTTATTTTTCACGCCATTTACTACCGAAATAAAAGTTTCTCCATAACATACGATAAGAAATGCCTGAAAAAAAAACATTTTTTTCTCATCCCTCTTTTCTCTCCTCCAGGTTCAAAGATGGCGTCGCGTACCCTTGGCCTGCTGGAGTGTCAAACCTGATACAATACCCCGACGCCGCGAACCAGACCTTGTACACGCAGAGAGCTTCGCGTTCTGACTCTGGCAACTACACGTGCCGCGTGAGCAACGAAACCCACTCGCGACAGCACACCATACACCTTGAGGTGCTAGGTAAGAGGATCTACAGTATTTTATACTTCTGACCAAGCTTTGAACACCCAGAGAGCTTCTTGTTCTAACTCGCGCAACTAAACCTGCCGCGTGAGCCACGAGAACCACTCGCGACAGCACACCATACACCTTAAGGGGCTAGGTAAGGGGATCTACAGTATTTTATACTTCTAACCAAGCTTTGAACACCCAGAGAGCTTCTTGTTCTAACTCGCGCAACTAAACCTGCCGCGTGAGCCACGAGAACCACTCGCGACAGCACACCATACACCTTAAGGGGCTAGGTAAGGGGATCTACAGTATTTTATACTTCTAACCAAGCGTTGAAAACCCAGAGAGCTTCTTGTTCTAAATCGCGCAACTAAACCTGCCGCGTGAGCCACGAGAACCACTCGCGACAGCACACCATACACCTTAAGGGGCTAGGTAAGGGGATCTATAGTATTTTTACTTCTAACCAAGCGTTGAAAACCCAGAGAGCTTCTTGTTCTAAATCGCGCAACTAAACCTGCCGCGTGAGCAACGAGACCCACTCGCGACAGCACACCATACACCTTGAGGTGCTAGGTAAGGGGATCTACAGTATTTTATACTTCTAACCAAGTTTTGAACACCCAGAGAGCTTGTTCTAACTCGGGCAACTAAACCTGCCGCGTGAGCTACGAGACCCACTCGCGACAGCACACCATACACCTTGATGTGCTAGGTAAGAGGATCTACAGTATTTTTGCTTCTAACCAAGCGTTGAAAACCCAGAGAGCTTCTTGTTCTAACTCGCGCAACTAAACCTGCCGCATGAGCAACGAGACCCACTCGCGACAGCACACCATACACCTTGAGGTGCTAGGTAAGAGGATCTACAGTATTTTATACTTCTAACCAAGTTTTGAACACCCAGAGAGCTTCACGTTCTAACTTGGGAAACTACACCAGCTCTCGTAGCATAAGGCTGGGTTAGAGCGTATCTATGGGTTTATAACTCTAGCTATCCCGCTCTACGTCAAACAAAAGAGTGAGATGCCCATATTTATAACCCCCTTAAATGCCTAGAACATAATTCTGAAGTGAATACAAATAAATGTCCGTAAATATAATGTTGGACTGCCTGTCTGCCTGCCTCAATCGATTCCACAAAAGCATTTCAATCGACATAAATTCTGCGATAGCGTGTCTATCAATAGATCGATGCATTGTCTCTCCTCGAAACAATAATGTATGTAGATTTCTGTGCAATTCAATTTGATTTCTTGTTATTCGGTAGTTATAAAGTGGGGTCAGGCACATACATTAAGTACGGTCGGCCACAGTCACAGATACCCCATGGCAGCTCTTACCGCGCGCGGCATAAGGGCGCCAATCGAACAAAAAGGAGTATCCTAGCTTGTGGCCGACTGTACCTAGGCAGGTAGGTAGTCAAAAGCAGGAGGGTTCCGTACCATTATCTATAAAAACGGCAAAAAATCACGTTTGTTGTATCCCATACATCCCCCTTAAATATTAATTTTGTTCTGTTTTTTAGTATTTGTTGTTATAGCGGCAACAGAAATACATGATCTGTGAAATCAACTGTCTAACTATCACGGTTCATGAGTTACAGCCTGGTGACAGACGGACAGACGGACAGCGGAGTCTTAATAATAGGGCCCCGTTTTACCCTTTGGGGACGGAACCCTAAAAACGCGCAGTCCACATGATACGGCTTGGCCAGATCTATGAATAATCTGGCCACGATATAGGCATTGCTTTCCAAATATGTATCTACGCATGTGTAAGTAATTTAATGGAGAAGCTTTAACATCGCAAGCCTCAGGCATCTAGCGAGTTAAATCAATTAGGTACGTACGTTTGTTGCAGAGAACTAAAGCTAAGTTAAATCAATTACGTTTGTTTCAGAGAAACCCCCAGATTCGCCGAAGACGATGTTCATCTCACAGGACCAGTGGGTGGAGGAGGGCGGTGTCGCACGACTCTACTGCGAAGCACTAGTTGGTGAGAAACGCGCTATAGTATCCCTTAGCACCCTATTAATAAATGCGAGCTATAAAACTCCAAATTCGCTTCCACGAGCATGGATTTCTCGCAGAAAAAGCTTGCCCATTGCATATCGCTAAAAATATTCTTGTAATTTCCGAACTGCGAAGCCTTAGATAGAAAGTAGGAAAGCAGGGAACAATAAAGTTTGAATACTGATTTCAAACTTCACGGTTAATGAGTCGTTTTCAAAGCACAAATTCAAGGCAAGCACAAATATCAGGGGTGGCCATGGAAGAACCGGAACGCGACTGTCAAAATTAAACTGTGCCTTAGAAAATTTTACAGTCTATTCTTGATGAAATTAGATTTTTATAGTATGAAATCGATGGCGTCCCAGTAGAAGGACAAAATCGGGGTTTCCTCATTTTTCTCCTACAACCAGCCAACTAATCCTTTACAATTAGAATCTGAATATTCTTTACTACAAAAACATAATAGTAAGGACCAACAGCATTAATAAATCGTAATCGTCAACTGGGAGTCCATTTTGGCACCATTGGCCTCAGCTAGCTAGAGCTAGGTTAAACAGATAACGATCTAAAGCTGAGATGAACCATTCTTCCCGGAACGTTAATTTGCGGACTACCTAGAAATTCGCGCCGTGAGTTGACCGATACCGGCCTAGCGTGAGTGAGTCACTGTTAAGCTGCCTGTGCGAATTCATTCTAATTTTGCAACCGTATCTATTTGTCTAACTCAGAGGAAACCCAGAGGGCCAATTCAGGGTAATGACGGAGGAAAATGTATCTATCTTTCCTTTGATATTTCATTCCACAGTTACAAATCCTACAATCACCCTCGGGATCCCTAGAATACTAGGGATTCTTGCAGTCAAACTCTTATTTCGCATAAATAGCCAAAAGTTATACAATACCGTTTCGCAAAAGAATGACGAAAATCCATGAAAATTCTTAGAGAAGACGAAAAATCTAGAATATTTGGTGAACTGCGCATTTCGTGGACATTGGGTTGGAAAAAATCTCGTGAGAGGCGACATTTAGGTCCGTATTCGAGTAACAAATTCAAGCGTTGAATGTTGCGCTGTTGAAACATCTCTGTAAGGGACAAGGGTAGCATACGGCTGGGTTCTATGGGTTTATAACTATATCTACAGGGTGCACTCTAAGTCAATAGCGGAACTTTACGTAGGCTGTCTACTGATCACTACAAACAACTTGTACCAGGTGGCAAAAAAAATTTACCGAAAAAAATATCAGCTGTTCCATACAAAAGGTCGTCTCAGTACTGCGCCAAATGTATGAAACAGCTGATATTTTTTTCGCTCCATTTTTTTCGCCATCTAGTACAAGCTGTTGGTAGTGATCAGCAGACAGCCTACTTAAAGTTCCGCTATCGACTTAGAGTGCACCCTGTATATATGTATTTTTATGTATCTCACTGTTTTGTTTGACGTAGAGCGGGATAAATAGAGTTATAAACCCATAGATACGCTCGCAGCATTTACAATACAGCCTAAGTTTTAACTTAACAGAATAATAAGTATCTACGATGACAACGCTTTTTATGGCTCTGTCTAATAGACCACCATAACTTGAGTCTACCAATAAAAATCGAACTACCTAGCTCATCCTTAAAAACGGTTGTTTCTGCATGCAATACGGCTATCCCTTACTGTCATCAAGGGCTCTCCACACTCGCGGCGCGCACCTCCGCGTAGGGGGGTTACCCTTGACGCTATTGCGATCAAATTGAAAAAGTTTAAAAATTAATTTCTCTTTGAATTCGCATAGTAATGCTTTGATTTTAAATACTTTGTAATGTTTATTCAAAGGTAAGGCTATGTTTTTCAATAAAAACATAAAATGCGTCTACATTTGTAAAATATTAAATTTTGTAAATTGCGCCGTATTGCGGCCGTATTGGAAAAATGCGTCAAGGGTAGAGGGGCAGGTCGGTTTTCTATACAAAACTGATTTGCGTACGCGGAGGCGTCTTTTCCATGCCAGAACGCATAGTTATGTAACTGATCGCGTATACTTTGGAATGCATAATTTCCAAACTATACTCCATCAAAACGCAACTACCTAGAGTCGTGCAAAGCTAACCTTGCAGTGGAGCATCCGAAATTGTAATTTCCGTACGTTGCTTTTGTATGTTTTCACCATATTTTCAATGTATTCCACAAAACCAAATTGTAACAGACAATAACTGACGTAACATGTACCACTGAACAATGGTGAAAACATACAAAAGCAACGTACGGAAATTACTATTTCGGATGCTCCACTGCAAAGTAAGCTTTGCACGACTCTATCGTGTTTATTTTGGGATGACATACAAAATAAGCCGTAAGTAAGTGTGGAGACGCCAGTGCTTCAATGCAACCTTTGGTAAACCTTCCGTTCGCTGGGTAAACCTCTGAATTCCCCTGCAGGTCGATCGTACTTGGCCGATGCTGTGCGGAACCTGCGCTGGATGAAGGTGTGGCCAAACGGCACTGACACCTTGGAGGGAGAGCTGCTACCAACGCAGAGGGAGATCAAAACCACGCGGTTAGTTCCATTTTACCATACTGAGGGCTAGCCGGAATTTCTTCAAAAATGTATCCGCCATTGTACTATGTATCCAACCATCCCCATTCCGTTGTTATGTGCTTTTCTTTGTTTTTATACACCGTGCAATTTTAGTGGTTTTAAAGCCGAAGGTATTTAGTTGCACTCGTGATTAGAAACAAATTCCAAAATTTTACTTCAAAACGAGCGAAAAAAAAAACCACTTCCAATACAAACGGCTGTCGCCAATCGACACCATTTGTATGGAGAAGGGAATTTTTTTTTCGCGCGTTTTGGAATGAAATTTTGTAATTTGGCTCAGAATCACCAGTGCAACAAAATACCTTCGGCTTTAAAACCACTAAAATTGCAGTATAATATGTTAAAAAATGTTACAGAAAGGTCCTAACATACCTCAGCAGAGAGTCGTGCATCACATAAATAAATTCAAGCGATACGGCCGGCTTTTTGTACCACGCTGTAGTGCTGGGTAGAGTTTTTTTAATTATGAATCAAAATGATGATGATTGATAAATCGCTGGAGATTATTTTAAATAACGGTTATTCTGCAACTCTGTCGGTCGGGGTTTGAATCGCCGTTCCGATTAGTTAGTAATTAACATAACCTTCATAGTTTATCTAAATGAACTTTAGCACAGTTCGTTTTCAGATTTATAATGATAAAAGTAGGTAGGTACCGAGTGCCGAGGAGGATATGCTCGCCATTGTGCGGTGTAGACAGTGCTACTATGATTGTTACTTTTAAACTACCTTTGTTTTGTCTGTTCAGACTGCTGCATAATGCTGGAACAATTGCCGCTTTGTCAACACCTTTTCTTTTATGTCTTAGTCACACTCAACTCGCTATACCTAATCCTTTAATTTTCCTACAAGTACCTTCATTCACTTTCTTGGAAGCAGGCCTATTAAGTGAAGTCTCTAACAAAGCTTGTTGACTAACAGCGGTTCCGATGCCTTTCTAAAGCGGATCGTAACAGACAACAGTAAATGTTTCCATCGATCACCTACTTACTTCGGGGAAACTTTGATGCCTCTTCGCTTCAGGTAGCGCTCGGGACCAATATCCGTATTCCGGTTCCAGAAACTACCGTAGCGAACCTAAATCTAATAAGGTAGCTTTCTGGAACTACTGTTGTTTCTTACCAATTTTATATGTAAGAACCATCTAGGTACTCAAAACTATAGTACCGATCGTAAACGACGGATTCTCTCTTGGTTCATGGTCTGAAACTTGGCTTGAACGTATCTTTCATAATATGTAAGCTTCGAACAGTATTAATAATGTACTCTGTGGCTGGAAATACCCTGAGTAATAATTGT
Source organism: Zelleria hepariella (assembly GCA_949319315.1). Lineage (NCBI taxonomy): Eukaryota > Metazoa > Arthropoda > Insecta > Lepidoptera > Yponomeutidae > Zelleria > Zelleria hepariella. Next base: position 8,319,033 of record OX439391.1, on the reverse strand, counting down.
TTCCCTCCTTTTACCCCCTTTTTCTGTCAGTCATCGAGGTTTTTTATATTTTCCGCGAGAACGGCTGAAGTTACGAGAGAACCGCCAATATCCAAAATATTCTCCATTAAATTACCTACAAAGTCGTCTTTGAATGTTTCTTGATAAAACCTATAGTGTTTGAGATAAACGGTTATTTTTATGGTGGATATTTTAGAGAATACAGGGGCAGGTCACGGACCTTTGATTGACGCCTTCCTGACATATCCTACCGGCTGCGCCATGTCAGAGAGGCGTCAATCAAAGGTCCGTGTGTGATCAAGACTGGTTTATTGGGAATCCTCATTATGCATAGGTAGGTCATATAGCTGACAGTCACGTCATAAACCCCGGTTAGTGGGCTCTTGGTAAAATATGTAGACTCGGTTTCGCCTAAATTTTTGTCTATAGCTGTGTTATTTTAGACTTTAGCCGATTAAATACATAAATAACCTACCTTTTTTAACGCCTTGCCCCTTGTTCTATCCCTCAGGGAGCACCTGGAGGACATAATCGGCGCGTACCTGGTGATCGACCGCGTGACGCCGGCCGACTACGGCAAGTACGTGTGCGTCGTCAACAGCAACGAGGTCGTCGCCAAGAGCTACGTCAACATTCACTACAAAGGTACCAAATTAAAAACATAAATACCTACATAGAGCCGATAAAGAACCTTCTCCTTTTTACCCGACTGAGCCGCTGAGCGTTGAGCGCTGGCTGAGCGTGACTGAGCCGCTGCCGCGCTTACGCACACTAAAGCATTGTATACATGCACGCCGACAACATTCATAACCAATCGGACTTCGTGAGATAGAGTATCTGTACCTACCTTACTCTGAATATTCAAAACATGTTAGGTACATATCACTAGTTGGCCTCCTCTCAAAAAAGATTTCGCGTCTGCCCACTGTAGATTGGCAATTTTCGGGTTAAGGCTAATAAACCTTACAGACGTTAAGGTTTATTCACGATGTTATTCTTCAATTTTTGCGAGTGGTATTTCTACTAAAAATGAGACCATAATGGAAATACTGGCAATATCGCCGGCAGCATACTAAATCTACCCCTAAATTCCTATCAACTAAATATTACTAGTGGTTCGCCCCGAACTTTGAACTCGCGACCCCATATCTCAGCAACCCCTCGACCGATTTGGCTCATGTTCGAACTTAAAAATTATCTTTATCTTATTTACCTGCCTACCAAATTTCGTGACGATCCGACTAAATTTACTCAAGTTATCGTCGAACGAACATTCATTCATACATACATACATACAAACGTCGGATTGTTCCAGTAGACTCGGAGAACTTCGCTCGCTTCGCTCGCTCGTTCAATGATGTTTCCCAATATTCAATATCCAATAAAATAGATATCCAAGTTTTTTTTTAGGTAGCCAGAGCGTAATTAAAACGTCTTGAAGTTCATCAAATTATGTATTTTAAAACGGTGTTCTCAATTTATCAAAAATATCCTCAATCTAACCGCACGCAACCTTTTCCCCGGCAGCGGACAACAGCGAGAGTTCCGTGTACATCTTCTACGAGCACACCACCCCCTGGCGGGCCCTGTTGCTGGGCGGCGCGTGCGCATGTGTGCTCGCGTGTACGGTGCTGGTGCTCCACCGGCGGTGCACGCCGCGGCTGCTGCTCGCCGCCAGGATAGCGCACGCGAGGGCCAACGCGACCGCCATGCGCGCTAGAGGTGGGTCGGCTCGGTTGTTTTGGTTTTGTTGTTGTCATATTGTGTTTTTTAACCGTCGGTGCGCCGCCATTTTATGGGGCAACCCAGAGCCCCAATCAATAACTTTTTGGAGGATGCGATGGGCGTCTCCCTTGGCCTGATTGCCTCCACAATAAAAGGCCAGATTGTCTTGATAAGTAAATGTATTGCAGCAAATCAAAAGGTGTAAATATGTAGCAAATTACAGAAAATATTTCGGTTGGTAGAATTACAAAGTAAAGTCAGCTGTAAGAGTGAAAAATCATAGACTATTACGAAATAATTTGCCACAGAGTTATTAATTTAATTCTAGCCTAGCATAAGAGGCGAAATCCGCCACAACTTCTTTCCAAGAAGATTTTGGACAAAGTGAAACAAATCTCAATTCTAGTGGTCGCGCTATTTTTAGGAACTAGAACCTAGAGCAAAGATCTCGCCATGGTAGCGCACTGTTGCTGGGCGGCGCGTGCGTAGCAGATGTGTGGTTGCTTGTACGGTGCTGGTGCTACACCACCGGCGCGCTAAAGGAGGTTGGCCCGCCCTTTATGGCTTTATAAGTTCAACTAAGTGGCTACTCCGCTACGCGGGACAGGCCCGGGCTCAGCCTGCGGCCTCAAACGCAAGAAAAACCGCTCGGACTTTGGCCACGCGAATTATTGCACCGTTGCGTACGTCTGGTGCTGCTCTGAGCTTCCCTCACCGTGGGGCTCGGCCTTCGGCCACGATAAGCGGAGCTCGGCTTTCGGCCTTTGGCCTCGCGTATTGAGCAGTTTCGTGGGAGCGTTTGTCCCACTCCGAGCTTCGCTCTACAAGGAACTCGGCCTTCGGCCGCGTAAAAAAAATCCACATGGGTCGTACGGTGGGAGAGCGTTTGGCCTTGGTTCTCGTTAAAATTTTTTTTTTTTTTTCTTTCCAGTGATGGAGAAAGAATTCGACGTGCTGGTCTGTTGGACGCCGATCGACACGGGTTTGGTGCGCGGAGCTCTGCTGCCGACCCTCACGCATAAGTACAAGTACCGAGTGCACTCTGTACAACTGGACTCCTCTCCTGATACCTGTGAGTATCTAGCAGATAGATAGTAGAAAGCGATTTTCGCTGCCACAAAACACCACAAATTAGGGCTCCTGATCAATCAGATTCCAGTTGACTCCGCAGCGGCATTTTCTTTGCCCAGAAAGCCAGGCACAGATTAGGAAGGAGAATTCTCCCGTAGTTTTTACGATTCTTCTGCATTTACTTACCTAAGTATTATGTTGACATCTCGAGAGCTTCCTTCAAACTTCATGACATAATACCTATATTATATGATGACAAAGTCTGGCCATATCGGATAACCTCTAGCTTATGGCTTGATCACATTCTGCGATGTTTTTTTTCGAACGCGTCGATAGTACCTAATTAAGGCGACGGAGAGGCACCACTGGCACCGCCAATGGAAAAAAAAACATCTTCTTTTTGGCGGGATTTATTCGTAGGCTCCAGGATCTGGAATTTAAACCTTAGATCCTCAAAATAGTTAAGCCTAGGGATTCGCATTTAACGCCTCGTGTTCAGCAAAAAACGCAACCAAAATGAAGATATGTTTTTTTTTTTATTGGCGGCGCTGGTGGGCGTTGTACCCGGCGGTGTACCAGGCTCTTAAGCTCGGTATAAGGCTAACTAGCGCCACCAATGTTAAAAAAATCATATCTTTCTTTAGTCTTCTTTAGTTCCTTAAGGCGGACTTGCGTCACTCAGGGTTAGCAAACTAACTCTGAGTTAACTTGACATTTCCATACGATTTTTGACGTTAACTCAGAGTTAACTGGCTAACCCTTGGTGGCGCAAGCGGACCTTAGAAGTTTCTGAAAAAATCCTAAGATGAGCCTATGCGCCATACTTTTCTAGATTTTTAAGTGTAGATACCCTCTTCGAAATTTACTTTTAAGCTAAAAAATTTTCGATAACCGCCAAAAGCGGCCGTTTTTGGCGGTTATCGAAAAATTTTTAGCTTATGACTAGAAATTGAGTTGGGTACCGACACTTAAAAATCTAGAAAAGCATGGCGCATAGGCTCATCTTAGGATTTTGTCAGAAACTTCTAAAGGAACTAAAGAAGACTAAAGAAAGATATGATTTTTTTAACATTGGTGGCGCTAGTTAGCCTTATACCGAGCCTTGAGCCTTAAGGCTCGGTATAAGGCTAACTAGCGCCACCAATGTTAAAAAAATCATATCTTCCTTTAGAAGAAGTTTCTGAAAAAATCCTAAGATGAGCCTATGCGCCATACTTTTCTATATTTTTAAGTGTAGATACCCTCTTCGAGATTTACTTTTAAGCTAAAAAAATTTCGATAACCGCCAAAAGCGGCCGTTTTTGGCGGTTATCGAAAAATTTTTAGCTTATGACTAGAAATTGAGTTGGGTACCGACACTTAACTTCTTCTGAAGGGACATATGATTTTTTCAACATTGGTGGCGCTAGTTAGCCTTATACCGAGCCTTAAGTGAGCTCCCTTTTGAAACTCTCTCTTTTTTTTTTCACTAAGTACCTAGAGGTAACGCTGCACAGACAAGAGGATAAATCTTAAATATGATAATGGTCTAGTTGGCAAAAGCGCAAACCGTGCAGTGCCACACACATATATATATATATTTTTTTAAAAGATCTAGTCCCCAACCGATGGATACTTTGCGAGTTGTCTCTTTGTCTCTCGAAAGTCTCTTTCACTCTCAGGGTACAGCGCGCTAGCTGGCGAGACTTCGCGCTGCCGTTCGCTGGTGGCGGTGGTATCGCCCACCCAGCACTCCACCGCGCAGTTGCTCGTGGCCATGCGACATCTACACGCGTTGACGCCGCAGCCCGTCGTGGTTTTACTGCAGGTAACTAACTCACGTAATCACGTGAAACATAATCTAAGAACACTCGATGGAAAACTTGCTTTCAAATAAATAAAACCGCATCCAAATCGGTTCACCCGTTTAAGAGCTACGGTGCCACAGACAGACACACACACATAGTGGTCAGACTTATAACACCCCTCTTTTTTGGTCGGGGGTTAAAAATATACTCGAGCAAGTGCAGTGAGTGTTTAAAAGACCAGACTTCGCGCTGCCGGTCGCTGGTGGCGGTGGTATCGCCCACCCAGCACTCCACCGCGCAGTTGCTCGGGGCCATGCGACATCTACACGCGTTGACGCCGCAGCCCGTCGTGGTTTTACTGCAGGTAACTAGGTAACTCACGTAAACTCGTAAAACATATCTAAGAAAACGTGCTGAAAAACTTGCTTTAAAAAAAAAACCGCATCCAAATCGATTAACCTGTTTAAGAGCTACGGTACAGTGTCAGAGACAGACACAGAGACAGACAGACACACATAGCGTTCAAACTTATAACACCTATCTCTGTTTTTAGTCGGGGGTTAAATTGTATACTCGAGCAACTTCAGTGAGTGTTGAAAAGACGAGACTTCGGGCTTCCTTCCTGGTGGCGGTGGTATCGCCCACCCAGCGATCCACCGCGCAGTTTCACGCGTTGACGTCACAGCCCGTCGTTGTTTTAAACAAAAGACACACACAAAATTATACTCTCTTTGTTGGTCGGGGGTTAAAAAGGGGTTATCCCTTATCGATGAGATCTTAGAGGATGTTTTTTTTATCAGAAGTCAAGGTGTTCAACCAGCACAATTATAGTTTTTTTTGTTACTTTCCTAAGTTCCCAAAGCCGACTCAATATCAAACTTACACCCAATATTGTACCCCAGGACCTACCAAAGCTGAAGCGCGAGGCGAAGGACTCAAACGGCTCGTGCCTGGTCTCCCTGCTGCGACGCACGCGGCTGCTGGCGTGGCGGCACGTGCACGAGCGTGCCTTCTGGACCGCGCTGCGGCTCGCGCTGCCGCTGCCGCCGCGGCACAGCGCCGACAAACAGGCACCTCAGGTGTTTACACACACAGGCTATGTACGTGCACGAGCGTGCCTTCTGGACCGCGCTGCGGCTCGCGCTGCCGCTGCCGCCGCGGCACAGCGCCGACAAACAGGCACCTCAGGTGTGTACACACACAGGCTATGTACGTGCACGAGCGTGCCTTCTGGACCGCGCTGCGGCTCGCGCTGCCGCTGCCGCCGCGGCACAGCGCCGACAAACAGGCACCTCAGGTGTGTACACACACAGGCTATGTACGTGCACGAGCGTGCCTTCTGGACCGCGCTGCGGCTCGCGCTGCCGCTGCCGCCGCGGCACAGCGCCGACAAACAGGCACCTCAGGTGTGTACACACACAGGCTATGTACGTGCACGAGCGTGCCTTCTGGACCGCGCTGCGGCTCGCGCTGCCGCTGCCGCCGCGGCACAACGCCGACAAACAGGCACCTCAGGTGTGTACACACACAGGCTATGTACGTGCACGAGCGTGCCTTCTGGACCGCGCTGCGGCTCGCGCTGCCGCTGCCGCCGCGGCACAGCGCCGACAAACAGGCACCTCAGGTGTGTACACACACAGGCTATGTACGTGCACGAGCGTGCCTTCTGGACCGCGCTGCGGCTCGCGCTGCCGCTGCCGCCGCGGCACAGCGCCGACAAACAGGCACCTCAGGTGTGTACACACACAGGCTATGTACGTGCACGAGCGTGCCTTCTGGACCGCGCTGCGGCTCGCGCTGCCACTGCCGCCGCGGCACAGCGCCGACAAACAGGCACCTCAGGTGTGTACACACACAGGCTATGTACGTGCACGAGCGTGCCTTCTGGACCGCGCTGCGGCTCGCGCTGCCGCTGCCGCCGCGGCACAGCGCCGACAAACAGGCACCTCAGGTGTGTACACACACAGGCTATGTACGTGCACGAGCGTGCCTTCTGGACCGCGCTGCGGCTCGCGCTGCCGCTGCCGCCGCGGCACAGCGCCGACAAACAGGCACCTCAGGTGTGTACACACACAGGCTATGTACGTGCACGAGCGTGCCTTCTGGACCGCGCTGCGGCTCGCGCTGCCGCTGCCGCCGCGGCACAGCGCCGACAAACAGGCACCTCAGGTGTGTACACACACAGGCTATGTACGTGCACGAGCGTGCCTTCTGGACCGCGCTGCGGCTCGCGCTGCCGCTGCCGCCGCGGCACAGCGCCGACAAACAGGCACCTCAGGTGTGTACACACACAGGCTATGTACGTGCACGAGCGTGCCTTCTGGACCGCGCTGCGGCTCGCGCTGCCGCTGCCGCCGCGGCACAGCGCCGACAAACAGGCACCTCAGGTGTGTACACACACAGGCTATGTACGTGCACGAGCGTGCCTTCTGGACCGCGCTGCGGCTCGCGCTGCCGCTGCCGCCGCGGCACAGCGCCGACAAACAGGCACCTCAGGTGTGTACACACACAGGCTATGTACGTGCACGAGCGTGCCTTCTGAACCGCGCTGCGGCTCCTACGCTGAACCTGCGACCCTCGCACCTCGCTCTTTTTCCCGAACAATTTTTCTTTCTTATTTCTCGGCCGGTCTGAAGTGGCCCAAGACAGAAGTGATAAGTCTGGACAGAAGTGAGGAAGGCCTTTGCCCAGCAGTGAGACAAAAACACCTAGGCTACATAAATTTATAAAATAAAAACTCGAAAGCTAATGATGGAATTGTTTTGTTACAGGAAAAAGAGGTGAAAGTCGACTTGGAGGACAAAAACTCACGCTCGAGCAGCCTCACCGCGCTCGTATGAACCTTAGGTTTGGTTATTGACCCGACTAGATTCAACTCACCATTGATCGCTGTTAGTATTTCATCACCTGAGAGCCTAGTACCTACGATAGGATCGAGACTATAAAAAAATATATCTTATTTTATAAATAATATGACCTCAATCCTTGTGGCAGCGATTTTTAGGACTTAGAATCTAGGACAAGAAAAGTTTAACAGTTAAAATGCATCGTTTCACTCTAGCAAAACTGAAAGTTTTTTTCTCATTCATAGTTCGGGCACTAAAGAGCTTTAAAACAACAATATATGGATTGTTAAAAGTTTGTTTAGAAATACTATTGTTGTGGTAGGTATCAGAAACGGAATGACTACCTTCTACGTATCTAATACCTACTACGGACTTATACATTAGTGGCCAAAACCGTCAAAATTATTTGAAATAGAAAGTTTGAAACTAAGTTTGTTTCCCAAATTATTCGTAAAGGTACAGTCACAGATACCCCATGGCAGCTCTTACCGCTTGCAGCATAAGGGCGCTAATCGAACAAAAAGGGGTATCCTAGCGTGTGGCCGACTGTACAATGATTGAGCGCGATTCTCGAGTTGACTTAAAACTTTACTTCTGCGAGCTGAAATAATACCATGCCCTTAAGATAAGATAATGGAACGTTACGTCATTTGACCTTACATTTTATATTGGAGGTTAGGTGGAGATCCTTTATATTAAAACTGCGTACTGGCCACCGTATTCGGCCACAAACCGCTTGTCAAAAGAGCAACAAGGCGCAAAGTTTAAAACATGTTTTGATAAGGTTTTAGTGACTAAAACCAACTTCCCTATAAGTGGGACTCGTGTAGAGTCTCTTAGCTGTGTTTAGCTAAGACTTAGTGAGTCATACGTGTTTAACACTACGGTTCGGACTGTCATTGGCAACGGGTCACCCGCGCTGGGTGAACGCTGCCAATATTTAAATCAAAGACTGTGAATAGTAGCTTAGGTATTTCTACGCAGTGTCTGGAAACCTGGCGGTATGTATGGCCGAGTATCAGTTGCCTTAGTGTCTCAATAAAAGGGAGAATGCAAAGTTCTTAAAAAAAAAATTTATGATACATCCAGGTTTCTTGTGCGACACTAGAATTTATAATTCTCAAATATTGTATCACATTATTCCTAATTAGTTTAGTCTTAAATAGTTATCAGATTTTTGTTTCATGGTTTTCGAAGATCTCAAGTTCTGTTCTGTATCTGTCTATCCGTTCTATCCCTCATAGGTAGCTTCTCTGTGCCAAAAAATAAATTATAATATGACACCTTTCTATTTTATGTATGTTCTTATAGCTTATAATAAGTATTCCTCTTGTATTCTCAGTTACTTTCTAAGTTATGTTTAGTTCAGAAAATATTTCCGGACTTGGGTTAGGTTTATAAGTCAACTTCATTTATTTGTGCTCTGCCTGTTATTTGAATGTTGCGGGCGAGAGTGCTGTGATAAAGTGAAGAGAATATTCTCATTTCGTTTTGTTCACAAATAACGTTCACTGTAAATAAATACTTATGTTATTATAGAAATAGAGGTAGTCGTCACAATATCGTATTGTACGTAGGGTAGTTTGTAACCAACAAGCAAAGCAAGTTATGTTATTTTTAGTTATTTTTTATAAATAACTGTTTCTAATAGACACATTCCGGCGTTCTACGTTTAATTTATTGAAAGATGTAATCTGTCAAAATTAATAAAAATATTTACATAAAAGAGTGTTTTATTTGAAAAGTTGGTAGAGGTAGGGTGCAACGTACTATACTGAGACATTATCAATGGGACGACTGACCCATTGAGGTCACGCAGAAGTAATAACGCAAAAATATTGAGAAATTATTTATTTCTTGTTGTTATAAACAACAAATACCACATTTCTCTAAATTAATTATTTTATTTCAGGCACTGATTTTGTGATAATGTTCTATATAATATGGCATTATATTAATTTAATTAAATCACCGCAAGTTACAAAATGTCACTAATATTATCATTTATAAAAATCACTGTTCACACCTTATTATATGGGTGAAATATATAAGTTTTTCTAAAACTTCATAATTACCGGCGAATTTACTATAATAAATTACTAAGTGCTAACAGCAGTGGTATAATTAAGTAACAAGATTAAAGTAGGAAAGTAAAAGTAGACTTAAGTACTACTTAACATTAAGTACGACGGAACTACAAAGTAGCACCAAGTAAGCCCCTTACCCTGATTCAACATTAGAGTAGAAATGAAATGCAATTGAACATAACTATAAGTACTTGATTAATATTAATAGATTGCAATGTGATTTTACTTTCAAAGTTTCACATAATATACAAGGAACACATTTTTTCACGAAACAAGAAGTATTTCTTAAAATAAAATCAAGATCAAAATTATTCGAATTAGGTTAGATATAATTTTTCTTGCGCCATTTTCCCATTCAGGAGTTTTCTCACTACACAATTTGGTTTACGTTATAATAATAAAATCACACTTGTCCTTTGTAAAATTGTTAATACAGGTGAAACAGATAGTCCGGCCCTACTTTATCCTCGACAAAAAGGGTGTTTTTTATGATAACAAAAGTGTGGCTTTTATATAATTTTCGTAATAGGACGGAAAATGTTCCCGGACTTCTCCGTAACACCTGTATAAGTACATATAGCTTGATAATATGTAATACTACCTACACTTAAAATATAATTGTAAAAATATGCACTGCATTGAGCTGAGTATAGGATCCATATAACAATTTGTGATCTATTTTCAACCGTAGTTCACACCGACAATACACACAACTATTACTTCGTTTTATATTTCAATATTAAAGTAGCTCATACATTTTTAAGTAAAAACCTGCAAAGGTAACAATCGTTTGTTTGGTCGGTAAAAATGGCATCAAAAGGTGTAAACGTAAAAACGGATCAGATCCACATCGCTTAATTCGAGGAAAGTTAAAATGAGTTAGGAACCGTTCGTTTAGCCTCGCTGCGTCACTCGGCGGTGCCTGAAGCAGGCACTTCTACCGGTCCGTACTTCTTTTCGTATGCCTGCAAACACATAAAATAGAGAATGGTCAACCTACTTAATGGTCAGTAATTTGTTCTTATTTCTCAGACAGAAAAATAAGATTAATAATGGTTAGTATTTACGGGCCTAAGTAATGCTAACCGTCTGAAAGAATGTGCTTGTGTTTGGATACGATAGATACAGTCATCTTAAAATTATCTTGATGTGAGAGGCAGACTTAGACAGTCGTGGATGAAAGAAAAAAAAATGGATTCCCTCAAGGCGGCGAATCTTGATTTATTTGGCTGCGAAAAGCAAGATACATCACAATTAAAACAAAAACATTTGTCGGGGTGTCTAGCGTAAATCTGTTTTGGTCTGAACAGAACAGAGTATGATGAGCTTACGACAACCTCTTATCGTTATTTAATGTTGGGCGTACAGGAAACTGCTACATACTCTAGCTGTCAACGCTACTCGCTACAAATCCTGCATCAATACAAGCAACTTTTACTACAGGACCAAGTGCGAAATATACTTCGATCAAGGATAAAACTAGATACAACATAGAACTCTGAAATGTGTCTGGAAAAATATATGCCCAAATTGCCTTTGGGAGCTTATTTGCTCGTAGTCCATGCGATTAAAGTAAAACTGTGCACTAATGCAATAAGGTTGACATTCGAATATTAGACGTATGATCGAAATGATGTTTCGTATTGTTCTATTGCTGATATCTTTTGTTTCTGTGGGGACAAGTTTTTATTGTGATTTTAGTTCGGTGGAAACTATCAGCTTCTCCATACATTTGTTGCAGTAGGAATCTAATTTAAGTATGGAACAGCTGATATTTCTTTCGCCCATCACAAGTGTAGTACAGTTTATGGATTACAGTACCTGCTGCGCTATCCTGGCGAGGGTCTCTGCCATGTTCCGACCAGTCTGGTCGATCATACTTTGCAGGACGCCGCCCGATCCGCGCAGCAGCATGTAGGGGTGGTCAAATTCGACCATCTGACCCGCGTCCATCACAAGCACCTGAAATCACACAACGTTCTTAATAAATAGACCTGGAGTTTCTGTGCAATTGGTTTTATAGATTGGTCATTTTTCCTAGTTTTATGTACGACTAGCTTTCGCCCGTAACTTTGTTCGCGCAGACTTAATTTTTTTTTTTACTTGTTATCACAATTAAAAAAATTGCCTATAGCAATCAGCGATAACGTAGCTTCCCATTACTAAAATAATTTTTAAAATCCGATGAGTAGTTTGGAGTTTCAAACTTTTCCTATTTATCATATTAGTGTAGAAATAGGGACTAAATAATCCCTACAGTGGTATTCAAAGAATTCAACGAACCACACTCATACCGGTTGGACAATGTACCTTATTTTTTACCGAGATATTATTGTAACATTGGATTTGTAACATTGACTTTGTAACATTGGAAACAGAACAGCTACCAGTTTTTATTTGGATTTTTTAAAAGTAAGTTTTAAATGTGGGACAATATATGATTTTCCTCGCTGCTAGATAACATGTATCAATAATCAGTACTATTCATACCTTATCGGAATCCATAACGGTGTGGAGACGATGGGCGATGGTGAGTACAGTACACTCGGCGAATTTGTTCCGTATCGTCTTCTGAATAAGGGCGTCCGTCCTGCAACACCCATGGCATGTTAATACATTTTGAAATTTGGGACTACTTTCAATATTGGTTGAAGATGGTCTTAGCGATTGAGTGACTTGGGCAATTTTTATTCATAGGCTCTAGGAATTTGGATCTTTATCCTAGGTCCTAAAATAGTCATATAGAAATTTAAAATTTAAAGTACCCCCGACATTTCGGCTTCAATTTAGCACATCTCATAAACGGCTGAACCGATTTTGATAAAAACTATCTAAGAATACTCGCTAGAAATCAATTTGAAATCCGATTCAAATTTTAAAAAATCGCATCCAAATCGGTTGACCCGTTTAAGACCTACAGTGCCACAGACACACAGACACAGACACACACACACACACACACACACACACACACACACACACACACACACACACACACACACACACACACACACACACACACACACACACACACGCGCACACACACACACACACACATAGCGGTCAAACTTATAACAACCCTCTTTTTGGGTCGGGGGTTAAAAACTAGGCCTTTCCCTTCGTCTTACCGCCTGACATTTCTTGTTAATGGCCGGGTACTGACTGGCCGAGCGTTTTCGCGAGGCAAGCGCTCGTCTGACGTTACCAGGTCTCGCGTGTGCCCCTTGACAAGGCGTGACGGTGGATCTGTTTTGGACCTTTGTTACTGTTACTTTGGACGAACGTCTGGTACGCGAGGCGGCTCGCCGAGTCAGTACCCATCATCATTATATTTAAGAGTTATCCTCTTGTCGGTGCAGCATTCTCCATGCACTTCGATCACAGGCCAGTTCCTTTTGCAGCCTGGTACGTCACGACATCCACCTTCTCTTTAATTTGGTCTAAGTAGCTTCTTCGTGGCCTTCCTCTACCTCTCTTTCCTTCTATCTTTCCTTCTATTATGTTGGTTATGAATTTGTCGTGACGTAGCAAGTGGCCTAGCATCTTTCCTCTTCTGCATTATAATGTCTTCATCAACGTTCTCCTCTCCCCCACTCTTTCCAGGACTTGCTCATTTGACACTGTTTCCGTCCAAGATATCCTCTCCATTCTCCTCCAACACCACATCTCGAAAGCTTCCAGCCTTTCCCGTTCCCTCTGTGTCATCGTCCATGTTTTGCACCCATAAAGTGCCATGGGCCATACATAGGATAGTATAAGTCTTTTTCTGATGGTCTTTTAGGAGGAGCGGGTGATCGTGCTCCTCAACTATAAAGGGAAATTTCCCGCCAAGCAGATCTTATGCTTGGGGACCGGCCGGGTCCAACTGAACATAGTTGGACGGTCTATATATACTCAGCCACGAAAGATATTTTGCTGGCGCGATGCAGGATTGTAGCGAGTAGCGATTTGACAGCTCGAGAATGTAGCAGTTTCCTGAGCGCCCGACAGGGGTCGCTACAGTACTCCCCCCCAAGACCTTTGAGCCTAAAGGTCTTGACCTCGAAGTCTGTGCATGGGACTTGCACGTGCCAGAAACGCTGAGTCAGTGAGTCGACTAGCGGTTGATGCGTCGGCGGCTAGCAGAATCGCATCGCCGGCGACAATACCTCGGTGAGTCGGGTAGGAACCGGGGATGGCTGCTGTACCACTTGGAGAAGGCAGATGCTGTGCTGGCGACAATACCACGGTGAGTCGGGTAGGAACCAGTGCACCTGCTTTGTGGCTGCCTTTTTCCGAATATTGCTGAGAAGTATCACCATCAGAACCAGTAGCACGTTGCGTCGGCTGTAGTGGAACTGATAGGGTGAGAATGAAGCTGGCGTGCTTGAGACTGTTGAGGTCTGAGGGTGCTCGAGAGCGAAAGAAGGTTGACAAGCTCTGTCAGGGGTCACCACTTTAGGAGGAGCGGGTGATCGTGCTCCTCGACTATAAAGGGAAATTTCCCGCCAAGCAGATTGTTGTGCTTGGGGACCGGCCGGGTCCAACTGAACATAGTTGGACGGTCTATATACAGGGCGTCCCACGGCTATGCCACATGGAGGGAAAGTACCTTAAATATTGTAGATGGAACATTTTACTGAATGAAGACATTATTTTAATTTAAAAAACAATTTAAACTGCATTCATAGATATTGAAATAATTACATGGTTGAACCGGGAATCGAACCCGTTACATGAGAAAAAATTATTACCCTGTAGTTTTATCATACCGATTGAAAGGCTTCATGATAAGGATAATTTTTTGCTAAATAACATAGTGTCAGAAATAAAAGGAAGACCATGAATTTTAACATTTACCTGGTAGTATGCAACAAATCGAGCCGTATCCTGAGCCGAAAGACGCGTAAAATTTTGTCCATCGCAATGCGGCTGGCTGATTATAAAGAAATAATTCAAAAATGTGTTTCATTTTCACACTTTTAATCTTTTGTTACTGTGATTTTCATTGATAAATTGATTAATGATGTATTAAAAATGTTAAAATTCATGGTCTTCCTTTTATTTCTGACACTATGTTATTTAGCAAAAAATAATGCTTATGATGAAGCCTTTTGATCGGTATGATAAAACTACAGGGTAATATTTTTGCTCATGTAACGGGTTCGATTCCCGGTTCAAACATGTAATTATTTCAATATCTATGAATGCAGTTTAAATTGTTTTTGAAATTAAAATAATGTCTTCTTTCAGTAAAATGTTCCATCTACAATATTCAAGGTACTTTCCCTCCATGTGGCATAGCCGTGGGACGCCCTGTATACTCAGCCACGAAAGATATTTTGCTGGCGCGATGCAGGATTGTAGCGAGTAGCGATTTGACAGCTCGAGAATGTAGCAGTTTCCTGAGCGCCCGACAGGGGTCGCTACAGTCTGGAGCCAGTACCCAGCTAATGAAAATAAGCATGCGATATACGCACTGTGGGTCAACGTTTGCCGTCGCTTCGTCGAGCACCAGCAGCCGACTGCGCCGCACGATGGCGCGCGCCAAACACACCAGCTGCCTCTGGCCCACCGAGAAGTTGCTTCCACCCTCGGCCATGCGCGAGTTGAGCCCCGCTGGCAACTCCAGCACGGCTTCCTTTAGCTCCACCTGGAGGGGGCAAAAGCTTAGAGTTGAGAAAAAAATATATGGAAAGACCAAATCTTCTAATTGACGTTTAGAGTGGTTTGCAAAAAAAAGCGAAGTTTTTGCGCAAAAAAAAAGTATCGTGGCACAGAATCAAAATACGTCCATATCACCGATCGTGATACGCGTATGGGATACGAGGTGTATCAAGATACGCGTATAGTGCGGATCGGGCCGTATCAGATACGGCGTGTATCGTTAACGGGTATCATCTTGCGTCCAAACTAGCGCGATCATGATACGCGCCGAGGCCACGCAACGGAGATACGATACACTGAAATGCTACAACTGTTGACTCAGCTTTAACACCGTACCTCCTCCAGAGCCTTCCAGAGCCATTTTCTTCTCTGTTTTTGAACAACTGAGTCATAAAATAACAAAGGCGGCAAAGTCCACTCATAGTCAAAACTAATTTGTAAATGTGGGTTTACTGTCTGTGGACGTAGCTTTCTAAGGAAATCTACATTTCATATTAATTGCTGAAGTAACCCATAGAAAATCGAGCTCAAAGTTTCGAGTTCGTAACAAACCCGGCATTATCCCATACTGTCTAAATCTAATCAAATCTAAATCATCACTTTATACAAAATACAACGAAATGGATATTGCCGCCTTTGATATTAGATGACTCAACTGTAACATCCACCAGCGTCGTCTTTTTGCCGAATATATTTTTCGTTAATATATTATGAAAAACAATGAAGCTCGCGCAAGCAATCGCCGAATTCTCAAACACTTGCACAGTAGACGACATGGTTGGACGACACTCGAGATAAAAATGAACTGAAAACACGCGATGATCGGAACGACAACGCGACGAGCGACGGAGATGCCGGCTATTTTTACTGCGTCCAGAGTTCTTTGGATCGCGACCCTGATACGGAACGGAAGAACGGTACGGAGAAAAGAACATATCTGCCCCTGTATTAGCTAAAATATCCACCGTAAAAATAACCGTTTTTAAATGTCAAATAAAAGATTGTTCATTTCAATAAGGGCTATTTTCGAGTGTTTTTACGCTCGACGGTTGGGTGTTTTTTTTACATAATAGAGGCGCTGGACCGAGCTTTATACACTGTACCTCTTCCAGAGCCTTCCAGAGCAGCAGGTCGGGGTACTCATCGAAGGGGTCCAGGTTGTGCCGCATGGTCCCGGAGAACAGCACCGGCTCCTGCGGTATGATGGAGATCTGGCTGCGCAGCTCGTGCAGCCCCAGCGAGCCCGTCTCGCGGCCGTCGATCAAGATCTCGCCCTCGATCGTCGCCAGCCTGTGAGAAAATGTGAAAAACGTTTAATTAATTAAATACCCCTGAAGTTTTTGCTTCAAATTAGCAAAAAACTCATAAACATTTAAACCGATTTTCAAAAAACATATCTATGAACACTCGCTAGAAACCCAGCTTTTAAATAAAAAAAACCAATACAAATCGCTTTTAAATTAAAAAAAAACCGCATCCTAATAGGTTTACCCGTTTAAGGCGCTGTGCAAAGTGAATCACCCGCGCGCAACGAAAAATGCACAAAATCGATTCCTGTATCAAATACACTAAAAAAAAACGAAAATGTTCACATATCAAACCCAAGAATTAGTTGAGACCTATCTAAAAAAGCCAGTTTCGTGTTGACATTCATAAACGTTTTGGAGATATTTTGCTTGAAAAAAAAAAATAGGCGGCGCACTTTTTTTCAACCAAAATATCTTGCAATATATTATGGATATCAACACAAAACTGGCTGTGTTCGATAGGTCTCAACTAATTCTAGGGTTTGATATGTGAAAAAATTCTATTTTTTTAGTGTATTTGATACAGGAATCGATTTTGTGCATTTATCTTTGCGCGCGGGCTAATTCACTATACCCAGCGCCTTAAGAGCTACGGTCCAACTTATAACCCCCTCTTTTTGTATCTAACAAAATGCAAGTGTATTTTTTGTGATTATGAAAATGGAGAACCCTAGGATACCCCATGGTAGTTTTTATCGCGTATCTCGCGGCATTAGTGCTTTAATCGATTAAAAAACGATATCTTAGAGTATCGCTGTGCATAATCTGTCAGGCCTACGCAAAGCCGGTTTCTGAATTGAGAAATTCGCTAAGCAAATGGGTAAGTATCGTCCTGTCTCTGCAGATTTCTCACAAAAGAGCGTGACAGAACGATAGTAAAGTATTTGCTTAACAAAATTCTCAATTCAGAAACCGCTGGCAGAAACTGCCACTGGGCGCTGTATCACGTAGCAAATAGAGTAATTACCTGAACAAAGCGTTGATAAGTGACGACTTCCCAGCGCCAGTTCTTCCTACAATGCCGACTTTCTCTTTCGGTTCGATGGTGAGCGTCAGGTCGCGCAACACAGCAGGCTCGTCAGGCGCGTAGTAAAGAAACACGTGGCGGAACTCCAGACGGCCCTCTTCCGGCCAAGAAGGAGGGGGCTTCTTGCCCGGCTCGATCTTCGACTATTATTGAAATTTCCTGAGTAACACCGCCAACCTTCTCTCTTCTGTTCTATACTTAGTGAGCAGTAGACCGTGCAACAAGGCTTGAAGTACTGGAATTACCTAATCAACCCCTCACGATGCCAGGCAGTGTGATGGTCAGATCGCGCAAAACAGTATATGGTAGAAGAAATAAACACCTGAACAAAGCATTGATAAGCGATGACTTCCCAGCTCCAGACCTGCCTAGAATGCAGATCTCGCAGCACGTGGGTTCATCCACCGAATCCCTTGTTTCGCGCCAAAGATTTTTCCGACATTGTTCTCTGTATCGTGGAGTAATTACCTGAACAAAGCGTTGATAAGCGACGACTTCCCAGCGCCAGTCCTGCCTACAATGCCGACTTTCTCCTTCGGTTCGATGGTGAGCGTCAGGTCGCGCAACACAGCAGGCTCGTCAGGCGCGTAGTAAAGAAACACGTGGCGGAACTCCAGGCGGCCCTCTTCCGGCCAAGAAGGAGGGGGCTTCTTGCCCGGCTCGGACTGCAGAGGGGGCTCTGACTCGATCTTTGAGTATTCTTGTATTCTGTGGGAGAAGGCAGAGGTTTGAAAGTGGAACAGACTCATGATTTTCCGAAGAGGCAAGTCTTTTTTGACAAGAAAAAGTTTGCCATAGTAGCTTGTTCCCCGGCTCGGATTGCAGAGGGGGCTCCGACTCGATATTTGAGTATTCTTGGAAAAATGGAGCTTGAGGTTTTAAAGTGGAAGACTCAATAGTCGTATGTTTCCGTTGAGGCAAGATTGTTGGTACATGACTATGGCCAATAGAATGGCAAGAGTTTTACATGCATCTTCGAGAGCTTTAGAAAGTCTGTGTCCTCCCAAAAACCGATCTGTACCCAGCTTGATAAATGGTAAATTGATATCTTTCACGCTATCAGACTGATAATATTACACTGTAAAGAAAAACATAAAAAAGTGCGTAAACTTCTGCTTAGTTGGCTCTGCGCGTACTGACCTCATGCCAATCCTTTGTATAGTATAGGTGCTAGACAAGTCTACTCAACATATCCCAGGTACGAAGTGTCTAAGTGGTGACTTCACCCATTTTAGGACTTGAAATTAACAGATTTAATTTTATTTCACAGTATCGGGAATCTCATGCTGAGATGGCAGAAGGCACATGACTTTTAAAAAGTGAGTCCTTACCTTTCGACACTTGTCATCTGGTTCTCCAGCTCAGTGGACTGTCGCATGCCCCATTGGAACATGCCAGTAAGACCCATCGCTTGTGTAATGGCCAGACCTACGTTGCCGCCGTATTCGTCTGCAAAATGTGTCAACAAGATTTTACAGGTAGCGTCACGAGTTATGAGCGCTCGACGAAACTGGTGGGGATTTCTGCGCAAGTGTGTACAATCGCGCGCAAAATGTCTAATATCTACGCGGGATCTAAGACTGACGCTGAGCTGAACCATAGTCGAGTGAGATACTAAAAAAATCGGAGAAACTGACTTAACTTAACGATTGAAAGTATTCTTTGCGGATATTACGAATGGTTTTCTATACAATTATTCGGACATTACGATAAAACGGGTGTACAATCAATGAAAAATAATCTCAATCCAATATGTATTGTTCTCAATAACTTTTTTTAATCTTTCTGAACTGTCTTTTTAAAACATTTTGTTTCGGCATTCTTTCTGAGAGGAAAAAAAAAACGATGTGTGCGACTGTACCCCGAGGCTAGAGCGACTGATCTGAAAATCACGCGCCCGCGCTCGCCGGCGATCGCGCCTCTCCGTCGCCCCCCGCGTACCCCGCAAAACAGACCCAAAAAATGAGTTCTGCGCATTCAAGGTCAGCGCTCATAACTCGTGACGCTACCTGTATTATAGGCTAGGTTAGGTGAGTTTTGACTTTAGAGTATACGCGCTAACGTCACTTACGTAACACCCTATTGTATTCTACAAGGCGTTACAGAAAGGCTCTGTAGCGACCCCTATCGGTCGTACAGGAAACTGCTACATACAGTTAGGCAACAACTCTATTCGGTACTAATCCTGCATCGCGCGACATGGACTTCAACTTTATTGTATTGTATTGGGCGAGGGCGAGTGTTTTGAAATTAATCCTAAATGTTTTCTTTAATGGCACGGGTTATACGTTAGGGTGTTCCGAGAAATTGTTTTTTTTAGATTTTCCGAACGCCAGACACCTTAATTTTTTCATAATAAAATACCTATAGATTATCAGAAAAATAATTAAAAAAATATTAACAAGTATCTTTAGGGCTCTGCCGAAAATTGAAATTTTGATTAAAAAATCCTTTAGGAGGCGATGATTGACGTTTATTTCTTAAGATTATTATAACTTGTGCAAATAAAAAACATAACAATTAGGGGCTTGTGGGTAGGTAATTTATTTAAGTAAGTGCAGAATTATCAACGTTACTCATCGCCTCCTGAGGGCATTTTTTATCTAAACTTTAAAGCTCGGTAGAGCCCTAAAGTTAATATTTTTTTAATTATTTTTCCGATAATCTATATTTTATTACGAAACTTTTAAGGGGTCTTGCGTAAAAACACTTTGACGGGACACCCTATTATACGTACCTTTTCCCAAAACGAGGAAGCTGAGTGTGACGATAGCTATGTATCCGACGCACACCAGGTCCAGCCAGAAGCCAAACGCACGTGAGCTGGCGATGAATAAGTACCTGAAAGAATACACAATGCAATTTCAACGTTTTCACTTTATTTTTGATTATTAAGTAAGATTGGGGAATATGCACATTAGGTTAATATTTACGGAGAGATCAAAGACTGAACTTGGTGGACGACCATCATCATCCTCAACAGCCCATCTTTAACCAATGCTAGAAATAGGATTTTCCTCCCTCGCGCCACCTCCTACGGTCCCTCCTCAACCGCATATATCAATGGACCCTTCGCTGACTCCACTCACGACAACCATCAATTATTATTGAATGAATAAACAGAGATAATGTCCGTCGAAGAAAAGCGCTGATTTGGGAGGGAAATTGTATTTACTCCATGATCCGGAAATATGAACTTATATCGAAGTAAAAAAGAAAAACTCCTAAGCCAGTCCCTTTTCGTTGATTCATTTGTTTTGTTAACCTCCGACCCAAATAGAGGGGTGTTATAATTTTGACGGCTTTGAGAGTGTGTCTGTCTGTGTGTGGCACGAACCGATTAGGATGCGGTTTTTTATTTATTTGAAAGCAGGTTTTCTATTTTAGGGAGTGTTCTTAGGGTGGTATTCTAGAACGCTACTTAAACTTAGTTTAAACAGAGTTCAGACTGTCGATAAAGCAGTGCATGTTTTAATATGAAGGGAGGGATATTCAAATCAAAACATGCACTGTTTTATCGACAGTCGACACTACTAAACTCTACTTAAACTGAGTTTAAACAGAGTTCAAGGAGCTTTCTAGTTTGAACCGAGTTTAAACAGAGTTTAAGTAGCGTTCTAGTTTGAACTGAGTTTAAGTAGCGTTCTAGAATACCACCCTTAGACATGTATCGGTTCAGTCGTTTATGAGATATGCTAATTTGGAATTAACACGTCGGGGTATTTTTAAATTTCGCATGTTGTAGTTACTACTAACCAAGCGGAGCTATGCAGGTCCTGATGGTTGTCAAACTCCCTGATGAGAGCCTCCTGCGCCCCGAAGGCGCGAATGGTCGTGATGCCTTGCAGAGACGCGTTCAAGTGAGAAAACACCGGACTGCGAGCTGCAACGAGAGTTATCGGTAAGAGGTTGCCTGAAAATGTATTTACTAGCCGTCTCAGTCTAATGATCCCTCTGTCTCCGCCTTCAAAGCCAAGCTGAAAGAGCACTACCTTTCTATGTTATAATTACTATAAGTAGTATCTATCTACGTATTTATGTATGTATATTATATTATATGTATACATATATGTAATGTTTATATATTTATCTTTATGTATGTACTGTAGTATTTATATTAGTATATAATCCATCTATTGTGCACTTTTTCCCCTTCCACTATAATTTGACATTTCTCCACACCAAGGGTTGACTGGAAGAGATTTCTTCAGAAATAAGTTCGCCTTGTACACTATTACTTTTCTTTATATTATTATCTAAGATGTTATGTTTTTGTGTGCAATAAAGTATAAAGTATGAATACACCGTGCTGTTTTAGTGGTTTTAAAGCCGAAGGTATTTTCATGCACTGGTGATTCCAAGCCAAATTTCAAAATTTTACTCCAAAATGAGCGAAAAAAAAAACACTACCCAATACAAATATCTATCGCCAATCGACACCATTTTTATGGAGAAGTAAATTTTTTTATTCGCGCATTTTCGAATGAAATTTTGTAATTTGGCTCAGAATCACCAGTGCAACAAAATACCTTCGGCTTTAAAATCACTAAAATAGCACGGTGTATAAAGGGTGTTAAAAGACCGCCAACAAAGCGGGAAACCACATATTGTCCTCATTGTAACGAACATTTTTGCCCAAGGAACTATGCCTGGAAAATCAACGGTTTCCAAGATAATGAAGTTCAAAGTCTTCCATACAATTTTTTACTTCAACTCAGAGTTAACTGGCTAATTCTGTGAAGTTTTATCGGTGAGACAGTAGCGTTTTAAAACAACACTCCTTGCTGGTATTCGACAAAACAATTCTGAACAGGAGAAGGAATCATCATGTCTGTAGGTTATGATCGTGATTTTAATACCGCTTTCGCGAAACGGTTTCTACCATTTTGTGGCCCTTTCCTTTACAACAAAATAAACAAACAAATAAATATCTACAGTCTCCCTAAAACTAAATGTAAAATAGAAACCACAAAATGGCTCCTGAACCTAGATTATGATGGTACTGAAAACATGCTTATTATCGTTAAGTAGAGATATTATAAATTTGTAAATCTAAATAATAGCCTTTAATTGTATAACAAAGTTTCTGAGCTTCTTTGGTACCGCACACATACATACACACACACACCCTCGCACACACCCTCTCTCTCTCACACACACACACACTTACATACACCACACAAAGAGAGGTCTTTCACACACTTTCTCCATTATTGTGTTTTTTGTTTATTTAGTTTACCCTACAGAAATATTTTGTTAAAATACTACTGTTAGACAACCACACGTTTTAATTTAGATAAATAGAGGAGTGGGCGCTGATTGCTGCAACACAGGCTATAACCCTAGTGCAGCAACAGATGCAAAAATTTTGCGCTATGTAAAACAACGTTTTTTGCGCTATGTAAAACAACCTATGTAAAATTTCTGTGAAATAAATTATTCTTTATTCTTTAACCCTGATCGACGCAAGTGGACCTTAGGGTTGTTGACCCAGCAGAGTAAGTAAGAATTAGAAAAATCATGGATCAACTTTTTTCAAGATTAGGAAAGCCGAAGGGAACAGTTGATGGCAACGAAAAAAATTGTTCTACTTTTTCATAGCATGACACTGTCTTATAATCGAAAACGCCTGTATTTCACAGGTTTATAAGTAGTTTTTTTTTTTCAGTATTAGCTAACCAGGCTGCAAAGGAACTGGCCTGTGATCGAAGTGCATGGAGAATGCTGCACCGACAAGAGGATAACTCTTAAATATAATGATGAGTATTAGCGACAGATTACAATTGAGGCGCTTTTTACAAGAACAACCGTTGTCTCCAGAGAAAATTCGGCGCTTTTTGGCCAAAACGATTGTCCTACAAGCAAACCTTGTTGGTTTTTGTAAAATTGCCGAAACTTTCCGATGGAATAACAGCTGTGGACGTGGGAAGTTTTTGTAAAAACTGATTAGTGGGGCTAATGCAGCTTGTTGAACTGTGTTGAAAACCGAAATTCGTAAAAATGTTACATTGGCTGTTCTTGTAAAAAACGCTTCAATTCAATACCAAACTTGTAACGAGAGTGACTTCGTTTTTTACTAAATTTAGACTAAATTGGTTGTCTGCGGCGAGATGACTTACTCACACCCTCGAGCCGCTTGATATTGCGCGACGAGGCGAGGTAGAATATCCGCAGGCCGTAGAACACCAGCGCTATAGCCACGGTGGGCACTAGGAGCCAGTAGTTCACTGTGGCCACCACCGCTACGATACCAATGAGGCCGAGACCGATCTGTGGGTAAAAGGTGCATTTTTAAGGCTGGAAGATAGCAGCGTGGCGGGAAATTCAAAATGTTTACAGTTTTTTACATTTTGTAGCTAAACTGAGCTATTTTAGTTCAGCGATTTTTCGTTCGTGATTTGTCGTAGACCAGAACTCAAAAGCGGCTGAATTATTGTTGTTCTGTTGTTTACAATAATGAAAAGTATACTTTGTTATTTCCGCGAACGAAAAATGGCTGAACAAAAATAGCTCAGTTTAGCTACAAAATGTAAAAAAACTGTGAAACTTTTGAATTTCCCGCCACGTTGCTAACGTCCAACCTTAAGGTCCAACGATAGCAGTGTGGCGGGAAATTAAAATTTTTCAGTTTTATAAATTTTGAATCTAAACTGAGCAATATTTGTTTCACAGCAATAAAATAGTATTATTTTCATTATTGTAAACAACATAACAACAATAATTAAGCTGATTCTGTTTTGTGGTCGACAAACCAGTGGCGCTACCCAAAAAACTAGTTTATAATAAATAATATACAATTTTTTATAATAAATAATATGTAGCCTGAATGATGTCTTACTGCAGGGCAAAGGCCTCCCCCCTCTCAGACCAGATTTTTCGACCACTCCGGCAAATATTTATCGAGGTCGTCTCGCCATCTTCTTCTCGGCCGGCCCCGTCTGCGATATCCGCCTTTGGGCACCCACTCGGTGGCAAGTCTAGCCCACCTATCCGGGTGCATTCGGCTAACGTGGCCAGCCCAGGTCCACTTTAGTTTTGCTAGTTATACTAGTTTATATACACATAATCGGCTGAATTATTGTTGTTCTTTTGTTGAAAATAAAGTATTTTTTAAGATCACTGAGTACTGGCGGATCCAGGATTTTGGTTTGAAACAGAACAGTACAAAGTAGCACATGATTTATAGATGTTGTTTTAAAAATACTTACCACTCGAAGAAACTTTGCTCGCGCGACGCAGGATTCGCAAGGCAGTGTCGTCACCTAAATAATGTCGTAATTCCCGTGTTATAATAATAAACTAAGAACAAACCTGCAGAACATCGAGCAAAGCTGTCGGCAGCACCTCGTCGACCGCGCCCATGTCCTTAGAGAATCGATTCAGGATCCTGCCCGAAGGGTTCGTGTGAAAGAAGCGCATCGGCGCTCGCGTGATGCTCGCAAACATGTTGTTGTGGAGGCGCGTGGAGGCGCGCATCGCCATCGAGAAAAACATGAAGGAGCGGAGGAGCGACACCACGACCAGCGCCAGCACCATGCCTGAGGAACAAACAAGATGCGGTGTTCATTCATAAAGAAGAGAAGGCGATGACGCTACGAGCGCAAATGTGTAAGTACCCCCAACATTTTAATTTCAAATTATACAAGGTGTTACAAAAGTACCTAACTCTACCTAACTCTTTTTACAGGGTAATAGCACCCGGTGATAGGGATCACAACCTAAATATTGTTTTTGCTCTGTGACGTTCCGTTGATTTTTAAATTAATAAAATGTGAACGTTGTGGCGGGGGAAAAGTATTTTTTAAATATTGTGTTCATTGACTTTCACAATGTTTTAACAACTCAAAGCTATGTAAATGCACCTACACACACAAAAATATTTTAAAATTTGAGCTAATACCAAAAACCAAAAAGTTATGATTTTTTTTTTCAATTTCGAGGTTATAAAATAAAATTGATTTTTTTCAACTTTTTTTTTTTACAGATTTGACATTTTCTTGACCACTAAGTTACACCCTGTAAAAAGAGTTTTGTAACACGTTGTATAGATATAGGCACAACTAGCGCCGTCAATGGAAAAAAAAAGCCATATCTACTTTATGGATCGGTTTTTTGCTAAAAACGAAGCATTAGGTTCTCAACAGCATAACAGCAGTGCGGGACTCAGTTCAAACTAGCCATCAGCTAGTCGTGCTATTCTCGAAGAGCGCGTGCATTCGGTTGATCATCATCCTTTACATCAGCCGCTTTAAGACGCCGTTTAGGGCGGTTTAGTATGAGAAAGGTCCTTCTGGAATAAGGGTTTCGATTTCAACCCGTAATAAGGATCTAATAAGATAATGTGTGAATATCGCGAGTCATTAAAAGTGAAGTGAATGGCACTGCAGCGCCGAGTGGTCTCTTCACCCATCTAGTGTGAGTGAAGGTGCCACTGGACGCTGTATAAATCATCTCATTACGTAGATGCAAAGGCCTTAGTTTTCTTAGTTTTTAAAAGTGAATATAATGTAATATGAGTTGCATATTTAGGGGATAGGTCCGCCGCCCGGTGATCTTGGTTTTTCGACCTTGGTTTGGCTTCGTGTTTTTTTTTATTTATTTACCTGTGTAAATATAAATGCAGTCGTGACGGGTGAGCCCGTTGCTAAACTCCACGTTGTCTATCAGCGAAGTTGTGAAGTTGTTGTACTGTTCGGCTATTCTCTAAGAGCGCGTGCATTCGGTTGATCATCACCCGCTTTAAGACCCCGTTTAGGGCGGTTTAGTATGAAAAAGGTCCCTTTGGAATAAGGGTTTAGATTTCAACCCGTATTAAGAATCTAATAAGAGTTGCACATAAAGCCAGATCAGCGCCTCTATTATCTAAAAATTCCACTCAACCTCCGAGCGTCAAGACCCTCGAAAAGAACGCTTATTGAAATGAACAATCTTTTTTGACATTTAAAAAAGGTTTTTAACGGTGGCTATTTTACATAATACAGGGGCAGGACTGAACATCGAGTCGGATGGGTATTTTGTTTACCTGTGTAAATATAAATGCACTTGTTTGTTTACCTGTGTAAATATAAATGCAGTCATGACGGGTGAGCCCGTTGCTAAACTCCACGTTGTCTATCAGCGAAGTTGTGAAGTTGTTGTACTGTTCGGGAGCCATCTCGAACGGTCCGTCAGCCGTGCTATTTTCTAAGAGCGCGTGCATTCGGTTGATCGGGTTCGCCTCCTCCAAGTTCACCCTGTAGATAATAGAAACATATTGAAGGCAGATAAACTACACCTTGAACTTTTAGTCGTTTTATAGCCGAAGGTATTTTTTTGCACTGGTGTGGTTGTTCTGATCCAAATTCCAAAATTTAACTCCATAGTGGGCGAAAACAAAACACTTCTCCATACAACACATTTGTATGGAGAAGTGAATTTTTTTTTTCGGGCACATTGGGATGTAATTTTGGATTTGGCTCAGTATCACCAGTGTAACAAAAATTACACAACTAAAAGAAAATTTAAACCAGGGCTTTAAAACTTCTAAAATGTACCACTGGATGCTTTAGAAATCATAATTATATTTAGATGAACACGGCAACCTCTGAAGTGGAAGAGGCTGGCTAGGCGCACTGAGCTGCTGATGCTGATGAAAATGTTAAAAAACAGAACTCACCAACAACTAGTCCACCAATCAAAGGTAGATCCTAACAAATGCGCCAGAAAAGCAACAAATTAAAATTGGACGTTTGAATGAAAAAAAATTGACTTTGACAAGTGCCATATAAGAGTTTTTTTGGCTACCGTCAAACACAGAATGGTGCATTTGGCCCGTCTGGGTTTTCAACATATTTTTCCCTGATTTGTGCCATTGAACAGGGTATTTTCGTGTGAATTAGGACGATAGAAGGTCGTATGGCCGACTTACACCGAACTAAATCCCATAGAATCCGCATTACGTTTAAAATCACAATAAAAACTTGTCCCCACAGAAACAAAAGATATCAGCAATAGAACAATACGAAACATCATTTCGACCATACGTCTAATATTCGAATGTCAACCTTATTGCATTAGTGTACAGTTTTACTTTAATTGCACGGACTACGAGCAAATAAGCTCCCAAAGGTAGTTTGGGCATCTATTTTTCCAGACACATTTCAGAGTTCTATGTTGTATCTAGTTTTATCCTTGATCGAAGCCGACTTACCAGTAGCTGGTCCACCAATCAGAGGTGGATCCCAACAGCTGCGCCAGGAGAGCCACGAGCGCCATGAGAGTAACCAGGAATACGTTCCCGCTGGCCTTAAAGTAGGCACCGTAGACGCGACTCGAGACAGCGCCTGTTGACTTCATCTCGGCCTCCTCGCGCCCACTGGCAGGCGGTGCCATAGACGACAGGTTGTCCACTGAGCTTACCTGGAAAGAGAGGGGAGAACTTGACGAGACTGTAAGACCACTACTGTGGGTTTCATTATCATTATTTAAATGTCCCCTAAAGTTCCGCATTCGAAGTCCGAAGTCGAATTCGACTCCACCTTGTGGTTTACTAGAGTCGTGCAAAGCTAAATTTGCAGTGGAGCATCCGAAATAGTAATTTTCGTACGTTGCTTTTGTATGTTTTCACCATATTTTCAATGTATTCCACAAAACAAAATTGTAACAGACAATAACTGACGTAACATGTACCACTTGTAGAACTTGTAACATGTACCACTGCAACATACGGTAATTACTATTTCGGATGCTCCATTGCAAAGTTAGCTTTGCACGACTCTAAAGCATATCACCGAGAGTATATGCTTAGCTGCCGCTTGCGGAAGGTGTCTTGCACATTATCATTATCTAATCGACGCCTATGTATCTTGCACATACATAGGCGCCAATATACATTAGATATCCTAAAGAGAGTATGCTCAGCTGCATTCTAGATTCTAGACCATATAGGCCCGGTTTCTGAGTTACGTATCGCTCTGTCACGATCTTTTGTGAGAAATCTGCAGAGACAGGACGATACTTACCCATTTGCTTAGCAAAATTCTCAACTCAGAAACCGGGCCATATTCTATAATTATAAATTCTAGTTTTAAAGTATCTCACAGAGTGTATGCTCAGTTGCATTCTAGATTCTAGACTCTAGAGGTTATAATTATAAATCGTAGTTTTAAAAGTATGTTACAGAGCATATGCTCTGCTGCATTCTAGATTCTCAATAAAATACTCAACGCTAGTTTCTAGTTTTCTAAAGTGTATCTCACCGAGTGTATGCTCAGCTGCCGCTTGCGGAAGCTGTCGTGCACGGCGTCGTCGGTGTCCTGTTGCTCGGCGGTCTTCACGTGCTCGCCCTCGTCCTCGCCGCGCGCCAACAGCGACGCGAAGTCGAGCCCCGACGCCGAGAGCGTCCCGAACTTGGGGCTCTATTGTGCTATTGACGGCTATATTGCCCCGTACAGCAGCAATATTTTTTCCGGCCTAAGTAGTAATATTGTGCCATTGGCGCCTATATTGTCATTTTCGGTGGCTTTGATTAAAAACTCACATTATTGCCTCGTACTGCAGCTTCAATTCTGCCGGCTGGCGTTGTAATATAGCCGCCCGCGTACTTGAGTAATCGTCCTGCCCTCCAAGGTTTGAAGATATCAAAGTAAATATATCCGAAAGAGAGTATGCTGCATTCTACATTCTAGACCTAGATTCAAGTTTTTTCTAGTGTACAACTTACTGAGTGTATGCTCATCTGCATTATAGTTTCTAGACCCTTTTAAAAGTATCTTACCGAGTGTATGCTCAGCTGCCGCTTGCGGAAGCTGTCCTGCACGGCGTCATCAGTGTCCTGTGGCTCGGCGGTCTTCAAGTGCTCGCCCTCGTCCTCGCCGCGCGCCAACAGCGACGCGAAGTCCAGCCCCGACGCCGAGAGCGACCCGAACTTGGGGCTCTATTATGCTATTGGCGGCTATATTGCCCAAGAATTTTGCCGGCCTGCTTAGTAATATTGCACCATTGACATTGTTGATGGCTTTGATTCAAAACTCACATTGTTGCCTCGTACTGCAGCTTCAATTCTGCCGGCTGGCGTAACAAGATAGCCGCCCGCGTACTTGAGTAATCGTCCTGCCCTTCAGGATTAGATGCTAGTTTTAAAGTATCTCACAGAGTGTATGCTCAGCTGCATTCTCGATTCTAGACCTAGATTCAAGTTGTTCTAAAGTACAACTTACCGAGCGTACGCTCATCTGCATTATAGTTTCTAGTTTTAAAAGTATCTTACAGAGCGTTCTGCATTATAGTTTTTAGACCCTAGACTCTATCAAAATAAATTCAAGTTTATAAGTATCTTACCGAGTGTATGCTCAGCTGCCGCTTGCGGAAGCTGTCCTGCACGGCGTCGTCGGTGTCCTGTTGCTCGGCGGTCTTCACGTGCTCGCCCTCGTCCTCGCCGCGCGCCAACAGCGACGCGAAGTCCAGCCCCGACGCCGAGAGCGACCCGAAGTCGCCCGCCGCGGCTATCGTGCCGTTCTTTAGGATCACTATCTGGAATGACGTAACGTACCTATGTTAAGCATGTGCGTGTGAGGTTGAGGGTGTGTGGTGTGAGAGGGTGTGTGAATGTGAGTGAGAGGATTTGGGTGTGGTATGTGAGAGGGTGTGTATAAGTGATAGAGAGAGATATAGAGATGGTTAGAGGGTCTGTGAGGGTATGCGAGGGCGTGAATGTGAGTGAGAGGGTATGTCTAGGGTGAGAGGGTGTGTGTGAGGGTGTGTGCGAGAGGGAGGGTGTGTGTGTGTGAGCGAGAGAGAGAGAGAGAGAGAATGAGTGAGGGTATGAATAAGGGTGACATGGTATGTGTCTGGTAAGTAAATTTGTGTGTGTGAAAGAGAGAGACTAAGAGGGTAGGTGAGGGTGTGAATGTGAGTAAGTGGGTGAAAGTGTGAGTGTGTAAGAGAGTTGTGTGTATCTTTACTGTGTACTATCACACTACGTTCGGCCCAGTCTGTTACCTGATCGACGTCCCTAAGGAACTGCAGCTGGTGCGTGACGAGGATGCGCGTGGTGTTCCGCAGATAGCCGACCAGGCACGACTCGAACAGGTGTCGGCCGACGTGCGCGTCCACCGCCGACAGCGGGTCGTCTAGTAGGTAAATGTCGGCGCGCTTGTACACCGCGCGGGCTAGGGAGATACGCGCTCGCTGACCTGTGGAGTGAGTTGAAATTTTAACAGCAGTGTCTGACCTAACAAGCAGGAATTAGAGACGAAATTTTGACAATTTATCGGTGGCCTGTGATCTATATCTGTCGCGTATCATATTTCATACATTCCACTTTATTCCAGTAACTAATAAGTAAAATAGCTGTAAAATTTTCGCCACTGAACACCTTCACTGCTAATCAAAATGAATACTTTGCTCCGTGTACGTGACAAATATTTTTTTCTATTATGGCGATGCACGTAGCGAGTTCTCAGTGCTATGGCTTCCATCATACACTTAAAACGCGATTGCAGCTGCCGTATATTAAAACCTATCGAATTTTTTTCGGACATTCAGCGCCAGCAGCGCAAAGTATCTTCGGGTGTTTTGGGGACCAATCTTTACTTCGACAATCTTGATATCGACTAGTGCCATCTTGCTTTATTGCACAACGTAAAGCAAGACAACGCTACTCGATGGCGGGACAAAAACGTTTATTAGGGCTTACCTCCACTAAGGCTGACGCCTCGTTCGCCGACCACTGTCTTGTCGCCGTAGGGGAACAGCGAGAAGTCACGGTCGAGAGCGCATCGACGCACGACCATGTTGTATCGCGGCCGGTCCATTGGCTGGCCGAACAGGATGTTTTGACGTACACTGCCTGTTGTAAAATTTTCAAAATTAGAATCTTGGCTAGAAGCGATTTTCGCGCTCACAGCCTAGTTGGACTAGCCGTTCTTAATCGATTGGCAAAGTTAAGCAACATCGGGCGCGGTCAATCCATGGATGGGTGACCGCTAGTGGCAATAATATCTGAGCGCTCCCGTGCTTCGAAAGGCACCTTAAACCGTTAGTCCCAATATTTGTTGATAATAACAATCGTTAAGCCATGTCAGAGGCCCTTTAAGCGGCCTAAAACCAGCCACCTTTTAGGCCGCCGACCAAGTCTGCGAAAGCTTTCGTGGGCGCTTGTCATTGGACTTGACTGGACAAATAATGGTCCAAATAAATTGGTGATATTGAAACCAGAACCAATAGACTAATTGATTATCTATATTGAAGTGGCCAACACTGCTGTTGCAAAACGACTATCGGCTTTCCTATGGTTACTTTTCTAGGCATAGATTCGTGGCATAGAAATAGAAATTGCAGTTTGTGTTTCATACGTACCAGCGAAGAGCCAAGGCTCCTGTGATGCATACGAGACTGTCCCGCCGATATGAACGGCCCCCGAGACCAATGGCAGCTCACGCAACAGCACGTGTAATAGCGACGACTTTCCGGCCCCCACTGGACCGATCACTGCTATTAACCTGAGGGAGAATGTTGCACTTTATTGCACGAACTAAAAAAGATATAAAATGAAAAGGCAACAAAGAACAAAAAGGTAAATACAGAAAATACATAAAACGGCGGAATTTCTGAACTTTGTTCCTACCAGCCCTGAGTATGTTAAAAGTAATTTATATTGAGGAAAATAAAAAAAAAAAAAAAAAAAACAAAATTTATTTATTGGTAACAAAAAATATACATGTACAAGTTATTAAAAAAGATAAAAAGCATCGAATACAATTTAATTAACATTTAAATGGGCAATTCATGAGAATGTGACGAAAAGTATATACTTATAATATGACTGATGACTTTTCAACTGCGTAAAGTTTATGCAAACCAAGCCAGCTCACACAGATCACACAGAGCATGTTTTAAGGCCAAAGACGGAGGCTGGAGGCCGTAGACCGAGCACTTCACGTGATAGGGTTTGCATGTGTAGCGTACAGGGGCCGTAGCCATTTAAACAAAATAGATTTAGGTCACTATCACTCACTTTCCCGGTTTGATGGTAAGCGAGAGGTCTGTGAGCGTGTTCTCGGAGTGGTCGACGAGCCACTTGGCGGTCGCGTGTCGCAGTCGCACGCCGCGCGCGTCCTCTTCCACCTGCGCCGCGAGCTCGCCCTCGTCTTCCTCGCCAGATTCCAGCGGCGCTATGTTCGCGTGTGTACCTGGAGGGTTAGCCTTTATGTTAAGGACAGCAAAGTGCTATATCGTCTGTCGTATAGGTCCGCTGATCCACATCGCGAGTGATAGAGCGCAATGGAGAACTCTACTCTCCGCCACCTTCAATGATGGTCATGATCCTCAGCATTGAAGGAACGACTGAATGGATGGATGGATAGGTCCGCTACGTTCAAATTGTATACCAATGAATGTTTTTGAAGTTTGTAGAGCAATTTGGTCACAAGTCACATTAGCTGATTTCGTTTACTTACAGTCCTATATTCAGCACAGCACAAAGTTCATTAACTTGTTTTTTTTTTTATGTGGTCTCAATAAGTGCTAAAGTCAACCCATTTTTTGCATGTACTTAGATTTAGATGGTGCGATCGAATAGGAAATAATTAGAATTACACAACAAAGGAACCAAAATTTTAGTTTTAAATACTTGCTTTTAAAGTCTCTCCTACTTTACCTACCATTTCCTTTGCCATTCCCTTCGGTGCCTTTACTCTTCAGCGGTTTTTCCTCAAGGGGTTCTTTCGCGATCTCTTCGGACGACTTCGTCACTTCGCTGATCTTCGAATCGTCCCTTGGTATCTCAGTGTCCGATGGAACTTGTAGTGACTCTTTACTAGCCTTCGTTTTGGTTGAAGTCTGGATGTCGGACAGACCGGGCACGGGTTTGCTCGTGTCTTCGTAAAGCATGAAGCTCTGAAGCCTTCTTATTGAGATGTTGGCTTCGGCCACTTGGGCTATTCCTGCAATGAAATAAAAATAGTGTTACTAAGGCTTTTGGATCCATTTTGTTAGACTTTTATTCATAATACAAGGTTAATAAAACATGGAAACACAACTTAAATACGCGGAAATTTTCCCATTATAGCTTAGGATTATAATCACCCGCTCCTCCTTTAGTAGACACCAGACAGACATAGCATACGGAATACAGATTTACGTCTCAAAACTAGCGCCGCCAATGAAAAACAAAATCATATCTTTTTTTTGCATGCGTTTTTAGCAAAATGATTTTTTTTTTCATTGGCGGCGCTAGTTGTGAGACGTATTGCGTCTTAATAAAATAAAAGTAATTGAAACCGTTAAATCAATATAAAAATGTGCAGCGCTTACGAAAGTTTAAGTTTAAAGACCTTGTAAAGGTCTATACCCAACAGTGGGCAGAGGTGGGCTGATGAACTAACCTTGTGGGAAGAACACGGTCATAGTCTGCCTCAGTATATTGTAGAAGCTGGTGACCACGAAGACTTTCTTGGCGCTGATGACGTTGTCTTGCAGCACGAAGGCCAGGATCGAGCAGAAGAGGCAGATCCTCGTGATGAACATTATGAATGACGTGAGCACGCCTCGGATGTACGACGTCGAGCGGATCTCTTTGATTTCGTGTCTGTAAGGAATCATTGTTTTTATGTTTAGGGTTGTCAGCAAGAAGCAAGAGTTATGGAACACCGTCAAAAGGAGAAATGTTGCATTTCTAGGACATGTATTCAGTCAGACACGAGAAATACAGCCCCGTGTAACTTGTAGTGATGGGAAAAGTCGCTGACAAGAGACTCGTCGACCGAAGGAGGAAATCCTGGCTAAGAGACCGGACCGGAGTGAAGGTGGTGGTCTACCGGAGTGGACGAGGATTGCGAGTGCCGCCCAGATTTTTGAAACCTAGTTTATAAAGATAATAATTATCAAGAGTAATGTCGAAATATGTTTCCACTGTAAAGGGGCGCGCCATGAAAAATGTTGAAAAACACTGCTCTACAATATCATACATTTTCGTGGTATGAGTCAAAGGCCCGGTTTCTGAATTAAGAATTTTACAAAGCAAATGCTTACGTATCGTTCTGACGCGCTCTTTTGTGAGAAATCTGCAGAAACAGGACGATACTTACTTACCCATTTGCTTAGCGAATTTCTGAATTCAGTAACCGGGGCATACCGTATGACCTGATTCCATTGAACAGAGCATACCTAAAAACGTGTGTAATTCAAATAAACCACTAAGTGTTAACCACAAGAACGACCTATTTACACCACAAGCTTAATCGCCGGTTTCAATTGAAAACCACAAAGTAAACAATCTCAATTCAGAAAACCTGCGATCAGTCTACTTCCGGCGGCTGTTAGTTACTCGTAAGTCGCATCGTAACACATTGTAGGTAAACGCTAGTTTTGAAGTCCATCCTAAATGTTTTTTAGGGCCTGCGCAGAAGACGGACAATGGCGGACAAAATGTCCGCGGCGCGCTCTTATTAGTACTGTAATAAGGTTGCACTTTGTCCGCGCAATATCTCGTCTCGCCTGGCGGTATACGCGGATAAAGTGCAACCTTATTACAGTACTAATAAGAGCGCGCCGCGGACAATGTCCGTTATTAGACGTCGTTTGAGAGGGTGCAGTACAGTTTAATTTCTAAACTACAGGCTGGATTTTGCTGAAATTTGGTTTATACCAGTAGATGACCAATACGGAGGTTTGCAAATAGTTTTTATAATATAAAAAAATGCCTGAATGAAATTAGAGCGATGCGTTTTTCGCGCCGCAAAAGGGGTTACTTTCAGCTGTGATTTACTTACATTTTTACACTGCCTATTAGAGTCTAACTACCTTGGGAACATCAATAATGTATTGTAATTGTCAGAAAAAAAAGCTTTTTGAAATTCCTAATAAAATGTAGAAATGGCAGCGGAACTACGAAAAAATTTGGGAAAATAGATCTATTACATTACAACTATTACATCGATCTATTACAGCGAAAGGTCCTAGGTTCGATTCCCGGTGCGGGCATGTATGACTTTGTTTAATTTCAAAGTTTCGTACATTTGTGAATTTATAGTAGCAATACCACTCGCTGACGGTGAAGGAAAACATCGTGAGGAAACCTGAGCGTATGAGGCATTATACCCTCAACGCAAAAATCGCCAACCCGCATTGAGCACGCGTGGTGATTAAGCTCGTACTCTCTCTGAGAGAAGGCCTTTGCCCAGCTAGTGGGACATGTACAATTGTACAGGCTACATCTTACTTTTACATTACAACTACAACTACGTACTCGCGAAAGGACACGAACACACGTAGACTCATACAGGCGCATTGCCTCTCACTTTTCCCGCGCCCCGTCCCGCTCTGGGTGAAACAGCTATAGAAAACAGTGTTTCACGCGCTTGGCCATCGCCGAGTTCCCACGGTCCTACAGGGGATTCTTAATGACACGTGTTATAGGTACAGGTAGCGTCACGAGTTATGAGCGCTCGACGAAACTGGTGGGGATTTCTGCGCAAGTGTGTACAATCGCGCGCAAAATGTCTAATATCCACGCGGGATCTAAGACTGACGCTGAGCTGAACTATAGTTGAGTGAGATACTATAAAAATCGGAGAAACTGACTAAACTTAACGATTGAAAGTATTCTTTGCGGATTTTGCACTCGTTGTATTTTAAATGGTTTTCTATACAATTATTCGGACATTACGATAAAACGAGTGTACAATCAATGAAAAATAATCTCAATCTAATATGTATTGTTCTCAATAACTTTTGGTGACGCCAAAGCGCGATCTTTCGAAATTTTAGGTAGTGGACTGTATGCGGGTGTAAAAATTAGGTTTTTGTATGTCTCTCAAAGAAAACAAAGGGGCAGAAGGGCAGGAAAGGAACTCGTGCACATACCTCAGGTCGTCTGCGGTGAAGGTCTGGAGCTGGCAGCCACGATCCTGGCTGGATGATGTTTTGATCCTTGATCCTGGTTCCTTAGCGCAATCCAAATAGTTCGAAACTTGGCACCAGGTCCCTAGGGGCACCCCTGAAGTATATTTGAAAGTTCACACGCGGTAGATCGTTTTTGTATCACCACAACAAGCGGGAAGCAGCTGGACAGCGGGTCCAGCGGCGGCGGCGGCGCGATAAGGTTTTATTTCACAGCGGGAAGTCACTAGACGGAGTGCGTCCAGTGGCGGTTGAATGGAGCTGAAAGCTTCACATGCGGTGCGAGCTGCAAAGACGTGGCATACGTCTTGACGCGCGCGCGGTATCGTCTCGACTGGCGGGCGGCGCACGCCGCGAGCGGCGCCGGCGAGGATGACCCCTGTCTCGCTCGTTCATATGGTAAAATGTGCACGAGGGAAAGGGAAGGGAGATGGAATAGAGACTTATTGTTTTAAATACGCGATTTTATATTTTCCGAAAGAAAACACTAATTTGGCGCAACCATACACCCCCCCTTAAAGGGTCACCTTTAAGAAACTACCATAATGATAGAACTACATAAAAATTACATAAAGAATACATAATAATTATGCGCGGTGAAATATATAAAATATAGCGAAATTATAAATTATAGCGAAATTATAAAATTATAGCGAAATTCTAAATGAATAGCGAAATTCTAAAATAATGCTAAGTTATTTGCGGTACGAAAACTTTAAATATAATGCGGTATAAATTTACAAAGTAGATAAGTTAAGTTAAGACTGAGTACTTAGCTACTGGGTAGGCAGAGGGCATAAGCGGATGACAGGCAATGAAGGGGTATTCCACTTCTGTTTGGACTCTACTTTCCATCGCTCCCAGAAGGACTGAACTAACTTATCTAGCAGCGAATGCCTATGCGAGACGTTCATGTTGTCCGTCTCTACATGAGGCGCGGGTGATGAAAATAGCGGGGCGGTATGTAAAAATGACTCTACATAAGCGCGGTTGGCTCAGCCGGGTCAGGGCTCAAGACCATGAGCGGGCGCAAGTTCAGCAGGCACTCAATCTGTACAAGGACTGTGGTCAGTTCCTCGAAAGACAAGTGCCG
This sequence comes from Zelleria hepariella, assembly GCA_949319315.1. Taxonomy (NCBI): domain Eukaryota; kingdom Metazoa; phylum Arthropoda; class Insecta; order Lepidoptera; family Yponomeutidae; genus Zelleria; species Zelleria hepariella. The sequence goes on along the minus strand of OX439391.1, from coordinate 8,281,565 downwards.
CTGACGTAGCTTTTTGCTTTCAGCAAATTCTAAGTCATCAGTGGTAACTGCTATGGAGCTACGTCGCGACAGTAACTTTGCCGCGCGGCAAATGTAGACGATCACTCGCAAGAGTCTACTCCACGATGGCATGCGTTGAGCGAGCTCATAGATAACAGAGTCTTCTGCTGCTGGTACTATGGCGTGCGCGAGAACCTTCTGTTCGGAGATGTTATTAGCGGGGGTACAATCAACTGCGTTGATGAGCCTCTGTGACAGGTCTGAGGACAGCCAAGGCGGTTCACAGAGCCACAGCGGGTGCGAAATAAGTTTATGTGAAGTAACAACGCGAGAGGGGCAGTCTGCGGGGTTCTCCACTCCCGACACGCGATGAAAATTATCAGCGGGTAACGAATGATGCAGAGATGCATCACTATAAGCGACCGTGTGTCGGCCAGTGCCGTCTCGGGACGTAGTGGCGCAATAGTGTTCTTCGCATTGCACTTTGTCCGGACTGCGGGAGTCTAGCGGTAAATTAACTTCTTCAAGCTCCCAAAAGCGTTGAACAAGTGTGTCTATATCGCCATGGACCACAGCACAACATGACGTTGTA